>OZ025243.1:56104514-57319514 GCA_964019155.1 Osedax fenrisi
AATAATTATTTATCAATTATATTTATTAATTAATAATAATTAATAATATATTATTAATTATTAATTATATATTATTTTAATAATTATTAAATATTTAATAATAATATATTAATTAATAATTATTTATGAATTCTTTATTATTATTATTATTATTATTATTTATTAATAATAATTATTTATTAATTATTATAATTAATAATTAATTTAATTAATAATATTGATTGATTGATTGATTGATACTTTATTTAAGCAAATATATAGCCGAAAATATAATCGAAAATATAAAGTATAAATATTTGCTAACGATAACATACGACGTATGTTATGTCATACGTTATAAAAATAAACAAAGAATAATACGAAATTAAAAAATTTAAGAAATTAAAACGTTTTACAGTTACCGTAAAAATAAACGAAATACAATCGAAAGTAGAAATAAATCATATAGTAAAAATAAACGAAAAATGATCATATAATCATATGTATAATAAATTTGAAACATATATATATATATATATAAACAGAACACGTTACAAATAAATAAACCAATATACTTATACAAAAACAGAACACGTTAATAACAAAATATACGAATAATATTACGAAACAAACAATATAATACTTATCACTATACTCTGAAATAATAGAAAATTATTAATATTGTATTTTAGTAATATAATAGATTTGAAACACATATATAAAATTTATATAAAACAAAAATATAATAACGAACAAACAAAAATAAAATAATACTTCCCACTTTATCTGTAATAATAATGAATTATTAATTTTATATTATAGTATATTTGAAATATAGATATAAACAGCCTGAATTTTCTATAACAAAAACAAATTTTTAACAAAATATAATACAGAACAAACAAAAAATAAAATAATACTTCCCACTTTATCTGTAATAATAATGAATAATTAATTTTATATTATAATATATTTAAAATATAGATATAAAAACCCAAATTTTCTATAACAAATACAAATTAAAAAAAAAAAAACCCCCGATGAGTTAATGCAATAAATAAGATACAAAATGAAACATAAATCAATATAAAATTATAAATTTCTGTTAAAAAATTTTTTTTGTCAAAATAGATTTTGTTTATTTTATTTTTAAAAGATGAAACAAATACAGATTTTATTATATCAATATTTAATGAAGTCCATATATTAAATGATCTATTATTAATTATATTTTTAATTGTATTATCATAATTATGTATTACATTTAATTTTTTATAATTATCTCTAGTTCTACAATTATTCGAAATGTTAAGAATTTCAGATATATTTATATCTGTATAATTATTTGAAATTTTAAAAATTGTGGTTAGATCTATTTTAATCTTCTAAGTTCAAGTTATTCTAATTTAAAATATACCATTATCTCTATATATGATTTATAATTAATATTTGATGAATTTTTATATCCTACGCATCTTGTAATTAATCTTCTAGTAAATACTCTTTGCACTCTTTCAATTGTTATTAATAATAATTAATTAATTAATATCTCATGTTTGTCTTCGTTACATTATTTTAAAATATTATTAAAAGATTTGAAGTTCTCGAGAACATACCTAAATATGAGAGATTTTAAGTACTCGAGAACTTGATATTTTTTATTAAATTTGAAATTCTCGAGAACAACAATTTTAAGATTTGAAGTTCCCGAGAACACCCAAGTATTTGAAATTTTACAGTACTAATACACACAATATAATATAAATTAATATATATCATATAAACATATCTACAATCTCATATGGTGACAGTTACATATATTACTAAGGACATTATATAAAATATGTTATAGGATAATACATGTATATATATAGGAATACGTCTATATCTTCCTATTCGGGTATTGTTAGCAATCGAATACCCATTACTTGTTTATATTACATCAATGTTTAGACAATAGGTGTATTTATAAATATATTTGCATATTGGTCAGTATCGCACCTGTATTTTAAGTTTCAAAATGCATATATACAATTTCGTCATGAGATTATTTATATATAGATATATATATATATATAAATATATCTATATTTCCTTGGAAAAATAATTGAAAATAAGATATATATATATATATATATATATAATGTATTTAATAACATTACAGCCTATTAACCTTAATACATGTTAATATAATATCCTTGAACATTTATAAATAATTTAAAAAATATATCATTTATATCACCAATCTAATTTTATATGATTATCATATTAGTGAGGATATTTATATATTGCTAGGAGGTATTCATCTGCATTCAAACGCTACTATGTGTAATATTTATTCTGCGAACTAACCAAGGTTACATTTAATTAAACTGATTTTCCATCTCAACGATATTTTTCTATATAATAATAGTACAAATACTATTATTCAATTTAATTCAAGGCCTTCAACCAATATTACCTCATTAACTTCTCACCATACGATATAGGGCGTACGTTGGGCTACGTAGGGCCTACTTCACACGATAGAATAAGTAAATGTATTTGTATACTTACTATTCAAGTAACGATGAACTCCCTGATCGTTTATTAAAAGTCAAATTAAAGAAACTTTCGTATGATCTTTAGTTTATTAATTTCTATCTATTTCAATCACAGATTAAATTGATATTGTTTCTATACAAATAATAGATGAAAAATAAAAAAGCACAATATTTTATCTGCTATTTACCGCCCGCCTGATAGTGATACTACTTTATTCAATGATTTAATTTTCAAATTATATTAATAAAGATATAATTCTATGCGCATATTTTAATATAGACTTTTCAAAAAATTAAAATATTACAAAAATGTTTAATTATATACTAACTTAATTAGGTCTCTCGTCCATATATTAACTAGCTGTATTATATAATCTGATATAACAGATCACTCTATTTTATTTTTAATTTTTAATTTAAACATACAAATTTACATAATACTAATACTTCTAAACCATTCATTAGAAATAAAAAAAATATTAATGATTTGAAAAAAGAATTGAATATTATAAATTGGCAAAATTAAATTGTAAGTAATAACCCTTCAAATTATTACTCTTCTTTTATTAAAAAGTTAAATTTTCTAATGGATAAACATTTTCCTTTAATCATAAAAATATAAAAAATGATTATATTAATCCTTGGATTACAAATAAACTTAAAAATGCCATTAAAAAAAGGAATAAACTTTTTTCATTTTATAAAAAATATAAATGTCAAATTGCGCTAACGAGATATAAAAAAATAAATAATAAATTAATTAAACATTTAAAATTTCAAAAAAATAAATATTATAATGAATTATTTTCTAAAAATAATCAAAGTGATAATTGGTAAATAATTAATAAACTAATTAATAAAAAATATAATAACTTTCCAAATATATTTATTTACAATGGTATTGAAATACATAATAAAAAGCTCAATGCGAATACTTTAATAACTATTTTTCTAATATTGGTGAAAATATTATGAATACAATACATAATAGTAGTAACAAATTATGATATGTCATTGATAAAACAGATTATTAATTGTATTTTATATCCTGTAAATCATATATTTAATAATAGTATTGTAACTGGACTATTTCCAACGCATATGAAAAAATCAATTATAAAACCACTATTTAAAAATAATGACAATAACAATATTATTAATTACCGCCCAAATGCATTTTTACCACAAATTAGTAACATATTTGAAAAAATTATATAATATAGTTTATCCAATTTCATAATTATACATAAAATAATAAATAAGAATCAATATGGTTTTATTCAAAATCTAATACAACAATATCTCTTTTCAATATCGCATTATATTCTACAAAAAAATAGTGAACTTATAAAATTACAAAATTTTTCTAGATCTGAAAAAAGCTTTCGATGTTGTTAATCATGTATTATTATTAAAAAAACTTGAAATATATGAAATAAGAGGAAATATATATAATCTAATAAAACGTTATTTAAATAACAGAACATTTACTACAAAAATAAATAATTCATTATCGAATACTAAATATGTAGAGTACGGGGTTCCTCAAGGTTCTATTATGGGGCCCTTATTTTTTATAATTTTTATAAATGACCTACCAAATTTTTTTAAAAATGTGAATAATATTAATTGAAAAAATTGCAACATAATTTCACAAAAAGATTATTCTACATATATGTATGCTATCATACGTTCATACTTACCACATTAACTGAATTTTAATATCGTACATTTGTATGTAATAATTGGATTTTATAAATCAAAAAGTATTCGAATTTATTTTTTCAAACATAACAATTAATTTTATACATTTTTGAATTGATAAATATTTAATGAATTAATTAAAATAATGATAATTATTCGAAAGATCTTATAGATATAGGTATCTAAGATACGTATTAATTATACTATTTCATTAAATTCTTCTATCATATCTTGAATGTATTGAATAATTTTACTTTTAAATATCTTTAGACTTCTACAGTTTCTTAAATCTTCTCAAAGATTGTTACATTCATTTACTTCAACAATTAATAAACAATTATTAGTACGAGTTCGTTTTATTTTTATTACATTTTTTTCTACTATTTATTAAGTTTAATGTTACATTCATATTAATATTTTGTATACATTATTACTAATACTAATGTGCATTATAATGTATATAACATAACATATTCCAAGTAAATAGAAGTCTCATTTTTTTTTAAAGTTGTAGAGACTTATTATTTCAAAATCAATTATATAACATATTATTTTATAATTTAGATCGATTATAATTTTAATCAACATAAACCAGGTTAATGAACAATTATAATACTATAAAAAAATATATAAACAAGATATTTAAATATTATATTAAGACTTTAAAAAATAAATTTAGTGAGTTTTCAAAACCAACATTATAAATTTGTTCGAGACTTTATGAGAATTTTTTTTTCATTTAATACAATTACAGGTTATTTATATATTTATATTACAATTAAAAATATATACATATATAGAAAATTATACATTATAATTAGTAATATTAGATTATATATAGAAATATTATAAATAAGTATATCAACAATATTTATTAAGTAAGTTTGAAAATCTAATATACTTTTTGTTGAGATTTAATATTTATTCAAATTCAACGATTATTTGTATGTCACAAAAACCTACAATATACATTTTTTTGAGACTTACTATTTATTAAAATTAAAATATTATTTTTGTATATATATTTTCTATCTATATATATATATTTATATATATACTAATATTATTGATAATCTAGTATGCTACGACTATATAATTTTACATAATATACTTTATAATCTATTATACAAATCTAATCAGATAAATAAATTCGACAATCAAGTACGATAATTTAATTCGTTAGGAAAGTAAGAAAATCTAATCTAGTATAACAATCAGGTATACTAAAACAATTTAATTTTTCAATTAAAAACTACAAATCGAATCGAGTAAAAATCTAGTTCGCAGTAGTTATGTAAAAATTGGTGAAAATAGATGATGTCATATCTTCGAATAGTGAAATTTATGATATCGAAATCTTCGATTAGTGAAATTTTGGATATCGATATTTTAGAATAATGTAAGTTTAATATCAATAACATTACCTATCTAACTGCCTGCCTATCTATTTTCGGAAATTGGTTTGCTTGACAACCAATTACAATTATCCCATTTATTGACGTTATAAAAAAATTAAGAAAATAATAATGTTATAAACGAATATTGGCAAGGAAGAAGCCAAGATAACATGAGGATATTATAATAATCCACTACGGGAGTAATTTCGATAAATATCGAGACCACCGGCAATCAAACGTATAGTGAGTAGCTCAATATTACGTTTATTAAGACCTAGGTTTAGTAAGTCTTGTGTGGTTAGCGCCGAAGGAATACGGCGCCAATTCCAGCACAATGCATTGAATAATATTCTGTTCGCACCCGTTATTTGCTTGGCATAAGCGATGATATCTGTAGTAGTCTTTTTTTGTGTAGTTTATATCAGTATTTATTGTATCTATTGATATTTGTGTATCTATTATATATGCAATATCATTTTTATAAATTATTAAATCTGGTTTACGTAGGCCATTTCGAGTTTAGATGTGGTTCTAGAATAGTGATATAATTATGTTTGTTTAGTATTGACATAAGTAAACTATTTACATAATTGTGTCTATGTATTCTATTATTGTAATTATAACTACATGTTTGCATTATATGGTTTAAGCAATCGTAGTTATAATTACATCCCCTCATTAAACATTTTACTAGTGTGGAGAAATCAACTCCCATCCAGCGGGTCCCCATGTGGTGGATAGGGGGTAGGCCTTCAGATATGAAGTGTTAGCTGCGAATACAAGAATATATTTCAATAAGCCGTCCCGAACTTAAAATCAGAGTGGTCCTTTGGCAATACCTATTACTCTATTGCCATCCGCTCCAGGGTCACGGTACAAACCGTTGGGAGTAGCAATGGTGTTGATGTTGAGCGGAAGAACCTAATAATGGACAACGGTAAATATGTTCAACGAGTTCAGTCACTGGATAACTGCCCGCGGTGTAGTAGTGGCGAGCACATCTACGTAACAAGCTAACGAAAAGCATATGAACAATCAAACCAGAAAATCATGCCGAATCGCTCATCGCGCGGATTATCAAGGAGCGCGTATCGGGGTAATAAGTCAGGCACCGTTACTCGAAAAACAAGCTACTGACTCGTTAATTAGACTGAAACCTAAGTTCCTCAAGAGATCAAGCAAGATCTGTATATCGACATTCAATTTCAGAACCATTAAAGGTGAATGCTATTCCTCTGAACTTGTTGCCTCTGCCATAGAACATAATATTGACATTATTTGTATACAGGAACATCGACTATACCATAAAGATTTTGATATCAAATATCATACACTAAACATTTGATGGTCTCTTGTATCTTCATCCTGGAAAAATAACTCTAATAGCTTTACTGGTGGAGTAGGTTTACTGTTAAGCCCAAGAGCCACAACTTCATTGATAAGCGTGGAAAAAATAAGCGATAGGATACTTATAGAAAATTTCAATGGAAACCCGACAATAACAGTGACATCCTGTTATAGTCCTACGAATTTTTCAGAAGAATCAGATATTGAAAAACTTTTACCATTATCTGTACGCTTTCACACGCTATGTCCTAAAGCATAATGTTTTAATTATAGCTGGTGATTTTAATGCTCATTTAGGAACAGATCACAATAATAAATTCTCATTTCATACTGAAGCGAACAGAATTGGCATACTAATGGAACAATTCTTAATAGAAAATAGTTTATATTGTTTAAATACTAATTTCCAGAAGAAAAAAGGAAAATTATGGACACATACACATCCAAATGGTTTCAAGGCACAATTGGACTTTATAATAGTTAATAAAAAATGGATAAATAGTGCTAGAAATTGTGAAGCATATAACACATTTGACGGTGTTTTTTTCTGACCATAGAATCATCTTTGCAATACTCATATTAAGTCTAAGAGCTGATAAAAAGACAACAGTAAACAAGAAACGTTATAATTGGTGTATATTAACAACAGATAAAACGATTCGACAGAATTACGCAAAATATTTAAAAAACATTTCGAAAACGCTGTCAAAACTTGTAAAACTACAAATGAAAAATATATAGCATTTGTTAATGCTCATACCGAGTCAACCAAGAAACATATACCGATAAAAGCTAAATTCAAGAAAAGAGTACCATGGGAGAATAAAATCATAGAAGAAAAACGAACTGAATTGAAACAATTATCCACATTAATGAGAAGTAATACCAACTCGATCAACACAACTAAGCTCAACTCAGCTAGAAGAAAACTACAAGAAACATATATCGCTGAGCAATCAAAATATTTGCAAAAGCAAATTGAGGATATCACAATGGCCGCATATAATAAGAAATCTGCCCTAGCATGGAACATTGTGAACAAATTAGTGGTTGAAAGTCTACGATTCGTTCTAAAATAAAGGCTATAGATCAGACAGAATTTGACTCGATACATAGGCCAACAACGGCAGAGATACTGAAATCATACGGCATACCTAACAAGATTATTATCGCAATTATGATTCTATATAGTAATAACAAATTAATGGTTCATTCGTCAGACGGCGACTCTGTACTCTTTGACATTAATTCAGGTGTACTTCAGGAGGATACCCTTGCACCTTTACTATTTATCATAACACTTGATTATGTTTTAAGGACATCGATTGACCTACATAAAGATCTAGGGTTTACACTTCAGAAATCAAGAGGAAGAAGATACCCAACAGTTACAATATCAGACGTAGATTATGCAGATGATCTGGCACTCTTTCCGGATTCATGTAGTGATGCGAAAAAGCTTCTACATGTCTTGGAAGAAGCAAATTCAGTAGGATTCCCAATAAAACAAACTGTTAATATAATATGCTGAACATATGTAATTGTTAACATGTTGAACATATTCATTTGGCTATATTTTTTGGTGTGGTTGAACATGTTGCATTTTGATTATGTTGAACATATTTAAAATGTATTGAGTTGAACATGTTGCATTTTGATTATGCTGAGCATATGTAAATTGTATTGAGTTGAACATGTTGCATTTTGATTATGTTTAGCATATGTAAAATGTATTGAATTGAGCAGATGTCCTATATATTAAATTAAATCATTTAATTAAATTACAATTTTATTAAATATAATTTATATGCATCTCCTTCTTTTTTCGTTTATAATTTGTAAGTTGAGAGTCGATACATTTATCTATATCTTTTATTACTGCATGTTCATGAATTCTTAATGTAGCCTCTATGATATATATAATTATTAATATAAATATTAATTAATATATAATTAATATATAAAATAGGGTAAACATTTAAACTTTAATAAATATGAATATGAATATTTAACTTATATTTATCTTATAATACATGTATTTATAGTAAATTAATGTTAACTATAATATAAACTAACCAGTTATACATTTGTATAATTTTGTTTGGACAAAATAAATTTATCCTCGTTGACAGCACTGAGAATAATAGCACCATACTTGTTTATATGCAATATATTTAAACATAGAACAAATTGTTTCCCAAATGTTGCATTCAACTAATCTTGATAAAGCTTCAACCTAAATATAGGGATGTTAAAACATAATATTAAAGAATATATATATGTAACAACGTGAAGTTATTATATAATTTAATTTCCACAAAAACCTGTACATAACATAAATAATAATAATAATAATAATAATAATAATATAGTAAAAAATATAAAAACGATAATGAGAATATGTACCAACCTGGTGAACGCAGAATCAAAATTGTATCAATCTCAGCGAGCGGCGTTCCTTTTATATGAAACGAATGACACGACATATACATAAACGATAACAAATATAAATGACAAAACGAATACAAATTAATACAAATAATACCAAATTTAATTAAAAATATAAATGTACACATGTTATGCAATCAACCGAGCGTGAAGCCTAAAACAATGTATGCATGCAGATATATTGTTATTACGTAATTACCGACTTGAATTTAATTCAATTCGACATACATGTATATTACATAAATCGATATATCTGCAGACTTCCCTTTATAACACATACACATACACACACACACACACATATATATATATATATATATATATATATATATATATATATATATATATATATATTGTTATTGTTATTGTTATTTTTATTTGGTGGAGTCCTTTCATCCCATACAGAAACTTAGATGAAGTTTTCACTTATAACCATATATGGCTCTAATGTCCCTTCGAATCCGCTCTCGTGTTAAGGCATCCATGGATTTAACGAGAGCCGATCATTTATTTATACACAATTATATAAGATCACTTCTAAATAATATTTTAAGGCCCATTTTATAAAATTAATTAATGGTCCGGACGAGGGTCGAACCCGTGTCCTACTGCTTGTGTGTCTGACGCCTTAAGCGGGTTTCACATTACGGATATTCCAGCGATGATTTTAGCGATATCGCTATTGATAGGAGGCGTGATAGGAGGCGTGTCGCGCGCTAATCGATATCGCTCAAATTGATTAAAATGGTTTCACATTAAAGACAAAATTAATAAATTTTCCAATGCAATTATTCTTTTTATCACGATAGATGGCGATAGTTTACAATAAATTATTTAATACAAATATTCAAAAATACAAATATAGTTTGTTAACAAATTTGAATTCGAAATTTATATTAAGAATATGTATACTCAAATTATTACTACTGCAGTTATTTTATTGCTTTTAAAAAAAAGGATTATTAAAACTAAGAGAAAAAGAATATGGGTGAAAGAATGGATAAGACAGCGAGATAGGATTAGTGCTGGTTCTACAGGACTAATAACAGAACTAAGAAATGATCATAAGAGAGATTTTTTAAATTTTTTAAGGATGGATATAAATGTATTTACCGATCTTGTCAATAAATTGACTCCAATTATAGGCAAGCAAAATACAAAATAGCGAAAGTGTATTTCCGTAGAAAACAAATTGGCTGTAACATTGAGGTACATTGCAACCGGTGAAACATTTACGAGTCTGCATTATCAATTTCGAATGGGAATTTCAACCATTTCTACATTCATACCAATTGTACTGAATGCTATTTATAGTGTGTTAAAAGACGAATATATGAAAGTAAGTATATTTTAAATTATACAATGTATTAATTTTAAAAGTATAAATTCGAAATTAAAAATAAATATAATATTAAATTTAATAAATTAATTTAAATTAACTAAATTAATTTAATTAACTAATGTAATATAAATTATATATTATTTTTTAAAATATATATAATATTAAATTTAATAAATTAATTTAAATTAACTAAATTAAGTTAAATTAACTAAATTAATTTAAATTAACTAAATTAATTTAAATTAACTAAATTAATTTAAATTAACTAAATTAATTTAAATTAACTACATTATTTGTATTCTAGGTACCCAATACCCAAGAAGAATGGATAGAGATTGCTGATAAATTTCAGGAGTTATGGCAAACACCTAATTGTATCGGAGCTATTGATGGGAAGCATATCGAAATACAAGCAATCAGAAGTAAAGGATCTCTTTACTTTAATTATAAATTAACAAATTCAATTATTTTAATGGCACTCGTAGATGCAGATGCAAAATTTATTTATGTAGATGTAGGGTGTAACGGGCGAATATCGGATGGAGGGGTTTTTGATAATTGTACATTATCAAAATTATTGAGTTCTTCAAATAATGAATTAAATATTCCTGATCCTAAACCCCTTCCTGGTAGAAGTATGCCGATCCCATATTATATTACAGCTAACGATGCATTTCCACAAAAAAATACCTAATGAAGCCAATACCACATAGAAAACTAACTATTCAAAATAGAATATATAATTATAGACAATCACGAGGTCGACGGATTGTTGAAAATGCCTTTGGACAACTAGTTTCAAGGTTTCAGATATTTAAAAAACCAATCAATTTATTGCCTGATAAAGTAGATCTAATTGTAATGGCATGTATCAGCCTACATAATTTATTAAATAAAACCTCCAAACATGAATTCACAAGTAACACAAATATAAATACAAACCTACCTCGATCAAGACATAATAATTCATCAACAACATATTCACAAAGTATACGAAATGAATTAATAGATTATTATTCAAATGAAGGTGCTGTTAGTTGGCAAAATGATTGTATATAGTATTACCAATACTCAATATTTTATGTTACTGTCTTAATTCCTATATGTTATAATATTACTAAAATGTTTTATTGTACATAACTATTTTTCTATATAATATTACTAAATCTCTTGTATTGTACATATAACTAACTATTTATGTATATAATATTACTAAAATTTTTTATTGTAAATAATATAACTATTTTTCTATATAATATTACCATGACTTTTGTATTGTACATATAACTAACTATTTATGTATATAATATTACTAACATGTTTTATTGTAAATAATATAACTATTTTTCTATATAATATTACCATGACTTTTGTATGTACATAATATTACTAACATGTTTTATTGTAAATAATATAATTATTTTTCTATATAATATTACCATGACTTTTGTATTGTACATATAACTAACTATTTATGTATATAATATTACTAACATGTTTTATTGTAAATAATATAACTATTTTTCTATATAATATTACCATGACTTTTGTATGTACATAATATTACTAACATGTTTTATTGTAAATAATATAACTATTTTTCTATATAATATTACCATGACTTTTGTATGTACATAATATTACTAACATGTTTTATTGTAAATAATATAATTATTTTTCTATATAATATTACCATGACTTTTGTATTGTACATATAACTAACTATTTATGTATATAATATTACTAACATGTTTTATTGTAAATAATATAATTATTTTTCTATATAATATTACCATGACTTTTGTATTATACATATAACTAACTATTTATGTATATAATATTACTAACATGTTTTATTGTAAATAATATAACTATTTTTCTATATAATAGTATTAACATTCTTTATAATATAAAAATTAATACCTATAACTATTCTAAAGCTATAATAAGTAAGTAAGTATAACTATTGTTTTTATTTTAAATAGTATTCTAATATTAATATTCTATATTAATAATTTATACTTTTGGTTTTTGTAATGTTAAATTTCTTTTATAAAATAATGCATATTAATTATATTTATTTATTTAGTTTATATTCATGAATAATTTTAATAATAATCTCTATACAGTTAGATGCCGTATTTAAATCCATTAGTTCCAATTCTTTTCTAACATATACCCCGATAGAATAATATGCCGATTTATTTGTTGTATTAAGGATCCTGATTAATGAAGATATATCATCATCGATTTTTCCTATTGGATCAGGCTTCTTTTTCGAAGGCGATGGTTCATTTCTAATAATAATTATATTATAATTAATAACTTTGTTATCTAATGTTATTAACTAACGTATTATCTACGGTAATTCTCCTTTTTGGTGCCCTCTTCTCAGCTGATTCACTGAAGGTGATTTGATTTTCATTACTAATAAATTCATATTTGTTAACAAAATTATAATTATATCAATATAAAAATAACTATTATTTATTAGAAGTTATTTGTAGTTTATAATAAAATAAATATGAAATAAAATATTATGGTTCTTATTGATTATAAAGGCTTCAAACTAGAATGATATTTTCTATTGTTATTGTCTATAACTATTAACCTCTCTATATCATGGACATTAGTTCCGATTGGAAGAAATGACGATAGTCATATATCCGAATCACTTTCTGTATCTATATATGCATTCTCCGATGTGAATTCATGAGTATCTCCCTGTACTATTCCTGCATTATCTCCCTGTATTACTCCTGCATTATCTCCCTATGTCATTACATCTGGTTCTTTCTCCGATACTCCCTGATTTTCTCCATATGGCTGTACATTAGCTAAAATGATTCAATTATTATATAATAAAATCGTTTTAAAATTTGGACTTTAATAAATAATATTAATTTTAAAAATATCTAATATTTATAGTATTACAATATATGCATAGGGGGGAATAATATAATAAAGATACTCTGAAAATACTGACATCATAGAATTCTATCGACAAATAATTAAATTTGGTAACGTTTCTAAATGTGCTTTCACACCAACAAATTAGCCAGCTTATCTGGCAGATATTAGGTCACGGATATTCGCGAGAATGAGTTTAGAAAATTGTATTGTATTTTGGAAAGAAGATGACAAATATCTGCTAGATTTTCCACAGCATTTGTTTAGAACTAGTTATAAAATATCAAGCAGTTTGACTAATATCTGTGGACTTTCAACAAAAGTTAAAATTGTATGCAATACTATGTATCACAGGGTATATCTGTAGAAAGCAAAATATTTGTTTCTGGTATAAAGATGCCATTATTTCACAAAGAAGGAATATATTAACTACAGAAAACGTGGAATTATTGTTATTTTACTATATAAAACTATAAAATATATAATATTTAAATAATATGTACAATTTTAATAACAAATATAACAACAATTCATTTCAAAGTATTCGATATTTATATCTTAATTATAAACGAATAGTTCAATTAACTTTTTGAAACGAATAGTTATAGAATAGTTTATTTTTTAAATAGAATACTAATTGTGGAACACTATTCATTTATATCACTAGTTATTATATAGGACTACATTAAATACATTAAATTATAAGTAATTAATATTATGGATTGGTTTTCTTTATATATATTTACAAACCTATATTCTCAAAATTTGAGACGGTATTTCGAGTCTCTAAACTTTCTGATAAAAAGGTCATTTCAGCATAATACTTCCAGTTCGGAATGAGTATTTCCTTAATTGATTACAAATATCATTTGTTAGAATTTATTATATATTTAAAATATATTATTTACAGCTATTATTACATATACTTACATCGGTTGTACCTGCTCCACTTTTTGTTGCAATCGTAATTCTTTGCTTATACTCTTTTTTGTATCTCGAAAAAGAAGTCCTCAAACTTTTTAATTTTATTTTGCAAATTTCACCTGTGAATAATAATAACAATGTATTAAAAAGTGTAGTAAAAGTAATCTTATGATAAGTATATTAAATACAATGTAAATAAATTACTAACAAATTTATATTTAAGGGGATTAGTGCGGGTTCGCAAATGCAATGTAAATCATCATTAATTATAGCTCTAGTTAGAACTCAACCTATAAATAACTACTTAAGATAATTAAATAATTTTTTTTTATTCAATAGATAATATAGAATTAATTCTACTTTATATTTATATTGTAGCTTTTTAAATATAATAAAGTATAATTATTTAAATATAATAGTTTAAAATAGTTAAATATTTTGTTATTGAATAAACAGTATTTTATAATCTTTTTATCATAATATAAAGTTAGAATAAGAATATATAATTATACATGATAATTATATACAATAATTATAAATATATATGTTATACATAGATGGTAAAAATTTAAGATAAAAATATTCGTTATCAAAGGAGTTTTAGGCTTATAAATATGCCTAAAAGTGAAAAAGTAAAAACTTGAGATAATTAGAGTAGTTATTTTTCAAAATCACAGAGTATATATATATATATACCAAAGATTTTGCGAAGCAAAGATATAACACTCCCTATGCATGCAACGTAATTTAGTAATATCCCCTGCCGCTGCTAGCAGTAGTATCGAAATCACTGAAATAGATTTAGGTTCGGCTCTGTTTACATACAACAATGTTTTCATTGATCTATTAAATTACATGCAATATAAATTAGCTTTTACTTACTAAATATATACTTATAGCATTTAAAACATAAATATCATATTTGTTTGTTATATATTAGTAATGAACACTTAGTTTTCATCATATAAATATTAATTTAAAGAATATTATTTAACATTTTAAAAGTGTATAGTTAAATAAGAATTTACATTATAAACAATACATAGTTCATAAAAGTAACCCGCTATAGGTGGCACTGGGGTATTTTGTATACAAATTCGAATTACACGATTTCCCGTAAGTTTTATATCTTTCCTTCGGAAAATCTTTGTATATACAATAGTGAACAAGTACAACAAGGATAATATAAAATATAAATATAATATATACATAAAGTTTATATACACATACAATAGATAAAAACCCACCAACAACATATTATATACACATAAAATAGGTTAGAATTAATTAATGTTAAGTTAGAAAAATAATTAATCAAAAACATATATACATCAGTCATGAAGAATAATATAAAATATATATACATAATTTTATAAACACATACAATTAAAATTTACCAGCTGAATAATCTCCACCACGTGATATGATAATTTCAATGATATCTAGTTATATAGACATGTGATTTTTTTTAAATTTATTGTAATGCTATTTAATCTATAATCAATTAATTCAAAACAGAAATGTTCAAATAAAATACTTATTTTAATAAATCGCAATATAACATCATAAATGACAAGATTTTATAAAAATAAAAATAATATTAATTAATTTCATGTCACTTTCGTAAGTTTTTTAATTCACATGGTCTATTATACACTGTTCATGGATAGAATTAGCTAAAAATAAGTTGCCATTTTTACAATGTGATAAAATAAGATACTGAAATTGGATAATTTGTAATACATTTTTTTTTAAATTAAAATATTAATCATATTTCAACTCGCGCTAATCCCCTTAACTGGTATAGTAATTAAAATATAGAAATATACATTGAATGTTAATTATATTTCAGTTATAAACAATATTTATAAAATAATTACAATAGCAAAAATAATAATATATAAAAAAATATTTACATAAATTGATATTCAATATAAATATATTTATTAAAAACCTATATTGAAATATATGTATTAATATGAGTGATGTAAATGTTGGAATTTTTAGGATTTCGATAATTGTTAGATATAAATTTAATATATCAATTATATGATCTTAATATATTATATTCAAATATATTTATATATTAAATATAGGATCTATTGATTTTCTAATGGTTTCAAATAAGATCATATACTTCAGAATAGTTTAATATAGGATATTTATACTTTCAAATAGTTAAGGAATATATTGAATTAAGAATTTGATCGCAACATCACTAATTATTATACAATTGTTAAAAAGTATACTATACATATAAATTATTACTTGTATAAATATATTGTGAAATAATAATTAATATATAGTATACTTTATAATATATACAACGTATATTTTTTGTTGATTTGTTGATATGTTTTGTTTAAATAAATATTACAATTACGATATAGGATATAGATGAATAACGCAATATTAATCATAATTCGATGACATATATACAACTCGCGCAAAACTTACAATAAGGGCGGGTGGATGGTGGGACGGGTAAGACGTGCCTAAAGAAACTACGTTACAATTTCGATTACAATTATAATATGATTATTTAGCTATAGGTGTAGTGTATTTTTATATTTTCAGCATCGATATCGGTATATAAACATAAGAGATTATGGGTACGCATCAAGGATAGTACCACGATGTCGTGTTTAAAGGAACTACATTACAATTACAAACGATACACTACCATTACAATCATACGATTAATTATTATGTATTGATTTAGTTAATGTGTTAGCATATAATACATGGTAATATTAGAATAGTTAATGATTGATGTTATTTCATAAATATTAGGTAACATAATTTAAATTTATATCACACAAATATATATTTATATACGTTGTATATATATAATTTATACACGTTATAAATTTACATTATGCAAAGGAATATATTTAACTGAGAATTTATTCGCAACATCACTAATTATTATACAATAGTGAAAAAGTATAATAAAACATTATTTACAAATAATCAATTCTAATAAATATATTTGTATTCCTATCGTATATTCTTATTATTATTTTCTAATTAGGATTATTACTATTTTATTATTACTATCTACATTATTAATATAATATTTGAGTGAGCAATATTTATTTGAAATATCAATTAAAAATATATTCATTTGAAATACTATTTCATAATATATAATAAATATTATTCATATATAATATAATTAAACAGATATATATATATATATATATATATACTTGGTATAATATACTATATAATTTACTATATAGTAACACTAATTAACTAGTTAACAACGATAATGTATGTCTAAATGGTTGCAACGTATTAAACAATTTTATTGAAACATGTATATGTATTAAAAAACTATTATTTCTATATTAACTAATACTGATCGTATATATTATGTATAAATTTAATTAGTTTATACTATAATATTGTTAAATCATAATTAATATCATATTATATATTATAATAATCATATAATTTATATTATCAATGAATAATATTCATTTAATTGAATAACTATATAGTTATATGTATTTCAACTATTACTAATATCATATTAAAGATGTGTTAAAATATATATTATAATAAATAAATACTAAATTATAATTTATAATGTAAGTTAACTTATAAAAATACTATCATACTAGTAACTATATTTAAAATTTTGTTAAAGCGGGTTTCACATTAATACAGTTTTTTTTTTTGAAATAATATATTATTGTTATTCAGTATACAGCGTCTAAATGTATGTAATACATAATGTATATCTATTGATACTTTTCAAGTATACATTTAATAAATGATTTATAATAATGAATATATATTACATTCATTAATAATCTATTATCATATTATTATAATTATATTATGGATCGGATACGAAGTGAATAATAGAAAAGAATAATCATTATGATTATGTATATTGAATATAA
Organism: Osedax fenrisi; assembly: GCA_964019155.1. Classification (NCBI taxonomy): domain Eukaryota; kingdom Metazoa; phylum Annelida; class Polychaeta; order Sabellida; family Siboglinidae; genus Osedax; species Osedax fenrisi. The sequence continues at coordinate 56,123,023 of OZ025243.1, forward strand.
TGTTCATATCATATGATTATCATAATGATATGATGTGCCTTTGTATTTATTTCGGTCTAAGTTTGATTTTGAGTTTGGATATTATTGTATATTTGTTTATCTATTATATAAAGTAGAGTATAGTAACACATAATATTTATTAAAATACAATAATTTATTTACATTATTATTAAAATTAAACTTTTATCAATATAATGTCGTATTATATACTATATACTGTATAATCATTATTATAATGATTATATATTTAGTAAATAGTAAATTAAATTTAACATTTATACTTACAAATATAATTATACTAAATATATACTTATCATATTTAATATTAATGTTGTTAATTGATGAAGTAATACAATAATATATACTTATTATAATTATAATAAACTTATAAACTATATAGACTAATAAAATACATTAAACTATTATTATTATAATAATTATAATGATTATTTATAATTAAACAAAGAAAATTAAATACTAACTGGGTAAATTTATCCTTTTTGATATTGTTTCCAAAGCTATATTGCGTTTTACCCTATTTTTATAAATAGGGTTTTTAACATCCCATAATACAGGATGTAATCTGTATTGCTCTATCAGCAATAGTATTATTTCGTGGGATAAAGCAATGCTATCACTCATTTTTTTTTAATATTAAGATTTAAATTGAAATATTATTTTAAATAAAATTTAGAAACGACGAAAGAAACGTTGACCTAGTTTTCTAGCCAATCACAGTTAAAATAGGCGTTTCTATCGCTTTACTTATCGCATTTTTCATCGCCAATCTCAAATAGTTTGTGATTAGTATCGCTCATTTTTAGTCAAATCTATCGCCAAATCTATCGCTAAACATATCACTTTTTGAGATATTTTTGAGGCGGGCGTCTCCCGCCAAGCGATATCACTAAAATCATCGCTGGAATATCCGTAATGTGAAAACCGCTTTAGCCACTGAGCCACACAGGCAGTTCAACTATATATATTCAGTTATATATATATATATATATATATATATATATATATATATATGTATAGCACATATATGTGGTATACATACATAAAACAACTTCAGATATTTTATTGGATTTGTAAAATGTTTGTATATGTTAACAATTATAATATTGTATTTATAAGTAGGTATAAGTGGTACTTATTAATCATAGATTTATAGTTTAACTATAACTATAATAACTATAACTTATAAAATATAAATCTATGATATTAATATACAAATATATGTAGATAAGTATATAAGTAATCAATTATTAATAAGTATAAATATATATAACTCAATTAATTAATTAACAAATCGTAATTTATATGCATCAATGAATTAACTGAAGCATTTATTTCTAATGAAATATATTATATTAATATAATAATAAATATTTATATATATTATATATAATTATTTATTTTAATAATTTGAATTTATAATATAATATTATAAATTAATTAATTATAATTAATATCTATATATAGATAATATAATAATTAACATAAATATTATACACTATATTTAAAATATTGACAACATTAGTTTCCTTATATTTACACTATTTTCCTAATAGTTAATCATATACATTCAATTACATGGTTATGTAATATTTACATATATGTAATTATATATAATTTAATTATTTTACAAAAATGTTAAATTGAACATGTTCAAAAAAAATATACATTTTTTTAAATTATAGTAATTAAATATACAAGGAGAGAATAATGTGATAACATATATATATTAATATTTATAAATTTATACACCCTTTTGAATATATGAAAATTAAAAACTAAGAACTGTTGAACTGAAAAATATTACACATGTTCAGCATATTATATTAACAGTTTGGTTTACTGGGTTAAGGGTCAATATTAGAAAAACTCAGAATTTTAATATCAACACTGCCCATAAAGTAAGATCTGTAAATGGAACAAAACTAAAGTCTGTAGATAACTATACATATCTTGGAAGTGAGATATCATCAATGGATAAGGAAATAAATATCCGAATAGCAAATCTTGGAGCGCTCTTGATAAATTAAGTTCAATATGGAAATCAAATCTTACGGCAACACTCAAAAGAAATTTCTTCAGAGCAGTCTTAGAATCGGTGTTACTTTACGGATCTGAAGCGTGGACACTTAATAAAAAATTGGAAAGAAAACTTGACGGAACATATACAAGAATGTTGAGAGTAGTATTTAATATATCATGGAAACTACACTTAACAAACAAGAAACTATATGGAAATATTCCTACTCTCTCCAAGACTATCCGGGAAAGAAGAACACGATTTGCTGGACACTGCTTCAGAATCGATAATGAGATTATGAGTGGTGTACTAATGTGGATGCCTGCTCACGGATTTACAAAGCGTGGACGACCGAAACGAAACTATATAAAGCAACTAACTGATGACACTGGCCTAACAGTAGAATAAGCTAAGACAACGATGAAAGATAGAAACATCTGGAAAAAGATTGTAGAATATGCTCGGGAAACTATCCCGATCTGGTAAGGTAAGGGTATTAAACATTTGGTATTCGTATTAGGGAACATTCGTTTAGATCTAAATTTTGTATATAATAATGCATGTTTTAGTTTGATCGAATCGACGAAGTTTCTACCATTTAGTAATCTAGTAGGGAATTTAATCCAGTTATTAATAAAAGGTGCGTGGTTACCATAATAGAGACCTCGTCCATCCGCCTAATTAATAAGATATTTAGTATGATATGCTTTAATGTCGATATTATTAGTAAATGATGAAGTTTTCAATGAATTAAGATATATATTAGAGAAAGTTAGCCTATGTAATAAACCTGATAAAAGATAAGCTTTTAGTATATCAAGTTTTTGTTGAGGTTTTCATAATGCTTTATGATACTCATCAATTTTTTTAATTTCCATTACTTTTCAGATTACTATTCAGAATATGAAATTATTTTCTATACATATAATGATTTTGAATTTAGAAATATAATTATAACTATTATATAAATATATAATTATAAATAATATCGAGTATAACACAATATAATATACTATAGAATTTATATTTAAAATAATTAAAAATATATTCAGAATACTATATTCAATATAAATGACGAAAATGAATTAATTTACTATATATAGTGTAATTTAATTTAAACTATATTATTTTAATTATTAAATATATTATTATTAATTAATTATATTAAATTAAGTAACATATTATATAATGAATTATTGAATAATATAATAATAACTTAGATTTTATTTTAAATTGTAAATTAATTTTATTTAATAACATATTTACAATGTTATAGGTTATATCTGCCGGTTATATTACATATTACCGGAAATTTACCGATATTACATTCAAATATCAAATTCCAATCTAAAAATAATAATTCAATATTATGATTGCTATTTCTACAGTTATATACCTAACAATATCGATAATATACAAAATTATATATTTTGATTATTTAAGTAAATATTGATAAATTAAAATTTGTATAAATCACCCCACTGAGGCTATAGGTGACGCTACTCGATATCAACTATAAAATACCGAGTTCACTCCCCTTCCTGCTTATATCTTAATATTTATAACATTTATAAAATTAAATAATTAAAAAAAATTATGTTACATAATAAAATTATATGAATGATGAAAATATAGTATTATACAATATATATAAATTAGATATCATTATAATTTAAAATGATATAGTACATGTAATGTATTTAAATTTGATCTTTAAAATCGTAATAAAAACAAATGGGTGCCATATTAGATAATCTCCAAATAAATAATAATAATATTTATATTATAAGTTATAAAATATATTATTAAATTAGAAATTAATAAATGAAAAATAACTAAGTTTAATGTATCACATATTAAGTTATAATTTATTCGTAAAAATAAATGTATTTTAATTATACTGTATAAACTAAGTAAATGTAATGATTCCTTTGTTGAAGGAAATAGCATTATATTATTATTATTATTATTATCAGATTTAGGCAAGGGTATGACTAATCATAGAAACAGTGATGATTATCGAGACAATTACCCTATTATTAACATGATCAGTTTCATTATAGATAAGAATAATACATAAATAATAATGTTATAATATTGTGACTTCCTCTTTATTTGTAACTAAATGTAATCATCATGTAATAATATAATTAAATGATAAAAGTATAACATTAAAATCTGAGAAATACATCAAGCATTAAATAACATAAAATAAAATATAAAATAGAGGAACTAAATATGAGATAGCCAATGTTTAAATCAAAAAGAAAATAAAAGAACAAGAGAAAAAAAAGAAACAAATATATTAAATAAAATATAGTATAAAGTATTACTCCATAATATTATATAATAATTAACATGTGGTAACAAAATTTAATTATATACATTAAATAGGAACTTTTGTTTTAAAATTTCTAAATTATATTAGATATGAAAATTATTGTGTAGATATAATATGTGCAGTTTCCAGTCTACATTATGATCAATGATTATACCTAAAATTCTATAGATTAAATCTAGTTAAATTTATATTATTTATTGAGATATTAATGTGGAATAATTTATTATTGAATAACATTTAATAGTTTTATTAATGTTTAAAGTATGTCTATTTGAAATACACCATTTATTAATATTTAATAATTCATTTTTATTATTGGATCTAGAGATAATTGATCACAATCATCAAAATACAAAGTATCATTAGCAAACATAGTAAAATTACATATTGAAGATGAACATATTAAATAATTAATATAAATAAGAAAAAAAATAGGACCTAAAAGTGTTCCTTGTGGAACACCAATTTTAACTCTATATTTATCAGATAAATAGTTTTTAAAGTTAACAGTCTGATATCTATTAGTAAAATAACTTTTAATCCAATTTCAAGAAATAGTTTACTAGTTTTTCTAGTTTACTAAATATAATTTTATGATTAACGGTGTCAACTGCCTTTTTAAGATCAATAAAAATAGCTGCAGCCATTTTATTATTTCTAAAGCTAATACATATTTGAGTTTGAAGATTAAAAATTGCATGAGTCGTATATAAATTTGTTCTAAAACCGAACTGACTATTTGATGAAATATTAAAGTGATTTAAAAACGTAATAAAAACGAACATAACATTTTTTGAGTACATTTTGTAAGTGAAATTGGACGGTAATTAGTAAATACTTTTCTATCACCCTTTTTAAATAAAGTAATTATTCTAGAAATGTTTAATATAGTTGGTATAATAATATTTTCAAGATATATATTAATTAAATAAGATAAAGGAGTTATTATATTAATTGCAATATTTTTTAATAACTTGATTGAAATACCAAAATTATCTATAGATATTTTAGATTTAAAATTTAATATAATTTTTAAAAGCTTATTTCATTCCATGAAGTAATATAGAAACTATTGATATTAGACGATTTTAAGAAATATTTGTAATTATCGACTCTATCCTTACTAATATTGTCATCTAATTCAATACTAATATCTCTAAAAAATATATTAAATATATTAGATATTTTAGATGTGATATCAATTCCACATGATTTAATGTATCAGGGAGTAAGTTTAAGGCTTTTTTTATTCATCACATTATTCAAAATATCCCAAGTATTTTTACTATCAGAGCTATTTTTAAGTTTATCTGAATAATAACTATTAATGACTTACTAGACTACAAGTTTTTAAAAAGTCTTTAACTACTTTAATATGTAATACTAAAATAACCTATGTTCTTTAGGTATGACATATTCAAGTAGTTAACGAATTTTTAAACAAATTGTACTCGAGTAAGTCATTATCATTATTAGTTAATTTATATTTTGTATACAGTTTTTGTTTAAACCTACATTTTTTATAAATTTCTTTTGTATTCCATAGAATACTTTTTTATATTTTTTATGTTCATATATAGGGCAATAAATATTAAATTGATGAATACAAAAATCAATAAATAAATGCCATGAAGTTTCTGACTTATCAGCTTTTAAATAATTCCAGTTAATAGTTTTAAAAAAGTTGAATAATTATAAACAGTATCATCATTAATTAAATTATGTTTAGTATTATATTTATTAACAATATTTAATCGACTTTTTTTATTTATATCTAATGATAATATAATTGGAAAATGATCTGATAAATCAGATATAATAATGCCAGAAAATGTTGCACGATAAAGAATTGTAAACAAATTATCAATTATAGTAAAAGAATTTTTATTTATATAAATTCTAGTTAGTCTATTTATCATAGGAGAACATCCTAACTCAGGACATTATTCAAAATATATTTCTGCATTTTTGCAAATGTTACAATTTTTTAATCAATATTTAAATCACCAGAAATTATCATTTTTTTTATCAAAATATTTAAATCAATTTGAATAATATATTGAAAAACATAGTAATTAAAACATTATCGATGTTTGGAGTTCTTTATATAGAACTAAAAATAAATGTGTTATTATTATTTAATAATAATTCAATATTAATACTATCAAACAATTTATTAGAAACTAAAGATATTGTATATAAATATAAGATATAAATAAAGATAAGTATATTAAATGAGAATTTTTTTTAACATAAATTATAACTCCTCCACCTCTTTTATGAACTATGCTAGATAATACTGTATTATAATGAGGAATATCAAATACAAATTTATTATCAACATTTAACCATTATTCAGTTACTGATATTATATCAAAGCAAATTGAAAAAGAGGTTAAATATATAGACAATTTGTCAAACAAAATTGTAAACATCTAATATTGATATTAATAACATTAAGCCCATGTTGAAAAATTGATTTATGATTTAAATTAAATTCATCTGAAGTATAATATTTAGAATCAATTGTTAAATCTATATTAAAATTAGTAGGATCGACATAATTTAATAAAGTATTATTATAATTTATAGTTGATTGATTAAAGTCAAAAGGTGTATACGTATTATTAAAATCTATATATTAAAAAATAAAAATATACTAAATAAATAAACTGTACAATAAAAAAAGAAAAAAGACAAAGAAAAAAAGACAAAGAAGAAAAAAAAAATAAAACAATTGTTATGGATATTGATTTCATTATAAATAAAATAATAAGCTATTTTTTTTGAAAAGTATCGTCAAAAAAAAACATTGTTATGCGATTTCTAGACTGAATTCATGTCTATTTTTTTTACAGATACTAAAAAATAGTACAATAAGTAATATATAATAAAAAATATTAAAATAAATAAATTATCATCACTTTAAAATTATGCGGGATCCCTTACGTAATTAACATTATTGTATGTTTTACATTTTCATTGATTGTAATACTATTATAAATAAATTTTCTTTTTTTAATTATTTAATTTATATGTAATATTTAATTTATATTCCTTTAAGAAGATATACAGGTTATTGTTTTCAATGTAATTTAATAGATTATTTTTTGTTAATATTCAAAATATCATGAAATAATTAAGAATGTTACATAATTTAAATTGTATTATATTAATATTCATAATATTAATATATATATATATATATATATATATATATATATATATATATAATGAATATTATAGTAATAAGATATCTAGTTTTGGAAATATTTATATTTTAAAAAAGGCCAATATAATTTATAATAACTGATTAATATTTTTAGAATATATAATTATCTCTAAATCTAATTATTCATATTTTCATTTTATATAATATTATACATACTATGTAGATATGACTAAGATATGCTGATTATTGGCCTACGTTTATAAATGTATATGCATACAATTAATATTATGAGATAATCAATGTTAAAGATTGACCTTATTTGTTGTCTTCTTTTGGACTCTATTTTGGTAATTAACATTATTTTAAATTGTATTATGTCATTATAAAGGTCGTGTTCTTCAACAAAGTATATATGAAGATATATTTTGTATATATATATTATCTATTACATTTTCTATAATTATTAAATTATAAATGATTTTCTTGATTTTATTTGAAATAGAGAATATCACTGCAGGCTTTATATCATGGTAGGCACATAGCCGATATGTTAACAATATAGAGATTATGTAATAAAATCTAATAAATAATTACATGTAAATACGTATATAAACAGGGTATGTGCTAAGGGTGTAGATCTAGTAGTAGTGAACCAGCACTAACAATAATCAGACGACTTAGCGAGACATGTAATTTAACAAATACAAAAATAAGGTGTGAGTATGTGTGAATACGTGTGTTGGTGTGTATGATGTAATAACAATAACAACAATATACAAAATTGAATCAATATGACTTAAGATGTATTGTTATGATTATGAATGAGTGTGGGTGTGTGTAGGTGGGTTGGTGGATGTATATGTGTGTGGATGTGTATGTATGTATACATGTGTGTTTCACGGGCAAATAGTAGTACGGACAACGGTCATGTAATAATTATCTAATAATTCGATTGAATGAGTCATTGTAAATAACTACCGTAATAGCAAAGTCCTTTGGGGCTTTGGTAATAGTCCGTCGGTAAATAAGTTATTATATGTGAACAAATGGTAGCAAATAATATATAGTAATGTATATATATATATATATATATTGTCAACAAATAGCCTGATTAATTATCGACGATGATGTAATACATGTGTTATGTAATGTTTATACATACACAAATGTCAGATATCGTAAAGAGGAGGTGCACACGTGTAATGTTAAATATGCGTGCTTATGTGCTCATACGTATATAATGGTGGGTGTGTCGGAAAATAAGCCACGCCTATATCAACACCATCTCGACAGTTTCTGAAGTTTGCAACCGTGTTTGCAGCAACGATCCATCAACTTGGCAAGGCTTCTCTTGCTGCGCGATTTATCGGTAGTCTCTTCAAGATCCTTTTCTCCTCCTCCAGTCCTTCGAAGACAGTGGCTTCCTCCCCAACTTGCTCCATTACTGATGTAGAGGTCAAATATTCCGATTCAGATGTGGTATCAACTACTTCCGTTGTTGTAACTGACTCTAGTTCTGTAATGATAATGTCATGTATTAGAATTAACATTTCATACGCATGTAAACATAGTATAGTTCATATTATATACATATTCTATAGTACACATAAATATGCACTAATTTATTAGTACATATAAGTATATATATATATATATTAGACTAATATATTAGTGCTATATATACATAGTGGTATACCACTTATGTTTTACGAATACATATATATATATATATATATATATATATCAGGTAATATTTATATATGTTATAATAAATTCCATGCGACAATGCTATATATACTATTCTAGTTGTCCGAATCGCCTATTTAAAACAGTATATTCGCGATATATCATCGAGGTTAATTTATGTACACGATATATGTTATAATATTGATGTGCTATTTTGTTTTGGTTCCACAAATGAACTTAGATGAAGTTTTCACTATAAAAATAGATTTATTCTCCATTCGAAACCTCTCCTGTGTTAAGGAATCCATGGTTTTAACAATATCTATAACTCTTGTATACACAATTATATAAATTCACTTTTTAATATATGTTAATACCTATTCGTCTTATAATTTATTGTATTGGTCATATTGGGGTGTGAACCCTCTCCCTTGTCTACAATATAGGTCCTATAATGTAGGAGCAATGTAGGGCCTACATGGGTCTTGATTTAGTATTTATATATATATATATATGTAAATATATACGAATTTGAAAGTTTAAGTCAATACATATCGTATGTATTAACCTTCCACCGAATCGGGTAGAGATCTCCTCATTCTGCAGGATCTGTAGATATCGTGTATGAGTTGTCGACCGCACCTCCGCCTGTGTTTCGATTCAGTGGAGTGTATCATCAATAGTACCAGCAAAACGCACGCCATCATAACTCTGCATGTTACTGTGTTCATTGTGTTCGGTGAGGGTATTGATGTCTGGGTAAAGGTGTATTGTTATTAGTTAAATATATATAGAGTGCACGCGAATAATAATAATAATAATAATAATAATAATAATAATAATAATAATAATAATAATAATAATAATATAACTATACATATTAATAACTGTATTTCAAATAAAGATCTAGGTATAATATTTTATAATTGTTTATATTTTGATAAGCATATAATAGAGTGTTATAGAGGTGCTCTAATGACTACTGATAATTTATTTAGATGCTTTATAAACAGCGATGTTACAATGCTTTTAAAGGCTTATATTACATATTATCGGCCTAAACTAGAATTTGCCACAACTGTTTGGAATCCTGGTCTTAAATCAAGACATTATAATGGAATAACCGACAAGCTCGAAAGTGTTCAGAGATTGTTCACAAGGAGGCTATTTGGTACTTGTGGACTAAAGTACACTAGATATAATAAACGACTAATCCACTTTGGACTAAAATCTCTCGAACTACGGCGTATCCACAAAGACATGATTATGACATTCAAGCTAGTTAATAATCTATGCAAGGTTGACTACTCTGAAATATTATATTTTACAAATTCTAGAACACGTGGCATGACTTAAAACTCCTGGCTTGTAAGTCACGAAAAAATGTACATATGAACTATCTAAATAACCGTATAATAAATATATGGAATAATCTTAATTATGAAACAGTTCATTCTCCATTCTTGAACTGTATCAAATCTCGTATAAATAAAATTAATTTTAATATATACTTATCTATTATGCGATCTATTACTTAATTTATTGTCATTTTTATTATTATCTTATATATATATATGCGTATATACATGCTATAGCATGTAACCGTTCCATGTATTTCGTAAATTCAATATCTTTATGTAAGATATATCATGTCAATATTATCTAATTCTATCTTAATCTTATGTATTGCGAACGTTTGATATTTATTTTATATATATTAATTTAATTAACTTACTTATTTCCTATTGTTAGTTTAAATGTTTACTGTATACTTTAATATTTATATTTATGAATTATCATGAATACAATTCATTCAATTCAATTCAATTCAATTCAATAATAATAATAATAATAATAATAATAATAATAATAATAATAATAATAATAATAATAATAATAATAATAATAATAATAATAATAATAATAATAATAATAATAATAATAATAATAATAATAATAATAATAATAATAATAATAATAATAATAATAATAATAATAATAATAATAATAATAATAATAATAATAATAATAATAATAATAATAATAATAATAATAATTATCTAATAATAATTATCTAATTCTATCTTAATCTTATGTATTGCGAACGTTTGATATTTATTTTATATATATTAATTTAATTAACTTACTTATTTCCTATTGTTAGTTTAAATGTTTACTGTATACTTTAATATTTATATTTATGAATTATCATGAATACAATTCATTCAATTCAATTCAATTCAATTCAATACTAATAATAAAAATAATAATAATAATAATAATAATAATAATAATAATAATAATAATAATAATAATAATAATAATAATAATTAAAATCTAAAGTGGTAGCTAAATGTCAATCTAAATGTAAATGTCATCATATATATCAAAGAAAAAAATATAGATTTATAAAAAAATATTTTTTATAAAATCTATTATATAATTATATATGCAATACATACCGAGTGAGTATATACAAGCATATATATATATATATATATATATATATATATATGTGTATGTAGTCATTGATATTTTTAGTTATAGTTATCACAGTTGTGGTTAGGTTGGATTAAGTTTTAATTTGTGTAGGTTTTTTGTAGCTGCATTACTTCCCGAGTGAACCTATAAAAGCATATTTATTTATATTGTTATTTTCACAGTTGTGGTTAGGTTGGGTTACGTTTTAATATTGGTGGTTTTTTTTAGCTGCATTACTTCCCGAATTAGCCTATAAAAGCATTTTTATTTATATAGTTATATCACAGTTGTGGTTAGATTGGATTAAGTTTTAATATCGGTTGTTTTTTTTAACTGCATCACTTCCCGAGTACATCACATCACCTCCCGAGTAAATTACATCACAAAGTGAACGTTACGCGCGAACACGGGCGAAGCCGGGCCCCGGCCACCTAGATTAAAACTAAAATTAATAATTCATTATTATTACAGATAAAGTGGGAAGTATTATTTTATTTTTGTATGTTCGGTATTATATGTTTGTTTTATATATATTTTGTAAATATGTTTCAAATGTATTATATTACTAAACTACAATATTAATAATTTTCTATTATTTCAGATTATAGTGATAAGTATACTTATATAATATATTATATTGTTTATTTCGTAATATTATTGGTATGTTTTGTTATTAACTGTTTTTGTATATGTATATTGGTTTATTTTATTTGTAACTTGATCTGTTTGTATATATATATATGTTTCAAATTTATTATATGTATCTATAATTAAAATATAAAATTAATAAAGTACTACCTACTATTATTACAGATTTTAGTAAGTATTACATTATTTGTTTGTTTCATTCTAGTATTTATTTTATTCTAGTATTGGTTTATTTGATTTTTAACATGTTCTGTTTATAATATATTTAAAATTTAACATTTAAATATTAAACTATATAACTAATAATTTATTACTAAAACAGGGTACAAAGATAAGAAGAATTCTATAAAGTTAAAGTAGAAATTGAATATGTTGATGCCACTTACAAAATAATGTATTTTATTTCTATTTTCGATTATTTTTACGCTATCTTTTATTTCTATTTTTATCATTTTTCGTTTATTTTTACTATATGATTTATTTCTACTTTCGATTGTTTTTCGTTTATTTTTACGGTAACTGTAAAACGTTTTAATTTCTATAATTTTTTAATTTCGTATTATTCTTTGTTTATTTCTATAACGTATGTTATCGTTAGCAAATATTTATACTTTATACTTTCGATTATATGTTCGGTCATTTGCTTAAATAAATTATCAATCAATCAATCAATAATAATAATAATAATAATAATAATAATAATAATAATAATAATAATAATAATAATAATAATAATAATAATAATAATAATAATAATAATAATAATAATAATAATAATAATAATAATAATAATAATAATAATAATAATAATAATAATAATAATAATAATAATAATAATAATAATAATAATAATAATAATAATAATAATAATAATAATAATAATAATAATAATAATAATAATAATAATAATAATAATAATAAAAGTTTTATTGCAAAAAAATCAGCTGCTCTTACATTAGGTAATACTAATAAACCATTGTATACTATAAATAATGTTCCAATAGTAAACTGTAGATCGTATCGTGATCTTGGTATCAAATTTGATCCATCATTACATTTCTCTGAACATATTGGTGTGTGCTGTACAAGTGCATATTGTGTTATCAATCGTATATTTCGCTGTTTCATTACTAATAATATGCGAGCTATTATAAAAGCATATATATCATATGCTAGACACCACCTTGAATATGCGTCGACAGTCTGGAATCCGGGACTAGATGCAAGGACATTCAAAGGACTGAAGATAAAACTAGAGAAGGTCCAAAAATTCTTTACAAGAAGATTAATCGAGAGATGCGGTTTACCTTATAAACCTTATAATGAAAGATTAATATACCTAAATCTAGATTCTATAGAAATCAGAAGAACTAGATTTGATCTTGTTATGGTATATAAACTATTTAACGGATTGGTATCTATGAATACATCATCTATTATTAATATCAAAAAGACCAACTACAATACCAGAGGCCATTCTCTGCAAATTAGTATGAATACATGTAAACTAAATGTAACAAAAAATCTACTAAATAATCGAATATCTATAATGTGGAATGGTCTTGATGAACATATTGTATTAGCAAATAGTTTATATACCTTTAAAAATCATATTAAAAAAATTATAACTTAATATTTATTTATACATATATATATATGTATATATATATATATAATTTTATATATTATTAATTTTAATTATTAATTGTTTTATCACCGGCACATATAATACGTTTCTAATTTACTATTGTTATTTTTATATGTGTACTGTCTATGTTTTGTTGTCGTTTTGTGAATTTATCACTACATATTGTTATATATTATTACTAAATCGAACTTGAAAAATTCATAATAAATATTCATTCAATTCAATTCAATTCAATTCAATAATAATAATAATAATAATAATAATAATAATAATATATAATAATAATAATAATAATAATAATAATAATAAAAATATTATAATAATAATAATAATAATAATAATGTATAGTATGTAATAGTATATACATGTATGGCAGGTTGGCAAATACTATGGCAAATATTATTGTTATATGAGTATTTAAATAATTAGTATAGTAATTATATATAATGAAATATTATCTGAAATTATAATAATAATAAGTTATTTAATATATATATATTATAATAATACTTATGTTATTAAATATATATATTAAATAAATAATTATTTTTATAATTACAAATTGATTTTTTAATTTTATTTTTATTATTATTTAAATAATCGATTCATTGTGAAAAGGTGTAATTAATGCGTAATCAACACTAGACGACAGACCGCTTTTTTAGAACTGTGTGGGTATTATTGATATTAGTATTATATATTGTATATATATATATATATATATATATATATATATATACTTCATTCGTAATAATAACTTCGAATCAAACCGGATGTAATAACGACCAGACGATTATGTAACTTCGAATTAACTCCGCGAATCTTTAGTTTAGATCTCCGGTGCTTCTATTACAATTAAACGTGTACATTTATTATCATACCATAATCGATACACCCAAGCTATTCACTATAGGTATATATCTCTTTATACATACATCTTCGCTGCTTTCAACGATGCTAGACTTTAATACACTACTTACCGTCTCTCCGATAGTGACATACCTATAGGTATATAGGTATGTAGATATGATGTATACGTCTGCCTTCACATGATTCATTTAGCCTATATATACATGAAAGTTAATACTCTGCGGAACAAACCAACCGTTGTTTTATTAATGTTACTGTAATAAGGGATACTATTAATATATAGTGAATAACATTAGTTTTGTTATTAATGTCACTGTAATAATGGATATTGTTAATATACAATGGCTAACATTAGTTGTGTTATTAATATTACTGTAATAATCTATATTATTAATATAAGTGGCTACCATTAGTTGTGTTATTAATATTACTGTAATAATCTATATTATTAATATACAGTGGCTACCATTAGTTGTATTATTAATATCACTGTAATAATCTATATTATTAATATACAGTGGCTACCATTAATTGTGTTTTTAATATCACTGTAATAATCTATATTATTAATATACAGTCGCTACCATTAATTGTGTTTTTAATATCACTGTAATAATCTATATTATTAATATACAGTCGCTACCATTAATTGTATTATTAATGTTACTGTAATAACACATATTATTAATATACAGTGGTTACCATTAGTTGTGTTATTAATGTTACTGTAATAACACATATTATTAATATACAGTGGTTACCATTATTTGTGTTATTAATGTTACTGTAATAACCAATATTATTAAGATGCAGTGGCTACCATTAGTTGTGTTATTAATGTTAATGTAATAACCAATAGTATTAATATACAGTGGCTACCATTAATTGTGCTATTAATGTTATTGTAATAACCGATATTATTAATATACAGTGGTTACCATTAGTTGTGTAATTAATGTTATTGTTATAACCGATATTATTAAGTGGCTACCATTAATTGTGTTATTAATATTACTGTAATAATCTATATTATTAATATACAGTGGCTACCATTAGTTTTGTTATTAATGTCACTGTAATAATGGATATTGTTAATATACAATGGCTAACATTAGTTGTGTTATTAATATTACTGTAATAACCTATATTATTAATATACAGTGGCTACCATTAGTTAGGTTATTAATGTCACTGTAATAAATAATACTATTAATATACAGTGGTACCATTAGTTGTATTATTAATGTTACTGTAATACCGGATATTATTAATATATAGTGGCTACCATTAATTGTATTATTAATGTTACTGTAATAACACATATTATTAATATACAGTGGTTACCATTAGTTGTGTTATTAATGTTACTGTAATAACACATATTATTAATATACAGTGGTTACCATTATTTGTGTTATTAATGTTACTGTAATAACCAATATTATTAAGATGCAGTGGCTACCATTAGTTGTGTTATTAATGTTAATGTAATAACCAATAGTATTAATATACAGTGGCTACCTTTAGTTGTTTTATAATGTCACTGTAATAACGGATACTATTAATATACAGTGGCTACCATTAATTGTGTTATTAATGTCACTATAATAACATATATTATTAATATACAGTGGTTACCATTAGATGTTTTATTAATGTCACTGTAATAACGGATATTATTAATATACAGTGGCTACCATTAGTGGTGTTATTAATATCACTGTAATAATCTATATTATTAATATACAGTGGTACCATTAGTTGTGTTATTAATGTTACTGTAATAACGGATATTATTAATATACAGTTGCTACCATTAGTTGTCTTAGTAATGTAACTGTAATAACGGATACTATTAATATACAGTGGCAACCATTAGTTGTGTTATTAATATTACTGTAATAACCAATATTATTAAGATGCAGTGGCTACCATTAGTTGTATTTTTAATGTTACTGTAATAACCAATAGTATTAATATACAGTGGCTACCATTAGTTGTGTTATTAATGTTACTGTAATAACGGATATTATTAATATACAGTGGCTACCATTAGTTGTTTTATTAATGTTACTGTAATAACGGATACTATTAATATACAGTGGCTACCATTAATTGTGTTATTAATTTTACTATAATAACATATATTATTAATATACAGCGTCTATCATTAGTTTTATTATTAATGTTACTGTAATAACGGATATTATTAATATACAGTGGCTACCATTAATTGTGTTATTAATGTTATTGTAATAACAGATATTATTAATATACAGTGTATACCATTAGTTGTGTTATTACTATTACTGTAATAACACATATTATTAATATACATTGGCTACCTTTAGTTGTTTTATAATGTCACTGTAATAACGGATACTATTAATATACAGTGGCTACCATTAATTGTGTTTTTAATATCACAGTAATAATCTATATTATTAATATACAGTGGCTACCATTAATTGTGTTTTTAATATCACAGTAATAATCTATATTATTAATATACAGTCGCTACCATTAGTTGTGTTATTAATGTTACTGTAATAACGGATATTATTAATATACAGTTGCTACCATTAGTTGTATTATTAATGTTACTGTAATAACGGATATTATTAATATATAGTGGCTACCATTAATTGTATTATTAATGTTACTGTAATAACACATATTATTAATATACAGTGGTTACCATTAGTTGTGTTATTAATGTTACTGTAATAACACATATTATTAATATACATTGGTTACCATTATTTGTGTTATTAATGTTACTGTAATAACCAATATTATTAAGATGCAGTGGCTACCATTAGTTGTGTTATTAATGTTAATGTAATAACCAATAGTATTAATATACAGTGGCTACCATTAGTTGTATTATTAATATCACTGTAATAACCAATATTATTAAGATGCAGTGGCTACCATTAGTTGTATTATTAATGTTACTGTAATAACCAATAGTATTAATATACAGTGGCTACCATTAATTGTGTTTTTAATATCACAGTAATAATCTATATTATTAATATACAGTGGCTACCATTAATTGTGTTTTTAATATCACAGTAATAATCTATATTATTAATATACAGTCGCTACCATTAGTTGTGTTATTAATGTTACTGTAATAACGGATATTATAATATACAGTGGTTACCATTAGATGTCTTAGTAATGTAACTGTAATAACGGATACTATTAATATACAGTGGCTACCATTAGTTGTGTTATTAATATTACTGTAATAACCAATATTATTAAGATGCAGTGGCTACCATTAGTTGTATTTTTAATGTTACTGTAATAACCAATAGTATTAATATACAGTGGCTACCATTAGTTGTGTTATTAATGTTACTGTAATAACGGATATTATTAATATACAGTGGCTACCATTAGTTGTTTTATTAATGTTACTGTAATAACGGATACTATTAATATACAGTGGCTACCATTAATTGTGTTATTAATTTTACTATAATAACATATATTATTAATATACAGCGTCTATCATTAGTTGTATTATTAATGTTACTGTAATAACGGATATTATTAATATACAGTGGCTACCATTAATTGTGTTATTAATGTTATTGTAATAACAGATATTATTAATATACAGTGTCTACCATTAGTTGTGTTATTAATTTTACTGTAATAACGGATATTATTAATATACAGTGGCTACCATTAGTTGTTTTATTAATGTCACTGTAATAACGGATATTATTAATATACAGTGGTTATCATTAGTTGTGTTATTAATGTTACTGTAATAACGGATATTATTAATATACAGTGGCTACCATTAGTTGTATTATTAAAATCACTGTAATAATCTATATTATTAATATACAGTGGCTACCATTAATTGTGTTTTTAATATCACTGTAATAATCTATATTATTAATATACAGTCGCTACCATTAATTGTGTTTTTAATATCACTGTAATAATCTATATTATTAATATACAGTCGCTACCATTAGTTGTGTTATTAATTTTACTGTAATAACGGATATTATTAATATACAGTGGCTACCATTAGTTGTTTTATTAATGTCACTGTAATAACGGATACTATTAATATACAGTCGCTACCATTAATTGTGTTTTTAATATCACTGTAATAATCTATATTATTAATATACAGTCGCTACCATTAGTTGTGTTATTAATTTTACTGTAATAACGGATATTATTAATATACAGTGGCTACCATTAGTTGTTTTATTAATGTCACTGTAATAACGGATACTATTAATATACAGTCGCTACCATTAATTGTATTTTTAATATCACTGTAATAATCTATATTATTAATATACAGTCGCTACCATTAGTTGTTTTATTAATGTCACTGTAATAACATATATTATTAATATACAGTGGTTATCATTAGTTGTGTTATTAATGTTACTGTAATAACGGATATTATTAATATACAGTGGTTACCATTAGATGTTTTATTAATTCCACTGTAATAACGGATATTATTAATATACAGTGGCTACCATTAGTGGTGTTATTAATGTCACTGTAATAACATATATTATTAATATACAGTGGTTATCATTAGTTGTGTTATTAATGTTACTGTAATAACGGATATTATTAATATACAGTGGTTACCATTAGATGTTTTATTAATTCCACTGTAATAACGGATATTATTAATATACAGTGGCTACCATTAGTGGTGTTATTAATGTCACTGTAATAATCTATATTATTAATATACAGTGGTACCATTAGTGGTGTTATTAATGTTACTGTAATAACATATATTATTAATATACAGTGGTTACCATTAGTAGTGTTATTAATGTTACTGTAATAACACATATTATTAATATACAGTGTCTACCATTAGTTGTGATAATAATGTTACTGTAATAAAACATATTATTAATATACACTGGTTACCATTAGTTGTGTTATTAATGTTACTGTAATAACACATATTATTAATATACAGTGGTTACCATTAGCTGTGTTATTAATGTTACTGTAATAACATATATTGTTAATATACAGTGGCTACCATTAGTTGTTTTATTAATGTCACTGTAATAACGGATATTATTAATATACAGTGGCTACCATTAATTGTGTTATTAATGTTATTGTAATAACGGATATTATTAATATACAGTGGCTACCATTAGTTGTGATATTAATGTTACTGTAATAAAACATATTATTAATATACAGTGGTTACCATTAATTGTGTTATTAATGTTACTGTAATAACCAATATTATTAATATACAGTGGATACCATTAATTGTGTTATTAATGTTACTGTAATAACGGATATTATTAATATACAGTGGCTACCATTAGTTGTTTTATTAATGTTACTGTAATAACGGATATTATTAATATATAGTGGCTACCATTAGTTGTGTTATTAATTTTACTGTAATATGGATATTATTAATATACAGTGGCTACCATTAATTGTGTTATTAATGTTATTGTAATAACGGATATTATTAATATACAGTGGCTACCATTTATTGTGTTATTAATGTTACTGTAATAATGGATATTATTAATATACAGTGTCTACCATTAGTTGTGTTATTAAGGTTACTGTAATAACCATATATTATTAATATACAATGGTTACCATTAGTTGTGTTATTAATGTTACTGTAATAACACATATTATTAATATACAGTGGCTACCATTAGTTGTGTTATTAATGTCACTGTAATAACGTATATTATTAATATACAGTGTCTACCATTAGTTGTATTATTAATATTACTGTAATAACGGATATTATTAATATACAGTGGCTACCATTAGTTGTGTTATTACTATTACTGTAATAACATATATTATTAATATACAGTGGTTACCATTAGATGTTTTATTAATGCCACTGTAATAACGGATATTATTAATATACAGTGGCTACCATTAGTGGTGTTATTAATGTCACTGTAATAATCTATATTATTAAAATATAGTGGTACCATTAGTTGTGTTATTAATGTTACTGTAATAACGGATATTATTAATATACAGTTGCTACCATTAGTTGTTTTATTAAGGTTACTGTAATAACATATATTGTTAATATACAGTGGCTACCATTAATTTTGTTATTAATGTCACTGTAATAATCTATATTATTAATATACAGTGGTACCATTAGTTGTGTTATTAATGTTACTGTAATAACGGATATTATTAATATACAGTTGCTACCATTAGTTGTTTTATTAATGTTACTGTAATAACGGATATTATTAATATACAGTGGTTACCATTAGTTGTGTTATTAATGCCACTGTAATAACGGATAATATTAATATAGAGTGGCTACCATTAGTTGTATTATTAATGTTACTGTAATAACACTTATTATTAATATAAAGTGGTTACCATTAGTTGTGTTATTAATGTTACTGTAATAATCTATATTATTAATATACAGTCGCTACCATTAGTTGTTTTATTAATGTCACTGTAATAACGGATACTATTAATATACAGTGGCTACCATTTATTGTGTTATTAATGTCACTATAATAACATATATTATTAATATACAGTGGTTACCATTAGTTGTGTTATTAATGTTACTGTAATAATGGATATTATTAATATACAGTGTCTACCATTAGTTGTGTTATTAATATTACTGTAATAACCAATATTATTAAGATGCAGTGGCTACCATTAGTTGTGTTATTAATGTTACTGTAATAACGGATATTATTAATATACAGTTGCTACCATTAGTTGTTTTATTAAGGTTACTGTAATAACATATATTGTTAATATACAGTGGCTACCATTAATTTTGTTATTAATGTCACTGTAATAATCTATATTATTAATATACAGTGGTACCATTAGTTGTGTTATTAATGTTACTGTAATAACGGATATTATTAATATACAGTTGCTACCATTAGTTGTTTTATTAATGTTACTGTAATAACGGATATTATTAATATACAGTGGTTATCATTAGTTGTGTTATTAATGTTACTGTAATAACGGATATTATTAATATACAGTGGTTACCATTAGATGTTTTATTAATTCCACTGTAATAACGGATATTATTAATATACAGTGGCTACCATTAGTGGTGTTATTAATGTCACTGTAATAACATATATTATTAATATACAGTGGTTATCATTAGTTGTGTTATTAATGTTACTGTAATAACGGATATTATTAATATACAGTGGTTACCATTAGATGTTTTATTAATTCCACTGTAATAACGGATATTATTAATATACAGTGGCTACCATTAGTGGTGTTATTAATGTCACTGTAATAATCTATATTATTAATATACAGTGGTACCATTAGTGGTGTTATTAATGTTACTGTAATAACATATATTATTAATATACAGTGGTTACCATTAGTAGTGTTATTAATGTTACTGTAATAACACATATTATTAATATACAGTGTCTACCATTAGTTGTGATAATAATGTTACTGTAATAAAACATATTATTAATATACACTGGTTACCATTAGTTGTGTTATTAATGTTACTGTAATAACACATATTATTAATATACAGTGGTTACCATTAGCTGTGTTATTAATGTTACTGTAATAACATATATTGTTAATATACAGTGGCTACCATTAGTTGTTTTATTAATGTCACTGTAATAACGGATATTATTAATATACAGTGGCTACCATTAATTGTGTTATTAATGTTATTGTAATAACGGATATTATTAATATACAGTGGCTACCATTAGTTGTGATATTAATGTTACTGTAATAAAACATATTATTAATATACAGTGGTTACCATTAATTGTGTTATTAATGTTACTGTAATAACCAATATTATTAATATACAGTGGATACCATTAATTGTGTTATTAATGTTACTGTAATAACGGATATTATTAATATACAGTGGCTACCATTAGTTGTTTTATTAATGTTACTGTAATAACGGATATTATTAATATATAGTGGCTACCATTAGTTGTGTTATTAATTTTACTGTAATATGGATATTATTAATATACAGTGGCTACCATTAATTGTGTTATTAATGTTATTGTAATAACGGATATTATTAATATACAGTGGCTACCATTTATTGTGTTATTAATGTTACTGTAATAATGGATATTATTAATATACAGTGTCTACCATTAGTTGTGTTATTAAGGTTACTGTAATAACCATATATTATTAATATACAATGGTTACCATTAGTTGTGTTATTAATGTTACTGTAATAACACATATTATTAATATACAGTGGCTACCATTAGTTGTGTTATTAATATTACTGTAATAACGGATATTATTAATATACAGTGGCTACCATTAGTTGTGTTATTACTATTACTGTAATAACATATATTATTAATATACAGTGGTTACCATTAGATGTTTTATTAATGCCACTGTAATAACGGATATTATTAATATACAGTGGCTACCATTAGTGGTATTATTAATGTCACTGTAATAATCTATATTATTAAAATATAGTGGTACCATTAGTTGTGTTATTAATGTTACTGTAATAACGGATATTATTAATATACAGTTGCTACCATTAGTTGTTTTATTAAGGTTACTGTAATAACATATATTGTTAATATACAGTGGCTACCATTAATTTTGTTATTAATGTCACTGTAATAATCTATATTATTAATATACAGTGGCTACCATTAGTTTTGTTATTAATGTTACTGTAATAATCTATATTATTAATATACAGTGGCTACCATTAGTTGTATTATTAATGTTACTGTAATAACCAATATTATTAATATAAGTGGCTACAATTAGTTGTGTTATTAATGCCACTGTAATAACGGATAATATTAATATAGAGTGGCTACCATTAGTTGTATTATTAATGTTACTGTAATAACACTTATTATTAATATAAAGTGGTTACCATTAGTTGTGTTATTAATGTTACTGTAATAATCTATATTATTAATATACAGTCGCTACCATTAGTTGTTTTATTAATGTCACTGTAATAACGGATACTATTAATATACAGTGGCTACCATTTATTGTGTTATTAATATCACTATAATAACATATATTATTAATATACAGTGGTTACCATTAGTTGTGTTATTAATGTTACTGTAATAATGGATATTATTAATATACAGTGTCTACCATTAGTTGTGTTATTAATATTACTGTAATAACCAATATTATTAAGATGCAGTGGCTACCATTAGTTGTGTTATTAATGTTACTGTAATAACCAATAGTATTAATATACAGTGGCTACCATTAATTGTGTTTTTAATATCACAGTAATAATTTATATTATTAATATACAGTCGCTACCATTAGTTGTGTTATTAATGTTACTGTAATAACGGATATTATTAATATATAGTGTATACCATTAGTTGTGTTATTAATGTTACTATAATAACACATATTATTAATATACAGTGGATACCATTAATTGTATTATTAATGTTACTGTAATAACACATATTATTAATATACAGTGGTTACCATTAGTTGTGTTATTAATGTCACTGTAATAACTAATATTATTAATATGAGTGGCTACAATTAGTTGTGTTATTAATGTTACTTTAATAATCTATATTATTAATATACAGTGGCTACCATTAGTTGTGTTATTAATGTTACTGTAATAATCTATATTATTAATATACAGTGGCTACCATTAGTTGTGTTATTAATTTTACTGTAATAATCTATATTATTAATATATAGTGGCTACCATTAGTTGTGTTATTAATTGTATAGTAATAATATATATTATTAATATACAGTGGTTACCATTAGTTGTGTTATTAAGGTTACTGTAATAACCTATATTATTAATATACAGTGGCTAACATTAGTTGTGTTATTAATGTTACTGTAATAACGGATATTATTAATATACAGTGGCTACAACTAGTTGTGTTATTAATGTTACTGTAATAACGGATATTATTAATATACAGTGGCTACCATTAGTTGTGTTATTAATGTTACTCTAATAACGGATATTATTAATATACAGTTGCTACCATTAGTTGTGTTATTAATGTCACTGTAATAACCAACATTATTAATATAAGTGGCTACAATTAGTTGTGTTATTAATGGTACTGTAATAATCTATATTATTAATATACAGTGGCTACCATTAGTTGTGTTATTAATGTTACTGTAATAACGGATATTATTAATATACAGTGGCTACCATTAGTTGTGTTATTAATATTACTGTAATAACCAATATTATTAATATAAGTGGCTACAATTAGTTGTGTTATTAATGTTACTGTAATAATATATATTATTAATATATAGTGGTTACCATTAGTTGTGTTATTAAGGTTACTGTAATAATATATATTATTAATATACAGTGGTTACCATTAGTTGTGTTATTAAGGTTACTTTAATAACCTATATTATTAATATACAGTTGCTACCATTAGTTGTGTTATTAATGTCACTGTAATAACTAATATTATTAATATGAGTGGCTACAATTAGTTGTGTTATTAATGTTACTTTAATAAGCTATATTATTAATATACAGTGGATACCATTAGTTGTGTTATTAATGTTACTGTAATAACGGATATTATTAATATACAGTGGCTACCATTAGTTTTGTTATTAATGTTACTGTAATAACGGATATTATTAATATACAGTTGCTACCATTAGTTGTTTTATTAAGGTTACTGTAATAACATATATTGTTAATATACAGTGGCTACCATTAATTTTGTTATTAATGTCACTGTAATAATCTATATTATTAATATACAGTGGCTACCATTAGTTTTGTTATTAATGTTACTGTAATAATCTATATTATTAATATACAGTGGCTACCATTAGTTGTATTATTAATGTTACTGTAATAACCAATATTATTAATATAAGTGGCTACAATTAGTTGTGTTATTAATGCCACTGTAATAACGGATAATATTAATATAGAGTGGCTACCATTAGTTGTATTATTAATGTTACTGTAATAACACTTATTATTAATATAAAGTGGTTACCATTAGTTGTGTTATTAATGTTACTGTAATAATCTATATTATTAATATACAGTCGCTACCATTAGTTGTTTTATTAATGTCACTGTAATAACGGATACTATTAATATACAGTGGCTACCATTTATTGTGTTATTAATATCACTATAATAACATATATTATTAATATACAGTGGTTACCATTAGTTGTGTTATTAATGTTACTGTAATAATGGATATTATTAATATACAGTGTCTACCATTAGTTGTGTTATTAATATTACTGTAATAACCAATATTATTAAGATGCAGTGGCTACCATTAGTTGTGTTATTAATGTTACTGTAATAACCAATAGTATTAATATACAGTGGCTACCATTAATTGTGTTTTTAATATCACAGTAATAATTTATATTATTAATATACAGTCGCTACCATTAGTTGTGTTATTAATGTTACTGTAATAACGGATATTATTAATATATAGTGTATACCATTAGTTGTGTTATTAATGTTACTATAATAACACATATTATTAATATACAGTGGATACCATTAATTGTATTATTAATGTTACTGTAATAACACATATTATTAATATACAGTGGTTACCATTAGTTGTGTTATTAATGTCACTGTAATAACTAATATTATTAATATGAGTGGCTACAATTAGTTGTGTTATTAATGTTACTTTAATAATCTATATTATTAATATACAGTGGCTACCATTAGTTGTGTTATTAATGTTACTGTAATAATCTATATTATTAATATACAGTGGCTACCATTAGTTGTGTTATTAATTTTACTGTAATAATCTATATTATTAATATATAGTGGCTACCATTAGTTGTGTTATTAATTGTATAGTAATAATATATATTATTAATATACAGTGGTTACCATTAGTTGTGTTATTAAGGTTACTGTAATAACCTATATTATTAATATACAGTGGCTAACATTAGTTGTGTTATTAATGTTACTGTAATAACGGATATTATTAATATACAGTGGCTACAACTAGTTGTGTTATTAATGTTACTGTAATAACGGATATTATTAATATACAGTGGCTACCATTAGTTGTGTTATTAATGTTACTCTAATAACGGATATTATTAATATACAGTTGCTACCATTAGTTGTGTTATTAATGTCACTGTAATAACCAACATTATTAATATAAGTGGCTACAATTAGTTGTGTTATTAATGGTACTGTAATAATCTATATTATTAATATACAGTGGCTACCATTAGTTGTGTTATTAATGTTACTGTAATAACGGATATTATTAATATACAGTGGCTACCATTAGTTGTGTTATTAATATTACTGTAATAACCAATATTATTAATATAAGTGGCTACAATTAGTTGTGTTATTAATGTTACTGTAATAATATATATTATTAATATATAGTGGTTACCATTAGTTGTGTTATTAAGGTTACTGTAATAATATATATTATTAATATACAGTGGTTACCATTAGTTGTGTTATTAAGGTTACTTTAATAACCTATATTATTAATATACAGTTGCTACCATTAGTTGTGTTATTAATGTCACTGTAATAACTAATATTATTAATATGAGTGGCTACAATTAGTTGTGTTATTAATGTTACTTTAATAAGCTATATTATTAATATACAGTGGATACCATTAGTTGTGTTATTAATGTTACTGTAATAACGGATATTATTAATATACAGTGGCTACCATTAGTTTTGTTATTAATGTTACTGTAATAATCTATATTATTAATATACAGTGGCTACCATTAGTTGTATTATTAATGTTACTGTAATAACCAATATTATTAATATAAGTGGCTACAATTAGTTGTATTATTAATGGTAATGTAATAATATATATTATTAATATACAGTGGTTACCATTAGGTGTGTTATTAAGGTTACTGTAATAACCTATATTATTAATATACAGTGGCTAACATTAGTTGTGTTATTAATGTTACTGTAATAACGGATATTATTAATATACAGTGGCTACCACTAGTTGTGTTATTAATGTTACTGTAATAACGGATATTATTAATATACAGTGGCTACCATTAGTTGTGTTATTAATGTTACTCTAATAACGGATATTATTAATATACAGTTGCTACCATTAGTTGTGTTATTAATGTCACTGTAATAACCAACATTATTAATATGAGTGGCTACCATTAGTTGTGTTATTAATGTTACTGTAATAATCTATATTATTAATATACAGAGGCTAACTTTAGTTGTGTTATTAGTGTTACTGTAATAACGGATATTATTAATATACAGTGGCTACCACTAGTTGTGTTATTAATCTTACTGTAATAACGGATATTATTAATATACAGTGGCTACCATTAGTTATGTTATTAATGTTACTCTAATAACGGATATTATTAATATACAGTTGCTACCATTAGTTGTGTTATTAATATTACTGTAATGACCAATATTATTAATATAAGTGGCTACAATTAGTTGTGTTATTAATGTTACTGTAATAATCTATATTATTAATATACAGTGGCTACCATTAGTTGTGTTATTAATGTTACTGTAATAATCTATATTATTAATATACAGTGGCTACCATTAGTTGTGTTATTAATGTTACTGTAATAATCTATATTATCAATATACAGCAGCTACCATTAGTTGTGTTATTAATGTTACTGTAATAACGGATATTATTAATATACAGTAGCTACCATTAGTTGTGTTATTAATATTACTGTAATATCCAATATTATTAATATAAGTGGCTACAATTAGTTGTATTATTAATGGTAATGTAATAATATATATTATTAATATACAGTGGTTACCATTAGGTGTGTTATTAAGGTTACTGTAATAACCTATATTATTAATATACAGTAGCTAACATTAGTTGTGTTATTAATGTTACTGTAATAACGGATATTATTAATATACAGTGGCTACCATTAGTTGTGTTATTAATGTTAATCTAATAACGGATATTATTAATATACAGTTGCTACCATTAGTTGTGTTATTAATGTCACTGTAATAACCAACACTATTAATATGAGTGGCTACCATTAGTTGTGTTATTAATGTTACTGTAATAATCTATATTATTAATATACAGTGGCTACCATTAGTTGTGTTATTAATGTTACTGTAATAACCAATATTATTAATATAAGTGGCTACAATTAGTTGTATTATTAATGTTACTGTAATAATATATATTATTAATATACAGTGGTTACCATTAGTTGTGTTATTAAGGTTACTGTAATAACCTATATTATTAATATACAGTGGCTAACATTAGTTGTGTTATTAATGTTACTGTAATAACGGATATTATTAATATACAGTGGCTACCACTAGTTGTGTTATTAATGTTACTGTAATAACGGATATTATTAATATACAGTGGCTACCATTAGTTGTGTTATTAATGTTACTCTAATAACGGATATTATTAATATAAGTGGCTACAATTAGTTGTGTTATTAATGTTACTGTAATAATCTATATTATTAATATACAGTGGCTACCATTAGTTGTGTTATTAATGTTACTGTAATAATCTATATTATTAATATACAGTGGCTACCATTAGTTGTGTTATTAATGTTACTGTAACAATCTATATTATCAATATACAGCGCTACCATTAGTTGTGTTATTAATGTTACTGTAATAACGGATATTATTAATATACAGTAGCTACCATTAGTTGTGTTATTAATATTACTGTAATAACCAATATTATTAATATAAGTGGCTACAATTAGTTGTATTATTAATGGTAATGTAATAATATATATTATTAATATACAGTGGTTACCATTAGGTGTGTTATTAAGGTTACTGTAATAACCTATATTATTAATATACAGTGGCTACCATTAGTTGTGTTATTAATGTTACTCTAATAACGGATATTATTAATATACAGTTGCTACCATTAGTTGTGTTATTAATGTCACTGTAATAATCTATATTATTAATATACAGTGGCTACCATTAGTTGTGTTATTAATGTTACTGTAATAATCTATATTATCAATATACAGCGGCTACCATTAGTTGTGTTATTAATGTTACTGTAATAACGGATATTATTAATATACAGTAGCTACCATTAGTTGTGTTATTAATATTACTGTAATAACCAATATTATTAATATAAGTGGCTACAATTAGTTGTATTATTAATGTTACTGTAATAATATATATTATTAATATACAGTGGTTACCATTAGTTGTGTTATTAAGGTTACTGTAATAACCTATATTATTAATATACAGTGGCTAACATTAGTTGTGTTATTAATGTTACTGTAATAACGGATATTATTAATATACAGTGGCTACCACTAGTTGTGTTATTAATGTTACTGTAATAACGGATATTATTAATATACAGTGGCTACCATTAGTTGTGTTATTAATCTTACTCTAATAACGGATATTATTAATATACAGTTGATACCATTAGTTGTGTTATTAATGTCACTGTAATAACCAACATTATTAATATAAGTGGCTACAATTAGTTGTGTTATTAATGTTACTGTAATAATCTATATTATTAATATACAGTGGCTACAATTAGTTGTGTTATTAATGTTACTGTAATAACGGATATTAATATACAGTGGCTACCATTAGTTGTGTTATTAATATTACTGTAATAACCAATATTATTAATATAAGTGGCTACAATTAGTTGTGTTATTAATGTTACTGTAATAATATATATTATTAATATACAGTGGTTACCATTAGTTGTGTTATTAAGGTTACTTTAATAACCTATATTATTAATATACAGTTGCTACCATTAGTTGTGTTATTAATGTTACTGTAATAATCTATATTATTAATATACAGTGGCTAACTTTAGTTGTGTTATTAATGTTACTGTAATAACGGATATTATTAATATACAGTGGCTACCACTAGTTGTGTTATTAATCTTACTGTAATAACGGATATTATTAATATACAGTGGCTACCATTAGTTGTGTTATTAATGTTACTCTAATAACGGATATTATTAATATACAGTTGCTACCATTAGTTGTGTTATTAATATTACTGTAATGACCAATATAATTAATATAAGTGGCTACAATTAGTTGTGTTATTAATGTTACTGTAATAATCTATATTATTAATATACAGTGGATACCATTAGGTGTGTTATTAAGGTTACTGTAATAACCTATATTATTAATATACAGTGGCTACCATTAGTTGTGTTATTAATGTTACTCTAATAACGGATATTATTAATATACAGTTGCTACCATTAGTTGTGTTATTAATGTCACTGTAATAATCTATATTATTAATATACAGTGGCTACCATTAGTTGTGTTATTAATGTTACTGTAATAATCTATATTATCAATATACAGCGGCTACCATTAGTTGTGTTATTAATGTTACTGTAATAACGGATATTATTAATATACAGTAGCTACCATTAGTTGTGTTATTAATATTACTGTAATAACCAATATTATTAATATAAGTGGCTACAATTAGTTGTATTATTAATGTTACTGTAATAATATATATTATTAATATACAGTGGTTACCATTAGTTGTGTTATTAAGGTTACTGTAATAACCTATATTATTAATATACAGTGGCTAACATTAGTTGTGTTATTAATGTTACTGTAATAACGGATAATATTAATATACAGTGGCTACCACTAGTTGTGTTATTAATGTTACTGTAATAACGGATATTATTAAAATACAGTGGCTACCATTAGTTGTGTTATTAATCTTACTCTAATAACGGATATTATTAATATACAGTTGATACCATTAGTTGTGTTATTAATGTCACTGTAATAACTAACATTATTAATATAAGTGGCTACAATTAGTTGTGTTATTAATGTTACTGTAATAATCTATATTATTAATACACAGTGGCTACAATTAGTTGTGTTATTAATGTTACTGTAATAACGGATATTAATATACAGTGGCTACCATTAGTTGTGTTATTAATATTACTGTAATAACCAATATTATTAATATAAGTGGCTACAATTAGTTGTGTTATTAATGTTACTGTAATAATATATATTATTAATATACAGTTGCTACCATTAGTTGTGTTATTAATGTCACTGTAATAATCTATATTATTAATATACAGTGGCTACCATTAGTTGTGTTATTAATGTTACTGTAATAATCTATATTATCAATATACAGCGGCTACCATTAGTTGTGTTATTAATGTTACTGTAATAACGGATATTATTAATATACAGTAGCTACCATTAGTTGTGTTATTAATATTACTGTAATAACCAATATTATTAATATAAGTGGCTACAATTAGTTGTATTATTAATGTTACTGTAATAATATATATTATTAATATACAGTGGTTACCATTAGTTGTGTTATTAAGGTTACTGTAATAACCTATATTATTAATATACAGTGGCTAACATTAGTTGTGTTATTAATGTTACTGTAATAACGGATATTATTAATATACAGTGGCTACCACTAGTTGTGTTATTAATGTTACTGTAATAACGGATATTATTAATATACAGTGGCTACCATTAGTTGTGTTATTAATCTTACTCTAATAACGGATATTATTAATATACAGTTGATACCATTAGTTGTGTTATTAATGTCACTGTAATAACCAACATTATTAATATAAGTGGCTACAATTAGTTGTGTTATTAATGTTACTGTAATAATCTATATTATTAATATACAGTGGCTACAATTAGTTGTGTTATTAATGTTACTGTAATAACGGATATTAATATACAGTGGCTACCATTAGTTGTGTTATTAATATTACTGTAATAACCAATATTATTAATATAAGTGGCTACAATTAGTTGTGTTATTAATGTTACTGTAATAATATATATTATTAATATACAGTGGTTACCATTAGTTGTGTTATTAAGGTTACTTTAATAACCTATATTATTAATATACAGTTGCTACCATTAGTTGTGTTATTAATGTTACTGTAATAATCTATATTATTAATATACAGTGGCTAACTTTAGTTGTGTTATTAATGTTACTGTAATAACGGATATTATTAATATACAGTGGCTACCACTAGTTGTGTTATTAATCTTACTGTAATAACGGATATTATTAATATACAGTGGCTACCATTAGTTGTGTTATTAATGTTACTCTAATAACGGATATTATTAATATACAGTTGCTACCATTAGTTGTGTTATTAATATTACTGTAATGACCAATATTATTAATATAAGTGGCTACAATTAGTTGTGTTATTAATGTTACTGTAATAATCTATATTATTAATATACAGTGGCTACCATTAGGTGTGTTATTAAGGTTACTGTAATAACCTATATTATTAATATACAGTGGCTACCATTAGTTGTGTTATTAATGTTACTCTAATAACGGATATTATTAATATACAGTTGCTACCATTAGTTGTGTTATTAATGTCACTGTAATAATCTATATTATTAATATACAGTGGCTACCATTAGTTGTGTTATTAATGTTACTGTAATAATCTATATTATCAATATACAGCGGCTACCATTAGTTGTGTTATTAATGTTACTGTAATAACGGATATTATTAATATACAGTATCTACCATTAGTTGTGTTATTAATATTACTGTAATAACCTATATTATTAATATACAGTGGCTAACATTAGTTGTGTTATTAATGTTACTGTAATAACGGATAATATTAATATACAGTGGCTACCACTAGTTGTGTTATTAATGTTACTGTAATAACGGATATTATTAATATACAGTGGCTACCATTAGTTGTGTTATTAATCTTACTCTAATAACGGATATTATTAATATACAGTTGATACCATTAGTTGTGTTATTAATGTCACTGTAATAACTAACATTATTAATATAAGTGGCTACAATTAGTTGTGTTATTAATGTTACTGTAATAATCTATATTATTAATATACAGTGGCTACAATTAGTTGTGTTATTAATATTACTGTAATAACGGATATTAATATACAGTGGCTACCATTAGTTGTGTTATTAATATTACTGTAATAACCAATATTATTAATATAAGTGGCTACAATTAGTTGTGTTATTAATGTTACTGTAATAATATATATTATTAATATACAGTGGTTACCATTAGTTGTGTTATTAAGGTTACTTTAATAACTTATATTATTAATATACAGTTGCTACCATTAGTTGTGTTATTAATGTTACTGTAATAATCTATATTATTAATATACAGTGGCTAACTTTAGTTGTGTTATTAATGTTACTGTAATAACGGATATTATTAATATACAGTGGCTACCACTAGTTGTGTTATTAATCTTACTGTAATAACGGATATTATTAATATACAGTGGCTACCATTAGTTGTGTTATTAATGTTACTCTAATAACGGATATTATTAATATACAGTTGCTACCATTAGTTGTGTTATTAATATTACTGTAATGACCAATATTATTAATATAAGTGGCTACAATTAGTTGTGTTATTAATGTTACTGTAATAATCTATATTATTAATATACAGTGGCTACCATTAGTTGTGTTATTAATGTTACTGTAATAATCTATATTATTAATATACAGTGGCTACCATTAGTTGTGTTATTAATGTTACTGTAATAATCTATATTATCAATATACAGTGGCTACCATTAGTTGTGTTATTAATGTTACTGTAATAACGGATATTATTAATATACAGTAGCTACCATTAGTTGTGTTATTAATATTACTGTAATAACCAATATTATTAATATAAGTGGCTACAATTAGTTGTATTATTAATGGTAATGTAATAATATATATTATTAATATACAGTGGTTACCATTAGGTGTGTTATTAAGGTTACTGTAATAACCTATATTATTAATATACAGTGGCTAACATTAGTTGTGTTATTAATGTTACTGTAATAACGGATATTATTAATATACAGTGGCTACCACTAGTTGTGTTATTAATGTTACTGTAATAACGGATATTATTAATATACAGTGGCTACCATTAGTTGTGTTATTAATGTTACTCTAATAACGGATATTATTAATATACAGTTGATACCATTAGTTGTGTTATTAATGTCACTGTAATAACCAACATTATTAATATAAGTGGCTACAATTAGTTGTGTTATTAATGTTACTGTAATAATCTATATTATTAATATACAGTGGCTACAATTAGTTGTGTTATTAATGTTACTCTAATAACGGATATTATTAATATACAGTTGATACCATTAGTTGTGTTATTAATGTCACTGTAATAACCAACATTATTAATATAAGTGGCTACAATTAGTTGTGTTATTAATGTTACTGTAATAATCTATATTATTAATATACAGTGGCTACAATTAGTTGTGTTATTAATGTTACTGTAATAACGGATATTAATATACAGTGGCTACCATTAGTTGTGTTATTAATATTACTGTAATAACCAATATTATTAATATAAGTGGCTACAATTAGTTGTGTTATTAATGTTACTGTAATAATAATTATTAATATACAGTGGTTACCATTAGTTGTGTTATTAAGGTTACTTTAATAACCTATATTATTAATATACAGTTGCTACCATTAGTTGTGTTATTAATGTCACTGTAATAACCAATATTATTAATATAAATGGCTACAATTAGTTGTATTATTAATGGTAATGTAATAATATATATTATTAATATACAGTGGCTAACTTTAGTTGTGTTATTAATGTTACTGTAATAACGGATATTATTAATATACAGTGGCTACCACTAGTTGTGTTATTAATCTTACTGTAATAACGGATATTATTAATATACAGTGGCTACCATTAGTTGTGTTATTAATGTTACTCTAATAACGGATATTATTAATATACAGTTGCTACCATTAGTTGTGTTATTAATATTACTATAATGACCAATATTATTAATATAAGTGGCTACAATTAGTTGTGTTATTAATGTTACTGTAATAATCTATATTATTAATATACAGTGGTTACCATTAGGTGTGTTATTAAGGTTACTGTAATAACCTATATTATTAATATACAGTGGCTAACATTAGTTGTGTTATTAATGTTACTGTAATAACGGATATTATTAATATACAGTGGCTACCACTAGTTGTGTTATTAATGTTACTGTAATAACGGATATTATTA
Source organism: Osedax fenrisi (assembly GCA_964019155.1). Lineage (NCBI taxonomy): Eukaryota > Metazoa > Annelida > Polychaeta > Sabellida > Siboglinidae > Osedax > Osedax fenrisi. The sequence continues at coordinate 56,159,170 of OZ025243.1, forward strand.
ATATACAGTGGCTACCATTAGTTGTGTTATTAATGTTACTGTAATAATCTATATTATCAATATACAGTGGCTACCATTAGTTGTGTTATTAATATTACTGTAATAACCAATATTATTAATATAAGTGGCTACAATTAGTTGTATTATTAATGGTAATGTAATAATATATATTATTAATATACAGTGGTTACCATTAGGTGTGTTATTAAGGTTACTGTAATAACCTATATTATTAATATACAGTGGCTAACATTAGTTGTGTTATTAATGTTACTGTAATAACGGATATTATTAATATACAGTGGCTACCACTAGTTGTGTTATTAATGTTACTGTAATAACGGATATTATTAATATACAGTGGCTACCATTAGTTGTGTTATTAATGTTACTCTAATAACGGATATTATTAATATACAGTTGATACCAATAGTTGTGTTATTAATGTCACTGTAATAACCAACATTATTAATATAAGTGGCTACAATTAGTTGTGTTATTAATGTTACTGTAATAATCTATATTATTAATATACAGTGGCTACAATTAGTTGTGTTATTAATGTTACTGTAATAACGGATATTAATATACAGTGGCTACCATTAGTTGTGTTATTAATATTACTGTAATAACCAATATTATTAATATAAGTGGCTACAATTAGTTGTATTATTAATGTTACTGTAATAATATATATTATTAATATACAGTGGTTACCATTAGTTGTGTTATTAAGGTTACTTAATAACCTATATTATTAATATACAGTTGCTACCATTAGTTGTGTTATTAATGTCACTGTAATAACCAATATTATTAATATGAGTGGCTACAATTAGTTGTGTTATTAATGTTACTGTAATAATCTATATTATCAATATACAGTGGCTACCATTAGTTGTGTTATTAATGTTACTGTAATAATCTATATTATCAATATACAGTGGCTACCATTAGTTGTGTTATTAATGTTACTGTAATAACGGATATTATTAATATACAGTAGCTACCATTAGTTGTGTTATTAATATTACTGTAATGACCAATATTATTAATATAAGTGGCTACAATTAGTTGTGTTATTAATGTTACTGTAATAATCTATATTATTAATATACAGTGGCTACCATTAGTTGTGTTATTAATGTTACTGTAATAATCTATATTATTAATATACAGTGGCTAACTTTAGTTGTGTTATTAATGTTACTGTAATAACGGATATTATTAATATACAGTGGCTACCATTAGTTGTGTTATTAATATTACTGTAATAACCAATATTATTAATATAATTGGCTACAATTAGTTTTGTTATTAATGTTACTGTAATAATATATATTATTAATATACAGTGGTTACCATTAGGTGTGTTATTAAGGTTACTGTAATAACGGATATTATTAATATACAGTGGCTACCATTAGTTTTGTTATTAATGTTACTGTAATAATCTATATTATTAATATACAGTGGCTACCATTAGTTGTATTATTAATGTTACTGTAATAACCAATATTATTAATATAAGTGGCTACAATTAGTTGTGTTATTAATGTTACTGTAATAATCTATATTATCAATATACAGTGGCTACCATTAGTTGTGTTATTAATGTTACTGTAATAATCTATATTATCAATATACAGTGGCTACCATTAGTTGTGTTATTAATGTTACTGTAATAACGGATATTATTAATATACAGTAGCTACCATTAGTTGTGTTATTAATATTACTGTAATAACCAATATTATTAATATAAGTGGCTACAATTAGTTGTATTATTAATGGTAATGTAATAATATATATTATTAATATACAGTGGTTACCATTAGGTGTGTTATTAAGGTTACTGTAATAACCTATATTATTAATATACAGTGGCTAACATTAGTTGTGTTATTAATGTTACTGTAATAACGGATATTATTAATATACAGTGGCTACCACTAGTTGTGTTATTAATGTTACTGTAATAACGGATATTATTAATATACAGTGGATACCATTAGTTGTGTTATTAATGTTACTGTAATAACGGATATTATTAATATACAGTGGCTACCATTAGTTGTGTTATTAATGTTACTCTAATAACGGATATTATTAATATACAGTTGCTACCATTAGTTGTGGTATTAATGTCACTGTAATAAACAACATTATTAATATAAGTGGCTACAATTAGTTGTGTTATTAATGTTACTGTAATAATCTATATTATTAATATACAGTGGCTACAATTAGTTGTGTTATTAATGTTACTGTAATAACGGATATTAATATACAGTGGCTACCATTAGTTGTGTTATTAATGTCACTGTAATAACCAATATTATTAATATGAGTGGCTACAATTAGTTGTGTTATTAATGTTACTTTAATAAGCTATATTATTAATATACAGTGGATACCATTAGTTGTGTTATTAATGTTACTGTAATAACGGATATTATTAATATACAGTGGCTACCATTAGTTGTGTTATTAATGTTACTCTAATAACGGATATTATTAATATACAGTTGCTACCATTAGTTGTGGTATTAATGTCACTGTAATAACCAACATTATTAATATGAGTGGCTACCATTAGTTGGGTTATTAATGTTACTGTAATAATCTATATTATTAATATACAGTGGCTAACTTTAGTTGTGTTATTAATGTTACTGTAATAACGGATATTATTAATATACAGTGGCTACCACTAGTTGTGTTATTAATCTTACTGTAATAACGGATATTATTAATATACAGTGGCTACCATTAGTTGTGTTATTAATGTTACTCTAATAACGGATATTATTAATATACAGTTGCTACCATTAGTTGTGTTATTAATATTACTGTAATGACCAATATTATTAATATAAGTGGCTACAATTAGTTGTGTTATTAATGTTACTGTAATAATCTATATTATTAATATACAGTGGCTACCATTAGTTGTGTTATTAATGTTACTGTAATAATCTATATTATTAATATACAGTGGCTACCATTAGTTGTGTTATTAATGTTACTGTAATAATCTATATTATCAATATACAGTGGCTACCATTAGTTGTGTTATTAATGTTACTGTAATAACGGATATTATTAATATACAGTAGCTACCATTAGTTGTGTTATTAATATTACTGTAATAACCAATATTATTAATATAAGTGGCTACAATTAGTTGTATTATTAATGGTAATGTAATAATATATATTATTAATATACAGTGGTTACCATTAGGTGTGTTATTAAGGTTACTGTAATAACCTATATTATTAATATACAGTGGCTAACATTAGTTGTGTTATTAATGTTACTGTAATAACGGATATTATTAATATACAGTGGCTACCACTAGTTGTGTTATTAATGTTACTGTAATAACGGATATTATTAATATACAGTGGCTACCATTAGTTGTGTTATTAATGTTACTCTAATAACGGATATTATTAATATACAGTTGATACCATTAGTTGTGTTATTAATGTCACTGTAATAACCAACATTATTAATATAAGTGTCTACAATTAGTTGTGTTATTAATGTTACTGTAATAATCTATATTATTAATATACAGTGGCTACAATTAGTTGTGTTATTAATGTTACTGTAATAACGGATATTAATATACAGTGGCTACCATTAGTTGTGTTATTAATATTACTGTAATAACCAATATTATTAATATAAGTGGCTACAATTAGTTGTATTATTAATGTTACTGTAATAATATATATTATTAATATACATTGGTTACCATTAGTTGTGTTATTAAGGTTACTTTAATAACCTATATTATTAATATACAGTTGCTACCATTAGTTGTGTTATTAATGTCACTGTAATAACCAATATTATTAATATGAGTGGCTACAATTAGTTGTGTTATGAATGTTACTGTAATAATCTATATTATCAATATACAGTGGCTACCATTAGTTGTGTTATTAATGTTACTGTAATAATCTATATTATCAATATACAGTGGCTACCATTAGTTGTGTTATTAATGTTACTGTAATAACGGATATTATTAATATACAGTAGCTACCATTAGTTGTGTTATTAATATTACTGTAATGACCAATATTATTAATATGAGTGGCTACAATTAGTTGTGTTATTAATGTTACTGTAATAATCTATATTATTAATATACAGTGGCTACCATTAGTTGTGTTATTAATGTTACTGTAATAATCTATATTATTAATATACAGTGGCTAACTTTAGTTGTGTTATTAATGTTACTGTAATAACGGATATTATTAATATACAGTGGCTACCATTAGTTGTGTTATTAATATTACTGTAATAACCAATATTATTAATATAAGTGGCTACAATTAGTTGTGTTATTAATGTTACTGTAATAATATATATTATTAATATACAGTGGTTACCATTAGGTGTGTTATTAAGGTTACTGTAATAACGGATATTATTAATATACAGTGGCTACCATTAGTTTTGTTATTAATGTTACTGTAATAATCTATATTATTAATATACAGTGGCTACCATTAGTTGTATTATTAATGTTACTGTAATAACCAATATTATTAATATAAGTGGCTACAATTAGTTGTGTTATTAATATTACTGTAATAATCTATATTATCAATATACAGTGGCTACCATTAGTTGTGTTATTAATGTTACTGTAATAATCTATATTATCAATATACAGTGGCTACCATTAGTTGTGTTATTAATGTTACTATAATAACGGATATTATTAATATACAGTGGCTACCACTAGTTGTGTTATTAATGTTACTGTAATAACGGATATTATTAATATACAGTGGCTACCATTAGTTGTGTTATTAATGTTACTCTAATAACGGATATTATTAATATACAGTTGCTACCATTAATTGTGGTATTAATGTCACTGTAATAACCAACATTATTAATATGAGTGACTACCATTAGTTGTGTTATTAATCTTACTGTAATAAAGAATACTATTAATATATATTGGATACCATTAGTTGTGTTATTAATGTTACTGTAATAACATATATTGTTAATATACAGTAGCTACAATTAGTTGTGTTATTAATATAACTGTAATAACATATATTATTAATATACAGTCCCTACCATACTTGTGTTATTAATGTTACTGTAATAACATATATTGTTTATATACAGTGGCTACCATTAGTTGTGTTATTAATGTTACTGTAATAACCAATATTATTAATATATAGTGTCTACCATTAGTTGTGTTATTAATGTTACTGTAATAAAGAATACTATTAATATACATTGGATACCATTAGTTGTGTTATTAAGGTTAATGTAATTTTCAATATTAATAATATACATTGGATATCACTAGTTGTGTTATTAATGTTACTGTAATAACATATATTATTAATATACAGTGGATACCATTAGTTGTGTTATTAATATTACTGTAATAAAGGATACTATTAATATATAGTGGATACCATTAGTTGTGTTATTAATGTTACTGTAATAAAGAATACTATTAATATACATTGGATACCATTAGTTGTGTTATTAATGTTACTGTAATAACATATATTGTTAATATACAGTAGCTACCATTAGTTGTGTTATTAATATAACTGTAATAACATATATTATTAATATACAGTCCCTACCATACTTGTGTTATTAATGTTACTGTAATAACATATATTGTTTATATACAGTGGCTACAATTAGTTATGTTATTAATGTTACTGTAATTACCAATAGTATTAATATACCGTGGCTACCATTAGGTGTGTTATTAATGTTACTGTAATAATCAATATTATTATTATATAGTTATTACCATTAGTTGTGTTATTAATGTCAATGTAATAACCTATATTGTTAATATACAGTGGCTACCATTAGTTGTGTTATTGTAATTACCAATAGTATTAATATACAGTGGCTACCATTAGTTGTGTTATTAATGTTACAGTAATAACATATATTATTAATATACAGTCGCTACTATTAATTATGTTATTAATGTTACTGTAATAACAAATATTGTTAATATACAGTAGCTACCATTAGTTGTGTTATTAATATAACTGTAATAATATATATTATTAATATACAGTCCCTATCATACTTGTGTTATTAATGTTACTGTAATAACATATATTGTTAATATACAGTGGCTACCATTAGTTGTGTTATTAATGTTACTGTAATTAACAATAGTATTAATATACAGTGTCTACCATTAGTTGTGTTATTAAGGTTAATGTAATTTTCAATATTAATAATATACATTGGATATCACTAGTTGTGTTATTAATGTTACTGTAATAACCTATATTATTAATATACAGTGGCTACCATTAGTTGTTTTATTAATGTTACTGTAATAACATATATTATTAATATACAGTGGTTACCATTAGTTGTGTTATTAATGTTACTGTAATAACCTACATTATTAATATACAGTGGCTACAATTAGTTGTGTTATTAATGTTACTGTAATAACGGATATTAATATACAGTGGCTACCATTAGTTGTGTTATTAATGTTACTCTAATAACGGATATTATTAATATACAGTTGATACCATTAGTTGTGTTATTAATGTCACTGTAATAACCAACATTATTAATATAAGTGGCTACAATTAGTTGTGTTATTAATATTACTGTAATAATCTATATTATCAATATACAGTGGCTACCATTAGTTGTGTTATTAATGTTACTGTAATAATCTATATTATCAATATACAGTGGCTACCATTAGTTGTGTTATTAATGTTACTATAATAACGGATATTATTAATATACAGTGGCTACCACTAGTTGTGTTATTAATGTTACTGTAATAACGGATATTATTAATATACAGTGGCTACCATTAGTTGTGTTATTAATGTTACTCTAATAACGGATATTATTAATATACAGTTGCTACCATTAATTGTGGTATTAATGTCACTGTAATAACCAACATTATTAATATGAGTGACTACCATTAGTTGTGTTATTAATCTTACTGTAATAAAGAATACTATTAATATATATTGGATACCATTAGTTGTGTTATTAATGTTACTGTAATAACATATATTGTTAATATACAGTAGCTACAATTAGTTGTGTTATTAATATAACTGTAATAACATATATTATTAATATACAGTCCCTACCATACTTGTGTTATTAATGTTACTGTAATAACATATATTGTTTATATACAGTGGCTACCATTAGTTGTGTTATTAATGTTACTGTAATAACCAATATTATTAATATATAGTGTCTACCATTAGTTGTGTTATTAATGTTACTGTAATAAAGAATACTATTAATATACATTGGATACCATTAGTTGTGTTATTAAGGTTAATGTAATTTTCAATATTAATAATATACATTGGATATCACTAGTTGTGTTATTAATGTTACTGTAATAACATATATTATTAATATACAGTGGATACCATTAGTTGTGTTATTAATATTACTGTAATAAAGGATACTATTAATATATAGTGGATACCATTAGTTGTGTTATTAATGTTACTGTAATAAAGAATACTATTAATATACATTGGATACCATTAGTTGTGTTATTAATGTTACTGTAATAACATATATTGTTAATATACAGTAGCTACCATTAGTTGTGTTATTAATATAACTGTAATAACATATATTATTAATATACAGTCCCTACCATACTTGTGTTATTAATGTTACTGTAATAACATATATTGTTTATATACAGTGGCTACAATTAGTTATGTTATTAATGTTACTGTAATTACCAATAGTATTAATATACCGTGGCTACCATTAGGTGTGTTATTAATGTTACTGTAATAATCAATATTATTATTATATAGTTATTACCATTAGTTGTGTTATTAATGTCAATGTAATAACCTATATTGTTAATATACAGTGGCTACCATTAGTTGTGTTATTGTAATTACCAATAGTATTAATATACAGTGGCTACCATTAGTTGTGTTATTAATGTTACAGTAATAACATATATTATTAATATACAGTCGCTACTATTAATTATGTTATTAATGTTACTGTAATAACAAATATTGTTAATATACAGTAGCTACCATTAGTTGTGTTATTAATATAACTGTAATAATATATATTATTAATATACAGTCCCTATCATACTTGTGTTATTAATGTTACTGTAATAACATATATTGTTAATATACAGTGGCTACCATTAGTTGTGTTATTAATGTTACTGTAATTAACAATAGTATTAATATACAGTGTCTACCATTAGTTGTGTTATTAAGGTTAATGTAATTTTCAATATTAATAATATACATTGGATATCACTAGTTGTGTTATTAATGTTACTGTAATAACCTATATTATTAATATACAGTGGCTACCATTAGTTGTTTTATTAATGTTACTGTAATAACATATATTATTAATATACAGTGGTTACCATTAGTTGTGTTATTAATGTTACTGTAATAACCTACATTATTAATATACAGTGGCTACAATTAGTTGTGTTATTAATGTTACTGTAATAACGGATATTAATATACAGTGGCTACCATTAGTTGTGTTATTAATGTTACTCTAATAACGGATATTATTAATATACAGTTGATACCATTAGTTGTGTTATTAATGTCACTGTAATAACCAACATTATTAATATAAGTGGCTACAATTAGTTGTGTTATTAATGTTACTGTAATAATCTATATTATTAATATACAGTGGCTACAATTAGTTGTGTTATTAATGTTACTGTAATAACGGATATTAATATACAGTGGCTACCATTAGTTGTGTTATTAATATTACTGTAATAACCAATATTATTAATATAAGTGGCTACAATTAGTTGTGTTATTAATGTTACTGTAATAATAATTATTAATATACAGTGGTTACCATTAGTTGTGTTATTAAGGTTACTTTAATAACCTATATTATTAATATACAGTTGCTACCATTAGTTGTGTTATTAATGTCACTGTAATAACCAATATTATTAATATAAATGGCTACAATTAGTTGTATTATTAATGGTAATGTAATAATATATATTATTAATATACAGTGGCTAACTTTAGTTGTGTTATTAATGTTACTGTAATAACGGATATTATTAATATACAGTGGCTACCACTAGTTGTGTTATTAATCTTACTGTAATAACGGATATTATTAATATACAGTGGCTACCATTAGTTGTGTTATTAATGTTACTCTAATAACGGATATTATTAATATACAGTTGCTACCATTAGTTGTGTTATTAATATTACTATAATGACCAATATTATTAATATAAGTGGCTACAATTAGTTGTGTTATTAATGTTACTGTAATAATCTATATTATTAATATACAGTGGTTACCATTAGGTGTGTTATTAAGGTTACTGTAATAACCTATATTATTAATATACAGTGGCTAACATTAGTTGTGTTATTAATGTTACTGTAATAACGGATATTATTAATATACAGTGGCTACCACTAGTTGTGTTATTAATGTTACTGTAATAACGGATATTATTAATATACAGTGGCTACCATTAGTTGTGTTATTAATGTTACTGTAATAATCTATATTATCAATATACAGTGGCTACCATTAGTTGTGTTATTAATATTACTGTAATAACCAATATTATTAATATAAGTGGCTACAATTAGTTGTATTATTAATGGTAATGTAATAATATATATTATTAATATACAGTGGTTACCATTAGGTGTGTTATTAAGGTTACTGTAATAACCTATATTATTAATATACAGTGGCTAACATTAGTTGTGTTATTAATGTTACTGTAATAACGGATATTATTAATATACAGTGGCTACCACTAGTTGTGTTATTAATGTTACTGTAATAACGGATATTATTAATATACAGTGGCTACCATTAGTTGTGTTATTAATGTTACTCTAATAACGGATATTATTAATATACAGTTGATACCAATAGTTGTGTTATTAATGTCACTGTAATAACCAACATTATTAATATAAGTGGCTACAATTAGTTGTGTTATTAATGTTACTGTAATAATCTATATTATTAATATACAGTGGCTACAATTAGTTGTGTTATTAATGTTACTGTAATAACGGATATTAATATACAGTGGCTACCATTAGTTGTGTTATTAATATTACTGTAATAACCAATATTATTAATATAAGTGGCTACAATTAGTTGTATTATTAATGTTACTGTAATAATATATATTATTAATATACAGTGGTTACCATTAGTTGTGTTATTAAGGTTACTTAATAACCTATATTATTAATATACAGTTGCTACCATTAGTTGTGTTATTAATGTCACTGTAATAACCAATATTATTAATATGAGTGGCTACAATTAGTTGTGTTATTAATGTTACTGTAATAATCTATATTATCAATATACAGTGGCTACCATTAGTTGTGTTATTAATGTTACTGTAATAATCTATATTATCAATATACAGTGGCTACCATTAGTTGTGTTATTAATGTTACTGTAATAACGGATATTATTAATATACAGTAGCTACCATTAGTTGTGTTATTAATATTACTGTAATGACCAATATTATTAATATAAGTGGCTACAATTAGTTGTGTTATTAATGTTACTGTAATAATCTATATTATTAATATACAGTGGCTACCATTAGTTGTGTTATTAATGTTACTGTAATAATCTATATTATTAATATACAGTGGCTAACTTTAGTTGTGTTATTAATGTTACTGTAATAACGGATATTATTAATATACAGTGGCTACCATTAGTTGTGTTATTAATATTACTGTAATAACCAATATTATTAATATAATTGGCTACAATTAGTTTTGTTATTAATGTTACTGTAATAATATATATTATTAATATACAGTGGTTACCATTAGGTGTGTTATTAAGGTTACTGTAATAACGGATATTATTAATATACAGTGGCTACCATTAGTTTTGTTATTAATGTTACTGTAATAATCTATATTATTAATATACAGTGGCTACCATTAGTTGTATTATTAATGTTACTGTAATAACCAATATTATTAATATAAGTGGCTACAATTAGTTGTGTTATTAATGTTACTGTAATAATCTATATTATCAATATACAGTGGCTACCATTAGTTGTGTTATTAATGTTACTGTAATAATCTATATTATCAATATACAGTGGCTACCATTAGTTGTGTTATTAATGTTACTGTAATAACGGATATTATTAATATACAGTAGCTACCATTAGTTGTGTTATTAATATTACTGTAATAACCAATATTATTAATATAAGTGGCTACAATTAGTTGTATTATTAATGGTAATGTAATAATATATATTATTAATATACAGTGGTTACCATTAGGTGTGTTATTAAGGTTACTGTAATAACCTATATTATTAATATACAGTGGCTAACATTAGTTGTGTTATTAATGTTACTGTAATAACGGATATTATTAATATACAGTGGCTACCACTAGTTGTGTTATTAATGTTACTGTAATAACGGATATTATTAATATACAGTGGATACCATTAGTTGTGTTATTAATGTTACTGTAATAACGGATATTATTAATATACAGTGGCTACCATTAGTTGTGTTATTAATGTTACTCTAATAACGGATATTATTAATATACAGTTGCTACCATTAGTTGTGGTATTAATGTCACTGTAATAAACAACATTATTAATATAAGTGGCTACAATTAGTTGTGTTATTAATGTTACTGTAATAATCTATATTATTAATATACAGTGGCTACAATTAGTTGTGTTATTAATGTTACTGTAATAACGGATATTAATATACAGTGGCTACCATTAGTTGTGTTATTAATGTCACTGTAATAACCAATATTATTAATATGAGTGGCTACAATTAGTTGTGTTATTAATGTTACTTTAATAAGCTATATTATTAATATACAGTGGATACCATTAGTTGTGTTATTAATGTTACTGTGATAACGGATATTATTAATATACAGTGGCTACCATTAGTTGTGTTATTAATGTTACTCTAATAACGGATATTATTAATATACAGTTGCTACCATTAGTTGTGGTATTAATGTCACTGTAATAACCAACATTATTAATATGAGTGGCTACCATTAGTTGGGTTATTAATGTTACTGTAATAATCTATATTATTAATATACAGTGGCTAACTTTAGTTGTGTTATTAATGTTACTGTAATAACGGATATTATTAATATACAGTGGCTACCACTAGTTGTGTTATTAATCTTACTGTAATAACGGATATTATTAATATACAGTGGCTACCATTAGTTGTGTTATTAATGTTACTCTAATAACGGATATTATTAATATACAGTTGCTACCATTAGTTGTGTTATTAATATTACTGTAATGACCAATATTATTAATATAAGTGGCTACAATTAGTTGTGTTATTAATGTTACTGTAATAATCTATATTATTAATATACAGTGGCTACCATTAGTTGTGTTATTAATGTTACTGTAATAATCTATATTATTAATATACAGTGGCTACCATTAGTTGTGTTATTAATGTTACTGTAATAATCTATATTATCAATATACAGTGGCTACCATTAGTTGTGTTATTAATGTTACTGTAATAACGGATATTATTAATATACAGTAGCTACCATTAGTTGTGTTATTAATATTACTGTAATAACCAATATTATTAATATAAGTGGCTACAATTAGTTGTATTATTAATGGTAATGTAATAATATATATTATTAATATACAGTGGTTACCATTAGGTGTGTTATTAAGGTTACTGTAATAACCTATATTATTAATATACAGTGGCTAACATTAGTTGTGTTATTAATGTTACTGTAATAACGGATATTATTAATATACAGTGGCTACCACTAGTTGTGTTATTAATGTTACTGTAATAACGGATATTATTAATATACAGTGGCTACCATTAGTTGTGTTATTAATGTTACTCTAATAACGGATATTATTAATATACAGTTGATACCATTAGTTGTGTTATTAATGTCACTGTAATAACCAACATTATTAATATAAGTGTCTACAATTAGTTGTGTTATTAATGTTACTGTAATAATCTATATTATTAATATACAGTGGCTACAATTAGTTGTGTTATTAATGTTACTGTAATAACGGATATTAATATACAGTGGCTACCATTAGTTGTGTTATTAATATTACTGTAATAACCAATATTATTAATATAAGTGGCTACAATTAGTTGTATTATTAATGTTACTGTAATAATATATATTATTAATATACATTGGTTACCATTAGTTGTGTTATTAAGGTTAATTTAATAACCTATATTATTAATATACAGTTGCTACCATTAGTTGTGTTATTAATGTCACTGTAATAACCAATATTATTAATATGAGTGGCTACAATTAGTTGTGTTATTAATGTTACTGTAATAATCTATATTATCAATATACAGTGGCTACCATTAGTTGTGTTATTAATGTTACTGTAATAATCTATATTATCAATATACAGTGGCTACCATTAGTTGTGTTATTAATGTTACTGTAATAACGGATATTATTAATATACAGTAGCTACCATTAGTTGTGTTATTAATATTACTGTAATGACCAATATTATTAATATGAGTGGCTACAATTAGTTGTGTTATTAATGTTACTGTAATAATCTATATTATTAATATACAGTGGCTACCATTAGTTGTGTTATTAATGTTACTGTAATAATCTATATTATTAATATACAGTGGCTAACTTTAGTTGTGTTATTAATGTTACTGTAATAACGGATATTATTAATATACAGTGGCTACCATTAGTTGTGTTATTAATATTACTGTAATAACCAATATTATTAATATAAGTGGCTACAATTAGTTGTGTTATTAATGTTACTGTAATAATATATATTATTAATATACAGTGGTTACCATTAGGTGTGTTATTAAGGTTACTGTAATAACGGATATTATTAATATACAGTGGCTACCATTAGTTTTGTTATTAATGTTACTGTAATAATCTATATTATTAATATACAGTGGCTACCATTAGTTGTATTATTAATGTTACTGTAATAACCAATATTATTAATATAAGTGGCTACAATTAGTTGTGTTATTAATATTACTGTAATAATCTATATTATCAATATACAGTGGCTACCATTAGTTGTGTTATTAATGTTACTGTAATAATCTATATTATCAATATACAGTGGCTACCATTAGTTGTGTTATTAATGTTACTATAATAACGGATATTATTAATATACAGTGGCTACCACTAGTTGTGTTATTAATGTTACTGTAATAACGGATATTATTAATATACAGTGGCTACCATTAGTTGTGTTATTAATGTTACTCTAATAACGGATATTATTAATATACAGTTGCTACCATTAATTGTGGTATTAATGTCACTGTAATAACCAACATTATTAATATGAGTGACTACCATTAGTTGTGTTATTAATCTTACTGTAATAAAGAATACTATTAATATATATTGGATACCATTAGTTGTGTTATTAATGTTACTGTAATAACATATATTGTTAATATACAGTAGCTACAATTAGTTGTGTTATTAATATAACTGTAATAACATATATTATTAATATACAGTCCCTACCATACTTGTGTTATTAATGTTACTGTAATAACATATATTGTTTATATACAGTGGCTACCATTAGTTGTGTTATTAATGTTACTGTAATAACCAATATTATTAATATATAGTGTCTACCATTAGTTGTGTTATTAATGTTACTGTAATAAAGAATACTATTAATATACATTGGATACCATTAGTTGTGTTATTAAGGTTAATGTAATTTTCAATATTAATAATATACATTGGATATCACTAGTTGTGTTATTAATGTTACTGTAATAACATATATTATTAATATACAGTGGATACCATTAGTTGTGTTATTAATATTACTGTAATAAAGGATACTATTAATATATAGTGGATACCATTAGTTGTGTTATTAATGTTACTGTAATAAAGAATACTATTAATATACATTGGATACCATTAGTTGTGTTATTAATGTTACTGTAATAACATATATTGTTAATATACAGTAGCTACCATTAGTTGTGTTATTAATATAACTGTAATAACATATATTATTAATATACAGTCCCTACCATACTTGTGTTATTAATGTTACTGTAATAACATATATTGTTTATATACAGTGGCTACAATTAGTTATGTTATTAATGTTACTGTAATTACCAATAGTATTAATATACCGTGGCTACCATTAGGTGTGTTATTAATGTTACTGTAATAATCAATATTATTATTATATAGTTATTACCATTAGTTGTGTTATTAATGTCAATGTAATAACCTATATTGTTAATATACAGTGGCTACCATTAGTTGTGTTATTGTAATTACCAATAGTATTAATATACAGTGGCTACCATTAGTTGTGTTATTAATGTTACAGTAATAACATATATTATTAATATACAGTCGCTACTATTAATTATGTTATTAATGTTACTGTAATAACAAATATTGTTAATATACAGTAGCTACCATTAGTTGTGTTATTAATATAACTGTAATAATATATATTATTAATATACAGTCCCTATCATACTTGTGTTATTAATGTTACTGTAATAACATATATTGTTAATATACAGTGGCTACCATTAGTTGTGTTATTAATGTTACTGTAATTAACAATAGTATTAATATACAGTGTCTACCATTAGTTGTGTTATTAAGGTTAATGTAATTTTCAATATTAATAATATACATTGGATATCACTAGTTGTGTTATTAATGTTACTGTAATAACCTATATTATTAATATACAGTGGCTACCATTAGTTGTTTTATTAATGTTACTGTAATAACATATATTATTAATATACAGTGGTTACCATTAGTTGTGTTATTAATGTTACTGTAATAACCTACATTATTAATATACAGTGGCTACCATTAGTTGTGTTATTAATATTACTGTAATAAAGGATACTACTAATATATCGTGGATACCATTAGTTGTGTTATTAATGTTTCTGAAAAAAATATATTATTAATATACAGTGGCTGCCATTAGTTATGTTATTAATGTTACTGTAATAACGGATATTATTAATATACAGTGGCTACCATTAGTTGTATTATTAATGTTACTGTAATAACCTATATTATTAATATACAGTGGTTACTATTAGTTGTGTTATTAATGTTACGGTAATAAAGGATATTATTAATATACAGTAGCTACCATTAGTTGTGTTATTAATGTATCTGTGATATCACATATTAATAATATACAATGGTTACCATTAGTTGTTTTATTAATGTTAGAGTAATACAATATATTGTTAATATATAGTGGCTACAATTAGTTGTGTTATTAATGTTACTGTTTTAACCAATATTATTATTATACAGTGTCTACCATTAATTGTGTTATTAATGTTACTGTAATAAAGGATACTATTAATATACATTGGATACCATTAGTTGTGTTATTAATGTAACGGTAGTAACATATATTATTAATATATAGTCGCTACCATTAGTTGTGTTATTAATGTTACTATAATAACATATATTGTTAATATACAGTAGCTACCATTAGTTGTGTTATTAATATAACTGTAATAACATATATTATTAATATACAGTCCCTACCATAATTATATTATTAATGTTACTGTAATAACATTTATTGTTAATATAAAGTGGCTACCATTAGTTGTTTTTTTAATGTTACTGTAATAACCTATATTATTAATATACGGTGGCTACCATTAGTTGTGTTATTAATGTTACTTTAATAACATATATTATTAATATACATTGGATATCACATGTTGTGTTATTAATGTTACTTTAATAACCTACATTATTAATATTCAGTTGCTACCATTAGTTGTGTTATTAATATCACTGTAATAATCTATATTATTAATATATAGTGGCTACCATTAGTTGTGTTATTAATATTACTTTAATAATCTATATTATTAATATACAGTAGCTACCATTAGTTGTGTTATTAATATGACTGTAATAACAGATATTATTCATATACAATCCCTACCATAATTGTGTTATTAATGTTACTGTAATAACATATATTGTAAATATACAGTGGCTACCATTTGTTGTGTTATTAATGTTACTGTAATAACGGATAGTATTAATATACAGTGGCTAACATTAGTTGTGTTATTAATGTTAATGTTATATTCAATATTAATAATATACATTGGATATCACTAGTTGTTTTATTAATGTTTCTGTAATAACCTATATTATTAATATAAGTGGCTACAATTAGTTGTGTTATTAATGTTACTGTAATAACATATATTATTAATATACAGTGGTTACCATTAGTTGTGCTATTAATGTTAATGTAATATTCAATATTAATAACATTGGATATCATTAGTTGTGTTATTAATGTTACTTTAATAACATACATTATTAATATTCAGTGGCTACCATTAGTTGTGTTATTAATATCACTGTAATAACATATATTATTAATATACAGTGGTTACTATTAGTTGTGTTATAAATGTTACGGTAATAAAGGATACTATTAATATACAGTGGCTACCATTAGTTGTGTTATTAATGTTACTCTAATAACGGATATTATTAATATACAGTTTCTACCATTAATTGTGGTATTAATGTCACTGTAATAACCAACATTATTAATATGAGTGACTACCATTAGTTGTGTTATTAATCTTACTGTAATAAAGAATACTATTAATATATATTGGATACCATTAGTTGTGTTATTAATGTTACTGTAATAACATATATTGTTAATATACAGTAGCTACAATTAGTTGTGTTATTAATATAACTGTAATAACATATATTATTAATATACAGTCCCTACCATACTTGTGTTATTAATGTTACTGTAATAACATATATTGTTTATATACAGTGGCTACCATTAGTTGTGTTATTAATGTTACTGTAATAACCAATATTATTAATATATAGTGTCTACCATTAGTTGTGTTATTAATGTTACTGTAATAAAGAATACTATTAATATACATTGGATACCATTAGTTGTGTTATTAAGGTTAATGTAATTTTCAATATTAATAATATACATTGGATATCACTAGTTGTGTTATTAATGTTACTGTAATAACATATATTATTAATATACAGTGGATACCATTAGTTGTGTTATTAATATTACTGTAATAAAGGATACTATTAATATATAGTGGATACCATTAGTTGTGTTATTAATGTTACTGTAATAAAGAATACTATTAATATACATTGGATACCATTAGTTGTGTTATTAATGTTACTGTAATAACATATATTGTTAATATACAGTAGCTACCATTAGTTGTGTTATTAATATAACTGTAATAACATATATTATTAATATACAGTCCCTACCATACTTGTGTTATTAATGTTACTGTAATAACATATATTGTTTATATACAGTGGCTACCATTAGTTGTGTTATTAATGTTACTGTAATAACCAATATTATTAATATACAGTGTCTACCATTAGTTGTGTTATTAATGTTACTGTAATAAAATATACTATTAATATACAGTGGTTACCATTAGTTGTGCTATTAATGTTAATGTAATATTCAATATTAATAACATTGGATATCATTAGTTGTGTTATTAATATCACTGTAATAACATATATTATTAATATACAGTGGTTACTATTAGTTGTGTTATAAATGTTACGGTAATAAAGGATATCATTAATATACAGTAGCTATCATTAGTTGTGTTATTAATGTTACTGTGATAATATATATTGTTAATATACAGTGGCTACCATTAGTTGTGTTATTGTAATTACCAATAGTATTAATATACAGTGGCTACCATTAGTTGTGTTATTAATGTTACAGTAATAACATATATTATTAATATACAGTCGCTACTATTAATTATGTTATTAATGTTACTGTAATAACAAATATTGTTAATATACAGTAGCTACCATTAGTTGTGTTATTAATATAACTGTAATAATATATATTATTAATATACAGTCCCTATCATACTTGTGTTATTAATGTTACTGTAATAACATATATTGTTAATATACAGTGGCTACCATTAGTTGTGTTATTAATGTTACTGTAATTAACAATAGTATTAATATACAGTGTCTACCATTAGTTGTGTTATTAAGGTTAATGTAATTTTCAATATTAATAATATACATTGGATATCACTAGTTGTGTTATTAATGTTACTGTAATAACCTATATTATTAATATACAGTGGCTACCATTAGTTGTTTTATTAATGTTACTGTAATAACATATATTATTAATATACAGTGGTTACCATTAGTTGTGTTATTAATGTTACTGTAATAACCTACATTATTAATATACAGTGGCTACCATTAGTTGTGTTATTAATATTACTGTAATAAAGGATACTACTAATATATCGTGGATACCATTAGTTGTGTTATTAATGTTTCTGAAAAAAAGATATTATTAATATACAGTGGCTGCCATTAGTTATGTTATTAATGTTACTGTAATAACGGATATTATTAATATACAGTGGCTACCATTAGTTGTATTATTAATGTTACTGTAATAACCTATATTATTAATATACAGTGGTTACTATTAGTTGTGTTATTAATGTTACGGTAATAAAGGATATTATTAATATACAGTAGCTACCATTAGTTGTGTTATTAATGTATCTGTGATATCACATATTAATAATATACAATGGTTACCATTAGTTGTTTTATTAATGTTAGAGTAATACAATATATTGTTAATATATAGTGGCTACAATTAGTTGTGTTATTAATGTTACTGTTTTAACCAATATTATTATTATACAGTGTCTACCATTAATTGTGTTATTAATGTTACTGTAATAAAGGATACTATTAATATACATTGGATACCATTAGTTGTGTTATTAATGTAACGGTAGTAACATATATTATTAATATATAGTCGCTACCATTAGTTGTGTTATTAATGTTACTATAATAACATATATTGTTAATATACAGTAGCTACCATTAGTTGTGTTATTAATATAACTGTAATAACATATATTATTAATATACAGTCCCTACCATAATTATATTATTAATGTTACTGTAATAACATTTATTGTTAATATAAAGTGGCTACCATTAGTTGTTTTTTTAATGTTACTGTAATAACCTATATTATTAATATACGGTGGCTACCATTAGTTGTGTTATTAATGTTACTTTAATAACATATATTATTAATATACATTGGATATCACATGTTGTGTTATTAATGTTACTTTAATAACCTACATTATTAATATTCAGTGGCTACCATTAGTTGTGTTATTAATATCACTGTAATAATCTATATTATTAATATATAGTGGCTACCATTAGTTGTGTTATTAATATTACTTTAATAATCTATATTATTAATATACAGTAGCTACCATTAGTTGTGTTATTAATATGACTGTAATAACAGATATTATTCATATACAGTCCCTACCATAATTGTGTTATTAATGTTACTGTAATAACATATATTGTAAATATACAGTGGCTACCATTTGTTGTGTTATTAATGTTACTGTAATAACGGATAGTATTAATATACAGTGGCTAACATTAGTTGTGTTATTAATGTTAATGTTATATTCAATATTAATAATATACATTGGATATCACTAGTTGTTTTATTAATGTTTCTGTAATAACCTATATTATTAATATAAGTGGCTACAATTAGTTGTGTTATTAATGTTACTGTAATAACATATATTATTAATATACAGTGGTTACCATTAGTTGTGCTATTAATGTTAATGTAATATTCAATATTAATAACATTGGATATCATTAGTTGTGTTATTAATGTTACTTTAATAACATACATTATTAATATTCAGTGGCTACCATTAGTTGTGTTATTAATATCACTGTAATAACATATATTATTAATATACAGTGGTTACTATTAGTTGTGTTATAAATGTTACGGTAATAAAGGATACTATTAATATACAGTGGCTACCATTAGTTGTGTTATTAATATCACTGTAATAAAATATACTATTAATATACAGTGGTTACCATTAGTTGTGCTATTAATGTTAATGTAATATTCAATATTAATAACATTGGATATCATTAGTTGTGTTATTAATATCACTGTAATAACATATATTATTAATATACAGTGGTTACTATTAGTTGTGTTATAAATGTTACGGTAATAAAGGATATCATTAATATACAGTAGCTATCATTAGTTGTGTTATTAATGTTACTGTGATAATATATATTGTTAATATACAGTGGCTACCATTAGTTATGTTATTAATGTTACTGTAATTACCAATAGTATTAATATACCGTGGCTACCATTAGGTGTGTTATTAATGTTACTGTAATAACATATATTATTAATATACAGTCGCTACTATTAGTTATGTTATTAATGTTACTGTAATAACATATATTGTTAATATACAGTAGCTACCATTAGTTGTGTTATTAATATAACTGTAATAATATATATTATTAATATACAGTCCCTATCATACTTGTGTTATTAATGTTACTGTAATAACATATATTGTTAATATACAGTAGCTATCATTAGTTGTGTTATTAATATAACTGTAATAACATATATTATTAATATACAGTCCCTACCATAATTATATTATTAATGTTACTGTAATAACATTTATTGTTAATATAAAGTGGCTACCATTAGTTGTTTTTTTAATGTTACTGTAATAACCTATATTATTAATATACGGTGGCTACCATTAGTTGTGTTATTAATGTTACTTTAATAACATATATTATTAATATACATTGGATATCACATGTTGTGTTATTAATGTTACTTTAATAACCTACATTATTAATATGCAGTGGCTACCATTAGTTGTGTTATTAATATCACTGTAATAATATATATTATTAATATATAGTGGCTACCATTAGTTGTGTTATTAATATTACTTTAATAATCTATATTATTAATATACAGTGGCTACCATTAGTTGTGTTATTAATATTACTGTAATAATCTATATTATTAATATAAGTGACTACCATTAGTTGTATTATTAATATTACTGTAATAATCTATATTATTAATATACAGTCGCTACCATTAGTTGTGTTATTAATGTTACTGTAATAACATATATTGTTAATATACAGTAGCTACCATTAGTTGTGTTATTGTAATTACCAATAGTATTAATATACAGTGGCTACCATTAGTTGTGTTATTAATGTTACAGTAATAACATATATTATTAATATACAGTCGCTACTATTAGTTATGTTATTAATGTTACTGTAATAACATATATTGTTAATATACAGTAGCTACCATTAGTTGTGTTATTAATATAACTGTAATAATATATATTATTAATATACAGTCCCTATCATACTTGTGTTATTAATGTTACTGTAATAACATATATTGTTAATATACAGTAGCTACCATTAGTTGTGTTATTAATATAACTGTAATAACATATATTATTAATATACAGTCCCTACCATAATTATATTATTAATGTTACTGTAATAACATTTATTGTTAATATAAAGTGGCTACCATTAGTTGTTTTTTTAATGTTACTGTAATAACCTATATTATTAATATACGGTGGCTACCATTAGTTGTGTTATTAATGTTACTTTAATATCATATATTATTAATATACATTGGATATCACATGTTGTGTTATTAATGTTACTTTAATAACCTACATTATTAATATTCAGTGGCTACCATTAGTTGTGTTATTAATATCACTGTAATAATATATATTATTAATATATAGTGGCTACCATTAGTTGTGTTATTAATATTATTTTAATAATCTATATTATTAATATACAGTGGCTACCATTAGTTGTGTTATTAATATTACTGTAATAATCTATATTATTAATATACAGTCCCTATCATACTTGTGTTATTAATGTTACTGTAATAACATATATTGTTAATATACAGTAGCTATCATTAGTTGTGTTATTAATATAACTGTAATAACATATATTATTAATATACAGTCCCTACCATAATTATATTATTAATGTTACTGTAATAACATTTATTGTTAATATAAAGTGGCTACCATTAGTTGTTTTTTTAATGTTACTGTAATAACCTATATTATTAATATACGGTGGCTACCATTAGTTGTGTTATTAATGTTACTTTAATAACATATATTATTAATATACATTGGATATCACATGTTGTGTTATTAATGTTACTTTAATAACCTACATTATTAATATGCAGTGGCTACCATTAGTTGTGTTATTAATATCACTGTAATAATATATATTATTAATATATAGTGGCTACCATTAGTTGTGTTATTAATATTACTTTAATAATCTATATTATTAATATACAGTGGCTACCATTAGTTGTGTTATTAATATTACTGTAATAATCTATATTATTAATATAAGTGACTACCATTAGTTGTATTATTAATATTACTGTAATAATCTATATTATTAATATACAGTCGCTACCATTAGTTGTGTTATTAATGTTACTGTAATAACATATATTGTTAATATACAGTAGCTACCATTAGTTGTGTTATTGTAATTACCAATAGTATTAATATACAGTGGCTACCATTAGTTGTGTTATTAATGTTACAGTAATAACATATATTATTAATATACAGTCGCTACTATTAGTTATGTTATTAATGTTACTGTAATAACATATATTGTTAATATACAGTAGCTACCATTAGTTGTGTTATTAATATAACTGTAATAATATATATTATTAATATACAGTCCCTATCATACTTGTGTTATTAATGTTACTGTAATAACATATATTGTTAATATACAGTAGCTACCATTAGTTGTGTTATTAATATAACTGTAATAACATATATTATTAATATACAGTCCCTACCATAATTATATTATTAATGTTACTGTAATAACATTTATTGTTAATATAAAGTGGCTACCATTAGTTGTTTTTTTAATGTTACTGTAATAACCTATATTATTAATATACGGTGGCTACCATTAGTTGTGTTATTAATGTTACTTTAATATCATATATTATTAATATACATTGGATATCACATGTTGTGTTATTAATGTTACTTTAATAACCTACATTATTAATATTCAGTGGCTACCATTAGTTGTGTTATTAATATCACTGTAATAATATATATTATTAATATATAGTGGCTACCATTAGTTGTGTTATTAATATTATTTTAATAATCTATATTATTAATATACAGTGGCTACCATTAGTTGTGTTATTAATATTACTGTAATAATCTATATTATTAATATAAGTGACTACCATTAGTTGTATTATTAATATTACTGTAATAATCTATATTATTAATATACAGTCGCTACCATTAGTTGTGTTATTAATGTTACTGTAATAACATATATTGTTAATATACAGTAGCTACCATTAGTTGTGTTATTAATATGACTGTAATAACAGATATTATTCATATACAGTCCCTACCATAATTGTGTTATTAATGTTACTGTAATAACATATATTGTAAATATACAGTGGCTACCATTTATTGTGTTATTAATGTTACTGTAATAACGGATAGTATTAATATACAGTGGCTAACATTAGTTGTGTTATTAATGTTAATGTTATATTCAATATTAATAATATACATTGGATATCACTAGTTGTTTTATTAATGTTTCTGTAATAACCTATATTATTAATATAAGTGGCTACAATTAGTTGTGTTATTAATGTTACTGTAATAACATATATTATTAATATACAGTGGTTACCATTAGTTGTGCTATTAATGTTAATGTAATATTCAATATTAATAACATTGGATATCATTAGTTGTGTTATTAATATCACTGTAATAACATATATTATTAATATACAATGGTTACTATTAGTTGTGTTATAAATGTTACGGTAATAAAGGATATCATTAATATACAGTAGCTATCATTAGTTGTGTTATTAATGTTACTGTAATTACCAATAGTATTAATATACCGTGGCTACCATTAGGTGTGTTATTAATGTTACTGTAATAATCAATATTATTATTATATAGTTATTACCATTAGTTGTGTTATTAATGTCAATGTAATAACCTATATTGTTAATATACAGTGGCTACCATTAGTTGTGTTATTGTAATTACCAATAGTATTAATATACAGTGGCTACCATTAGTTGTGTTATTAATGTTACAGTAATAACATATATTATTAATATACAGTCGCTACTATTAGTTATGTTATTAATGTTACTGTAATAACATATATTGTTAATATACAGTAGCTACCATTAGTTGTGTTATTAATATAACTGTAATAACATATATTATTAATATACAGTCCCTACCATATTTGTGTTATTAATGTTACTGTAATAACATATATTGTTTATATACAGTGGCTACTATTAGTTGTGTTATTAATGTTACTGTAATAACCAATATTATTAATATACAGTGTCTACCATTAGTTGTGTTATTAAGGTTAATGTAATTTTCAATATTAATAATATACATTGGATATCACTAGTTGTGTTATTAATGTTACTGTAATAACATATATTATTAATATACAGTGGTTACCATTAGTTGTGTTATTAATGTTACTGTAATAAACGATACTATTAATATACAGTGGTTACCATTAGTTGTGTTATTAATGTTAATGTAATATTCAATATTAATAACATTGGATATCATTAGTTGTGTTATTAATGTTACTGTAATAACCTACATTATTAATATACAGTGGCTAATTTTAATTGTGTTATCAATGTTACTGTAATAAACTATATTATTAATATACAGTGGCTACCATTAGTTGTGTTATTAATATTACTGTAATAAAGGATACTATTAATATATAGTGGATACCATTAGTTGTGTTATTAATGTTTCTGTAAAAAAAGATATTATTAATATACAGTGGCTGCCATTAGTTGTGTTATTAATATTACTGTAATAACCAATAGTATTAATATACAGTCGTTACCATTAGATGTGTTATTAATGTCACTGCAATAAAGGATATTATTAATATACAGTCGCTACCATTAATTGTGTTTTAATATCACAGTAATAATCTATATTATTAATATACAGTCGCTACCATTAGTTGTGTTATTAATGTTACTGTAATAACGGATACTATTAATATACAGTGTCTACCATTAGTTGTGTTATTAATATTACTGTAATAATGGATATTATTAATATATAGTGGCTACCATTAGTTGTGTTATTAATGTTACTGTAATAACCTATATTATTAATATACAGTGGTTACCATTAGTTGTGTTATTAATGTTACTGTAATAAAGAATACTATTAATATACATTGGATACCATTAGTTGTGTTATTAATGTTACTGTAATAACATATATTGTTAATATACACTAGCTACCATTAGTTGTGTTATTAATATAACTGTAATAACATATATTATTAATATACAGTCCCTACCATACTTGTGTTATTAATGTTACTGTAATAACATATATTGTTTATATACAGTGGCTACCATTAGTTGTGTTATTAATGTTACTGTAATAACCAATATTATTAATATACAGTAGTTACCATTAGTTGTGTTATTAATGTTACTGTAATAACATATATTGTTTATATACAGTGGCTACCATTAGTTGTGTTATTAATGTTACTGTAATAACCAATATTATTAATATATAGTGTCTACCATTAGTTGTGTTATTAATGTTACTGTAATAAAGAATACTATTAATATACATTGGATACCATTAGTTGTGTTATTAAGGTTAATGTAATTTTCAATATTAATAATATACATTGGATATCACTAGTTGTGTTATTAATGTTACTGTAATAACATATATTATTAATATACAGTGGATACCATTAGTTGTGTTATTAATATTACTGTAATAAAGGATACTATTAATATATAGTGGATACCATTAGTTGTGTTATTAATGTTACTGTAATAAAGAATACTATTAATATATATTGGATACCATTAGTTGTGTTATTAATGTTACTGTAATAACATATATTGTTAATATACAGTAGCTACCATTAGTTGTGTTATTAATATAACTGTAATAACATATATTATTAATATACAGTCCCTACCATACTTGTGTTATTAATGTTACTGTAATAACATATATTTTTTATATACAGTGGCTACCATTAGTTGTGTTATTAATGTTACTGTAATAACCAATATTATTAATATACAGTGTCTACCATTAGTTGTGTTATTAAGGTTACTGTAATAACATATATTATTAATATACAGTGGATACTATTAGTTGTGTTATTAATATTACTGTAATAAAGGATACTATTAATATATAGTGGATACCATTAGTTGTGTTATTAATGTTACTGTAATAACCTATATTATTAATATACAGTGGCTACCATTAGTTGTGTTATTAATGTTAATGTAATATTAAATATTAATAACATTGGATATCATTAGTTGTGTTATTAATGTTACTGTAATAACCTACATTATTAATATACAGTGGCTAATTTTAATTGTGTTATTAATGTTACAATAATAAACTATATTATTAATATACTGTGGCTACCATTAGTTGTGTTATTAAGGTTAATGTAATTTTCAATATTAATAATATACATTGGATATCACTAGTTGTGTTATTAATGTTACTGTTATAACATATATTATTAATATACAGTGGATACCATTAGTTGTGTTATTAATATTACTGTAATAAAGGATACTATTAATAT
This sequence comes from Osedax fenrisi, assembly GCA_964019155.1. Taxonomy (NCBI): domain Eukaryota; kingdom Metazoa; phylum Annelida; class Polychaeta; order Sabellida; family Siboglinidae; genus Osedax; species Osedax fenrisi. The sequence continues at coordinate 56,187,051 of OZ025243.1, forward strand.
ATAGTGGATACCATTAGTTGTGTTATTAATGTTTCTGTAAAAAAAGATATTATTAATATACAGTGGCTGCCATTAGTTGTGTTATTAATGTTTCTGTGATATCACATATTAATAATATACAGTGGTTACAATTAGTTGTGTTATTAATGTTACAGTAATAACATATATTGTTAATTTAGAGTGGCTACAATTAGTTGTGTTATTAATGTTACTGTAATAATCTATATTATTAATATAAGTGGCTACCATTAGTTGTGTTATTAATATTACTATAATAACCAATAGTATTAATATACAGTCGTTACCATTAGATGTGTTATTAATGTCACTGCAATAAAGGATATTATTAATATACAGTCGCTACCATTAATTGTGTTTTAATATCACAGTAATAATCTATATTATTAATATACAGTCGCTACCATTAGTTGTGTTATTAATGTTACTGTAATAACGGATATTATTAATATACAGTGGCTATCATTAGTTGTGTTATTAATATTACTATAATAACCAATAGTATTAATATACAGTCGTTACCATTAGATGTGTTATTAATGTCACTGCAATAAAGGATATTATTAATATACAGTCGCTACCATTAATTGTGTTTTAATATCACAGTAATAATCTATATTATTAATATACAGTCGCTACCATTAGTTGTGTTATTAATGTTACTGTAATAACGGATTTTATTAATATACAGTGGCTACCATTAGTTGTGTTATTAATAGTACTATAATAACCAATAGGATTAATATACAGTCGTTACCATTAGATGTGTTATTAATGTCACTGCAATAAAGGATATTATTAATATACAGTCGCTACCATTAATTGTGTTTTAATATCACAGTAATAATCTATATTATTAATATATAGTCGCTACCATTAGTTGTGTTATTAATGTTACTGTAATAACGGATATTATTAATATATAGTGGCTACCATTAGTTGTGTTATTAATGTTAATGTAATAACCTATTTTATTAATATACAGTGTCTACCATTAGTTGTATTATTAATGTTACTGTAATAACCTATATTATTAATATACAGTGGTTACCATTAGTTGTGTTATTAATGTTACTGTAATAAAGAATACTATTAATATACATTGGATACCATTAGTTGTGTTATTAATGTTACTGTAATAACATATATTGTTAATATACAGTAGCTACCATTAGTTGTGTTATTAATATAACTGTAATAACATATATTATTAATATACAGTCCCTACCATACTTGTGTTATTAATGTTACTGTAATAACATATATTGTTTATATACAGTGGCTACCATTAGTTGTGTTATTAATGTTACTGTAATAACCAATATTATTAATATACAGTGTCTACCATTAGTTGTGTTATTAAGGTTAATGTAATTTTCAATATTAATAATATACATTGGATATCAATAGTTGTGTTATTAATGTTACTGTAATAACATATATTATTAATATACAGTGAATACCATTAGTTGTGTTATTAATATTACTGTAATAAAGGATACAATTAATATATAGTGGATACCATTAGTTGTGTTATTAATGTTACTGTAATAACCTATATTATTAATATACAGTGGCTACCATTAGTTGTGTTATTAATGTTAATGTAATATTAAATATTAATAACATTGGATATCATTAGTTGTGTTATTAATGTTACTGTAATAACCTACAATATTAATATACAGTGGCTAATTTTAATTGTGTTATTAATGTTACAATAATAAACTATATTATTAATATACAGTGGCTACCATTAGTTGTGTTATTAAGGTAATGTAATTTTCAATATTAATAATATACATTGGATATCACTAGTTGTGTTATTAATGTTACTGTAATAACATATATTATTAATATACAGTGGATACCATTAGTTGTGTTATTAATATTACTGTAATAAAGGATACTATTAATATATAGTGGATACCATTAGTTGTGTTATTAATGTTTCTGTAAAAAAAGATATTATTAATATACAGTGGCTGCCATTAGTTGTGTTATTAATGTTTCTGTGATATCACATATTAATAATATACAGTGGTTACCATTAGTTGTGTTATTAATGTTACAGTAATAACATATATTGTTAATTTAGAGTGGCTACAATTAGTTGTGTTATTAATGTTACTGTAATAATCTATATTATTAATATAAGTGGCTACCATTAGTTGTGTTATTAATATTACTATAATAACCAATAGTATTAATATACAGTCGTTACCATTAGGTGTGTTATTAATGTCACTGCAATAAAGGATATTATTAATATACAGTCGCTACCATTAATTGTGTTTTAATATCACAGTAATAATCTATATTATTAATATACAGTCGCTACCATTAGTTGTGTTATTAATGTTACTGTAATAACGGATATTATTAATATACAGTGGCTATCATTAGTTGTGTTATTAATATTACTATAATAACCAATAGTATTAATATACAGTCGTTACCATTAGATGTGTTATTAATGTCACTGCAATAAAGGATATTATTAATATACAGTCGCTACCATTAATTGTGTTTTAATATCACAGTAATAATCTATATTATTAATATACAGTCGCTACCATTAGTTGTGTTATTAATGTTACTGTAATAACGGATTTTATTAATATACAGTGGCTACCATTAGTTGTGTTATTAATAGTACTATAATAACCAATAGTATTAATATTCAGTCGTTACCATTAGATGTGTTATTAATGTCACTGCAATAAAGGATATTATTAATATACAGTCGCTACCATTAATTGTGTTTTAATATCACAGTAATAATCTATATTATTAATATATAGTCGCTACCATTAGTTGTGTTATTAATGTTACTGTAATAACGGATATTATTAATATATAGTGGCTACCATTAGTTGTGTTATTAATGTTAATGTAATAACCTATTTTATTAATATACAGTGTCTACCATTAGTTGTATTATTAATGTTACTGTAATAACCTATATTATTAATATACAGTGGTTACCATTAGTTGTGTTATTAATGTTACTGTAATAAAGAATACTATTAATATACATTGGATACCATTAGTTGTGTTATTAATGTTACTGTAATAACATATATTGTTAATATACAGTAGCTACCATTAGTTGTGTTATTAATATAACTGTAATAACATATATTATTAATATACAGTCCCTACCATACTTGTGTTATTAATGTTACTGTAATAACATATATTGTTTATATACAGTGGCTACCATTAGTTGTGTTATTAATGTTACTGTAATAACCAATATTATTAATATACAGTGTCTACCATTAGTTGTGTTATTAAGGTTAATGTAATTTTCAATATTAATAATATACATTGGATATCAATAGTTGTGTTATTAATGTTACTGTAATAACATATATTATTAATATACAGTGAATACCATTAGTTGTGTTATTAATATTACTGTAATAAAGGATACTATTAATATATAGTGGATACCATTAGTTGTGTTATTAATGTTACTGTAATAACCTATATTATTAATATACAGTGGCTACCATTAGTTGTGTTATTAATGTTAATGTAATATTAAATATTAATAACATTGGATATCATTAGTTGTGTTATTAATGTTACTGTAATAACCTACAATATTAATATACAGTGGCTAATTTTAATTGTGTTATTAATGTTACAATAATAAACTATATTATTAATATACAGTGGCTACCATTAGTTGTGTTATTAAGGTTAATGTAATTTTCAATATTAATAATATACATTGGATATCACTAGTTGTGTTATTAATGTTACTGTAATAACATATATTATTAATATACAGTGTATACCATTAGTTGTGTTATTAATATTACTGTAATAAAGGATACTATTAATATATAGTGGATACCATTAGTTGTGTTATTAATGTTACTGTAATAAAGAATACTATTAATATACATTGGATACCATTAGTTGTGTTATTAATGTTACTGTAATAACATATATTGTTAATATACAGTAGCTACCATTAGTTGTGTTATTAATATAACTGTAATAACATATATTATTAATATACAGTCCCTACCATACTTGTGTTATTAATGTTACTGTAATAACATATATTGTTTATATACAGTGGCTACCATTAGTTGTGTTATTAATGTTACTGTAATAACCAATATTATTAATATACAGTGTCTACCATTAGTTGTGTTATTAAGGTTACTGTAATAACATATATTATTAATATACAGTGGATACTATTAGTTGTGTTATTAATATTACTGTAATAAAGGATACTATTAATATATAGTGGATACCATTAGTTGTGTTATTAATGTTACTGTAATAACCTATATTATTAATATACAGTGGCTACCATTAGTTGTGTTATTAATGTTAATGTAATATTAAATATTAATAACATTGGATATCATTAGTTGTGTTATTAATGTTACTGTAATAACCTACATTATTAATATACAGTGGCTAATTTTAATTGTGTTATTAATGTTACAATAATAAACTATATTATTAATATACAGTGGCTACCATTAGTTGTGTTATTAAGGTTAATGTAATTTTCAATATTAATAATATACATTGGATATCACTAGTTGTGTTATTAATGTTACTGTAATAACATATATTATTAATATACAGTGGATACCATTAGTTGTGTTATTAATATTACTGTAATAAAGGATACTATTAATATATAGTGGATACCATTAGTTGTGTTATTAATGTTTCTGTAAAAAAAGATATTATTAATATACAGTGGCTGCCATTAGTTGTGTTATTAATGTTTCTGTGATATCACATATTAATAATATACAGTGGTTACCATTAGTTGTGTTATTAATGTTACAGTAATAACATATATTGTTAATTTAGAGTGGCTACAATTAGTTGTGTTATTAATGTTACTGTAATAATCTATATTATTAATATAAGTGGCTACCATTAGTTGTGTTATTAATATTACTATAATAACCAATAGTATTAATATACAGTCGTTACCATTAGATGTGTTATTAATGTCACTGCAATAAAGGATATTATTAATATACAGTCGCTACCATTAATTGTGTTTTAATATCACAGTAATAATCTATATTATTAATATACAGTCGCTACCATTAGTTGTGTTATTAATGTTACTGTAATAACGGATATTATTAATATACAGTGGCTATCATTAGTTGTGTTATTAATATTACTATAATAACCAATAGTATTAATATACAGTCGTTACCATTAGATGTGTTATTAATGTCACTGCAATAAAGGATATTATTAATATACAGTCGCTACCATTAATTGTGTTTTAATATCACAGTAATAATCTATATTATTAATATACAGTCGCTACCATTAGTTGTGTTATTAATGTTACTGTAATAACGGATTTTATTAATATACAGTGGCTACCATTAGTTGTGTTATTAATAGTACTATAATAACCAATAGTATTAATATACAGTCGTTACCATTAGATGTGTTATTAATGTCACTGCAATAAAGGATATTATTAATATACAGTCGCTACCATTAATTGTGTTTTAATATCACAGTAATAATCTATATTATTAATATATAGTCGCTACCATTAGTTGTGTTATTAATGTTACTGTAATAACGGATATTATTAATATATATTGGCTACCATTAGTTGTGTTATTAATGTTAATGTAATAACCTATTTTATTAATATACAGTGTCTACCATTAGTTGTATTATTAATGTTACTGTAATAACCTATATTATTAATATACAGTGGTTACCATTAGTTGTGTTATTAATGTTACTGTAATAAAGAATACTATTAATATACATTGGATACCATTAGTTGTGTTATTAATGTTACTGTAATAACATATATTGTTAATATACAGTAGCTACCATTAGTTGTGTTATTAATATAACTGTATATTATTAATATACAGTCCCTACCATACTTGTGTTATTAATGTTACTGTAATAACATATATTGTTTATATACAGTGGCTACCATTAGTTGTGTTATTAATGTTACTGTAATAACCAATATTATTAATATACAGTGTCTACCATTAGTTGTGTTATTAAGGTTAATGTAATTTTCAATATTAATAATATACATTGGATATCAATAGTTGTGTTATTAATGTTACTGTAATAACATATATTATTAATATACAGTGAATACCATTAGTTGTGTTATTAATATTACTGTAATAAAGGATACTATTAATATATAGTGAATACCATTAGTTGTGTTATTAATGTTACTGTAATAACCTATATTATTAATATACAGTGGCTACCATTAGTTGTGTTATTAATGTTAATGTAATATTAAATATTAATAACATTGGATATCATTAGTTGTGTTATTAATGTTACTGTAATAACCTACAATATTAATATACAGTGGCTAATTTTAATTGTGTTATTAATGTTACAATAATAAACTATATTATTAATATACAGTGGCTACCATTAGTTGTGTTATTAAGGTTAATGTAATTTTCAATATTAATAATATACATTGGATATCACTAGTTGTGTTATTAATGTTACTGTAATAACATATATTATTAATATACAGTGGATACCATTAGTTGTGTTATTAATATTACTGTAATAAAGGATACTATTAATATATAGTGGATACCATTAGTTGTGTTATTAATATAACTGTAATAACCAATATTATTAAGATGCAGTGGCTACCATTATTTGTATTATTAATGTCACTGTAATAACCTATATTATTAATATACAATCGCTACCATTAGTTGTGTTATTAATGTTACTGTAATAACGGATACTATTAATATACAGTGGTTACCATTAATTGTGTTATTAATGTCACTATAATAACATATATTATTAATAAACAGTGGTTACCATTAGTTGTGTTATTAATGTTACTGTAATAACGGATATTATTAATATACAGTGGCTACCATTAGTTGTATTATTAATGTTACTGTAATAACCTATATTATTATTATACAGTGGATACCATTAGTTGTGTTATTAATGTTACTTTAATAACATATATTGTTAATATACAGTAGCTACCATTAGTTGTGTTATTAATGTTACTGTAATATCCAATATTAAAAATATACAGTGGCTACCATTAATTGTGTTATTAATGTTACTGTAATAACCTATATTATTAATATACAGTGGTTACCATTAATTGTGTTATTAATGTCACTGTAATAACATATATTATTAATATACAGTCGCTACAATTAGTTGTGTTATTAATGTTAATGTATTAACCAATATTATTATTATACAGTGTCTACCATTAGTTGTGTTATTAATGTTACTTAATATAGGATACTATTAATATATTGGATACCATTAGTTGTGTTATTAATGTAACGGTAGTAACAGATATTATTAATATATAGTCGCTACTATTAGTTGTGTTAGTAATGTTACTGTAATAACATATATTGTTAATATACAGTAGCTACCATTAGTTGTGTTATTAATATAACTGTAATAACATATATTATTAACATACATTCCCTACCATACTTGTGTTATTAATGTTACTGTAATAACATATATTGTTAATATACAGTGGCTACCATTATTTGTGTTATTAATGTTACTGTAATATCGGATATTATTAATATACAGTGGCTACCATTAGTTGTTTTATTAATGTTACTGTAATAACATATATTATTAATATACAGTAGCTACCATTAGTTGTGTTATTAATGTTACTGTAATAACCTATATTATTAATATACAGTGGCTACCATTAGTTTTTTTATTAATGTTACTGTAATAAAGGATACTATTAATATACATTGGATACCATTAGTTGTGTTATTAATGTAACGGTAGTAACATATATTATTAATATATAGTCGCTACCATTAGTTGTGTTATTAATGTTACTGTAATAACATATATTATTAATATACATAGGCTACCATTAGTTGTGTTATTAATGTTACTATAATATCCCATATTAATAATATATAATGTCTACCATTAGTTGTGTTATTAATGTAACTGTAATAACAGATATTATGAATATACAGTCGCTACCATTAGTAGTGTTATTAATGTTACTGAAATAACCAATATTATTAATATGAGTGGCTACAATTAGTTGTGTTATTAATGTTACTGTAATAAGCTATATTATTAATATACAGTGGCTACCATTAGTTGTGTTATTAATGCCACTGTAATAACGGATATTATTAATATACAGTGGCTACCATTAGTTGTATTATTAATGTTACTGTAATAACAGATATTATGAATATACAGTCGCTACCATTAGTAGTGTTATTAATGTTACTGAAATAACCAATATTATTAATATGAGTGGCTACAATTAGTTGTGTTATTAATGTTACTGTAATAAGCTATATTATTAATATACAGTGGCTACCATTAGTTGTGTTATTAATGCCACTGTAATAACGGATATTATTAATATACAGTGGCTACCATTAGTTGTATTATTAATGTTACTGTAATAACACATATTATTAATATACAGTGGTTACCATTAGTTATGTTATTAATTTTACTGTAATAACCAATAGTATTAATATAAGTGGCTACCATTAGTTGTGTTATTAATATCACTGTAATAACATATATTATTAATATACAGTGGTTACTATTAGTTGTGTTATTAATATTACTGTAATAAAGGATACTATTAATATACATTGGATACCATTAGTTGTGTTATTAATGTTACTGTAATAACATATATTGTTAATATACAGTAGCTACCATTAGTTGTGTTATTAATATAACTGTAATAACATATATTATTAATATACAGTGCCTACCATACTTGTGTTATTAATGTTACAATAATAAACTATATTATTAATATACAGTGGCTACCATTAGTTGTGTTATTAAGGTTAATGTAATTTACAATATTAATAATATACATTGGATATCACTAGTTGTGTTATTAATGTTACTGTAATAACATATATTATTAATATACAGTGGCTACCATTAGTTGTGTTAATAATATTACTGTAATAAAGGATACTATTAATATATAGTGGATACCATTAGTTGTGTTATTAATGTTTCTGTGATATCACATATTAATAATATACAGTGGCTACTATTAGTTGTGTTATTAATTTTAATGTAATATTAAATATTAATAACATTGGATATCATTAGTTGTGTTATTAATGTTACTGTAATAACCTACATTATTAATATACAGTGGCTAATTTTAATTGTGTTATTAATGTTACAATAATAAACTATATTATTAATATACAGTGGCTACCATTAGTTGTGTTATTAAAGTTAATGTAATTTTCAATATTAATAATATACATTGGATATCACTAGTTGTGTTATTAATGTTACTGTAATAACATATATTATTAATATACAGTGGATACCATTAGTTGTGTTATTAATATTACTGTAATAAAGGATACTATTAATATATAGTGGATACCATTAGTTGTGTTATTAATGTTACTGTAATAACCTATATTATTAATATACAGTGGCTACCATTAGTTGTGTTATTAATGTTAATGTAATATTAAATATTAATAACAGTGGATACCATTAGTTGTGTTATTAATATTACTGTAATAACCAATATTATTAAGATGCAGTGGCTACCATTATTTGTATTATTAATGTTACTGTAATAACCAATAGTATTAATATACAGTCGTTACCATTAGATGTGTTATTAATGTCACTGCAATAAAGGATATTATTAATATACAGTCGCTACCATTAATTGTGTTTTTAATATCACAGTAATAATCTATATTATTAATATACAGTCGATACCATTAGTTGTGTTATTAATGTCACTGTAATAACGGATACTATTAATATACAGTGGTTACCATTAATTGTGTTATTAATGTCACTATAATAACATATATTATTAATAAACAGTGGTTACCATTAGTTGTGTTATTAATGTTACTGTAATAACGGATATTATTAATATACAGTGTCTACCATTATTTGTGTTATTAATGTTACTGTAATAACGGATATTATTAATATATAGTGGCTACCATTAGTTGTGTTATTAATGTTAATGTAATAACCTATTTTATTAATATACAGTGGCTACTATTAGTTGTATTATTAATGTTACTGTAATAACCTATATTATTAATATACAGTGGTTACCATTAGTTGTGTTACTAATATCACTGTAATAACATATATTATTAATATACAGTGGTTACTATTAGTTGTGTTATTAATATTACTGTAATAAAGAATACTATTAATATACATTGGATACCATTAGTTGTGTTATTAATGTTACTGTAATAACATATATTGTTAATATACAGTAGCTACCATTAGTTGTGTTATTAATATAACTGTAATAACATATATTATTAATATACAGTCCCTACCATACTTGTGTTATTAATGTTACTGTAATAACATATATTGTTTATATACAGTGGCTACCATTAGTTGTGTTATTAATGTTACTGTAATAACCAATATTATTAATATACGGTGTCTACCATTAGTTGTGTTATTAAGGTTAATGTAATTTTCAATATTAATAATATACATTGGATATCACTAGTTGTGTTATTAATGTTACTGTAATAACATATATTATTAATATACAGTGGATACCATTAGTTGTGTTATTAATATTACTGTAATAAAGGATACTATTAATATATAGTGGATACCATTAGTTGTGTTATTAATGTTACTGTAATAACCTATATTATTAATATACAATGGCTACCATTAGTTGTGTTATTAATGTTAATGTAATATTAAATATTAATAACATTGGATATCATTAGTTGTGTTATTAATGTTACTGTAATAACCTACATTATTAATATACAGTGGCTAATTTTAATTATGTTATTAATGTTACAATAATAAACTATATTATTAATATACAGTGGCTACCATTAGTTGTGTTATTAAGGTTAATGTAATTTACAATATTAATAATATACATTGGATATCACTAGTTGTGTTATTAATGTTACTGTAATAACATATATTATTAATATACAGTGGTTACCATTAGTTGTGTTATTAATGTTAATGTAATATTCAATATTAATAATATTGGATATCATTAGTTGTGTTATTAATGTTACTGTAATAACCTACATTATTATTATACAGTGGCTAATTTTAATTGTGTTATTAATGTTACTATAATAAACTATATTATTAATATACAGTAGCTACCATTAGTTGTGTTATTAATGTTAATGTAATAACATATATTATTAATATACAGTCGCTGCCATTAGTTGTGTTATTAATGTTACTGTAATAACATATATTGTTAATTTAGAGTGGCTACAATTAGTTGTGTTATTAATGTTACTGTATTAACCAATATTATTATTATACAGTGTTTACCATTAATTGTGTTATTAATGTTACTGTAATAAAGGATACTATTAATATACAGTGGCTACCATTAGTTGTGTTATTAATGTTACTGTAATAACCAATATTATTAATATACAGTGTCTACCATTAGTTGTGTTATTAAGGTTAATATAATTTTCAATATTAATAATATACATTGGATATCACTAGTTGTGTTATTAATGTTACTGTAATAACCTATATTATTAATATACAGTAGCTACCATTAGTTGTTTTATTAATGTTACTGTAATAACATATATTATTAATATACAGTGGTTACTATTAGTTGTGTTATTAATATTACTGTAATAAATGATACTATTAATATACATTGGATACCATTAGTTGTGTTATTAATGTTACTGTAATAACATATATTGTTAATATACAGTAGCTACCATTAGTTGTGTTATTAATATAACTTTAATAACATATATTATTAATATACAGTCCCTACCATACTTGTGTTATTAATGTTACTGTAATAACATATATTGTTTATATACAGTGGCTACCATTAGTTGTGTTATTAATGTTACTGTAATAACCAATATTATTAATATACAGTGTCTACCATTAGTTGTGTTATTAAGGTTAATGTAATTTTCAATATTAATAATATACATTGGATATCACTAGTTGTGTTATTAATGTTAGTGTAATATTCAATATTAATAACATTGGATATCAGTAGTTGTGTTATTAATGTTACTGTAATAAACTATATTATTAATATACAGTGACTACCATTAGTTGTGTTATTAATATTACTGTAAAAAAAGATATTATTAATATAAATTGGTTACTATTAGTTGTGGTATTAATGTTACTGTAATAAAGGATACTATTAATATACAGTGGCTACCATTAGTTGTGTTATTAATATCACTCTAATAACATATATTATTAATATACATTAGTTACTATTAGTTGTGTTATTAATGTTACGGTAATAAAGGATATTATTAATATACAGTCCCTACCATAATTGTGTTATTAATGTTACTGTAATAACATTTATTGTTAATATACAGTGGCTACCATTAAAAATTAGAATGATATCTTTTATTGACAAATATGACTTAATACATAAATCACAATTTGGTTTTCAAAAAAATATAGATACATCCGTTGCAATAAATATGTTAATGAAGGACTTAATTAGAAATCTTGAGGAAAAATATATTTCTTCAATTGTTTCTATAGACCTCAAGAAAGCTTTTGATACAATTAATTATGACATTTTATTAAATAAATTATCAAATTATGGTTTTAGAGGTGTTACTTTAGATTTTTTTAGCAGATATTTAAATGATAGGAAACAAAAAACTGTATATTTTAATAATGAGTCAGATATAAAAAATATTAATTATGGAGTTCCTCAGGGTTCAGTTCTGGGGCCAATACAATTTATATTATTTATGAATGACTTGCATTTATTTTCTAATAAATGTTCAATTATTTTATTTGCTGATGATACTAATATTATTTTTAAAAATAAAAATATTAATAATCTTAATTCTTTAGTTACTAATGAACTTATAAAATTAAAAAATTGGCTTATTATGAATAAATTAACAATAAATATTGAAAAATCTTGCTATATAATAATTGATAATATAAATAAACATTATTTTGATAATAATATTTATATTGATAATAAACTATTGAATAGAGTAGAATGCTATAATTTTTTAGGAATGTATATTGATGATAAACTTAACTGGAAAGCTCACATTGATTATATTTGCAAAAGAGTATCAAAATTCATTGCAATATTACATAAACTCAAATTTTCATTAAGTATAAAATCACTTAAATTATTATATAATGCTTTTATCCTACCTAATCTTAGCTATTGTATAACTATATGGGGTAATACGTATAAATCAAATATAAATAGGATTATTATATTACAAAATAGAGCTATACGTGCTATTTATAATTTACATAATAGAATTAATATTGATGAATTTTATAATTCTTTAAATATTTTGAAATTTAAGGATATATATAAATGTAAAACAATATTAATTATGTATGATGTTTTAAATAGTAAATCAACATCTCCATATAAATCTATATTTTTTCTAAAAAAAAATAACTATAGTCAAAGAAGTCAATATAAATTTATAATACCATCATATAGGTTACAAATAAAATATTTTAGTATATTTTATAACGGACCTATATTATGGAATAATTTAGAAAATTCTTTTAAAACTTATCTATCGAAATCAGTATTAAAACGGAATTTGAAAAAACGATATATAAATCACTATCTATAATAAAATTGTATGTACTATACATCTATAGATTAATTGAAATTTTTGAATATACATATTTACTAATGATAACTAATGATAACACTTTGACTAAGGATACATATTTAACTAATGATAACTCTTTGACTGAGGATACTTATTTAACTAATGATAATTATTAATAAATGAGAACTATTAAACTAAGGATATTTAAACTTTAGAATTTACATAAATATATTTTTTAATATATAAAAAAAACCATAAAATAAAATATTATTTTTTTAAACCTTTTAACTGTTTTTAAAACCTTTAACTTATGTGTAATTTTAATATTTTATTTTTTAATTTAAATTTTCTTGAGGTCAATATAATTAATATGAAATTGTAAGTGATTATTTTTGTGTATTGTATTATTATTGTATATTAAGTGTGGTTGTAGTTGTATAGCTTTGTATTGTGTTTTTTACGTTTTGTTTAATTATCTAATTATTTTATTTTAATTTTGATTATATTTTAATTATTTTATTTATTTATCTTATCTCAAATTTTATTTACATGATGAATGGCATTATGGGGAGTTTTTTTTAAAATATTTATATTGTTTAACAATTTAAAAAAGTAATCTATATGAATATACATTTATAGTAACATTTTAACTAATTTATATTGTGTTTTTTTTGTGACGGAGTGTCTGATGTTTTTGTAATTGTGTGGTATGGTACGTGTCGGGGAAAGGGATATACTTTTACTGAGAGGAAAGTATTGCCAGTGTTCTTATTATTGGCACAAATAGGATCCCTAAGGCATTGGACCTGACGAACCCATACCCCTGAAGTTGATACACCATATATCCTCATTAATTTCAATTACTGTTGGCTACTCTGGTTATAATTGTAATGATTAAATATATCGTATTTTTATAAGTGTATTATTCTAATAGGTTACTAAATAATTAAATTATATTTATAATTTGTTTTTTAACATATATTTTTGTATATATTTTGTGTATATATTTTATATACATATATATTTCTTTTACTAACTTTAACTCTAAATATTTTATTTATTTTTATTTTACTTTTAATATAATTTTCTCCTCATAATTGTCGTATAGGAAAGTGAAATAGGTAAACAACTAGATAAGCATAGCGCTTCTTCGTTTACCATGGTCATACCTAAATTCTGATTATTATTATTATTATTATTAGTTGTGTTTTTAATGTTACTGCAATAACCTATATTATTAATATACAGTTGCTACCATTAGTTGTGTTATTAAGGTTAATGTAATTTTCAATATTAATAATATACATTGGATATCACTAGTTGTGTTATTAATGTTACAGTAATAACATATATTGTTAATTTAGAGTGGCTACAATTAGTTGTATTATTAATGTTATTGTATTAACCAATATTATTATTATACAGTGTCTACCATTAATTGTGTTATCAATGTTACTGTAATAAAGGATGCTATTAATATACATTGGATATCATTAGTTGTGTTATTAATATAACGGTAGTAACAGATATTATTAATATATAGTCGCTACCATTAATTGTGTTATTAATGTTACTGTAATAACATATATTGTTAATATACAGTAGCTACCATTAGTTGTGTTATTAATATCACTGTAATAACATATATTATTAATATACAGTGGTTACTATTAGTTGTGTTATTAATGTTAATGTAATAACCTATATTATTAATATATAGTGGCTACCATTAGTTGTGTTAATAATATTACTGTAATAAAGGATTCTATTAATATATAGTGGATATCATTAGTTGTGTTATTAATATCACTGTAAATACATATATTATTAATATACATTGGCTACCATTAGTTGTTTTATTAATGTTACTGTAATAATATATATTATTAATATTTAGTGGTTACATTAGTTGTTTTATTAATGTTAATGTAATATTCAATATTAATAACATTGGATATCATTAGTTGTGTTATTAATGTTACTGTAATAACCTACATTATTAATATACAGTGGCTACCATAAGTTGTGTTATTAATGTTACTGTAAAAACATATATTATTAATATTTAGTGGTTACATTAGTTGTGTTATTAATGTTAATGTAATATTCAATATTAATAACATTGGATATCATTAAATGTGTTATTAATGTTACTGTAATAACCTACATTATTCATATACAGTGGCTGCCATTAGTTGTGTTATTAATGTTACTGTAATAACGGATATTATTAATATACAGTTGCTACCATTAGTTTTGTTATTAATGTTACTGTAATAACATATATTGTTAATATACAGTAGCTAACATTAGTTGTGTTATTAATGTTACTGTAATAACATATATTATTAATATACTGTAGCTACCTTTAGTTGTGTTATTAAAGTTACTGTAATAACATATATTATTAATATTCAGTGGTTACCAATAGTTATGTTATTAATGTTAATGTGATATTCAATATTAATAACATTGGATATCATTAGTTGTGTTATTAATGTTACTGTAAAAACCTATATTATTAATATACAGTGGTTACAATTAGTTGTGTTATTAATGTCACTGTAATAACATATATTATTAATATACAGTGGTTACCATTATTTGTGTTATTAATGTTACTGTAATAACTTATATTATTAATATACAGTCGCTACCATTAGTTGTGTTATTAGTGTTACTGTAATAACGGATATTATTAATATACAGTAGCTACCATTAGTTATGTTATTAATGTTACTGTAATAACCTATATTAATAATATACAGTGGTTACCATTAGTTGTGTTATTAATGTTACTGTAATAACCTATGTTATTAATATACAGTGGTTAGTAACCACTGGTTACCATTAGTTGTGTTATTAATGTTACTGTAATAACATATGTTGTTAATATACAGTAGCTACCATTAGTTGTGTTATTAATGTTACTGTAATATCCAATATTAAAAATATACAGTGGCTACCATTAGTTGTGTTATTAATGTTACTGTAATAACCTATATTATTAATATATAGTGGTTACCATTATTTGTGTTATTAATGTTACAGTAATAACATATATTATTAATATACAATCGCTACCATTAGTTGTGTTATTAATGTTACTGTAATAACATATATTGTTAATATACAGTAGCTACCATTAGTTGTGTTATTAATGTTACTGTAATAACATATATTATTAATATACAGTCGCTACCATTAGTTGTGTTATTAATGTTACTGTAATAACATATATTGTTAATATACTGTAGCTACCATTAGTTGTGTTATTAATGTTACTGTAATATCCAATATTAAAAATATACAGTGGCTACCATTAGTTGTGTTATTAATGTTACTGTAATAACCTATATTATTAATATACAGTGGTTACCATTAGTTGTGTTATTAATGTTACTGTAATAACCTATATTATTAATATACAGTAGCTACCATTAGTTGTGTTATTAATGTTAATGTAATAACCTATATTATTAATATACATTAGCTACCATTAGTTGTGTTATTAATGTTACTGTAATAAAGGATATTATTAATATACAGTAGCTACCATTAGTTGTGTTATTAATGTTACTGTGATATCACATATATTTAATATACAGTGGTTACCATTAGTTGTGTTATTAATGTTACAGTAATAACATATATTGTTAATATACAGTAGCTACTATTAGTTGTGTTATTAATGTTACTGTGATATCACATATAATTGATATACAGTGGTTACCATTAGTTGTGTTATTAATGTTACAGTAATAACATATATTGTTAATATAGAGTGGCTACCATTAGTTGTGTTATTAATTTTAATGTATAAACCAATATTATTATTATACAGTGTCTACCATTAGTTGTATTATTAATGTTATTGTAATAAAGGATACTATTAATATACATTGGATACCATTAGTTGTGTTATTAATGTAACTGTAGTAACATATATTATTAATATACAGTCGCTACCATTAGTTGTGTTATAAATGTTAATGTAATAACCTATTTTATTAATATACAGTGGCTACCATTAGTTGTATTATTAATGTTACTGTAATAACCTATATTATTAATATACAGTGGTTACCATTAGTTGTGTTATTAATGTTACTGTAATAAAGGATACTATTAATATACAGTGGCTACCATTAGTTGTGTTACTAATATCACTGTAATAACATATATTATTAATATACAGTGGTTACTATTAGTTGTGTTATTAATATTACTGTAATAAAGAATACTATTAATATACATTGGATACCATTAGTTGTGTTATTAATGTTACTGTAATAACATATATTGTTAATATACAGTAGCTACCATTAGTTGTGTTATTATATTACTGTAATAACATATATTATTAATATACAGTCCCTACCATACTTGTGTTATTAATGTTACTGTAATAACATATATTGTTTATATACAGTGGCTACCATTAGTTGTGTTATTAAGGTTAATGTAATTTTCAATATTAATAATATACATTGGATATCACTAGTTGTGTTATTAATGTTACAGTAATAACATATATTGTTAATTTAGAGTGGCTACAATTAGTTGTATTATTAATGTTATTGTATTAACCAATATTATTATTATACAGTGTCTACCATTAATTGTGTTATCAATGTTACTGTAATAAAGGATATTATTAATATACATTGGATATCATTAGTTGAGTTATTAATATAACTGTAATAACATATATTATTAATATACAGTCCCTACCATAATTGTGTTATTAATGTTACTTTAATAACATTTAATGTTAATATACAGTGGCTACCATTAGTTGTGTTTTTAATGTTACTGTAATAACCTATATTATTAATATACAGTGGCTACCATTAGTTGTGTTATTAATGTTACTGTAATAACGGATATTATTAATATACAGTGGCTACCATGAGTTGTGTTATTAATGTTAATGTAATATTCAATATTAACAATATACATTGGATATCACATAATGTGTTATTAATGTTACTTTAATAACCTACATTATTAATATTCAGTGGCTACCATTAGTTGTGTTATTAATATCACTGTAATAACATATATTATTAATATACAGTGGTTACTATTAGTTGTGTTATTAATGTTAATGTAATAACCTATATTATTAATATATAGTGGCTACCATTAGTTGTGTTAATAATATTACTGTAATAAAGGATTCTATTAATATATAGTGGATATCATTAGTTGTGTTATTAATATCACTGTAAATACATATATTATTAATATACAGTGGTTACTATTAGTTGTGTTATTAATTTTACTGTAATAAAGGATATTATTAATATACAGTAGCTACCATTAGTTGTGTTATTAATGTTACTGTGATATCACATATAATTAATATACAGTGGTTACCATTAGTTGTGTTATTAATGTTACTGTAATAACCTATATTATTAATATAGAGTGACTACCATTAGTTGTGTTATTAATATTACTGTAATAACATATATTGTTAATATACAGTAGCTACCATTAGTTGTATTATTAATGTTACTGTAATAACCTATATTATTAATATACATTGGCTACCATTAGTTGTTTTATTAATGTTACTGTAATAACATATATTATTAATATTTAGTGGTACCATTAGTTGTTTTATTAATGTTAATGTAATATTCAATATTAATAACATTGTATATCATTAGTTGTGTTATTAATGTTACTGTAATAACCTACATTATTAATATACAGTGGCTACCATAAGTTATGTTATTAATATTACTGTAAAAACATATATTATTAATATTTAGTGGTTACATTAGTTGTGTAATTAATGTTAATGTAATATTCAATATTAATAACATTGGATATCATTAAATGTGTTATTAATGTTACTGTAATAACCTACATTATTCATATACAGTGGCTGCCATTAGTTGTGTTATTAATGTTACTGTAATAACCTATGTTATTAATATACAGTGGTTAGTAACCACTGGTTACCATTAGTTGTGTTATTAATGTTACTGTAATAACATATATTGTTAATATACAGTAGCTACCATTAGTTGTGTTATTAATGTTACTGTAATATCCAATATTAAAAATATACAGTGGCTACCATTAGTTGTGTTATTAATGTTACTGTAATAACCTATATTATTAATATACAGTGGCTACCATCAGTTGTGTTATTAATGTCACTGTAAAAACATATATTATTAATATACAGTGGATACCATTAGTTGTATTATTAATGTTACTGTAATAAAGGATACTATTAATATACAGTGGCTATCATTAATTATATTATTAATGTTACTGTAATAATCAATATCATTAATATATAGTGTCTACCATTAGTTGTGTTATTAATATTACTGTAATAACATATATTATTAATATACAGTGGATACCATTTGTTGTGTTATTAATGTCACTGTAATAACATATATTATTAATATATAGTGGTTACCATTATTTGTGTTATTAATGTTACAGTAATAACATATATTATTAATATACAATCGCTACCATTAGTTATGTTATTAATGTTACTGTAATAACATATATTGTTAATATACAGTAGCTACCATTAGTTGTGTTATTAATGTTACTGTAATAACATATATTATTAATATACAGTCGCTACCATTAGTTGTGTTATTAATGTTACTGTAATAACATATATTGTTAATATACTGTAGCTACCATTAGTTGTGTTATTAATGTTACTGTAATATCCAATATTAAAAATATACAGTGGCTACCATTAGTTGTGTTATTAATGTTACTGTAATAAACTATATTATTAATATACAGTGGTTACCATTAGTTGTGTTATTAATGTTACTGTAATAACCTATATTATTAATATACAGTAGCTACCATTAGTTGTGTTATTAATGTTAATGTAATAACCTATATTATTAATATACATTAGCTACCATTAGTTGTGTTATTAATTTTACTCTAATAAAGGATATTATTAATATACATTAGCTACCATTAGTTGTGTTATTAATTTTACTTTGATATCACATATATTTAATATACAGTGGTTACCATTAGTTGTGTTATTAATGTTACAGTAATAACATATATTGTTAATATACAGTAGCTACTATTAGTTGTGTTATTAATGTTACTGTGATATCACATATAATTGATATACAGTGGTTACCATTAGTTGTGTTATTAATGTTACAGTAATAACATATATTGTTAATATAGAGTGGCTACCATTAGTTGTGTTATTAATTTTAATGTATAAACCAATATTATTATTATACAGTGTCTATGATTAGTTGTATTATTAATGTTATTGTAATAAAGGATACTATTAATATACATTGGATACCATTAGTTGTGTTATTAATGTAACTGTAGTAACATATATTATTAATATACAGTCGCTACCATTAGTTGTGTTATTAATGTTACTGTAATAACATATATTGTTAATATACAGTAGCTACCATTAGTTGTGTTTTTAATGTTACTGTTAAATAACATATAATTAATATACAGTGGTTACCATTAGTTGTGTTATTAATGTTACATTAATAACATATATTGTTAATATAGAGTGGCTACCATTAGTTGTGTTATTAATTTTACTGTATACACCAATATTATTATTATACAGTGTCTACCATTAGTTGTGATATTAATGTTATTGTAATAAAGGATACTATTAATATACAGTGGATACCATTTTTTGTGTTATTAATGTCACTGTAATAACATATATTATCAATATACAGTGGTTACCATTAGTTGTGTTATTAATGTCACTGTAATAACATATATTATTAATATACAGTGGTTACCATTATTTGTGTTATTAATGTTACTGTAATAACATATATTAATAATATACAGTAGCTACCATTAGTTGTGTTATTAATGTTACTGTAATAACCAATATTAAAAATATACAGTTGCTACCATTAGTTGTGTTATTATTGTTATTGTGATAACCTATATCATTAATATACAATGGCTACTATTAGTTGTATTATTTATGTGATAACGGATATTATTAATATACAGTGGCTACCATTAGCTATGTTATAAATATTACTGTAATAAACAATATTATTAATATAGAGTAGTTAGCAATAGTTGTGTTATTAATGTCACTATAATAACCTATATTATTAATATACAATGGCTACAATTATTTGTTTTATTAATGTTACTGTAATAATCTATATTATTAATATACAGTAGCTACCATTAGTTGTGTTATTAATATTACTGTAATAACATATATTATTAATATACAGTGGATACCATTTGTTGTGTTATTAATGTCACTGTAATAACATATATTATTAATATATAGTGGTTACCATTATTTGTGTTATTAATGTTACAGTAATAACATATATTATTAATATACAATCGCTACCATTAGTTATGTTATTAATGTTACTGTAATAACATATATTGTTAATATACAGTAGCTACCATTAGTTGTGTTATTAATGTTACTGTAATAACATATATTATTAATATACAGTCGCTACCATTAGTTGTGTTATTAATGTTACTGTAATAACATATATTGTTAATATACTGTAGCTACCATTAGTTGTGTTATTAATGTTACTGTAATATCCAATATTAAAAATATACAGTGGCTACCATTAGTTGTGTTATTAATGTTACTGTAATAAACTATATTATTAATATACAGTGGTTACCATTAGTTGTGTTATTAATGTTACTGTAATAACCTATATTATTAATATACAGTAGCTACCATTAGTTGTGTTATTAATGTTAATGTAATAACCTATATTATTAATATACATTAGCTACCATTAGTTGTGTTATTAATTTTACTGTAATAAAGGATATTATTAATATACAGTAGCTACCATTAGTTGTGTTATTAATGTTACTTTGATATCACATATATTTAATATACAGTGGTTACCATTAGTTGTGTTATTAATGTTACAGTAATAACATATATTGTTAATATACAGTAGCTACTATTAGTTGTGTTATTAATGTTACTGTGATATCACATATAATTGATATACAGTGGTTACCATTAGTTGTGTTATTAATGTTACAGTAATAACATATATTGTTAATATAGAGTGGCTACCATTAGTTGTGTTATTAATTTTAATGTATAAACCAATGTTATTATTATACAGTGTCTATCATTAGTTGTATTATTAATGTTATTGTAATAAAGGATACTATTAATATACATTGGATACCATTAGTTGTGTTATTAATGTAACTGTAGTAACATATATTATTAATATACAGTCGCTACCATTAGTTGTGTTATTAATGTTACTGTAATAACATATATTGTTAATATACAGTAGCTACCATTAGTTGTGTTTTTAATGTTACTGTTAAATAACATATAATTAATATACAGTGGTTACCATTAGTTGTGTTATTAATGTTACATTAATAACATATATTGTTAATATAGAGTGGCTACCATTAGTTGTGTTATTAATTTTACTGTATACACCAATATTATTATTATACAGTGTCTACCATTAGTTGTGATATTAATGTTATTGTAATAAAGGATACTATTAATATACAGTGTCCACCATTAGTGGTATTATTAATGTTACTGTAATAACATATATTGTTAATATACTGTGGCCACCCATTAGTTGTGTTATTAATGTAACTGTAATAACAGATATTATTAATATACAGTCGCTACCATTAGTTGTGTTACTAATGTCACTGTAATAACATATATTATTAATATACAGTGGATACCATTTTTTGTGTTATTAATGTCACTGTAATAACATATATTATCAATATACAGTGGTTACCATTAGTTGTGTTATTAATGTCACTGTAATAACATATATTATTGATATACAGTGGTTACCATTATTTGTGTTATTAATGTTACTGTAATAACATATATTAATAATATACAGTAGCTACCATTAGTTGTGTTATTAATGTTACTGTAATAACCAATATTAAAAATATACAGTGGCCTCCATTAGTTGTGTTATTATTGTTATTGTGATAACCTATATCATTAATATACAATGGCTACTATTAGTTGTATTATTTATATGATAACGGATATTATTAATATACAGTGGCTACCATTAGCTATGTTATAAATATTACTGTAATAAACAATATTATTAATATAGAGTAGTTAGCAATAGTTGTGTTATTAATGTCACTATAATAACCTATATTATTAATATACAATGGCTACAATTATTTGTTTTATTAATGTTACTGTAATAATCTATATTATTAATATACAGTAGCTACCATTAGTTTTGTTATTAATGTTACTGAAATAACGGATAGTATTAATATAGAGTGGTTACCACTAATTGTGTTATTAATGTTACTGTAATAACTAATATTATTAATATACAGTGGCTACCATTGGTTTTATTATTAATGTCAAAAAAATAACCTATATTATTAATATACAGTGGCTTCCATTAGTTGTGTTATTAATGTTAATATAATAATGGATATTATTAACATATTGTGGTTACCATTAGTTGTGTTATTAATGTTACTGTAATAAAGGATACTATTAATATACAGTGGTTACTATTAGTTGTGTTATTAATGTTACTGTAAAAATATATATTATTAATATACAGTAGCTACCATTAGTTTTGTTATTAATGTTACTGTAATAAAGGATAATATCAATATACTGTGGCTACCGTTAGTTGTGTTATTAATGTTACTGTAATAACCTATATTAATAATATACATAGGCT
The DNA here is from genome assembly GCA_964019155.1 of Osedax fenrisi. NCBI lineage: Eukaryota > Metazoa > Annelida > Polychaeta > Sabellida > Siboglinidae > Osedax > Osedax fenrisi. The sequence continues at coordinate 56,211,469 of OZ025243.1, forward strand.
ACCATTAATTGTGTTATTAATGTTACTATAATATCCAATATTAATAATATACAGTGGCTACCATTAGTTGTGTTATTAATGTTACTGTAATAACGGATATTATTAATATACAGTGGCTACCATTAATTGTGTTATTAATGTTACTGTAATAACATATATTGTTAATATACAGTAGCTACCATTAATTGTGTTATTAATGTTACTGTAATAACATATATTGTTAATATACAATAGCTACCATTAGTTGTGTTATTAATGTCACTGTAATAAAGGATACTATTAATATACAGTGGCTATCATTAGTTGTGTTATTACTGTTACTGTAATAATATATATTGTTAATATACAGTAGCTACCATTAGTTGTGTTATTAATATAACTGTAATAACATATATTATTAATATACAGTCCCTACCATACTTGTGTTATTAATGTTACTGTAATAACATATATTGTTAATATACAGTAGCTACCATTAGTTGTGTTATTAATGTTACTGTAATATCCAATATTAAAAATATACAGTGTCTACCATTAGTTGTGTTATTAATGTTACTGTAATAACCTATATTATTAATATACAGTGGCTACCATCAGTTGTATTATTAATGTTACTGTAATAACCTATATTATTAATATACAGTGGTTACCATTAGTTGTGTTATTAATGTAACTGTAATAAAGGATACTATTAATATACAGTGGCTACCATTAGTTGTGTTACTAATATCACTGTAATAACATATATTATTAATATACAGTGGTTACTATTAGTTGTGTTATTAATATTACTGTAATAAAGAATACTATTAATATACATTGGATACCATTAGTTGTGTTATTAATGTTACTGTAATAACATATATTGTTAATATACAGTAGCTACCATTAGTTGTGTTATTAATATAACTGTAATAACATATATTATTAATATACAGTCCCTACCATACTTGTGTTATTAATGTTACTGTAATAACATATATTGTTAATATACAGTAGCTACCATTAGTTGTGTTATTAATGTTACTGTAATATCCAATATTAAAAATATACAGTGGCTACCATTAGTTGTGTTATTAATGTTACTGTAATAACCTATATTATTAATATACAGTGGCTACCATCAGTTGTGTTATTAATGTCACTGTAATAACATATATTATTAATATACAGTGGATACCATTAGTTGTATTATTAATGTTACTGTAATAAAGGATACTATTAATATACAGTGGCTATCATTAATTATATTATTAATGTTACTGTAATAACCAATATCATTAATATATAGTGTCTACCATTAGTTGTGTTATTAATATTACTGTAATAACATATATTATTAATATACAGTGGATACCATTTGTTGTGTTATTAATGTCACTGTAATAACATATATTATTAATATATAGTGGTTACCATTATTTGTGTTATTAATGTTACAGTAATAACATATATTATTAATATACAATCGCTACCATTAGTTGTGTTATTAATGTTACTGTAATAACATATATTGTTAATATACAGTAGCTACCATTAGTTGTGTTATTAATGTTACTGTAATAACATATATTATTAATATACAGTCGCTACCATTAGTTGTGTTATTAATGTTACTGTAATAACATATATTGTTAATATACTGTAGCTACCATTAGTTGTGTTATTAATGTTACTGTAATATCCAATATTATTAATATACATTAGCTACCATTAGTTGTGTTATTAATTTTACTGTAATAAAGGATATTATTAATATACAGTAGCTACCATTAGTTGTGTTATTAATGTTACTTTGATATCACATATATTTAATATACAGTGGTTACCATTAGTTGTGTTATTAATGTTACAGTAATAACATATATTGTTAATATACAGTAGCTACCATTAGTTGTGTTATTAATGTTACTGTAATAACCTATATTATTAATATACAGTGGTTACCATTAGTTGTGTTATTAATGTTACTGTAATAACCTATATTATTAATATACAGTAGCTACCATTAGTTGTGTTATTAATGTTAATGTAATAACCTATATTATTAATATACATTAGCTACCATTAGTTGTGTTATTAATGTTACTGTAATAAAGGATATTATTAATATACAGTAGCTACCATTAGTTGTGTTATTAATGTTACTGTGATATCACATATATTTAATATACAGTGGTTACCATTAGTTGTGTTATTAATGTTACAGTAATAACATATATTGTTAATATACAGTAGCTACTATTAGTTGTGTTATTAATGTTACTGTGATATCACATATAATTGATATACAGTGGTTACCATTAGTTGTGTTATTAATGTTACAGTAATAACATATATTGTTAATATAGAGTGGCTACCATTAGTTGTGTTATTAATTTTAATGTATAAACCAATATTATTATTATAGAGTGTCTACCATTAGTTGTATTATTAATGTTATTGTAATAAAGGATACTATTAATATACATTGGATACCATTAGTTGTGTTATTAATGTAACTGTAGTAACATATATTATTAATATACAGTCGCTACCATTAGTTGTGTTATTAATGTTAATGTAATAACCTATATTATTAATATACAGTGGTTACCATTAGTTGTGTTATTAATGTAACTGTAATAAAGGATACTATTAATATACAGTGGCTACCATTAGTTGTGTTACTAATATCACTGTAATAACATATATTATTAATATACAGTGGTTACTATTAGTTGTGTTATTAATATTACTGTAATAAAGAATACTATTAATATACATTGGATACCATTAGTTGTGTTATTAATGTTACTGTAATAACATATATTGTTAATATACAGTAGCTACCATTAGTTGAGTTATTAATATAACTGTAATAACATATATTATTAATATACAGTGTCTACCATTAGTTGTGTTATTAATGTTACTGTAATAACCAATATTATTAATATACAGTGGCTACCATTAGTTGTGTTATTAATGTTAATGTAATATTAAATATTAATAACATTGGATATCATTAGTTGTGTTATTAATGTTACTGTAATAACCTACATTATTAATATACAGTGGCTAATTTTAATTGTGTTATTAATGTTACAATAATAAACTATATTATTAATATACAGTGGCTACCATTAGTTGTGTTATTAAGATTAATGTAATTTACAATATTAATAATATACATTGGATATCACTAGTTGTGTTATTAATGTTACTGTAATAACATATATTATTAATATACAGTGGTTACCATTAGTTGTGTTATTAATGTTAATGTAATATTCAATATTAATAACATTGGATATCATTAGTTGTGTTATTAATGTTACTGTAATAACCTACATTATTAATATACAGTGGCTAATTTTAATTGTGTTATTAATGTTACTATAATAAACTATATTATTAATATACAGTGGCTGCCATTAGTTGTGTTATTAATGTTTCTGTGATATCACATATTAATAATGTACAGTGGTTACCATTAGTTGTGTTATTAATGTTACTGTAATAACATATATTGTTAATTTAGAGTGGCTACAATTAGTTATGTTATTAATGTTACTGTATTAACCAATATTAGTATTATACAGTGTTTACCATTAATTGTGTTATTAATGTTACTGTAATAAAGGATACTATTAATATACAGTGGATACCATTAGTTGTGTTATTAATGTTACTGTAATTACCAATAGTATTAATATATAGTGGCTACCATTAGTTGTGTTATTAATGTTAATGTAATTTTCAATATTAATAATATACATTGGATATCACTAGTTGTGTTATTAATGTTAATGTAATATTCAATATTAATAACATTGGATATCATTAGTTGTGTTATTAATGTTACTGTAATAAACTATATTATTAATATACAGTGACTACCATTAGTTGTGTTATTAATATTACTGTAAAAAAGGATACTATTAATATACAGTGGCTACCATTAGTTGTGTTATTAATATCACTCTAATAACATATATTATTAATATACATTAGTTACTATTAGTTGTGTTATTAATGTTACGGTAATAAAGGATATTATTAATATACAGTCCCTACCATAATTGTGTTATTAATGTTACTGTAATAACATTTATTGTTAATATACAGTGGCTACCATTAGTTGTGTTTTTAATGTTACTGTAATAACCTATATTATTAATATACAGTGGCTACCATTAGTTGTGTTATTAAGGTTAATGTAATTTTCAATATTAATAATATAAATTGGATATCACTAGTTGTGTTATTAATGTTACAGTAATAACATATATTGTTAATTTAGAGTGGCTACAATTAGTTGTATTATTAATGTTATTGTATTAACCAATATTATTATTATACAGTGTCTACCATTAATTATGTTATCAATGTTACTGTAATAAAGGATATTATTAATATACATTGGATATCATTAGTTGTGTTATTAATGTAACGGTAGTAACAGATATTATTAATATATAGTCGCTACCATTAATTGTGTTATTAATGTTACTGTAATAACATATATTGTTAATATACAGTAGCTACCATTAGTTGAGTTATTAATGTAACGGTAGTAACAGATATTATTAATATATAGTCGCTACCATTAATTGTGTTATTAATGTTACTGTAATAACATATATTGTTAATATACAGTGGCTACCATTAGTTGTGTTTTTAATGTTACTGTAATAACCTATATTATTAATATACAGTGGCTACCATTAGTTGTGTTATTAAGGTTAATGTAATTTTCAATATTAATAATATAAATTGGATATCACTAGTTGTGTTATTAATGTTACAGTAATAACATATATTGTTAATTTAGAGTGGCTACAATTAGTTGTATTATTAATGTTATTGTATAAACCAACATTATTATTATACAGTGTCTATCATTAGTTGTATTATTAATGTTATTGTAATAAAGGATACTATTAATATACATTGGATACCATTAGTTGTGTTATTAATGTAACTGTAGTAACATATATTATTAATATACAGTCGCTACCATTAGTTGTGTTATTAATGTTACTGTAATAACATATATTGTTAATATACAGTAGCTACCATTAGTTGTGTTTTTAATGTTACTGTTAAATAACATATAATTAATATACAGTGGTTACCATTAGTTGTGTTATTAATGTTACATTAATAACATATATTGTTAATATAGAGTGGCTACCATTAGTTGTGTTATTAATTTTACTGTATACACCAATATTATATTTATACAGTGTCTACCATTAGTTGTGATATTAATGTTATTGTAATAAAGGATACTATTAATATACAGTGTCCACCATTAGTGGTATTATTAATGTTACTGTAATAACATATATTGTTAATATACTGTGGCCACCCATTAGTTGTGTTATTAATGTAACTGTAATAACATATATTATTAATATACAGTCGCTACCATTAGTTGTGTTACTAATGTCACTGTAATAACATATATTATTAATATACAGTGGATACCATTTTTTGTGTTATTAATGTCACTGTAATAACATATATTATCAATATACAGTGGTTACCATTATTTGTGTTATTAATGTTACTGTAATAACCTATATTATTAATATACAGTCGCTACCATTAGTTGTGTTATTAATGTTACTGTAATAATATATATTGTTAATATACAGTAGCTACCATTAGTTGTGTTATTAATGTTACTGTAATAACCAATATTATTAATATACAGTATCAATTATTAGTTTTGTTATTAATGTCACTATAATAACATTTACTATTAATATACAGTGGCTACCATTAGTTGTTTTATTAATGTTACTGTAATAATAGATAGTATTAATATACAATGGCTACCATTAGTTGTGTTATTAATGTCACTGTAATAACATATATTATTGATATACAGTAGCTACCATTAGTTGTGTTATTAATGTTACTGTAATAACCAATATTAAAAATATACAGTGGCTACCATTAGTTGTGTTATTATTGTTATTGTGATAACCTATATCATTAATATACAATGGCTACTATTAGTTGTATTATTTATGTGATAACGGATATTATTAATATACAGTGGCTACCATTAGCTATGTTATAAATATTACTGTAATAAACAATATTATTAATATAGAGTAGTTAGCAATAGTTGTGTTATTAATGTCACTATAATAACCTATATTATTAATATACAATGGCTACAATTATTTGTTTTATTAATGTTACTGTAATAATCTATATTATTAATATACAGTAGCTACCATTAGTTTTGTTATTAATGTTACTGAAATAACATATATTGTTAATATACAATAGCTACCATTAGTTGTGTTATTAATGTCACTGTAATAAAGGATACTATTAATATACAGTGGCTATCATTAGTTGTGTTATTACTGTTACTGTAATAATATATATTGTTAATATACAGTGGTTACCAATAGTTGTTTTATTAATGTTACTGTAATAACAAATAGTATTAATATACAATGGCTACCATTAGTTGTGTTATTAATATTACTGTAATAACTAATATTATTAATATACAGTATCTATCATTAGTTGTGTTATTAATGTTACTGTAATAACCTATATTATTAATATACAGTGGTTACCATTAGTTGTGTTATTAATGTCACTGTAATAACATATATTAATAATATACAGTGGATACCATTAGTTGTGTTATAAATGTTACTGTAATAAAGGATATTATTAATAAACAGTGGCTATCATTAGTTGTGTTATTACTGTTACTGTAATAATATATATTGTTAATATACAGTGGTTACCCTTAGTTGTTTTATTAATGTTACTGTAATAACAGATAGTATTAATATACAATGGCTACCATTATTTGTGTTATTAATATTACTGTAATAACCAATATTATTAATATACAGTATCTATCATTAGTTGTGTTATTAATGTTACTGTAATAACCTATATTATTAATATACAGTGGTTACCATTAGTTGTGTTATTAATGTTACTGTAATAACCTATGTTATTAATATACTGTAGCTACCATTAGTTGTGTTATTAATGTTACTGTAATATCCAATATTAAAAATATACAGTGGCTACCATTAGTTGTGTTATTAATGTTACTGTAATAACCTATATTATTAATATACAGTGGTTACCATTAGTTTTGTTATTAATGTTACTGTAATAACCTATATTATTAATATACAGTAGCTACCATTAGTTGTGTTATTAATGTTAATGTAATAACCTTTATTATTAATATACATTAGCTACCATTAGTTGTGTTATTAATGTTACTGTAATAACATATATTATTAATATACAGTCGCTACCATTAGTTGTGTTATTAATGTTACTGTAATAACATATATTGTTAATATACTGTAGCTACCATTAGTTGTGTTATTAATGTTACTGTAATATCCAATATTAAAAATATACAGTGGCTACCATTAGTTGTGTTATTAATGTTACTGTAATAACCTATATTATTAATATACAGTGGTTACCATTAGTTGGGTTATTAATGTTACTGTAATAATATATATTGTTAATATACAGTGGTTACCAATAGTTGTTTTATTAATGTTACTGTAATAACAAATAGTATTAATATACAATGGCTACCATTAGTTGTGTTATTAATATTACTGTAATAACTAATATTATTAATATACAGTATCTATCATTAGTTGTGTTATTAATGTTACTGTAATAACCTATATTATTAATATACAGTGGTTACCATTAGTTGTGTTATTAATGTCACTGTAATAACATATATTAATAATATACAGTGGATACCATTAGTTGTGTTATAAATGTTACTGTAATAAAGGATATTATTAATAAACAGTGGCTATCATTAGGTGTGTTATTACTGTTACTGTAATAATATATATTGTTAATATACAGTGGTTACCCTTAGTTGTTTTATTAATGTTACTGTAATAACAGATAGTATTAATATACAATGGCTACCATTATTTGTGTTATTAATATTACTGTAATAACCAATATTATTAATATACAGTATCTATCATTAGTTGTGTTATTAATGTTACTGTAATAACCTATATTATTAATATACAGTGGTTACCATTAGTTGTGTTATTAATGTTACTGTAATAACCTATGTTATTAATATACTGTAGCTACCATTAGTTGTGTTATTAATGTTACTGTAATATCCAATATTAAAAATATACAGTGGCTACCATTAGTTGTGTTATTAATGTTACTGTAATAACCTATATTATTAATATACATTAGCTACCATTAGTTGTGTTATTAATGTTACTGTAATAACATATATTATTAATATACAGTCGCTACCATTAGTTGTGTTATTAATGTTACTGTAATAACATATATTGTTAATATACTGTAGCTACCATTAGTTGTGTTATTAATGTTACTGTAATAATCTATATTATTAATATACAGTGGTTACCATTAGTTGTGTTATTAATGTTACTGTAATAACCTATATTATTAATATACAGTAGCTACCATTAGTTGTGTTATTAATGTTAATGTAATAACCTATATTATTAATATACATTAGCTACCATTAGTTGTGTTATTAATGTTACTGTAATAAAGGATATTATTAATATACAGTAGCTACCATTAGTTGTGTTATTAATGTTACTGTGATATCACATATATTTAATATACAGTGGTTACCATTAGTTGTGTTATTAATGTTACAGTAATAACATATATTGTTAATATACAGTAGCTACCATTAGTTGTGTTATTAATGTTACTGTGATATCACATATATTTAATATACAGTGGTTACCATTAGTTGTGTTATTAATGTTACAGTAATAACATATATTGTTAATATACAGTAGCTACTATTAGTTGTGTTATTAATTTTAATGTATAAACCAATATTATTATTATACAGTGTTTACCATTAGTTGTATTATTAATGTTATTGTAATAAAGGATACTATTAATATACATTGGATACCATTAGTTGTGTTATTAATGTAACTGTAGTAACATATATTATTAATATACAGTCGCTACCATTAGTTGTGTTATTAATGTTAATGTAATAACCTATTTTATTAATATACAGTGGCTACCATTAGTTGTATTATTAATGTTACTGTAATAACCTATATTATTAATATACAGTGGTTACCATTAGTTGTGTTATTAATGTAACTGTAATAAAGGATACTATTAATATACAGTGGCTACCATTAGTTGTGTTACTAATATCACTGTAATAACATATATTATTAATATACAGTGGTTACTATTAGTTGTGTTATTAATATTACTGTAATAAAGAATACTATTAATATACATTGGATACCATTAGTTGTGTTATTAATGTTACTGTAATAACATATATTGTTAATATACAGTAGCTACCATTAGTTGAGTTATTAATATAACTGTAATAACATATATTATTAATATACAGTCCCTACCATACTTGTGTTATTAATGTTACTGTAATAACATATATTGTTTATATACAGTGGCTACCATTAGTTGTGTTATTAATGTTACTGTAATAACCAATATTATTAATATACAGTGTCTACCATTAGTTGTGTTATTAATGTTACTGTAATAACCAATATTATTAATATACAGTGGCTACCATTAGTTGTATTATTAATGTTAATGTAATATTAAATATGAATAACATTGGATATCATTAGTTGTGTTATTAATGTTACTGTAATAACCTACATTATTAATATACAGTGGCTAATTTTAATTGTGTTATTAATGTTACAATAATAAACTATATTATTAATATACAGTGGCTACCATTAGTTGTGTTATTAAGGTTAATGTAATTTACAATATTAATAATATACATTGGATATCACTAGTTGTGTTATTAATGTTACTGTAATAACATATATTATTAATATACAGTGGTTACCATTAGTTGTGTTATTAATGTTAATGTAATATTCAATATTAATAACATTGGATATCATTAGTTGTGTTATTAATGTTACTGTAATAACCTACATTATTAATATACTGTGGCTAATTTTAATTGTGTTATTAATGTTACTATAATAAACTATATTATTAATATACAGTGGCTGCCATTAGTTGTGTTATTAATGTTTCTGTGATATCACATATTAATAATGTACAGTGGTTACCATTAGTTGTGTTATTAATGTTACTGTAATAACATATATTGTTAATTTAGAGTGGCTACAATTAGTTGTGTTATTAATGTTAGTGTATTAACCAATATTATTATTATACAGTGTTTACCATTAATTGTGTTATTAATGTTACTGTAATAAAGGATACTATTAATATACAGTGGCTACCATTAGTTGTGTTATTAATGTTACTGTAATTACCAATAGTATTAATATATAGTGGCTACCATTAGTTGTGTAATTAATGTTAATGTAATTTTCAATATTAATAATATACATTGGATATCACTAGTTGTGTTATTAATGTTAATGTAATATTCAATATTAATAACATTGGATATCATTAGTTGTGTTATTAATGTTACTGTAATAAACTATATTATTAATATACAGTGGCTACCATTAGTTGTGTTATTAATATCACTCTAATAACATATATTATTAATATACATTAGTTACTATTAGTTGTGTTATTAATGTTACGGTAATAAAGGATATTATTAATATACAGTCCCTACCATAATTGTGTTATTAATGTTACTGTAATAACATTTATTGTTAATATACAGTGGCTACCATTAGTTGTGTTTTTAATGTTACTGTAATAACCTATATTATTAATATACAGTGGCTACCATTAGTTGTGTTATTAAGGTTAATGTAATTTTCAATATTAATAATATAAATTGGATATCACTAGTTGTGTTATTAATGTTACAGTAATAACATATATTGTTAATTTAGAGTGGCTACAATTAGTTGTATTATTAATGTTATTGTATTAACCAATATTATTATTATACAGTGTCTACCATTAATTGTGTTATCAATGTTACTGTAATAAAGGATATTATTAATATACATTGGATATCATTAGTTGTGTTATTAATGTAACGGTAGTAACAGATATTATTAATATATAGTCGCTACCATTAATTGTGTTATTAATGTTACTGTAATAACCTATATTAATAATATACAGTAGCTACCATTAGTTGTGTTATTAATGTTACTGTAATAACCAATATTAAAAATATACAGTGGCTACCATTAGTTGTGTTATTATTGTTATTGTGATAACCTATATCATTAATATACAATGGCTACTATTAGTTGTATTATTTATGTGATAACGGATATTATTAATATACAGTGGCTACCATTAGCTATGTTATAAATATTACTGTAATAAACAATATTATTAATATAGAGTAGTTAGCAATAGTTGTGTTATTAATGTCACTATAATAACCTATATTATTAATATACAATGGCTACAATTATTTGTTTTATTAATGTTACTGTAATAATCTATATTATTAATATACAGTAGCTACCATTAGTTTTGTTATTAATGTTACTGAAATAACATATATTGTTAATATACAATAGCTACCATTAGTTGTGTTATTACTGTTACTGTAATAATATATATTGTTAATATACAGTGGTTACCAATAGTTGTTTTATTAATGTTACTGTAATAACAAATAGTATTAATATACAATGGCTACCATTAGTTGTGTTATTAATATTACTGTAATAACTAATATTATTAATATACAGTATCTATCATTAGTTGTGTTATTAATGTTACTGTAATAACCTATATTATTAATATACAGTGGTTACCATTAGTTGTGTTATTAATGTTACTGTAATAACCTATGTTATTAATATACTGTAGCTACCATTAGTTGTGTTATTAATGTTACTTTAATAACCTATATTATTAATATACAGTGGTTACCATTAGTTGTGTTATTAATGTCACTGTAATAACATATATTAATAATATACAGTGGATACCATTAGTTGTGTTATAAATGTTACTGTAATAAAGGATATTATTAATAAACAGTTGCTATCATTAGTTGTGTTATTACTGTTACTGTAATAATATATATTGTTAATATACAGTGGTTACCCTTAGTTGTTTTATTAATGTTACTGTAATAACAGATAGTATTAATATACAATGGCTACCATTATTTGTGTTATTAATATTACTGTAATAACCAATATTATCAATATACAGTATCTATCATTAGTTGTGTTATTAATGTTACTGTAATAACCTATATTATTAATATACAGTGGTTACCATTAGTTGTGTTATTAATGTTACTGTAATAACCTATGTTATTAATATACTGTAGCTACCATTAGTTGTGTTATTAATGTTACTGTAATATCCAATATTAAAAATATACAGTGGCTACCATTAGTTGTGTTATTAATGTTACTGTAATAACCTATATTATTAATATACAGTGGTTACCATTAGTTGTGTTATTAATGTTACTGTAATAACCTATATTATTAATATACAGTAGCTACCATTAGTTGTATTATTAATGTTAATGTAATAACCTTTATTATTAATATACATTAGCTACCATTAGTTGTGTTATTAATGTTACTGTAATAACATATATTATTAATATACAGTCGCTACCATTAGTTGTGTTATTAATGTTACTGTAATAACATATATTGTTAATATACTGTAGCTACCATTAGTTGTGTTATTAATGTTACTGTAATATCCAATATTAAAAATATACAGTGGCTACCATTAGTTGTGTTATTAATGTTACTGTAATAACCTATATTATTAATATACAGTGGTTACCATTAGTTGTGTTATTAATGTTACTGTAATAACCTATATTATTAATATACAGTAGCTACCATTAGTTGTGATATTAATGTTAATGTAATAACCTATATTATTAATATACATTAGCTACCATTAGTTGTGTTATTAATGTTACTGTAATAAAGGATATTATTAATATACAGTAGCTACCATTAGTTGTGTTATTAATGTTACTGTGATATCACATATATTTAATATACAGTGGTTACCATTAGTTGTGTTATTAATGTTACAGTAATAACATATATTGTTAATATACAGTAGCTACTATTAGTTGTGTTATTAATGTTACTGTGATATCACATATAATTGATATACAGTGGTTACCATTAGTTATGTTATTAATGTTACAGTAATAACATATATTGTTAATATAGAGTGGCTACCATTAGTTGTGTTATTAATTTTAATGTATAAACCAATATTATTATTATACAGTGTCTACCATTAGTTGTATTATTAATGTTATTGTAATAAAGGATACTATTAATATACATTGGATACCATTAGTTGTGTTATTAATGTAACTGTAGTAACATATATTATTAATATACAGTCGCTACCATTAGTTGTGTTATTAATGTTAATGTAATAACCTATTTTATTAATATACAGTGGCTACCATTAGTTGTATTATTAATGTTACTGTAATAACCTATATTATTAATATACAGTGGTTACCATTAGTTGTGTTATTAATGTAACTGTAATAAAGGATACTATTAATATACAGTGGCTACCATTAGTTGTGTTACTAATATCACTGTAATAACATATATTATTAATATACAGTGGTTACTATTAGTTGTGTTATTAATATTACTGTAATAAAGAATACTATTAATATACATTGGATACCATTAGTTGTGTTATTAATGTTACTGTAATAACATATATTGTTAATATACAGTAGCTACCATTAGTTGAGTTATTAATATAACTGTAATAACATATATTATTAATATACAGTCCCTACCATACTTGTGTTATTAATGTTACTGTAATAACATATATTGTTTATATACAGTGGCTACCATTAGTTGTGTTATTAATGTTACTGTAATAACCAATATTATTAATATACAGTGTCTACCATTAGTTGTGTTATTAATGTTACTGTAATAACCAATATTATTAATATACAGTGGCTACCATTAGTTGTATTATTAATGTTAATGTAATATTAAATATTAATAACATTGGATATCATTAGTTGTGTTATTAATGTTACTGTAATAACCTACATTATTAATATACAGTGGCTAATTTTAATTGTGTTATTAATGTTACAATAATAAACTATATTATTAATATACAGTGGCTACCATTAGTTGTATTATTAAGGTTAATGTAATTTACAATATTAATAATATACATTGGATATCACTAGTTGTGTTATTAATGTTACTGTAATAACATATATTATTAATATACAGTGGTTACCATTAGTTGTGTTATTAATGTTAATGTAATATTCAATATTAATAACATTGGATATCATTAGTTGTGTTATTAATGATACTGTAATAACCTACATTATTAATATACAGTGGCTAATTTTAATTGTGTTATTAATGTTACTATAATAAACTATATTATTAATATACAGTGGCTGCCATTAGTTGTGTTATTAATGTTTCTGTGATATCACATATTAATAATGTACAGTGGTTACCATTAGTTGTGTTATTAATGTTACTGTAATAACATATATTGTTAATTTAGAGTGGCTACAATTAGTTGTGTTATTAATGTTAGTGTATTAACCAATATTATTATTATACAGTGTTTACCATTAATTGTGTTATTAATGTTACTGTAATAAAGGATACTATTAATATACAGTGGCTACCATTAGTTGTGTTATTAATGTTACTGTAATTACCAATAGTATTAATATATAGTGGCTACCATTAGTTGTGTAATTAATGTTAATGTAATTTTCAATATTAATAATATACATTGGATATCACTAGTTGTGTTATTAATGTTAATGTAATATTCAATATTAATAACATTGGATATCATTAGTTGTGTTATTAATGTTACTGTAATAAACTATATTATTAATATACAGTGACTACCATTAGTTGTGTTATTAATATTACTGTAAAAAAGGATACTATTAATATACAGTGGCTACCATTAGTTGTGTTATTAATATCACTCTAATAACATATATTATTAATATACATTAGTTACTATTAGTTGTGTTATTAATGTTACGGTAATAAAGGATATTATTAATATACAGTCCCTACCATAATTGTGTTATTAATGTTATTGTAATAAAGGATACTATTAATATACATTGGATACCATTAGTTGTGTTATTAATGTAACTGTAGTAACATATATTATTAATATACAGTCGCTACCATTAGTTGTGTTATTAATGTTAATGTAATAACCTATTTTATTAATATACAGTGGCTACCATTAGTTGTATTATTAATGTTACTGTAATAACCTATATTATTAATATACAGTGGTTACCATTAGTTGTGTTATTAATGTAACTGTAATAAAGGATACTATTAATATACAGTGGCTACCATTAGTTGTGTTACTAATATCACTGTAATAACATATATTATTAATATACAGTGGTTACTATTAGTTGTGTTATTAATATTACTGTAATAAAGAATACTATTAATATACATTGGATACCATTAGTTGTGTTATTAATGTTACTGTAATAACATATATTGTTAATATACAGTAGCTACCATTAGTTGAGTTATTAATATAACTGTAATAACATATATTATTAATATACAGTCCCTACCATACTTGTGTTATTAATGTTACTGTAATAACATATATTGTTTATATACAGTGGCTACCATTAGTTGTGTTATTAATGTTACTGTAATAACCAATATTATTAATATACAGTGTCTACCATTAGTTGTGTTATTAATGTTACTGTAATAACCAATATTATTAATATACAGTGGCTACCATTAGTTGTATTATTAATGTTAATGTAATATTAAATATTAATAACATTGGATATCATTAGTTGTGTTATTAATGTTACTGTAATAACCTACATTATTAATATACAGTGGCTAATTTTAATTGTGTTATTAATGTTACAATAATAAACTATATTATTAATATACAGTGGCTACCATTAGTTGTGTTATTAAGGTTAATGTAATTTACAATATTAATAATATACATTGGATATCACTAGTTGTGTTATTAATGTTACTGTAATAACATATATTATTAATATACAGTGGTTACCATTAGTTGTGTTATTAATGTTAATGTAATATTCAATATTAATAACATTGGATATCATTAGTTGTGTTATTAATGATACTGTAATAACCTACATTATTAATATACAGTGGCTAATTTTAATTGTGTTATTAATGTTACTATAATAAACTATATTATTAATATACAGTGGCTGCCATTAGTTGTGTTATTAATGTTTCTGTGATATCACATATTAATAATGTACAGTGGTTACCATTAGTTGTGTTATTAATGTTACTGTAATAACATATATTGTTAATTTAGAGTGGCTACAATTAGTTGTGTTATTAATGTTAGTGTATTAACCAATATTATTATTATACAGTGTTTACCATTAATTGTGTTATTAATGTTACTGTAATAAAGGATACTATTAATATACAGTGGCTACCATTAGTTGTGTTATTAATGTTACTGTAATTACCAATAGTATTAATATATAGTGGCTACCATTAGTTGTGTAATTAATGTTAATGTAATTTTCAATATTAATAATATACATTGGATATCACTAGTTGTGTTATTAATGTTAATGTAATATTCAATATTAATAACATTGGATATCATTAGTTGTGTTATTAATGTTACTGTAATAAACTATATTATTAATATACAGTGACTACCATTAGTTGTGTTATTAATATTACTGTAAAAAAGGATACTATTAATATACAGTGGCTACCATTAGTTGTGTTATTAATATCACTCTAATAACATATATTATTAATATACATTAGTTACTATTAGTTGTGTTATTAATGTTACGGTAATAAAGGATATTATTAATATACAGTCCCTACCATAATTGTGTTATTAATGTTACTGTAATAACATTTATTGTTAATATACAGTGGCTACCATTAGTTGTGTTTTTAATGTTACTGTAATAACCTATATTATTAATATACAGTGGCTACCATTAGTTGTGTTATTAAGGTTAATGTAATTTTCAATATTAATAATATAAATTGGATATCACTAGTTGTGTTATTAATGTCACAGTAATAACATATATTGTTAATTTAGAGTGGCTACAATTAGTTGTATTATTAATGTTATTGTATTAACCAATATTATTATTATACAGTGTCTACCATTAATTGTGTTATCAATGTTACTGTAATAAAGGATATTATTAATATACATTGGATATCATTAGTTGTGTTATTAATGTAACGGTAGTAACAGATATTATTAATATATAGTCGCTACCATTAATTGTGTTATTAATGTTACTGTAATAACATATATTGTTAATATACAGTAGCTACCATTAGTTGAGTTATTAATATAACTGTAATAACATATATTATTAATATACAGTCCCTACCATAATTGTGTTATTAATGTTACTGTAATAACATTTATTGTTAATATACAGTGGCTACCATTAGTTGTGTTTTTAATGTTACTGTAATAACCTATATTATTAATATACAGTGGCTACCATTAGTTGTGTTATTAATGTTACTGTAATAACGGATATTATTAATATACAGTGGCTACCATGAGTTGTGTTATTAATGTTAATGTAATATTCAATATTAACAATATACATTGGATATCACATAATGTGTTATTAATGTTACTTTAATAACCTACATTATTAATATTCAGTGGCTACCATTAGTTGTGTTATTAATATCACTGTAATAACATATATTATTAATATACAGTGGTTACTATTAGTTGTGTTATTAATGTTAATGTAATAACCTATATTATTAATATATAGTGGCTACCATTAGTTGTGTTAATAATATTACTGTAATAAAGGATTCTATTAATATATAGTGGATATCATTAGTTGTGTTATTAATGTTAATGTGATATTACATATAATTAATATACAGTGGTTACCATTAGTTGTGTTATTAATGTTACTGTAATAACCTATATTATTAATATAGAGTGGCTACCATTAGTTGTGTTATTAATATTACTATAATAACATATATTGTTAATATACAGTAGCTACCATTAGTTGTATTATTAATGTTACTGTAATAACCTATATTATTAATATACATTGGCTACCATTAGTTGTTTTATTAATGTTACTGTAATAACATATATTATTAATATTTAGTGGTTACATTAGTTGTTTTATTAATGTTAATGTAATATTCAATATTAATAACATTGTATATCATTAGTTGTGTTATTAATGTTACTGTAATAACCTACATTATTAATATACAGTGGCTACTATGTTATTAATGTTACTGTAAAAACATATATTATTAATATTTAGTGGTTACATTAGTTGTGTTATTAATGTTAATGTAATATTCAATATTAATAACATTGGATATCATTAAATGTGTTATTAATGTTACTGTAATAACCTACATTATTCATATACAGTGGCTGCCATTAGTTGTGTTATTAATGTTACTGTAATAACCTATGTTATTAATATACAGTGGTTAGTAACCACTGGTTACCATTAGTTGTGTTATTAATGTTACTGTAATAACATATATTGTTAATATACAGTAGCTACCATTAGTTGTGTTATTAATGTTACTGTAATATCCAATATTAAAAATATACAGTGGCTACCATTAGTTGTGTTATTAATGTTACTGTAATAACCTATATTATTAATATACAGTGGCTACCATCAGTTGTGTTATTAATGTCACTGTAATAACATATATTATTAATATACAGTGGATACCATTAGTTGTATTATTAATGTTACTGTAATAAAGGATACTATTAATATACAGTGGCTATCATTAATTATATTATTAATGTTACTGTAATAACATATATTATTAATATATAGTGGTTACCATTATTTGTGTTATTAATGTTACAGTAATAACATATATTATTAATATACAATCGCTACCATTAGTTGTGTTATTAATGTTACTGTAATAACATATATTGTTAATATACAGTAGCTACCATTAGTTGTGTTATTAATGTTACTGTAATAACATATATTATTAATATACAGTCGCTACCATTAGTTGTGTTATTAATGTTACTGTAATAACATATATTGTTAATATACTGTAGCTACCATTAGTTGTGTTATTAATGTTACTGTAATAACATATATTGTTAATATACAGTAGCTACCATTAGTTGTGTTATTAATGTTACTGTAATAACATATATTATTAATATACAGTCGCTACCATTAGTTGTGTTATTAATGTTACTGTAATAACATATATTGTTAATATACTGTAGCTACCATTAGTTGTGTTATTAATGTTACTGTAATATCCAATATTAAAAATATACAGTGGTTACCATTAGTTGTGTTATTAATGTTACAGTAATAACAAATATTGTTAATATAGAGTGGCTACCATTAGTTGTGTTATTAATTTTAATGTATAAACCAATATTATTATTATACATTGTCTATCATTAGTTGTATTATTAATGTTATTGTAATAAAGGATACTATTAATATACATTGGATACCATTAGTTGTGTTATTAATGTAACTGTAGTAACATATATTATTAATATACAGTCGCTACCATTAGTTGTGTTATTGATGTTACTGTAATAACATATATTGTTAATATACAGTAGCTACCATTAGTTGTGTTATTAATGTTACTGTAATAACCAATATTATTAATATACAGTATCTATTATTAGTTTTGTTATTAATGTCACTATAATAACATTTAATATTAATATACAGTGGCTACCATTAGTTGTTTTATTAATGTTACTGTAATAACAGATAGTATTAATATACAATGGCTACCATTAGTTGTGTTATTAATGTCACTGTAATAACATATATTATTAATATACAGTGGTTACCATTATTTGTGTTATTAATGTTACTGTAATAACCTATATTAATAATATACAGTAGCTACCATTAGTTGTGTTATTAATGTTACTGTAATAACCAATATTAAAAATATACAGTGGCTACCATTAGTTGTGTTATTATTGTTATTGTAATAACCTATATCATTAATATACAATGGCTACTATTAGTTGTATTATTTATGTGATAACGGATATTATTAATATACAGTGGCTACCATTAGCTATGTTATAAATATTACTGTAATAAACAATATTATTAATATAGAGTAGTTAGCAATAGTTGTGTTATTAATGTCACTATAATAACCTATATTATTAATATACAATGGCTACAATTATTTGTTTTATTAATGTTACTGTAATAATCTATATTATTAATATACAGTAGCTACCATTAGTTTTGTTATTAATGTTACTGAAATAACGGATAGTATTAATATAGAGTGGTTACCACTAATTGTGTTATTAATGTTACTGTAATAACTAATATTATTAATATACAGTGGCTACCATTGGTTTTATTATTAATGTCAAAAAAATAACCTATATTATTAATATACAGTGGCTTCCATTAGTTGTGTTATTAATGTTAATATAATAATGGATATTATTAACATATTGTGGTTACCATTAGTTGTGTTATTAATGTTACTGTAATAAAGGATACTATTAATATACAGTGGTTACCATTAGTTGTGTTATTAATGTTACTGTAAAAATATATATTATTAATATACAGTAGCTACCATTAGTTTTGTTATTAATGTTACTGTAATAAAGGATAATATCAATATACTGTGGCTACCGTTAGTTGTGTTATTAATGTTACTGTAATAACCTATATTAATAATATACATAGGCTACCATTAATTGTGTTATTAATGTTACTATAATATCCAATATTAATAATATACAGTGGCTACCATTAGTTGTGTTATTAATGTTACTGTAATAACGGATATTATTAATATACAGTGGCTACCATTAATTGTGTTATTAATGTTAATGTAATATTCAATATTAATAATATACATTGGATATCACATGTTGTGTTATTAATGTAACTGTAATAACAGATATTATTAATATACAGTCGCTACCATTAGTTGTGTTATTAATGTTACTGTAATAACATATATTGTTAATATACAATAGCTACCATTAGTTGTGTTATTAATGTCACTGTAATAAAGGATACTATTAATATACAGTATCTATCATTAGTTTTATTATTAATGTCACTGTAATAAAGGATATTATTAATATACAGTGGCTATCATTAGTTGTGTTATTAATGTTACTGTAATAACACATATTATTAATATACAGTGGTTACCATTAGTTGTGTTATTAATGTTACTGTAATAAAGGATACTATTAATATACAGTGGCTACCATTAGTTGTGTTATTAATGTTACTGTAATAACATATATTGTTAATATACAGTGGCTACCATTAGTTGTGTTATTAATGTTAATATAATAATGGATATTATTAACATATTGTGGTACCATTAGTTGTTTTATTAATATTACTGTAATAACCTATATTATTAATATACAGTGGCTACCATTAGTTGTATTATTAATTTTCTGTAATAACCTATATTATTAATATTAATTATCTACAATTAGTTGTGTTATTAATGTTACTGTATTAACGGATACTATTAATATAAAGTGGCTACCATTAGTTTTGTTATTAATGTTACTGTAATAACCAATATTATTAATATACAGTGGTTACCATTATTTGTACTATTAATGTAATAACGGATATTATTAATATAAAGTGGCTACCATTAGTTGTATTATTAATGTTACTATAATAACCTATATTATTAATATACATTTGCTACAATTAGTTGTGTTATTAATGTTATTGTAATAACGGATACTATTAATATACAGTGGCTACCATTAGTTGTATTATTAATTGAATTGAATTGAATTGAATTGAATGTTATTCATGATAATTCATAAATATAAATATTAAAGTATACAGTAAACATTTAAACTAACAATAGGAAATAAGTAAGTTAATTAAATTAATATATATAAAATAAATATCAAACGTCTGCAATACATAAGATTAATATAGAATTAGATAATATTGACATGATATATCTTACATAAAGATATTGAATTTATGAATTACATGGAACGGTTACATGCTATAGCATGTATATAAGCATATATATATAAGATAATAATAAAAATGACAATAAATTAAGTAATAGATCGCATAATAGATAAGTATCTATTAAAATTAATTTTATTTATACGAGATTTGAAATAGTTCAAGGATGGAGAATGAACTGTTTCATAATTAAGATTATTCCATATATTTATTATACGGTTATTTAGATAGTTCATATGTACATTTGTTCGTGACTTACAAGCCAGGAGTTTTAAGTCATGACCACGTGTTCTAGAATTTTTCTTGGTAAAATATAATATTTCAGAGTAGTCAACCTTGCATAGATTATTAACTAGCTTGAATATCATAATCAGGTCATTGTGAATACGCCGTAGTTCGAGATATTTTAGTCCAAGGTAATTTAGTCGTTCATTATAATTAGTATATTTTAGTCCACAAGTACCAAATAGCCCCCTTGTGAATAATCTTTGAACACTTTCGAGCTTGTCGGTTAGTCCATTGTAACGTCTTGCTTTAAGACCAGGATTCCAAACAGTTGTGGCAAATTCTAATTTTGGCCGAGCATATGTAATATAAGCCTTTAAAAGCATTGTAACATCGCTAGTTATAAAGCATCTAAATAAATTATTAATAGTCATTAGAGCACCTCTACAACACTCTATTACATGCTTATCAAAATACAAACAATTATCAAATAGTATACCTAGATCTTTATTTGAAATACAGTTATTAATAAGTTTGTTTTCTATATAATATGTTGGTACTAGAATGCTATTTAATGACATTAGATTGCTTTTATTTGGTGCTATATCGAGTTGCCAGTTTTTGCTCCATGATAGAAATGAGTTAATTGCTAATTGCATCAGTTTTCTATCCGATAGGTTATTAGATTGTAGATGTATTTTAGTGTCATCTGCAAATAAATCTATTTCAATTTTATCAGAGAATATATTAGTTATATCATTAATAAAAATTATGAAAAGTAAAGGTCCAATAACTGAACCTTGGGACACACCTGATAGTACATTTTTGAATTTGGAATACGAGTGATTTATTTTTACAGATTGTTTCCTATTGGTTAGGAAACATTTGATCCATTTTAATATATTAACAGCTATACCTATATCTTTTAATTTTATTAATAGTTTTATATGCGATACTTTATCAAATGCTTTTTTGAAATCAAAATAAACAATATCAATATATTTGTTATCATTTATGGCAGAGGTCCATTTATTTAGGCACGCCAATAATTGTAACTCTACTGACTTACCACTCATAAAACCAAATTGGTGTTTTGATAAAAGTGAGTTTTTCAGTAGAAATAATTTAATGTGTTTTGTAATTAATCGTTCAAATACTCTTGATATAATACTAGTTATAGAAATTGGTCTATAATTTTCTCTTCTAGAGGGATCACCTTTCTTAAAAATCGGTGTTATAAAACTATATTTACATTTTATAGGACATGAACCATTTTTAATAGATTTGTTAAATATTATAGATAATGGTAATACTAAGTCATATGAGAATTTTTGTAAAATATAAGATGGTATTTCATCTGGCGGAATTGTACATGATTTAGAAAGTTTACATAAGCATTTTCTAACCATTTCTCTAGTTAATATAATATCATTTATAGTATTTTCTGTTTTTAGTGTATGCTCTGGAATTATACCATTATCATTTGTAAATACTGATGTGTATTGATAATTCAATAGTACAGCTTTATCATAATCAAGTGACGCATATGAATTATCATCTTTAATTAATGGATATATTCCATTGTGAAATGAACATCTCGAATTAACATACTTATAGAACAAATAGTTATTATTATAATTAATAACCTTGTACTCTCTCTGCAAGACATAATTTTGAATATTAGAATGTAGAAGTGATTGTGAGTCTCTCCATTTGTTATTATGAATAGTTGACTTATTTCTATTTTTGAAATTTCTTAAACATTTTGATTGAACGGAGTGTATATATTTGGGGTATTTATGTGCATTGGTAGACAATTTTGACATTGGAACAGTTTTACTAAATATATCTAACATAGTTGAGTAAACAATTTTTATAGTTTCATCGATATCTTTACCATATGATAATATATTTTCCTATTGTGTATTTTTTAATAATGAATATATTCACTATTAATGTATACATTAACATAAAATTTGCTTTTTTTTAAATTTGGTAGTATTGGGTTTACGGAATGTGTGGACATGGATAACATATTGAAAGAAAAAGAAAAGTGATCGCTAATATGTTTATTTATACCAAATTTGGGTTCTTTGGAAATATTAGATAATAAAAGTGAATCATTGGTAAAAAGTAAGTCAGGTATATTATTTAGTCTAGTTGGAAAAGTTATATATTGTAAAAGAGAATTTTCTGTGATGCATTCAATAAACTTATTATAACTCATTGGGTAGTTTGGACAAGATACAGTATCCCAATTAATTAAGGGTAAATTAAAGTCTCCTAATAATATACTATGATAGTGAATATTACATAAATATTATATTAAATCACATATTCCCTGGTGATTAGCTATATCTGTTGATGGTGATCTATAAATATAAATTATTCTTGTTATTTGTGTGTTACTAAAATCAATATCTAAACATATGTATTCTATATTAAGATGCGTTGAATAAATTATTCTAATAGGGTTTAAATAAATTTTACAGATTATAAGTACACCTCCTGCATGAATATTTCTGTCTAGTCTAAATAATGTGTACCCTTTACTATTGAGTAACTACTATTGAGTAACTTAACTATAAGAAAAAGTGCACTAACATCACTTAAATTTAAATAAGTTTCAACCAAGCAGATCAAAGAATATTTATCACACGTTAATAACATTTCTAAGTAAGCTAATTTATTCCTAATACTATTACAGTTAGAGAAATATACTCGGTTTTTATATGTTAAATGATTATTATTATGACCTTCATTATGTCATTCATTTTTAGTATGTGTACTTTTAGCACCTATATTAATATTTGAATATTTAGATTGTGTTGTAAAAGATTTTTGATAATCACTAAAAGAATCTGCACAGTTTGAAAAATCTTTTTCAGATACTATATTGCGCCAGTCTATTTTATTATTTTTTAATTCGTGAATTTCATATTTAAATGAGTAATTATTAAAAACACATTTAAGTGTGGTATTTGATTTTATAAGATTTGCCTTAATTGCATGTCTTAATACTTTTTTCTTCTCTAATTCAGAACTAGGTAAAGATATCCTAATAAATACATCATTCAATATTCGAGATTCTTTAATTTTCATTTTAGAATTCAAAATTTTATTTTTATTTAAACTAGTATCAAACTGTAATATTATTTTAGATGAATTAAAATTAAATCTCGGAGATATATTATCTAATGATATATTAAATATGTCTGATATTGAATTAGAAAAAATAGAAAGATATTCTGAGTCCTCCTTACAATCAGATATTTCAGGAATATTTTCAAACACTAAGGAAAGGTCATCATTCGATTTAATTATGTTAACTTGTGAATTTATTGATTCTATTGAACTATTGATTTTATTTTTTTTAAGATTATCTGATAATACACTAGCATATGATTTACTTGGGGATATTGACAATAATTTATCTATTTTAAATGTTAAATCATTAGTAGATTTAATTGTAGACAGATTATTTTATTGTATGCATGATTTTAAATCCAACAATTGCGAGGTATTATTAACATTTTGCAAATTTACATCAATACTTGATGGTAGGTTATGTATACATTTTGTACATTTGAAGGTAACGCGAGGTGACGATAATATTTCTTTTGCATATTTAGGTGGATTTGAGTTTGTCCAGTGGCTAGAAAGTACCTTTGCCTTATATACTACACATATAGTGTATTTTTAACACACAATCACATCTAACATAATCGTCATCACAATCACCCTTGCAGGTATCGCATTTAGTTATCATAGTTAATCAAATGATGTAATTCAATTATATCTGAGAATCAATAGAATATATTATAAATTTATTTAAGGTTTATTATTATATATAGATTTGGTAATTAAGACCTAAGAAAGTATATATATATATATATATATATATATAAATATATACTGTATTCGTATATATATATATACAAATTATATAGTACAAGAGTATATAATTATTACATATGCATTAATATATATAAACTAATGTGTATAATCTATTTTATATTTTCAAAGCAATATAATAGAGTGTGTATCAGTACCATCTGAATAGCAATAACTAGATGAATATAGCATGCAATGCAATATTATGATATTACCAAAGCACTTTGGGTTTTGATATTACTTACTAATTTAGTAAATGATAGTTGTAATAGTAATATAAATAAATTAACGCATATATATCTACATATATATATATAAAATATTATATATTTAGTAATATAAATACAAATTTGAATAATTTAAGTGATAGATGGTTATAATACCAGATTGAGAAAACTAGAAGTAGATCTCCGTTAAGCTGAACAAGTTTGAGGTACACCGTATTTATATCTTGATATATGCAATAATCTTCTCAAAAATACAAGTGAAATATATCCAAATATATATATATATATATATATATATATATAAACTTATTAGTGAATATACACTGTATGCATGTAATTAATTTATTAGAAATGACCAATTCTTGGAAATCTATAAATAGTGAATAATATATAAATAATTTATATGGCTTTTTTTATTGCTTTTTAAAAAAAAAATAATAATAATGCAATTATAAATATATAAACTGTATTTAAACAATTTTACCGTATATTAATAAAAACCAGTTAATAATTTAGATCAAGATAATATTTAGATAATCAATTATTTAAAAATAATTACTTAAACAATTAACTTTATATATAAAATAACTGATTAAAGGAAATAAATAAATTAGTTTGTTTGTAGGAAATATGTAAACAGGAAGAGGAATATTAATAAACCAATATTATTAATATACAGTGGTTACCATTAGCTGTATTATTAATGTAATAACGGATATTATTAATATAAAGTGGCTACCATCAGTTGTATTATTAATGTTACTGTAATAACCTATAGTATTAATATACAGTGGCTACCATTAGTTGTGTTATTACTGTTACTCTAATAACATATATTGTTAATATACAGTGGTTACCATTAGTTGTGTTATTAATGTTACTGTAATAATATATACTATTAATATACAGTGGCTACTATTAGTTGTTTTATTAATGTCACTGTAATAACAAATATAATTAATATACAGTGGCTACCATTAGTTTTATTATTAATGTTACTGTAATAACGGATGCTATTAATATACATTGGCTACCATTATTTGTGTTATTAATGTAATAACGGATATTATTAATATACAGTTGTTACCATTAGTTGTATTATTAATATTACTTTAATAATCTATATTATTAATATACAGTAGCTACATTTAGTTGTATTATTAATGTAATAATGGATATTATTAATATACTGTAGCTACTATTAGTTGTATTATTAATGTACTGTAATAACCTATATCATTAATATACAGTGGCTACCATTAGTTGTATTATTAATGTTACTGTAATAACCTATATTATTAATATACAGTGGCTACCATTAGTTGTATTATTGATGTAATAACGGATATAATTAATATACAGTAGCTACTATTAGTTGTATTATTAATGTACTGTAATAACCTATATCATTAATATACAGTGGCTACCATTAGTTATATTATTAATGTTACTGTAATAACCTATATTATTAATATACAGTAGCTACCATTATAATTAAATCATTAATCGGTTCTCATTAAAACAATGGATGCCTTAACATGATAGTAGCTTCGAAGGGATATTAGAGACATATTGTTAACTTCATATAAGTTCCTGGAAAGTACTCCAGTAAAATAAAATAACAATATATAATATAATATATTAAGTAAACATATTATTTTTATAAATGAAATTGATGTGTAATGATTATGTTATAATTACCTTTGAGTTAAGTTGTCAAATATTAGTAATTAAGAATTACGATGTAATCGATACTTCTATTATTGCTGGCGATATTAATAATGATAAGTTATTAATGCAATTGTTGTTAGTGTGTTAATGAATGATGTTTGGTATCACGCCTATATATATCTTACCCTGGGTCACGTGGTGTGTAGAATTGCGTGCGTTTACTGCGCGCCACATGAAGTGAAATAACGCTCTAATTACGCTATTTTGTTTCGGTGGAAATGAATTTTATAATGACCAACTCCGTTAATGTGGTTAATGTATATATATTTATATATATATTTTTTAGTTTAGATTCAAAAATGAAAATAAATTATAACATATATTTGTCGCATTTTCAAAGATTTAAGTATTACTAGAATATATATATATATATATTTAGATAAGTTATGATATGTGTGAGATAGTTATTCACGTGAACAATGTCACACACTAAACGTATTTTCTAGTATATATATATATATATACATCAGTGTTCATTCTAGGTTTCAGGGCAGCAACCAAAAAAAATTATTTTTAGGCATTTAAATATATTTTACTAAGTAAAATATATGATGATAAATATAAGTAATTTTGCTATATATTTATAAATTAATTTATGATAAATGATAAGATGATGGAAAACAAAAATGATGGATGCTTATACCCTGATGCAATTTAAACCTATAACATAACCTATTATTTGTTTATTTTTAATACTTAACGTTTACAATTAAATGTTTTAAAAATTGTAATTCAAATAAATTGATATCAAATAATTCTTTTTATATTCAAACTCCTCAACATTTGATTCATGATGTATTCAGATATTAACAATTTGATCGTCGAGCATTTATAATATTGAATTAGGTTGTTGTGATATTATAATATTGAAAAGTAGTTAGTCTGAAAGTTATAATATTGAAAATTAGGTTGTAGACATGTTATAATTGTTAAAATAAGTAGTCGAGAAGTTATATTAGTGAACATTTGGTTATCGATAAGTTATAATATTATAATTATTGTAATCATATATATAATTATATATTTATTATAGTAATGAAATAGTAACTCTATTAAATTTATATATACACTTATTTATGTATATAAATGTAGATATATTGGTAATATTACTAATAAATGGAATAGTATATTTATAATTTAAACTTTCATATTATTTTAATAATTATTATAATCATAATTATATATTTCGCGAGAAACACCTATTTACTATTAGTTCAAGTATACAGGAATAATTATAAATATCATTAAAGAGTATAATAAATGGAAATACATTTAATATATAAATAAATAAAGTTTATATATATAACAAACTATATAATAAAAATTATAAGGCACTAAATATATAATATATATATACTATATATATATTATATATTATATTATACTATATATATAACATATAATAATGAATATAATTACTATATAATATAGTAATTATTCATTATTATATGTTATATATATATATATACAATTAACAATATATAATATATTATACACAAATACTTATAGCATATGCAGAAATACCTATATCTATATTAATATTATTTGATTATACTGTTACAAATTATTATAATGTATATGATAATTTTTTTTCACATTTTTGATAATAATTTTTTTTAAATACAAATTAAAAACCTATAATATGACTTGTACCATATAATTTAATAAGATTTCAATAATATGATAATTAATATAATAATATTAATGTAATAATAATTTTAAATTTATTAATTAAATTACAAGAAATTTAAAAAGTATAATGTTTAATTATTATGAATATACAAAACAGTGAACTTATTAATAATATTGGTTATTAAATGTTATGTTCTTTTTATATTTTCATGGTTTTTAATATCTTTAATATCACTTTAATCTAATTATTACCTTTTAAGGGGACGAGCGCCACTCGTTCTATAAATAGATTTTAACATGTAGGAGATAGGGAATTGGTATGTGTTTTACAAACCCTAAGACTTTTTATACAATATAGTTATACATTTAATTTTTTTTATTTTGTAGAGTTTATTCTATTCTATTTGAAAACAGTGGAACATTTTTTATTTCAATTACTAATCATAAAATATTTATGTTTTATAAAACTTATTATTTTTTAATTTGTTATGTTAATTTATTTGTATAATATATTTTCTTTATGACTAAAATTAAAAAGTTCCACTGTTTCATATAAATAAAAGTAATTATCGTTAAAATGGTGAAGATTTGAATACAATTCAATAAAGGGAAAAAAGCCTATGGTTTTTAAAGTTGTTAGGAATGAGAAAATAAAGTTCTGAGATAATCGAGTTCAAAGTAAATAGTTATTTTATGGTAAATTTATGATGATTTTAATTTATATTGTGTGATATACTATGGAATAACTGATAATATCGCAATAAAAAACACATGTATATATGAGTACATATTTATTCTCATTATAAATATATATACACTAATTTATACTACAAAAAAATCTCTATAATAATAAATTGAGAAATGAATGACGCTATCAGAAAATACAGGTATAAAAGCTTGAATATTCATTGGCTAATGCATGACATGTAGCGTCGCCTATGTATTCACATATTCATAAATTCAAATTATAAATAAACAACATAATATGACAGTTGCTAATGGTATTCAAATTGTTTCAATCGATCGAGTCTTCAAAATGTTATCATATAATATATATTCTTATAATTTTAACTATTTTGAATAATATTGTGAAAAATAAGGTCTATAAAATATAATTTTTTAGATACTTATATGATCATTTCTATCACAGTTTTTATATGTATATATGTAAAAGTAATCAATTATATATATTTTCTCATAAAAAAAAATAGAATACAATTTTTTTATTATAAAACGAGTGGCAATCGTCCCCTTAAGTAGGATTTGAATAAATATATTAAAATTACAAATTTTAAATAAAATAAGCACGTGATTTAAATATATGGGGGAAATACAATTTGGATCAATATAATTATTGAATACATTTTCATATATGCATATATTATAAATATAAATTGGTAGCAGATTTAATCAATTAGTGAATTTGCTACCCAATCTAAAAATAGATTATTCTAAATATAGTTCAAGCATATTATTATCATATTTGTATTTGTATCTAAATTATTTATTTATATCTAATATCAAACGTTTATAGCAAAGGGTAAATAGTATATATTCGCCATTATTTTGAAAAATAATGAATTTATTCTAATTGTATTACAGAAGTTATTTATATTCTCCATTTTATAATACTTAAATAATAATAGAATAATAATAATACATTTAATCGCCATTTTATAAATATATATTAAAAATATGTCACTTAACATAGACTATTATAGTTAAATGAAAATCTATGTTTAGTAAATATAGAATACTCCATTATTTTAATACTTGAATAATAATAGAATAATAATAACACATTTAATTGTCATTTTATAAATATTCATTGGAAAACTGTCATTTGTTAAATAATAAATTCCTGTAATATGAGATATGACAATTTTAATTCATGATATTAAAAATATATTTATAAGAACTTAATAATTAAACTTAATCCATATAATCATATATTTAGGGCAGCTACCCATAAAATTAAGGCACTTCCCAATGTGTGTAGCTTGGTAGCTCTAGAATGAACACTGATATATATATATATATATATATATATATATAATATAATAATACTTATGTTATTTAATATATATTAAATAAATAATTATTGTTATAATTAAAGATTGATTTTTTAATAACAAGTATATGTATATGTTATTAATTACTAAAATTAATATATTAATCGTTAAAATAAAATCGTCATCATCAGAATATATATAGAAATACCGTAACATACTGTAAAACATAATTATACAAAATAGTATATTAATATACATAATGTGACAATAATATTATATATATATATATATTTCTATAGATACAAAAAAAAGTAATTAAAGTAATAAATACTACGGACAATGTTGTGAAAACGAATTTAGTTAAGGTTCGGATAAATGGAACAATGAAGTCATTGTTTAGTTTGTGTTTAAAGGTAGAAGTTGATTTGTTAATGGTCTTGTTACATGGAGTGAGTTGATTCCAGGGGAGGCTGGCGATAACAGAGTAGCGACGATTCCATAATTTTTCAGTCAAAAGGAAGGTATTATATATATACATACACACACAAATATACATATAAATATATATATTATATATTATATATATATTATATATTATATATACTATTAATCATGAAATTTTATTAAATAAATTATATATATATGGTTTCAGAGGTATCACTTTGTCATTATTAAAAAGTTATTTGACAAACAGGTATCAATACGTAAGCTATAATAATACCAATTCTAAAATACTTCCGATTAAATGTGGTGTACCACAAGGTTCAGTTTTGGGACCAGTATTATTTTTAATGTACATAAATGATTTACCTAATATAACTAATAAATGCAATTTTACTCTTTTTGCTGACGACACAACTTTAACATTTAAGTCTCATAAGTTAAATGATCTAGAAAAAGAAATAAATTCTACTTTAGTTTTAATATGTGACTGGCTTTGTGGTAATAAGCTAGTTCTTAATATTGATAAAACAAAATTAATTTTATTCCATCGCACAAGAGTTAAACATAAATTGAACATCAAAATAAATAATATAGCCATAAAACAATCAACTAATTTTAAATTCTTAGGCATTTTAATTGACGAAAATCGAAATTGGAAAATGCAAATAAATAATATTAAAAATAAACTTTACTATGGACTTAGTTTACTACATAGATATAAATATAAATTTAATATTAATACTTTAGTTATGCTATATTTTTCTTTTTTTCATAGTCATATTAATTATTGTTCTATTATATGGGGAAGTACTTACCATAGCAATATAAAATGTATTCAAATTTTACAAAATAAATGTATGAGAGCAATATATAAACTTGATAACAAAACCAATATTGATTACATTTTTTTAAGACATAACATTCTTAAATTTAAAGATATAATAAATATATCCATTTATAAATATATGTTTAGAATATATAACAATCATTATTTGCATAGTTCAATTTGTAAGTTATTTACCTATAATTGCTCTTTATATACTTTTAAATAGAACATTCTTAATACCAAAAATAAGATTTGATCATGATAAATTTAGTATTCGTTACAAAGGCGCATATTTATGGAATTCTTTAAATACAACCACATTATCTTTGACGAATTTGAATACTTTTACAATACATATTAAAAACATGCTTTTAAATAGTTATATGTAATCACTTACACCTTATCTGTATTGTTTGTTATTTTATTTACATGATCATCTTTTCTTCTTTTTAGCTCTTTTAAATTGTTCGTATTGTACATATTTTTATCTCTAGCCTTTGGTCTTTAGTTTTCTTTGATTTTTATAGTTTAACTTATTTATTATTTTAGTATCTTTTTACATTTTTTAATATTTTATTATATATTTTTTATTATATTTTATTATTATTTTATTGTTATATACATGATGATTTCTTGGTATTGAGAGATATATTTAATTTTATTGTATTGCTTTTTTATGAGACAGAACACGAATGAACAATATAGAATTGTAAAATATTTATTTATATTTATTCATTTTGTATTTATTCATTTTGTATTAATTCTCTCATTACCAAGAGAAGGTTGGTATCTCGATAAGTTCAATAGAACTTCTATACCATACCTGGGTTTTTGATCTCGGTCATCAACTGAATCTGATATTATTATTATTATTATTATATATATATATATATATATATATATATATATATATATATACCCAAGGATTCGGTTTTGGGACCTATTTTATTTTTAATATATAAATATCTTAATAATAATAAATATCTTACCAAATATATAAAAACATTTTAAATTATACTTTATTGGGATGATACAAATTTAATATTTTCAAGTGATACTTTGTCTAGATTAAATATTCTTATGAATACAGAGTTAAGTAAAATATCTTCTTGGTTAGCTATTAATAAATTAACCCTCAATGTTAATAAATGTAATTTTATCATTTATAATATACATAATATACATTCTGGCAGTACATTCAATATTGAAATTAATGGTAGTACTATTGAGCAAGTAAATTCAATATAATTTCTAGGAATCTTTATTTATAATATAATGGATTGGAAAACGCAACATAATTTTGTTTCCATTAAACTATCACAAATAATCGGTATTTTAAAACAAATCTCAAAATATCTCAAAACAGATACACTAGTTTTAATTTTTAAATCACTTTTTATGGCACATTTAAATTATTATTCCTATATTTGTGGCAATACGTTTGATTCCAATACGAAATATATAATACAATTAAAACATCGAGCAATACAATATATACCGTATAAGAATGATACGCTTATTTCTGAATTCATGTTAAAAAAGGATTTGGTCATTTGATACTTTAGTCAACTTTAATTCATTAACATATATATATAGAGGATATCATAATTTATAACCATTTTATATACAATATAGGTTGAAAAAAAATACTTATAATCCAGATAAATGTATTCGTGATTCTTAAAGAACATCACGTTAACCTGTTTCGAGTAACTAATATTGGTGTAAGTCATTTGAATTATTTACCTAGTAATATAATTAATTCACCAAATTTAAAATAATTTATCTCATTATATTAACGTTTCGTCTTTAATTGAAATTTATATATTTTATATTTTTTATACATATTTTAATTTTATTGTATTTTACCTAGTTTTTTCATTTACGTTTTATCATGTTACAATTATATATTATTTTTATATTTTATATTTAAACATGATGAGTTAGAGCTAAAGTTTCGTTTTATATTTGTATTTGATATTGTTATTCAAACATTTATTTATTTATAAAAGTCTTACACTTATATATTATTATTATTATTATTATTATTATTTAAAAACAAAAAAAAAACAAAAAAAAACAATTAAAAAGTCTTTCTATAATATTATTATTATTTAAAAATTAAGTTATAATTAATATTATTATTATTAATTTTATTGTATTGTTATTTTTAAAAAAATACAAATTTTATAATTATTTTTTTATATATATGTTTATTTTATATTTTATATTTGTATTTTATCATCGAAACTTTACTTTAAACATATATACTTTGATAAGCTATTTTTGTATCTACTCTGATATTATTATGATTATTATTATTATTATTATATATATGTATATATTTATATATATATATATATATATATATATATATATATATATATCTATTATATAAAATAAATTCTATTTAATTATATATATATACTAGCCGTACCCGACCCGGCGTTGCTCGGTTTTTGAATATTTGCCTATTATCTATTATTTATTAATTATAGATATATTATATACCTATTCATGATTATGCATTGCTATATATACAATAAAATAAATGTTAGCTAAAATACAAACAAAATATAGAAGAATATTTAAAAAATTAGTGGAAATATATTAAAAAATGCAACAAATATTACAAAATATGTTTTAAAAAATGTCTAAAACCCAAACTTAAACCCAAACCGTACCCAAACCGGCGTTGCTCGGATATTGATTGTTTGCCTATCTATTATTTATTAATTATAGCTGTTCCTGATTCTTCATTGTTATATATACAATTAAATAAATGTTAGCTGAAATACAAACAAATGTAGAAAAATATTTTAATAATTAAAAAATTAGTAGAAAAATATTTCAAAAAATATATTAAAAAATACAATAAATATTTTGAATATTACAAAATATGTTTTAAAAAGATGTCGAAAACCCAAACCTAAACCCAAACCGTACCCGACCTGGCGTTGCTCGGTTTTTGATTTTTTGCCAATTATTATTTATTAATTATAGCTATTACTAATTCTGCATTGCTAAATATTTATATTTAATTTGTTCCTAACTATTATTTATATACAATAAAATAAATGTTAGATGACATACAAACAAATGTAGAAAAATATTTTAATATTTAAAAAATTAGTGGAAAAATATTTTAAAAAATATATTAAAAAATACAACTAATATTTCAATTATTATAAAATATGTTTTAAAAAAATGTCTAAAACCAAAACCCACACCGTCCTGACACGGCG
Source organism: Osedax fenrisi (assembly GCA_964019155.1). Classification (NCBI taxonomy): domain Eukaryota; kingdom Metazoa; phylum Annelida; class Polychaeta; order Sabellida; family Siboglinidae; genus Osedax; species Osedax fenrisi. Next base: position 56,247,732 of record OZ025243.1, read on the forward strand.
TTGCTAGGTTTTTGATTGTTTTCCTATCTATTATTTATTAATTATAACAATTCCTGATTTTAAATTTTTTGCCTTACCCAACACGACGTTTCTCGGTTTTTAATTATTTGCCTATCAATTATTAATTATAGCTATTCCTAATTATGCATAGCTAATCTTTAATTTTTAGTCTTCTAACTAATATTTAATAAATCTAACTGTATCCGATGTATATCTAGCGTTGTTCTTTTTTAGATTTATTCGTAAAATATTTTGTAAAAATACAAAAATACAAAAATACTTTAAAATATTATAAAATATATTTTTAAAAAGTGTCTAAAAATATTTTTTAAATATAAAAAATATTTCAACATATTAGCAGTCATACCCTACCCGGCGTTGCTAGGTTTTTGATTGTTTGACTATTTATTTTTATTAATTATAGCTATTCCTGATTATTCTAAAATATATAATTGCTAACAAATACAAAAAATATTTAAAATATTACAAAATATGTTTTAAAAAAATGTCGAAAACTCAAACCTAAACCCAAATCCAAACAGTACTCGACTCGACATTTATCGGTTTTTGATTGTTTGCCTATTTATTATTTATTAATTAGAGCTATTCCTGATCCTACATTTCTAGTATATACAATTAAATAAAATTAAACATATGTAGAAACATATTTTTTTTAATTTTTAAAAAATTAGATAAAAAATATTTCAAAAAATACAACAGATATTTCAAATATTCCAAAATATGTTGAAAACCTAAACCCAAACAGTTCCAAATCGGCGATGCTCGGTTTTTTATTATTTGCCTATCTATCATTTATTAATTATAACTATTCCTGATTTGGAATTTCTTGCCGTACCCAACTTTGCTTTACTCGTTGTTTGATAGCTTACCTATCTATTATTTATTATTTATGGCTATTCATGATTCTGCTTTTCATATACAATAACATAAATTGTTGCTAAAATTCAAACAAATTTATACAAATATTAATATCTCAAAAATTAGTGGAAAAATATTTCAAAAATATTTCAAATAATATTTTAAAAAATACAACACATATTTCCAATATTACAAAATAGTACTTAATAAATATCGAAAACCCAAACCGCACCCTGCGTTGATCGATTTTTGATTGTTTGCCTATCTATTATTTATTAATTATAGCTATTCCTGATTCTGTATTCCTAGTATACAACAAATATTTCCAAATATTACAAAATATATTTTTTATAAATGTTCTACAAATATTTTAAAAAGTATATTATTATATCTTATAATATTTATATATTTATTATATAATTATAATATTTTAATTATATCTTAAAATAATAATATTTCAACGAATAGTTGAAAAATATAAAAAATTATTTCAAATAATATTTTTTAAAATACAAAAAATATAAATAATATTACAAAATATATTTTAAAAAAATTTCAAAAAAATGTTTAAAAATATTTAAAAAAAACTTCAAAAATATTTCAAAAAATGTCAAAAATATTTCAAAAATATTTCAAAAAATTTCCAAAATTTCCAAAAATTTCAAAAAAAAATCAAAAAAAATTCAAAAAAATAGTTTGAAAAAATGTAAAAAAAATATTTCAAAAATGCGACGCCGAAGATTTTGGACGACAAAAAATCATTTTAATGGAAAAAGTCAATTTTTCAGGTTTTTCTGGGGTACGCGGTATAAAATTCAAAATATTTTCCGGACCAAGACCATACTGTTGCAAATTTATTAAGATCGGGTATAAAATATTTTCGCGACGTACCCCGGTTCTCGAGTTACCTCACCAGATACACACACACACATATATATATATATATATATATATAATTAAATAGACTTTCTTTTATATAATAGATATATATATATATATGTGTGTGTGTGTGTGTGTATCTGGTGAGGTAACTCGAGAACCGGGGTACGTCGCGAAAATATGTTATACCCGATCTTAATAAATTTGCACACACACACACACATATATATATATATATATATATATATATATATATATATAATTAAATAGACTTTCTTTTATATAATAGATATATAAATATTATAAGATATAATAATATACTTTTTAAAATATTTGTAGAACATTTATAAAAAATATATTTTGTAATATTTGGAAATATTTATTGTATACTAGGAATACAGAATCAGGAATAGCTATAATTAATAAATAATAGATAGGCAAACAATCAAAAATCGATCAACGCAGGGTGCGGTTTGGGTTTTCGATATTTATTAAGTACTATTTTGTAATATTGGAAATATGTGTTGTATTTTTTTAAATATTATTTGAAATATTTTTGAAATATTTTTCCACTAATTTTTGAGATATTAATATTTGTATAAATTTGTTTGAATTTTAGCAACAATTTATGTTATTGTATATGAAAAGCAGAATCATGAATAGCCATAAATAATAAATAATAGATAGGTAAGCTATCAAACAACGAGTAAAGCAAAGTTGGGTACGGCAAGAAATTCCAAATCAGGAATAGTTATAATTAATAAATGATAGATAGGCAAATAATAAAAAACCGAGCAACGCCGATTTGGAACTGTTTGGGTTTAGGTTTTCAACATATTTTGGAATATTTGAAATATCTGTTGTATTTTTTGAAATATTTTTTATCTAATTTTTTAAATATTAAAAAAAATATGTTTCTACGTATGTTTAATTTTATTTAATTGTATATACTAGAAATGTAGGATCAGGAATAGCTCTAATTAATAAATAATAAATAGGCAAACAATCAAAAACCGATAAATGTCGAGTCGAGTACTGTTTGGATTTGGGTTTAGGTTTGAGTTTTCGACATTTTTTTAAAACATATTTTGTAATATTTTAAATATTTTTTGTATTTGTTAGCAATTATATATTTTAGAATAATCAGGAATAGCTATAATTAATAAAAATAAATAGTCAAACAATCAAAAACCTAGCAACGCCGGGTAGGGTATGACTGCTAATATGTTGAAATATTTTTTATATTTAAAAAATATTTTTAGACACTTTTTAAAAATATATTTTATAATATTTTAAAGTATTTTTGTATTTTTGTATTTTTACAAAATATTTTACGAATAAGTCTTAAAAAGAACAACGCTAGATCTACATCGGATACAGTTAGATTTATTAAATATTAGTTTGAAGACAACAATTAAAGAATAGCTATGCATAATTAGGAATAACTATAATTAATAATTGATAGGCAAATAATAAAAAAACGAGCAACGTCGGGTTGGGTTCGGCAAACAATTCTAAATCAGGAATAGTTATAATTAATAAAGTATAGATAGGCATATAATTAAAAACCGATCAACGCCGTTTTGGGACGGTTTGGGTTTGGGTTTTCAACATATTTTGTAATATTTGAAATATTTGTTGTATTTTTTAAAATATTTTTTGAAATATTATAAACAATATTTTTCTATATTTGTTTGTATTTTAAATAAACTTTATTTAATTGTATATACTAGAAATATAGAATCAGAAATTGCCCTAATTAATAAATAATAAATAATAGATAGGCAAACAAACAAAAACCAAGAAATGCCGGGTCTGGTATAGTTTGTTTTTAAAACATATTTTGTAATATTTTATATATTTATTTGCAATTTTTAGCAATTATATATTTTAGAATAATCAGGAATAGCTATAATTAATAAAAAAAATTAATAGGCATTAAAAATCAGGTATGGCTACTAATATGTTGAAATATTTTTTATATTTCTTAAAATATTTTTAGACACTTTTTAAAAATATATTTTGTAATATTTTAAATTATTATTTGTAATCTTACCAAATATTTTACAAATAATCTTAAAAACGAACAACGCTGAGTCTACATCGGATACAGTTAGAATTAGTAAATATTAGTTAGAAGAAAACAATTAAATATTAGCTAAGTATAATCAGGAATAGCTACAATTAATAGGCAAATAATCAAAAACCTAGCAACGCAGGGTAGTGTACGGTTTGTGTTTGGGTTTAGGTTTGGGTTTTAGACATTTTTTTAAAACATATTTTTTAATATTTGAAATATTTGTTGTATTTTTTAACATATTATTTGAAAATGTTTTCTACTTTGTTTTGTATGTCAGCTAACATTTATTTTATTATATATATCAATTAAGAATCAGGAATAGCTATAATTAATATATAATATATAGGAAAATAATCAAAACCGAGCAACGCCGGGTCGGGTACGGCTATTTTGTGAAATATTTTTAAAAATTTTTTTTCAAATATTTTAAAACATTTTTTTGAAATATTTGTAAACATTTTTGTGGACATTTTTTTGAAATATTTTTTTATATTTTTCAACTAATCTTTGAAATATTATTATTTTAAGATATAATTAAAATATTATAATTATATAATAAATATATAAATATTATAAGATATAAATATTATACTTTTTAAAATATTTGTAGAAAATTTATAAAAAATATATTTTGTAGCAATACAGAAATACAGAATCAGAAATAGCTATAATTAATAAATAATAAATGGGCAACAACAATCAAAAATCAAAAATCGAGCAATGCAGGGTGCAGTTTGAGTTTTCGACATTTTTTAAGTAATATTTTGTAATATTGGAAATATGTGTTGTATTTTTAAAAATATTTTGTGAAATATTTTTGAAATATTTTTCCACTAATTTTTGAGATATTAATATTTGTATAAATTTGTTTGAATTTTAGCAACAATTTATGTAATTGTATATGAAAAGCAGAATTTTGAATAGCCATAATTAATAAATAATAGATAGGTAAACTATCAAACAACAAGTAAAGCAAAGTTGGGTACGGCAAGAAATTCCAAATAAGGAATAGTTATAATTAATAAATGATAGATAGACAAATAATAAAAAAACGAGCAACGACGATTTGGAACTGTTTGGGTTCAGGTTTTCAACATATTTTGGATTATTTGAAATATCTGTTGTATTTTTTGAAATATTTTGTCACTAATTTTTTAAATTTAAAAAAAAATATGTTTCCACATTTGTTTGTATTTTAGATAAACTTTATTTAATTGTATATACTAGAAATGTAGGATCAGAAATAGCTCTAATTAATAAATAATAAATAGGCAAATAATCAAAAACCGATAAATATCGAGTCGGATACTGTTTGGATTTGGGTTTAGCAACGCCGTGTCAGGACGGTGTGGGTTTTGGTTTTAGACATTTTTTTAAAACATATTTTATAATAATTGAAATATTAGTTGTATTTTTTAATATATTTTTTAAAAACACATTTTTTAAAACATATTTTATAATATTTTAAATATTTTTTGTATTTTTTAGCAATTATATATTTTAGAATAATCAGGAATAGCTATAATTAATAAAAATAGTCAAACAATCAAAAACCTAGCAACGCCGGGTATGGCTACTAATATGTTGAAATATTTTTTATATTTAAAAAATATTTTTAGACACTTTTTAAAAATATATTTTATAATATTTTAAATTATTTTTTGTATTTTTACAAAATATTTTACGAATAAATCTAAAAAAGAACAACGCTAGATATACATCGGATACAGTTAGATTTATTAAATATTAGTTAGAAGACTAAAAATTAAAGATTAGCTATGCATAATTAGGAATAGCTATAATTAATAATTGATAGGCAAATAATTAAAAACCGAGAAACGTCGTGTTGGGTAAGGCAAAAAATTTAAAATCAGGAATTGTTATAATTAATAAATAATAGATAGGAAAACAATCAAAAACCTAGCAACGCCGTGTCAGGACGGTGTGGGTTTTGGTTTTAGACATTTTTTTAAAACATATTTTATAATAATTGAAATATTAGTTGTATTTTTTAATATATTTTTTAAAATATTTTTCCACTAATTTTTTAAATATTAAAATATTTTTCTACATTTGTTTGTATGTCATCTAACATTTATTTTATTGTATATAAATAATAGTTAGGAACAAATTAAATATAAATATTTAGCAATGCAGAATTAGTAATAGCTATAATTAATAAATAATAATTGGCAAAAAATCAAAAACCGAGCAACGCCAGGTCGGGTACGGTTTGGGTTTAGGTTTGGGTTTTCGACATCTTTTTAAAACATATTTTGTAATATTCAAAATATTTATTGTATTTTTTAATATATTTTTTGAAATATTTTTCTACTAATTTTTTAATTATTAAAATATTTTTCTACATTTGTTTGTATTTCAGCTAACATTTATTTAATTGTATATATAACAATGAAGAATCAGGAACAGCTATAATTAATAAATAATAGATAGGCAAACAATCAATATCCGAGCAACGCCGGTTTGGGTACGGTTTGGGTTTAAGTTTGGGTTTTAGACATTTTTTAAAACATATTTTGTAATATTTGTTGCATTTTTTAATATATTTCCACTAATTTTTTAAATATTCTTCTATATTTTGTTTGTATTTTAGCTAACATTTATTTTATTGTATATATAGCAATGCATAATCATGAATAGGTATATAATATATCTATAATTAATAAATAATAGATAATAGGCAAATATTCAAAAACCGAGCAACGCCGGGTCGGGTACGGCTAGTATATATATATAATTAAATAGAATTTCTTTTATATAATAGATATATATATATATATATGTGTGTGTGTGTGTGTGTATCTGGTGAGGTAACTCGAGAACCGGGGTACGTCGCGAAAATATTTTATACCCGATCTTAATAAATTTGCAACAGTATAGTCTTGGTCCGGAAAATTTTTTGAATTTTTTACCGCGTACCCCAGAAAAACCTGAAAAATTGACTTTTTGCCATTAAAATGATTTTTTGTCATCCAAAATCTTCGGCGTCGCTTTTTTGAAATATTTTTTTTACATTTTTTCGAAGTATTTTTTTGAATTTTTTTTGATTTTTTTTTGAAATTTTTGGAAATTTTTGAAATATTTTTGAAATATTTTTGACATATTTTGAAATATTTTTAAAATTTTGTGAAATATTTTTAAACATTTTTTTGAAATTTTTTAAAAATATATTTTGTAATATTATTTATATTTTTTGTATTTTAAAAAATTTTATTTTTAATATTTTTTTTTATATTTTTCAACTATTCGTTGAAATATTATTATTTTAAGATATAATTAAAATATTATAATTATATAATAAATATATAAATATTATAAGATATAAATATTATACTTTTTAAAATATTTGTAGAACATTTATAAAAATATATTTTGTAATATTTGGAAATATTTGTTGTATACTAGGAATACAGAATCAGGAATAGCTATAATTAATAAATAATAGATAGGCAAACAATCAAAAATCGATCAACGCAGGGTGCGGTTTGGGTTTTCGATATTTATTAAGTAATATTTTGTAATATTGGAAATATGTGTTGTATTTTTTTAAATATTATTTGAAATATTTTTGAAATATTTTTCCCCTAATTTTTAAAATATTAATATTTGTATAAATTTGTTTGAATTTTAGCAACAATTTATGTTATTGTATGAAAAGCATATATATGAAAAGCAGAATCATGAATATCCATAAATAATAAATAATAGATAGGTAAGCTATCAAACAACGAGTAAAGCAAAGTTGGGTACGTCAAGAAATTCCAAATCAGGAATAGTTATAATTAATAAATGATAGATAGGCAAATAATAAAAAACCGAGCAACGCCGATTTGGAACTGTTTAGGTTTTCAACATATTTTGGAATATTTGAAATATCTGTTGTATTTTTTGAAATATTTTTTATCTAATTTTTTAAATATTAAAAAAAATATGTTTCTACATATGTTTAATTTTATTTAATTGTATATACTAGAAATGTAGGATCAGGAATAGCTCTAAATAATAAATAATAAATAGGCAAACAATCAAAAACCGATAAATATCGAGTCGGGTACTGTTTGGATTTGGGTTTAGGTTTGAATTTTCGACATTTTTTTAAAACATATTTTGTAATATTTTAAATATTTTTTGTATTTTTTAGCAATTCTATATTTTAGAATAATCAGGAATAGCTATAATTAATAAAAATAGTCAAACTATCAAAAACCTAGCAACGCCGGGTAGGGTATGGCTACTAATATGTTGAAATATTTTTTATATTTAAAAAATATTTTTAGACACTTTTTAAAAATATATTTTATAATTATTTAATTAATTCAAATTAAACTTATTTTAAATTATTTTTGTATTTTTACAAAATATTTTACGAATAAATCTTAAAAGGAAAAACGCTAGATCTACATCGGATACAGTTAGATTTATTAAATATTAGTTAGAAGACAAAAATTAAAGATTAGCTATGCATAATTAGGAATAGCTATACTTAATAATTGATAGGCAAATACTTAAAAAGCGAGAAACATCGGGTTGGGTAAGGCAAGCAATTTAAAATCAGATATAGTTATAATTAATAAATAATAGATAGGAAAACAATCAAAAACCTAGCAACGCCGTGTCGGGACGGTTTGGGTTTTAGTTTGACATTTTTTTAAAACATATTTTGTAATAATTGAAATATTAGTTGTATTTTTTAATATATTTTTAAAAATATTTTTCCACTAATTTTTTAAATATTAAAATATTTTTCTACATTTGTTTGTATGTCATCTAACATTTATTTTATTGTATATAAATAATAGTTAGGAAAAAATTAAATATAAATATTTAGCAATGCAGAATTAGTAATAGCTATAATTAATAAATAATAATTGGCAAACAATCAAAAACATAGCAACGCCAGGTCGGGTACGGTTTAGGTTTTGGTTTTCGACATCTTTTTAAAACATATTTTGTAATATTCAAAATATTTATTGTATTTTTTAATATATTTTTTGAAATATTTTTCTACTAATTTTTTAAATATTAAAATATTTTTCTACATTGGTTTGTATTTCAGCTAACATTTATTTAATTGTATATATAACAATGAAGAATAGGAACAGCTATACTTAATAAATAATAGATAGGCAAACAATCAACATCCGCGGTATGGTTTGGGTTTAAGTTTGGGTTTTAGACATTTTTTAAAACATATTTTGTAATATTTGTAATATTTGTTGCATTTTTTAATATATTTCCACTTATTTGTTAGATATCAAACAAATATTTTTCTATATTTTGTTTGTATTTTAGCTAACATTTATTTTATTGTATATATAGCAATGCAGAATCAGGAATAGGTATATAACCTATCTATAATTAATAAATAATAGATAATAGGCAAATAATCAAAAACCGAGCAACGCCGGGTCGGGTACGGCTAGTATATATATATATAATTAAATAGACTTTCTTTTATATAATAGATATATATATATGTGTGTGTGTGTATCTGGTGAGGTAACTCGAGAACCGGGGTACGTCGCGAAAATATTTTATACCCGATCTTAATAAATTTGCAACAGTATGGTCTTGGTCCGGAAAATTTTTTGAATTTTTTACCGCGTACCCCAGAAAAACCTGAAAAATTGACTTTTTGCCATTAAAATGATTTTTTGTCATCCAAAATCTTCGGCGTCGCTTTTTTGAAATATTTTTTTTACATTTTTTCGAAGTATTTTTTTGAATTTTTTTTGATTTTTTTTTGAAATTTTTGGAAATTTTTGAAATATTTTTGAAATATTTTTGACATATTTTGAAATATTTTTGAAATTTTGTGAAATATTTTTAAACATTTTTTTGAAATTTTTTAAAAATATATTTTGTAATATTATTTATATTTTTTGTATTTTAAAAAATTTTATTTTTAATATTTTTTTTTATATTTTTCAACTATTCGTTGAAATATTATTATTTTAAGATATAATTAAAATATTATAATTATATAATAAATATATAAATATTATAAGATATAATAATATACTTTTTAAAATATTTGTAGAACATTTATAAAAAATATATTTTGTAATATTTGGAAATATTTGTTGTATACTAGGAATACAGAATCAGGAATAGCTATAATTAATAAATAATAGATAGGCAAACAATCAAAAATCGATCAACGCAGGGTGCGGTTTGGGTTTTCGATATTTATTAAGTACTATTTTGTAATATTGGAAATATGTGTTGTATTTTTTTAAATATTATTTGAAATATTTTTGAAATATTTTTCCACTAATTTTTGAGATATTAATATTTGTATAAATTTGTTTGAATTTTAGCAACAATTTATGTTATTGTATATGAAAAGCAGAATCATGAATATCCATAAATAATAAATAATAGATAGGTAAGCTATCAAACAACGAGTAAAGCAAAGTTGGGTACGGCAAGAAATTCCAAATCAGGAATAGTTATAATTAATAAATGATAGATAGGCAAATAATAAAAAACCGAGCAACGCCGATTTGGAACTGTTTGGGTTTAGGTTTTCAACATATTTTGGAATATTTGAAATATCTGTTGTATTTTTTGAAATATTTTTTATCTAATTTTTTAAATATTAAAAAAAATATGTTTCTACATATGTTTAATTTTATTTAATTGTATATACTAGAAATGTAGGATCAGGAATAGCTCTAATTAATAAATAATAAATAGGCAAACAATCAAAAACCGATAAATGTCGAGTCGAGTACTGTTTGGATTTGGGTTTAGGTTTGAGTTTTCGACATTTTTTTAAAACATATTTTGTAATATTTTAAATATTTTTTGTATTTTTTAGCAATTCTATATTTTAGAATAATCAGGAATAGCTATAATTAATAAAAAAAAATAGTCAAACAATCAAAAATCCTACTAGAAATGTAGAATCAGGAATATCTCTTATTAATTAATAATAAATAAGCAAACAATCAAAAACCGATAAATGTCGAGTCGGGTACTGTTTGGATTTGGGTTTAGGTTTGATTTTCAACATTTTTTTAAAACATATTTTGTAATATTTGAAATATTTGTTGTATATTTTGTATTTTTTATATTTTATATTTTGTATTTTTTTAATATATTTTTTGAAATATTTTTCCACAAATTTTTTAAATATTAAAATATTTTTCTACATTTATTTGTGTGTCAGCTAACATTTATGTTATTGTATATAAATAATAGTTAGGACAACATTAAAATTAAAGATTAGCTATGTATAATCGAACAATGCAGGGTGGGGTTTGGGTTTTCGACATTTATTAAGTAATATTTTGTAATATTGGAAATATGTGTTGTATTTTTTTAAATATTTTTTTTAATATTTAAAAAATATATTTCCACTAATTTATGATATATTAAATATTTATCTAAATTTGTTTGATTTTTAGCACAAATTTTGTTATTATATATGAAAGACAGAATCATAAATAGCCATAATTAATAAATAATAGATAGGCAAACTATCAAACAACGAGTAAAGCAGAGTTGGGTACGGCAAGAAATTCCAAATCAGGAATAGTTATAATTAATAAATGATAGAGTGGCAAATAATAAAAAACCGAGTCGATTTGGAACGGTTTGGGTTTAGGTTTTCAACATATTTTGTAATATTTGAAATATGTGTTGTATTATTTAATATATTTTTTGAAATATTTTTCCACGAATTTTTTAAATATTAAAATATTTTTCTATATTTGTTTGTATGTCAGCTAACATTTATTTTATTGTATATAAATAATAGTTAGGAACAAATTAAATATAAATATTTAGCAATGCATAATTAGTAATAGCTATAATTAATAAATAATAATTAACAAACAATCAAAAACCGAGCAACGCCAGGTCAGGTACGGTTTGGGTTTAGGTTTTCGACATATTTTGTAATATTCGAAATATTTATTGTATTTTTTAATATATTTTTTGAAATATTTTTCTACTAATTTTTTAAATATTAAAATATTTTTCCGAGCAACGCCGGGTCGGGTACGGCTAGTATATATATATATATATATATATATATATATATATATATACATATGTGTGTTATACATGTATTATATCCTTATCATATACGATATATATATATATATATATATATATATCGGTCATGGTTTTAAGACCTTGCATCTGACCATGCACTTGCAATATATAGGTTGTAACCTTGTAACCTTGTAACCAATTTGTTTAGACACTGCGATCAACATCAGTAATGAGTTTTCGGCGGTGTATCGTATATTAATTATTATAAGCTATATTAAATAGATGTGTTTTCAATTTGACTTTAAAGGTGTGGTCAGAAACTATAGATCTAATTGAGTGAGGTAGGGAGTTCCATAGTTTAGGTGATATTATAGAAAAAGAAGATTCCTGTTTTTTATTTAGTGATAAAGTTGTTGGTATATTTAGTTTGTATTTATGTATTGTTCGTTGTGGTCGGGATGACTTGTAGTTCGTAAGTAGTTCAGTAAGATAGTCAGGTTTATTATTATGGGTGGCATGGTGGGTCAGTAGGAGTAATTTGTATTGTATGCGGTAAGGGATGGGTAGCCAGTGAATGGATTTCATATAAGGTGTGATATGTTGTCTTGAGTATTTTTTTATCCTGAAAATGGTTCTGATGGCTCTATATTGTAATTTAGTGAGCATTTTTATAGTATGTGCTGTGAGTGAATTTAAAGTAGAGTTACAGTAGTCAAGTCGGGGCAGTATTAAGGAAGTAACTAGTAGTTTGGCAAGTTCAGTAGTTATAGAAGGTCTAATAAGTCGGATCGTATGTAAGGTGTAATTAATGGACTTCGATATATTAGTTATATGTGGTAGATAAGACAGCTTTTGGTCAAGTGTGAGGCCGAGGTTTTTAGCTTGGACACGAAATATACATAACAATAACAAATATAAAATACAAACCGAATAACAATATATATAAATAATAAAACATTTAATTACAACATAGAAATCTACACATGGCCGGGAATGGGAGTGTGTACTGTGCACTCGCTATCTTGCAATGCTGCAGTGAAAATATCACGTGATATTTGAGGCTCAGTGGGGTAAATATGTTATACGCTGATTACATTTACATGAATATTTGAAATATAATTTCATATAAAGTAATATTTAATGTATAAAATATTATATTTATTTAATAAATAGTATATTATATATTCACCAATATATAACTGATGTGTTTATAAATATATTTATTTAGTATATACTATATAGCTTAAAAATCAAAGGTTTAATACAAAATTTATTAATTTTTCGTAACAAATTAATTCAGATATAATTTTATATAATGTAATATTTAATGTAAATAATGTTATATTTATATAATAAATAGTATATTATATATTCACAAATATATAACTAATGTGTTTATATATACATTTATTTAGGGTATAGATTAAAAATCATAAGTTTATCCACATTTTGTGAATTTTTCGTAACAAATTTAAAAAATTATAATTGTAATATTTAAAATAAATTGAATACACGGAACGTATGCACTAGAAACGCAAAAAATATATACAATATATACAATTATTATAAAAAAAAAATAATATATAAATATTGTAAATCATTATATATATTTCTATTTCAATATATTTAGTATACTTAAAGCCACTTAGGTAGCTTTGTATGAGAACAACGGTGTACTATAAAAATAAATACATTTGCCCTTGTATGGTTTATATATAACATATATTTTACAGTAGTTCTTGTACGATTTATATATTTCACTGTTTTTCTTATACGGTTTGTATATTCTATGGTTTTTCTTATACGGTTGTTCTTGTCGGTTTGTATTTCACGGTTTGTATATTCCATGGTTTTTCTTATACGGTTGTTCTTGTCAGTTTGTATTTCACGGTTTGTATATTCCATGGTTTTTCTTATACGGTTCATCTTGTCGGTTTGTATATTGCATTGTTTTTCTTGTCGGTTTGTATTTCACGGTTTGTATATTCCATGGTTTTCTTACACGGTTGATCTTGTCGGTTTTTATTTCACGGTTTGTATATTCCATGGTTTTTCTTATACGGTTGTTCTTGTCAGTTTGTATTTGACGGTTTGTATATTCCATGGTTTTTCTTATACGGTTCATCTTGTCGGTTTTTATATTGCATTGTATTTTGTGTCGGTTTTTATTTCACGGTTTGTATATTCCATAGTTTTCTTACACAGTTGATCTTGTCGGTTTGTATTTCACTGTTTTTCTTATACGGTTTGTATATTCTATGGTTTTTCTTATACGGTTGTTCTTGTCGGTTTGTATTTCACGGTTTGTATATTCCATGGTTTTTCTTATACGGTTGTTCTTGTCAGTTTGTATTTCACGGTTTGTATATTCCATGGTTTTTCTTATACGGTTCATCTTGTCGGTTTTTATATTGCATTGTATTTTTTGTCGGTTTTTATTTCACTGTGTTTCTTATACGGTTTGTATATTCTATGGTTTTTCTTATACGGTTGTTCTTGTCGGTTTGTATTTCACGGTTTGTATATTCCATGGTTTTTCTTATACGGTTGTTCTTGTCAGTTTGTATTTCACGGTTTGTATATTCCATGGTTTTTCTTATATCGGTGATCTTGTCGATTTGTATTTCACTGTTGTTCTTAAACAGTTTGTATATGTTATGGTTTTTCTTATACGGTTGTTATTGTCGGTTTGTATTTAGCGATTATTCCTGTACGATTTGTATATTCCATGGTTATTCTTATACTATTTGAATATTTCACGATTGTTCGTGCCTCCATAATTGTATATGTTATCCTAATTTTTTTTAAATAATCGTTTAATTAATTGTATTTGATCTAATTTTATTTTAAATTACATAATTACGTTTAATAATATGTGATAAAATAATTATTTTTTAGTTTAAAAATATTTATATATGATATTAAATGATTTCCTGGTATCTTTTAAATATTTTATTTTATAAATATATTCAACAATACATCAATATTAGTTGCAAATATATGAGTAATTAATAAGGTAAAATCAAAATATATTCTTCTGATATAAAATGTATAGAATTTACACATATATTGTTATTAATATTCAAAGTATATTACCAAATTTATAGTTTATACTATTAATAAAATCAAAATATCTTAAATTTGATAATACATATCTGTGTATAAATATTTGTATAACAAGTATAAAGTATAATAATTGGAAATTATGTATTATTATTATCTTATTCATTATTATTATCTACTAATATATACTAATATTGTATAGTGCACTAATTAAGAGTTTAAATATTATATGTCAGATTAAAACACATATGATACTCATCAATTTTTTTATTTCCATATTAGATTACTATTCAGAAAATGAACTTATTTTCTATATATATAATGATTTTGAATTTAGAAATTAATTATAACTAATATATAAATATATATTTATAAATAATATCGAGTATAACACAATATAATATACTATAGAATTTATATTTAAAATAATTAAAAATATATTCAGAATACTATATTCAATATAAATTACGAAAATAAATTAATTTACTATATCTAGTGTAATTTAATTTAAACTATATTATTTTAATTATTAAATATATTATTATTAATTAATTATATTATATAACTATATTACATTAATTAACGTATTATGCAACGCATTATTGAATAATATCTTAGATTTTATTTTAAATTGTAAATTAATTTTATTTAATAACATATTTACAATGTTATAGGTTATATCTGCCGGTTATATTACATATTACATTTAAATATCAAGTTTCAATCTAAAAATAATAATTCAATATTATTATCACTATTTCTACAGTTATATACGAAACAATATCGATAATTTACAAAACTATATATTTTGAAATTTAAGTAAATATTGAAAATTTACAATTTTTATAAATCACCCCACTGAGGTGAGATATCTAATAAGGGGCGCTACTCGACGTCAACTATACAATAGCAAGTGCACACTCCCCTTCCCGACATGACTATGCAATCAACCGAGCTTGAATCCTAAAACAATTTATGCATGCAGATATATCGATATTACGTAATGACCGAATTGAATTTAATTCAATTCGACATAAATGTATATTACATTAATCGATATATCTACAAACTTAACTTTATAACATATATATATATATATATATATATATATCGACCCGCATGTCTGCAGGCTATTGCCAATGCTCATGGCTCCAGCAATTTAGAAACATATAAATGTATGCATTATGTCGATATAAAGGCACCTATATCCAATTTTTGTTGATGTTATGTTCTCGTGAACCGGCTAACTAAAGTCAACTGTAATTTAGTGTATCCATTTAGTAAACTAACTCATGCCAAATAAATTTATATTATATTATCATATATCAAACATAGTCTCCCCTATATTATAATATATTGTCATACCATATCACATATTATTATTTTATCTTATTCATACACACAATATAATATAAATTAATATATATATCGTATAAATATACCTACAATCTCATATCGTGACAGTTAAATATATTGCCAAGGATTATATATAATATGTTATAGAATAATACATGTATGTATAAGAAGACGTCTCTATCTTCCTATTCAGGTATTATTAACAATCGAATACCCATTACTTGTTTATATTAATAGATCTTGTATTTTAAGTTTCGAAATACATATATACAATACGATTAATTATATATATGTATTATATATATTAATTATATCTATATGTCCTTGGAAAATTAATTTAAAATAATATATATATATATATATATATATATATAATGTACTGAATAACACTACAGCCTATTAACTTAAATACACGTTAATATAATATCCTTGAACTTTTATAAATAATTTCAGAAATATATCATTAATATCACCAATCTAATTGTATATGATTACCATATTAGTGAGGATATTCCTATGTTGCTAGGTAGTATTCATCTGCATTCAAACGCTACTATGTTTAATAATTATTCTGCATACTAACCAATGTTACATTTAATTAAGCTGATTTTCCATTTAAACAATATTTTTCTATATAATAATAGTACAAATACTATTATTCAATTTATTTCAAGGCCTTCAACCAATATGACCTCATTAACTTATCACCTACATCACACGATAGCATACGTAAATGTCTTCGTGTACTTCCTAATCAATTTAATAACTCCCCTGACTGTTTATATTAAAGAAACTTTCGTATGATCTTAGATATCCCTTATCCTTACTATTTACTAATATTTTATCAAATGGTAATTGTCCAAATATATAGAAAAAATCCAATATAGCTCCTATATTCCAAAAGGGTAACCCTTCATTTACAGCTAACCATATACCCATCAGTATCCTTCCTACCTCATTAATGTGAATTGACATAGTAATTTACTTTTTTAAGAATAAAATTATACTAAAATAATTATTTTGAGTAAATCAAGTTTGAAAATGACATATATTTATTATTAAAATATATAGCTTATTTGAATAAAAAGAGTATAGTACATATGTACATATGTGTTTTTTTATTTATTATACAAACAATATATGTATATAATGCATGTATATATATATTATAAATAGTTATAATAATATTATATGTATATTATACATATATAAATATATATATATATTATATAATATTACTATAGTAATCAAAAATATATATATATATATATATATATATATATTATAGTAATCCATATGTTATGTAGTGTATATTAGTGTATATGTGTATGCGAATGAATTATCTTTAGATCAGCGCGCGGTAATGAATATGCATGTATAAGTGTGGGTATGCATCGTATATAGGTAACATTTTATATATCATGCGGCGCGGAGTATTCGGCGAGTTATTATAGGTTATATAATGTCGATTAGGTGTTAACCTACGGTGCCATAAAGGATCGACCACCAATCAGCAAGAAACTACGAGAGACTACCAAATCTAATTGTATAGACACGCCCCTAAAATATCGTGGGCGTGTTGAGCCGAAACTAATCTTGGCTTTTACCGTTTGGTCACAGTGTAGGTCCTATTATACAGTGTAGGTCCTACACCTAATACTAACCAATTCTCTAATTATCCTATATCTCCTAATAATGTTAGAAAATGTCTATGTTTACTGCCTAATAAATATAACACTCTCCCGACGGGTTACAAAAGGCTATTTAAAAAAAATTATCCTATGAAATTTGTTATCGATTATATTCTTGAATCTGGAACTTGTCCTAGTATTTAGAAAAAGTCTTTCATTATATATAATAGTTATACCTATATTTAAATAAGGTGACCCATCTCTCGCTGTGAATTACAGACCAATTAACTTACTCCCAAGTTTATTCATTGTTTTCAAAAAAATACTCTCTTATCATTTATCCTATTATTTACGAACCAATGGAATCGTAACTGAGCACCAGTGTGGGTTTCTATCTAGTAAATACACGGAGTTACAGCTTTTGAACTTTTATAGTTCCATTTTAAAATCAAAAAATAAATATTTGATATCGGATATTACTTACATCGATATGGCTAAAGCTTTTGA
The DNA here is from genome assembly GCA_964019155.1 of Osedax fenrisi. Classification (NCBI taxonomy): domain Eukaryota; kingdom Metazoa; phylum Annelida; class Polychaeta; order Sabellida; family Siboglinidae; genus Osedax; species Osedax fenrisi. The sequence continues at coordinate 56,266,152 of OZ025243.1, forward strand.
TAAAGTGTCACACTTAACATTTTTATATAAGCTAGATTATTATGGTATCAGGGGAATATACATAAATAGTTAGCTTCTTATTTATCTAATCGAACTATATGCATTAAAGTCTATAAAACGTATTATAATTATATACCTGGTAGCTCTGGTGTTCCCCAAGTTCTGTGATAGGTCCCTTACTATTCATTTTATACATAAACGATCTTCCTGATATAATAAATCCATATGTATTAATATCGTTATTTGCAGATGATGCGAAGCTAGCTAATTGCTTTAAATTACACAAGGAAAATAATATGCAAGAAGCTCTAAATAGTCTATACAAATGGATGTTTGACTGGGAACTAGAACTGACTCCTTCTAAATGCGTTGTTATGATAATAGGATGCAATGACCATCCCCAGTTTACTCATTGAATGGAGTACTTTTACCTGTTGTCAATCAATTCAAAGATCTGGGTATAACTTTCTGTGATAATCTTAGTTTCAATATACACATTAATTCAATATACTCAAAAGCATATATACTTATAAATAGAATTGTAGATGCTCTATTGCTAATTACTATGTATTTATGTTATAAGCTTATATAAGCTATGTGCACCCAATACTAGAATATAATTCATCAATTTGGAATAATCATACAAATTATATAGCTTTAATACTAAAGCTTTAGAAAAATTCCAAAGACCATTTACTAAAAGATTATTCTATAGATGTAATATTAGCATGGCTTCTTATTCTAATCGTTTAATTTATTTTAATATCAATTATCTATCTCACCACAGATTAATTATCGACATGGTACTTACATACAAGATTCTGAACGGACTTGTGGATGTCGTGGCAGCATCTATATATGATACGTATAGCAGCCAATGCAGAGGCCCTCTAATCAAACTATGACCCAGAAATGTAAATCTACAAATTACTTAAACTATTTTGTAAATATAATTCCTTCATTATGGAATTCGCTTCCCAATAAAATGTCTTCTTGTAAATCAGTCAATTGCTTTCGTGTTATGTTAAAACTTTCTTCTTGGCTAAATTCTTATCAATTTTCACAATTATTATGTTTTATTTAACTTTATATATATCTATATATATATATGTGCTTACTTTTATTTATTTATTTATTTTTTTTAACACTACATATATTTCATTTGAATATGATATTTTGCTAGAGTTTTTATACATCTGGATTGTGTGCAGCATAATTCTAGAGGGCAGGATATGTCATACCACTATTTAACAGGGACTATCGACTAGGGATTGTATCCATCCCATATGGGCCTGATCACCCCGAGACTTCCGCTCTAGATTTTGTTTCACACATTCAGTTTGTTGTATTTAACGATTTTACTATTTTCATATTCATTTTGGGATATGGTTAGTATACCAGGTTAGTATACCATATATGGCCCGTTTAAAAGATTACCAATTTTATAATATATTTATTATTATTTCTTGTTTCGTTTCGGTTTGTTTCGCTTTATTTTAAATTCATTAATATTATTATAATTGTATTCGTGTTGCTAAACAATAAACTATTTATCTATCTATCTATATATCTAGCTATCATTAACCATTCCCTATAGGCAATTATAATGTCTTATGACATTATAATGTCCATTGCATAATGCAATACTTGTATTGTATGGCGTACAATGTACGCAGTACAGTGTACGTTAATGCTATACATACATACTATAGTATAGTATAACATATTATAGTATAGTATAATATAATGTAGTGCTACTATAGTATAGTATAATATAGTGTAGTGCTACTATATTATAGTGGGTACAGTTATAACATAACATAAATAACTCGACTTAACTAATAATATGCTTACATTCAATACACAATTCGATATCGCAGAACTTATTACAACATAACTAGACTATCATACAACGACTCAATATACATGTGTATATATGTAGGTGTATATATATAGGTATACCAGGTATACATGTAGGTATACTAGGTACACATAATATATAGTGGCTACCATTAGTTGTTTTATTAAAGTTATTGTAATAAAGGATATTATTATCATTATTGTTTACATACTATAGTATTATTATAAATTATACTATAACTAATTACAATTATAAGAATATACATTGTATGCATTACGGAAGGGTTAAATACCATACACCTATACATATTAATTAATTATTACTCTTATATATTCTTACTCCTATATATATATATGTGTGTGTGTATGTGTATGTGTGTGTGTTTTAATATATAAATAAATTTTAAAATATACATAAATACATATAGCGGTTTATTTATATCGATGATATATAAAAATATATATATATTATACATACCAATATGTTTATAAAAGCATTGTGTTTGGGTTCTAGTGAAGTTATAACAGTAGTGTGATAATTAATTCACAGTGGTAATGGCCTGCGCACAATACAACCGGAAGTGTAAACAACAACACGCTTACTAACTACAGTACACAATGCCATCTGTAATTAGTGGGAACGCCCCTTTCAATTAAACATAGGAACCCGATAGGAACTACTATACAGCATAACATACTGTATAATGAAATATGTAAACATACTATATACTCACATGTTAGTGTATATAAATGAATACAATTGTTTAAAAGTGATAATTATAAATGAATTCCCTAATCAAAACTAATAATGACAACCTATAAGTATCGAAGTATCGATCTATAAGTACACACACGTATACACATATGCTTAGTGAAAAGTACGACATATAGGACATGTACGTGAAATATGTTGTAAAGTATACATTATACACTGTACACTAGATCGGTTCGTACTACATTTTTTTTCGCAATTTTAAAAACCTTCACATCTGTGACAATTATGTATACTATGATGAATAAGTGTTTAACATTTTAGACCTATATCTTAAATATTGTTATGTCAATAGACCTTTTTATTTTAACATTGAATACATACACAAGTTGACATGGGGGAGATATAGAAATAAGTTTTATTCAATTTTTATAAAATTGGATGATTTTTTTTAAGACAACTATGGATATATCCTAGAAACATATATAACAAGTTGTATTAACAGTACAAAATATTTTTCATAACAATCTAGATGCCCAAATTTTATAAAATAATTTTAGTCAAAAAAAATATCTAAAAATCGTATAATTTAATATAAATAAATTATTAAAATTTAATTTAAAAAATTAAAATATATAATTTATAGATAATAATAATACAATTCAAATTAATTATTAAAAAATTAAAAATTATTTTTAGAAAAAAAATTAACATCATTTTTAATTTTTTTTGGATTTTTATTTGAAATATGAAATACAAAATAAGTTTACATATTTTTTAATTTTTTTAATTATATTTGTATAAAGGATATTTATATCTAACTTATATCCACAATTCAATAAAATCTGATCACTCAAATTTATGTAAAGTATAATTATATATATTAATTTTAAAAAATTAATTATTTTTTTGAATTATTTTGAAATAAATACTTTGTAAAATGGTGTATTTTCTCGAGTTTAAGGAGACATTAATATTGGTAATTTGTAGATATAAACATGAAATATAGATATTATATTAATAATAAATATAAATAATGGTATATATTATATTAATTCATTAAATATAATACCAATACATAATTAATATTAAATATTAATTTAAATATTTGTAAACATCAAAGATAATAAGATGGTGTCATTACTATTATACATGGAATATTATAGATTTTATCTTAAAATAATAATTTATATTTCAAACTTTAAATGCTTCGTGACCAAAGGTAACTATTTTTTTATAAAAATTATTAACACATATTATACTAAAATATAGATATGTATTATATTTTATATGAAGGATTAAAAATTGAATCGAACGAACCGGTCTACTGTATACTGTACATTATACACTGTACAGTAATCCGTTAACTTTTTACCGATATTTATAGAGAAATTATTATATTATACAAAAGAGTGTTTCTGTCACAATGATATAATTTATTTTATTTTACATCCAATATCCGACCAGCGCCAGAACTCTTAAACATTCCTATACATAATGTAATATAGGATAAATACCTCTATTTCATATATTGAATTTACGTGTAAATTACATTATAAACAAATAATTTTAAAATATAGCTAAATATAAATTCAAATTAATAGATCTTATATATAAGGGCGTTAATATCAATTTAACCTACACTATTATTATAATATATAATATAATTATTGATTAATAACATAATAATGTTGTATACAAAATACGCCCGACTTGCAGCACACTATATTGCAATATACCCTACATTGCACCCTTAACTGCACCCTACACATAATATACAACTGTAGTCCACTGTCCCCCTATAGGGTCGGCGGAGTCCTGATGTAGTACCAGGCACCCCTCGTGAAACTGAACACCTAGCCAGGTGTCGTATTACTGCAGTACGCGGCCTAAGTTAGGGCGCGGCCCCCTATCGATAACATCTAGCACTACAACAATAGAATTACGTAATCAGATAGCTATGTAATAGTCCTCAACATCTATTGTTATACCGGTACTCTAAGGGCGATCATAGAAAATTTAAAATTAACAGATTAACATTGGACTATGATTTTCTTAATAAATATACCATTAAAATGAAGCACACGAAATTTTTTTTATTTTTATTAATCTAAGCTCACACGACAGCCTCGTGAAGTTTAACATGTAGTTAGATACACATTTTACATTGTAAAAAATAAATTATAAAAAAATAAGTATTTGAAACCTTTGTTATGAATAATTTGTTATCAAATCTTAACACACTATTTATTTTATAATAATGGAATAGAAAATATAAAAAATAGAATTAAAATAAAAAATTCCTGGACATTTCTTGGAATTTTAACAGGACAATCGTAAAAAATGACTAAAAAAAAGATTGACAGTATGTCGTGTTGTCAAAAATTAATAAAAAAAAAATTGAAGTATACATATATTCTTAAATTTCAATAGCTATAAGATGCAATGTGTCCAAAAAAACTATGATCACCCTTACGGTACTCTCATAATAATGCATACAAGTATTTTCTAGTATATATATATACATGTTATTAATACTAAAATTAATATATTAATATACTATTTTGTATAATTATGTTTCACAGTGTGTTACGGCATTTCTATATACATTCTGATGATGATGATTTTATTTTAGCAATGATTTAATTATAAATATATTATAGTGTGACAATAATATATTACCTATATTTATAGATACAATAAATGTAATTAAAGTAATATATACTACGGACAGATATGCGACAACGAATTGAGTTGAGGTTCGGATATCGTGAACAATGAGGTCATTATTTAGTTTGTGTTTAAAGGTGGATGTCGGGGTGTTAATAGTTTGTTACATGGAGGGAGTTGATTCCAGGGGAGGCTGGCGCTAATAGAGTAGCGACGCTTCCATAATTTGTCAGTCAAAAGGAAGGTACTAAATATGTACATACACATACAAATATACAAATATATATATATATACATATGTGAATATATATATATACATATGTGTGCTATACATGTATTATATCCTTATCATATACGATATACGATAGGTCAGGGTATTAAGACCTTGCATATATATGACCATGCAATTTCACTATATAGGTCGTGATATTATAGAGATAAATTCTAGTGTAATATGATTACATAATATTTTTTAATAATAAAATATACTACAATATGTATATTTAGTTTATATTCATTAAGTTAATATTATTACATTATAGTGTATTGCGTAATAGAAAAACCTTACGCTCCCCGAGATATTAGATCATTTATTACAAATACTAAGTATCCTATAGAAACGAACGAAAATACATCCGAATCTCGCCGAGTTTCTCGTTATTCCAAGGGCATTCTACTTGTAGCGTGACGACAATTCTGTCGCATGGCAACCGTAACCAAGTACGCGCATACACACTCGGAACATATTCGCACACCGCACACCGCACTCTCTATACTTACACTATACTGTAGTTATATAATGAAACTAACTTGTCGTGTAGCAACTTACAACGAAATATCTACGTATACATTGTATACCTATATACACATTTATGTGAATATTTATTTATTTAATATAAGGATATCTATGGACATATCTATATTCATATATAATATATATATATATATATATATATATATATTAATATGTGCATACCTATATGTGCATACATATGCGCATGTCGAACGCATTCTAGAATTAGTATTCAGGTAAACAATAAAGCCACGTGGCTCTCTCGTAATGTTAATTAGTTCATCACACGTGATTCCTAACACGTGACTATCGAATACAGATCGGGTTCTATTGTTGACTATTATTGGGAGGCTTGTCTAGGCATGTGATTAGGAGCGATGGTAATGATGATACGATGATACGGAGAATGCTTGGAATGTTAGGAATCCTAGTATAGGAATGCTCGTAATTATGTTAGATTAACTCGGGTGAAATTTCTAAAATTCTACTTAAATATATACATATATATATATATATATATATATATATATATATATCGACCTGCATGTCTGCAGGCTATTGCCAATGTTCATGGCTCCAGTAATCTAGAAACATATAAAGATATGCATTATGTCGATATAAAGGCACCTATATTCACTTGTTGTTGATGTTATGTTCTCGTGAACCGGCTAACTAAAGTCAACTGTAATTTAGTGTATCCATTTAGTAAACTAACTCATGCCAAATAAACTTATATTATCTTATCATATCTCAAACATAGTCTACCCTATATTATCATGTTTTGTCATACCATATTATATCTTATTATATTATCTTATGCATACACAATGTGTAGTAAAATTAGTGCTGTAAAATTTCAAATATCAAATATCAAATCTTTTTTTTCCGGTTCGGTTCACATCTTTAATTTTCGGGTATTTAGAGAGATTTGATGGTCTCAAATATTTATTTTAAATGTAGTTTCGGTTCGGGTAACGATCGATTAACATAATTATGTAATACGTCTCTTTCAACTATTTAAAATATCTATTAAAATGTATAGGTATGTTTATTAATTTGATTATCAGTTTTGCCACCTATAGGATACAATATTTAAAATAGAATAATGTTATCAAGGATACCGTGTCCTTGATTTATTATTCATTAATACTATTTAAAAATGAATACTTATATTCTAAATATTCCTACAGGAATATCATTGAAATGATTTATACTCTGTACTAATATATAAAAATGTTAATCCATAAACTATTTAAAACTATATTTGTCTACGAATACATTTTAAATAAATATTTTATACTATAGTGTATATATATAGTATATATAATATATACTTTATACTATATTTAGTATATACTATAGTAAATACACTACACTAAATATACTACACTAAATACTATAGTATTATACTATATATACTATATATATACTGAGATATAGGATTATTAGAATAGTAAAGTATTCAATAAGTAATTAATAAGTATTTATTGTTAATTATTGAATTATAATTTATTAATTAATACTATAGTATAAATTATAATTTATCAATTATTATTATTAATTTATAATAATTAATTATATATTATTAATTATTAATTATATATTATTTTAATAATTATTAATTATTAATAATTATAATTATAAATAATTATTTATCAATTATATTTATTAATTAATAATAATTAATAATATATTATTAATTATTAATTATATATTATTTTAATAATTATTAAATATTTAATAATAATATATTAATTAATAATTATTTATGAATTCATTATTATTATTATTATTATTATTATTTATTAATAATAATTATTTATTAATTATTATAATTAATAATTAATTTAATTAATAATATTGATTGATTGATTGATTGATTGATTGATTGATACTTTATTTAAGCAAATATATAGCCGAAAATATAATAGAAAATATAAAGTATAAATATTTGCTAACGATAACATACTACACTAAATACTATAGTATTATACTATATATACTATATATATATATATACTGAGATATAGGATTATTAGAATAGTAAAGTATTCAATAAGTTATTAATAAGTATTTATTATTAATTATTGAATTATAATTTATTAATTAATACTATAGTATAAATTATAATTTATCAATTATTATTATTAATTTATAATAATTAATTATATATTATTAATTATTAATTATATATTATTTTAATAATTATTAATTATTAATAATTATAATTATAAATAATTATTTATTAATTATATTTATTAATTAATAATTATTTATGAATTCATTATTATTATTATTATTTATTAATAATAATTATTTATTAATTATTATAATTAATAATTAATTTAATTAATAATATTTATTGATTTATTGATTGATTGATACTTTATTTAATCAAATATATAGCCGAAAATATAAAGTATAAATATTTGCTAACGATAACATACGTTATAGAAATAAACAAAGAATAATACGAAATTAAAAAATTAAAGAAATTAAAACGTTTTACAGTTAGCGTAAAAATAAATCATATAGTAAATATAAACGAAAAATGATCAAAATAGTAATAAAAGATAGCTTAAAAATAATCGAAAATAGAAATAAAATACATTATTTTGTAAGTGGCATCGAAATATTCAATTTCTACTTTAACTTTATAGAATTATTCTTATCTTTGTACCCTGTTTTAGTAATACATTATTAGTTATATAGTTTAATATTTAAATGTTAAATTTTAAATATATTATAAACAGAACATGTTAAAAATCAATTAAACCAATACTAGAATGAAACAAACAAATAATATAATACATACCAAAATCTGTAATAATAGTAGGTAGTACTTTATTAATTTTATATTTTAATTGTATAATACATTTGAAACATATATATATATATATATATATATATATATATATATATATATATATATATAAACAGAACACGTTACAAATAAATAAACCAATATACTTATACAAAAACAGAACACGTTAATAACAAAATATACGAATAATATTACGAAACAAACAATATAATACTTATCACTATACTCTGAAATAATAGAAAATTATTAATATTGTATTTTAGTAATATAATGCATTTGAAACATATATATAAAATATATATAAAACAAAAATATAATAACGAACAAACAAAAATAAAATAATACTTCCCACTTTATCTGTAATAATAATGAATTATTAATTTTATATTATAGTATATTTGAAATATAGATATAAATAGCCTGAATTTTCTATAACAAAAACAAATTTTTAACAAAATATAATACAGAACAAACAGAAAATAAAATAATACTTCCCACTTTATCTGTAATAATAATGAATTATTAATTTTATATTATAATATATTTGAAATATAGATATAAAAACCCAAATTTTCTATAACAAAAACAAATTAAAAAAAAAAAAAAAAACCCCGAAGAGTTAATGCAATAAATAAGATACAAAATGAAACATAAATCAATATAAATTATAAATTTCTGTTAACAATTTTTTTTTGTCAAAATAGATTTTGTTTATTTTATTTTTAAAAGATGAAACAGATACAGATTTTATTATATCATTATTTAATGAAGTCCATATATTAAATGATCTATTATTAATTATATTTTTAATTGTATTATCATAATTATGTATTACATTTAATTTTTTACAATTATCTCTAGTTCTACAATTATTCGAAATGTTAAGAATTTCAGATATATTTATATCTGTATAATTATTTGAAATTTTAAAAATTGTAGTTAGATCTATTTTAATCTTCTAAGTTCAAGTGATTCTAATATAAAATATACCATTCTCTCTATATATGATTTATAATTAATATTTGATGAATTTTTATATCCTACGCATCTTGTAATTAATCTTCTAGTAAATACTCTTTGCACTCTTTCAATTGTTATTAATAATAATTAATTAATATCTCATTTTTGTCTTCGTTACATTATTTTAAAATATTATTAAAAGATTTGAAGTTCTCGAGAACATACCTAAATATGAGAGATTTTAAGTACTCGAGAACTTGATATTTTTTATTAAATTTGAAATTCTCGAGAACTACAATTTTAAGATTTGAAGTTCTCGAGAACAACCAAGTATTTGAAATGTTACAGTACTAATACACACAATATAATATAAATTAATATATATCATATAAACATATCTACAATCTCATATGGTGACAGTTACATATATTACTAAGGACATTATATAAAATATGTTATAGGATAATACATGTATATATATATAGGAATACGTCTATCTCTTCCTATTCGGGTATTGTTAGCAATCGAATACCCATTACTTGTTTATATTACATCAATGTTTAGACAATAGGTGTATTTATAAATATATTTGCATATTGGTCAGTATCGCACCTGTATTTTAAGTTTCAAAATGCATATATACAATTTCGTCATGAGATTATTTATATATAGATATATATATATATATATATATATATATATATATATATAAATATATCTATATGTCCTTGGAAAAATTAATTGAAAATAAGATATATATATATATATATATATATATATATATAATGTACTGAATAACAGTACAGCCTATTAACCTTAATACATGTTAATATAATATCCTTGAACATTTATAAATAATTTCAAAAATATATCCTTAATATCACCAATCTAATTTTATATGATTATCATATTAGTGAGGATATTTATATATTGCTAGGTAGTATTCATCTGCATTCAAACGCTACTATGTGTAATATTTATTCTGCGAACTAACCAAGGTTACATTTAATTAAACTGATTTTCCATCTCAACAATATCTTTCTATATAATAATAGTACAAATACTATTATTCAATTTAATTCAAGGCCTTCAACCAATATTACCTCATTAACTTCTCACCCTACGATGTAGGGCGTACGTTGGGCTACGTAGGGCCTACTTCACACGATAGAATAAGTAAATGTCTTTGTATACTTCATATTCAATTTGATAACTCCCTGATCGTTTATTAAAAGTAAAATTAAAGAAACTTTCGTATGATCTTAGATATACCTTATCCTTACTATTTACTAATATTTTATCAAATGGTAATTATCCAAATATATAGAAAAAATCCAATATAGCTCATATATTCCAAAAGGATAACCCTTCATTTGTAGCTAACCATATACCCATCAGTATCCTTCCTATATCATTACTGTGATATGAGAAGATACTTCAGTATAATCTAACATATTATTAACGATCTAATGGCGTATTAACTAAACATCAATATCGTTTATTAATTTCTATCTATTTCAATTACAAATTAAATTGATATTGTTTCTATACAAATAATAGATGAAAAATCAAAAAAGCACAATATTTTATCTGCTATTTACGGCCCGCATGATAGTGATACTACTTTATTCAATGATTTAATTTTTAAATTATATTAATACAGATATAATTCTATGCTCAGATTTTAATATAGACTTTTCAAAAAATTCAAATATTATACAAATGTTTAATTATATACTAACTTAATTAGGTCTCTCGTCCATATATTAACTAGCGGTATTATAGAATCTGATATAATAGATCACTCTATTTTATTTTTAATTTTTAATTTAAACATACAAATTTACATAATACTAATACTAAACCATTCATTAGAAATAAAAAACATATTAATGATTTGAAAAAAGAATTGAATATTATAATTTGGCAAAATTAAATTGTAAGTAATAACCCTTCAAATTATTACTCTTCTTTTATTAAAAAGTTAAATTTTCTAATGGATAAACATTTTCCTTTAATCATAAAAATATAAAAAATGATTATATTAATCCTTGGATTACAAATAAACTTAAAAATGCCATTAAAAAAAAGAATAAACTTTTTTCATTTTATAAAAAATATAAATGTCAAATTGCGCTAACGAGATATAAAAAAATAAATAATAAATTAATTAAACATTTAAAATTTCAAAAAAATAAATATTATAATGAATTATTTTCTAAAAATAATCAAAGTGATAATTGGTAAATAATTAATAAACTAATTAATAAAAAATATAATAACTTTCAAAATATATTTATTTACAATGGTATTGAAATACATAATAAAAAGTTCAATGCGAATACTTTAATAACTATTTTTCTAATATTGGTGAAAATATTGTGAATACAATACATAATAGTAGTAACAATGATTTAAAATTAATAATATATAATCCATATAGTTTTTATTTCATACCTATTACCAATAGTGAAATAATTAACGTTACTAATAGCATGAAATCTAAAGTATCCATGGATGTAAATAATTATGATATGTCATTGATAAAACAGATTATTAATTGTATTTTATATCCTGTAAATCATATATTTAATAATAGTATTGTAACTGGACTATTTCCAACGCATATGAAAAAATCAATTATAAAACCACTATTTAAAAATAATGACAATAACAATATTATTAATTACCGCCCAAATGCATTTTTACCACAAATTAGTAACATATTTGAAAAAATTATATAATATAGTTTATCCAATTTCATAATTATACATAAAATAATAAATAAGAATCAATATGGTTTTATTCAAAATCTAATACAACAATATCTCTTTTCAATATCGCATTATATTCTACAAAAAATAGTGAACTTATAAAATTACAAAATTTTTCTAGATCTGAAAAAAGCTTTCGATGTTGTTAATCATGTATTATTATTAAAAAAACTTGAAATATATGAAATAAGAGGAAATATATATAATCTAATAAAACGTTATTTAAATAACAGAACATTTACTACAAAAATAAATAATTCATTATCGAATACTAAATATGTAGAGTACGGGGTTCCTCAAGGTTCTATTATGGGGCCCTTATTTTTTATAATTTTTATAAATGACCTACCAAATTTTTTTAAAAATGTGAATAATATTAATTGAAAAAATTGCAACATAATTTCACAAAAAGATTATTCTACATATATGTATGCTATCATACGTTCATACTTACCACATTAACTGAATTTTAATATCGTACATTTGTATGTAATAATTGGATTTTATAAATCAAAAAGTATTCGAATTTATTTTTTCAAACATAACAATTAATTTTATACATTTTTGAATTGATAAATATTTAATGAATTAATTAAAATAATGATAATTATTCGAAAGATCTTATAGATATAGGTATCTAAGATACGTATTAATTATACTATTTCATTAAATTCTTCTATCATATCTTGAATGTATTGAATAATTTTACTTTTAAATATCTTTAGACTTTTACAGTTTCTTAAATCTTCTCAAAGATTGTTACATTCATTTACTTCAACAATTAATACACTATTATTAGTACGAGTTCGTTTTGTTTTTATTAAATTTTTTTCTACTATTTATTAAGTTTAATGTTACATTCAAATTAATATTTTGTATACATTATTACTAATACTAATGTGCATTATAATGTATATAACATAACATATTCAAAGTAAATAGAAGTCTCATTTTTTTTTAAAGTTGTAGAGACTTATTATTTCAAAATCAATTATATAACATATTATTTTATAATTTAGATCGATTATAATTGTAATCAACATAAACCAGATTAATGAACAATTATAATACTATTAAATATATATAAACAAGATATTTAAATATTATATTAAGACTTTAAAAAATAAATTTAGTGAGTTTTCAAAACCAACATTATAAATTTGTTCGAGACTTTATGAGAATTTTTTTTTCATTTAATACAATCACAGGTTATTTATTTATTTATATTACAAATATATACATATGTAGCATATATACATTGTAATTAAAAATATATACACATATAGAAAATTATACATTATAATTAGTAATATTAGATTATATATAGAAATATTATAAATAAGTATATCAACAATATTTATTAAGTAAGTTTGAAAATCTAATATCCTTTTTGTTGAGATTTAATATTTATTCAAATTCAACGATTATTTGTATGTCACAAAAACCTACAATATACATTTTTTTGAGACTTACTATTTATTGAAATTAAAATATTATTTTTGTATATATATTTTCTATCTATATATATATATTTATACATATACTAATATTATTGATAATCTAGTATGCTACGACTATATAATTTTACATAATATACTTTATAATCTATTATACAAATCTAATCAGATAAATAAATTCGACAATCAAGTACGATAATTTAATTCGTTAGGAAAGTAAGAAAATCTAATCTAGTATGACAATCAGGTATACTAAAACAATTTAATTTTTCAATTAAAATTACAAATCGAATCGGTTATAAAAATCTAGTTCGCAGTAGGTATGTAAAAATTGGTGAAAATAGATGATGTCATATCTTCGAATAGTGAAATTTATGATATCGAAATCTTCGATTAGAAATTTTGGATATCGATATTTTAGAATAATGTAAGTTTAATATCAATAACATTACCTAGCTAACTGCCTGCCTATCAATTTTCGGAAATTGGTTTGCTTGACAACCAATTACAATTATCCCATTTAATGACGTTATAAAAAAATTAAGAAAATAATAATGTTATAAACGAATATTGGCAAGGAAGAGGCCAAGATAACATGTGGATATTATAATAATCCATTTCGATAAATATCGAGACCATCGGCAATCACACGTATAGTGAGTAGCTCAATATTACGTTTATTAAGACCTAGGTTTAGTAGGTCTTGTGTGGTTAGCGCCGAAGGAATACCGCGCCAATTCCAGCAAAATGCGTTGAATAATATTCTGTTTGCACCCGTTATTTACTTGGCATAAGCGATGATATCTGTAGTAGTCTTTTTTTATGGATTATCGCGGATTATCAAGGATCGCGTATCAGTGTAATAAGTCAGACCCCGTTACTCGAAAAACAAGCTACTGACTCGTTAATTAGACTGAAACCTAAGTTCCTCAAGAGATCAAGCAAGATCTGTATATCGACATTCACTTTCAGAACCATTAAAAGTGAATGCCAATCCTCTGAACTTGTTGCCTCTGCCATAGAACATAATATTGACATTATTTGTATACAGGAACATCGACTATACCATAAAGATTTTGATATCAAATATCATACACTAACAATTTGATGGTCTCTTGTAACTTCTTCATTCTGGAAAAATAACTCTAATAGCTCTACTGGTGGAGTAGGTTTACAGTTAAACCCAAGAGCCACAGCTTCATTGATAAGCGTGGAAAAAATAAGCGATAGCATACTTATAGAAAATTTCAATGGAAACCCGACAACAACAGTGAAATCCTGTTATAGTCCTACGAATGTTTCAGAAGAATCAGATATTGAAAACTTTTACCATGATCTGTACGCTTTCACATGCTCTGTCCTAAAGCATAATGTTTTAATTATAGCTGGTGATTTTAATGCTCATTTAGGAACAGATCACAATAATAAATTCTCATTGTATACTGAAGCGAACAGAATTGGCATACTAATGGAACAATTCTTAATAGAAAATAGTTTATATTGTTTAAATACTAATTTCCAGAAGAAAAAAGGAAAATTATGGACACATACACATCCAAATGGTTTCAAGGCACAATTGGACTTTATAATAGTGATTAAAAAATGGATAAATAGTGCTAGAAATTGTGAAGCATATAACACATTTGAAGGTGTTTTTTCTGACCATAGAATCATCTTTGCAATACTCATATTAAGTCTAAGAGCTGATAAATAGACAACAGTAAACAAGAAACGTTATAATTGGTGTATATTAACAACAGATAAAACGATTCGATAGAATTACGCAAAATATTTAAAAAATCATTTCGAAAACGCAGTCAAAACTTGTAAAACTACAAATGAAAAATATATAGCATTTGTTAATACTCATACCGAGTCAACCAAGAAACATATACCGATAAAAGCTAAATTCAAGAAAAGAGTACCATGGGAGAATAAAATCATAAAGAAAAACGAATTTAATTGAAACAATTATCCACATTAATGAGAAGTAATACCAACTCGATCAACACAACTAAGCTCAACTCAGCCAGAAGAAAACTACAAGAAACATATATCGCTGAGCAATCAAAATATTTGCAAAAGCAAATTGTGGATATCACAATGGCAGCAGATAATAAGAAATCTGCCCTAGCATGGCAAATTGTGAACAAATTAGTGGTTGAAAGTCTACGATTCGTTCTAAAATAAAGGCTATAGATCAGACAGAACGATTACAGAAATGAAAAATCACTTTTCATCATTACTTGGCGAAAACCCGATAATCACGCATCAAACTACAGTGAAAATAATCAATAAAGAACTTGCAATTGAGCAAGGTCCTTTTACACTAGAAGAACTTGAAACAGTTATGACTAAAACGAAACTGAATAAATCTGCTGGTATTGATGAGATACCTCCCGAAGTATGGAAATCTGGTTATTTCAATGACCAGTTACTAGAATTTTGTAATGATGTATTCTCTCAAAATCCCATAGAATACTGGACAAAAGGATGAATTTTACCATTCCCAAAGAAAGGTGACCTTTCAGTAACTGATAATTATAGAGGTATTACTTTGACATGCATCGCTGCAAAAATATATTATTATTATATATATGTTATATATTATTATTAATATATATAATACCATGATTAGAGCAAGAATCCAACCTGCCATAGATGAGATTCTTAGATCAAATCAAAATGGTTTCAGGAAAAACAGGTCAACAGTAGGACAAATACTCACAGTTAGAAGAATAATTGAAGGACTCAAAGAAAAAAACCTAGTAGTGTGTATAATATTTATTGATTTTTCAAATGAATTTGACTCGATACATAGGCCAACAATGGCAGAGATACTGAAATCATACGGCATATCTAACAAGATTATCATCGCAATTATGATTCTATATAGTAATAACAAATCAATGGTTCGATCGCCAGACGGGGACACTGAACTCTTTGACATTAATTCAGGTGTACTTCAGGAGGATACTCTTGCACCTTTACTATTTATCATAACACTTAATTATGTTTTAAGGACATATATTGACCTACATAAAGATCTATGGTTAACACTTCAGAAATCAAGATGAAGAAGATACCCAACAGTTACAATATCAGACGTAGATTATGCAGATGATCTGGCACTCTTTGCGGATTCATATAGTGATGCGAAAAAGCTTCTACATGTCTTGGAAGAAGCAAATTCAGTAGGATTCCCAGTAAGCCAAACTGTTAATATAATATGCTGAACATATGTAATTGTTAACATGTTGAACATATTCATTTGGCTATATTTTTTGGTGTGGTTGAACATGTTGCATGTTGATTATGTTGAACATTTTTAAAATGTATTGAGTTGAACATGTTGCATTTTGATTATGTTTAGCATATGTAAAATGTATTGAATTGAGCAGATGTCCTATATATTAAATTAAATCATTTAATTACAATTTTATTAATTATAATTTTCTTGCATCTCCTTCTTTTTTCGTTTATAATTTGTAAGTTGAGAGTCGATACATTTATCTATATCTTTTATTACTGCATGTTCATGAATTCTCAATGTAGCCTCTATGATATATATAATTATTAATATAAATATTAATTAATATATAATTAATATATAAAATAGGGTATACATTTAAACTTTAATAAATATGAATATTAATATTAAACTTATATTTATCTTATAATACATGTATTTATAGTAAATTAATGTTAACTATAATATAAACTAACCAGTTATACATTTGTATAATTTTGTTTGGACAAAATAAATTTATCCTCGTTGACAGCACTGAGAATAATAGCACCATACTTGTTTATATGTAATATATTTAAACATAGAACAAATTGTTTCCCAAATGTTGCATTCAACTAATCTTGATAAAGCTTCAACCTAAATATAGGGATGTTAAAACATAATATTAAAGAATATATATATGTAACAACGTTAAATTCTTATATAATTTAATTTCCACAAAAACCTGTACATAACATAAATAATAATAATAATAATAATAATAATAATATAGTAAAAAATATAAAAACGATAATGAGAATATGTACCATCCTAGTGAGACGCAGAATCAAAATTGTATCAATCTCAGCGAGCCGCGTTCCTTTTATATGAAACGAATGACACGATATATACAAATATAAATGACAAAACGAATAAAAATTAATACAAATAATACCAAATTTAATTAAAAATATAAATGTACACATGTTATGCAATCAACCGAGCGTGAAGCCTAAAACAATGTATGCATGCAGATATATTGTTATTACGTAATTACCGACTTGAATTTAATTCAATTCGACATACATGTATATTACATAAATCGATATATCTGCAGACTTCCCTTTATAACACACACATACACACACATATATATATATTTATATTTATATATACATATATATATATATATATATATATATTGTTATTGTTATTGTTATTTTTATTTGGTGGAGTCCTTTCATCCCATCCATGAACTTAGATGAAGTTTTCACTTATAACCATATATGGCTCTAATGTCCCTTCGAAGCCGCTCTCGTGTTAAGGCATCCATGGTTTTAACGAGAGCCTATCATTTATTTATACACAATTATATAAGATCACTTCTAAATAATATTTTAAGACCCATTTTATAAAATTAATTAATGGTCCGGACGAGGGTCGAACCCGTGTTCTACTGCTTGTGTGTCTGACGCTTTAGCCACTGAGCCACACAGGCACTTCAACTATATATACTCAGTTATATATATATATATATAGCACATATATGTGGTATACATACATAAAACAACTTCAGATATTTTATTGGATTTGTAAAATGTTTGTATATGTTAACAATTATAATATTGTATTTATAAGTAGGTATAAGTGGTACATATTAATCAAAATTTATAGTTTAACTATAACTATAATAACTATAACTTATAAAATATAAATCTATAATATTAATATAATAATATATGTAGATAAGTATATAAGTAAGCAATTATTAATAAGTATAAATATATATAACTCAATTAATTAATTAACAAATCGTAATTTATATGCATCAATGAATTAACTGAAGCATTTATTTCTAATGAAATATATTATATTAACATAATAATAAATATTTATATATATTATATATAATTATTTATTTTAATAATTTGAATTTATAATATAATATTATAAATTAATTAATTATAATTAATATCTATATATAGATAATATAATAATTAATATAAATATTATACACTATATTTAAAATGTTGACAACATTAGTTTCCTTATATTTATACTATTTTCCTAATAGTTAATCATATACATTCAATTACATGGTTATGTAATATTTACATATATGTAATTATATATAATTTAATTATTTTACAAAAATGTTAAATTGAACATGTTCAACATATTACATTTATATAGAGTTCAACAGATTTGTAAAGTGAAAATGTTCAACATATTACATTTGTATAGAGTTCAACTGATGTGTAAATTGAATACGTTCAACATATTACATTTGTAGAGTTCAACAGATGTGTACATTTTATATGATTAACAGATTTCGATAAACAAAAATATACATTTTTTTAAATTATAGTAATTAAATATACAAGGAGAGAATAATGTGATAACATATATATATTAATATTTATAAATTTATACACCCTTTTGAATATATTACAATTAAAAACTAAGAAGTGTTGAACTGAAAAATATTACACATGTTCAGCATATTATATTAACAGTTTGGTTTACTGGGTTAAGGGTCAATATTAGAAAAACTCAGAATTTTAATATCAACACTGCCCATAAAGTAAGATCTATAAATGGAACACAACTAAAGTCTGTAGATAACTATACATATCTTGGAAGTGAGATATCATCAATGGGTAAGGAAATAAAGATCCGAATAGCAAATCTTGGAGCGCTCTTGATAAATTAAGTTCAATATGGAAATCAAATCTTACGGCAACACTCAAAAGAAATTTCTTCAGAGCAGTAGTAGAATCGGTGTTACTTTACGGATCTGAAGCGTGGACACTTAATACAAAATTGGAAAGAAAACTTGACGGAACATATACAAGAATGTTGAGAGTAGTATTTAATATATCATGGAAACTACACTTAACAAACAAGAAACTATATGGAAATATTCCTACTCTCTCCAAGACGGGAAAGAAGGACACGATTTGCTGGACACTGCTTCAGAAGCGATAATGAGATTATAAGTGGTGTACTAATGTGGATGCTCACGGATTTACAAAGCGTGGACGACCGAAACGAAACTATATAAAGCAACTAACTGATGACACTGGCCTAACAGTAGAATAAGCTAAGACAGCGATGAAAGATAGAAACATCTGGAAAAAGATTGTAGAATATGCTCGGGAAACTATCCCGATCTGGTAAGGTAAGGGTATTAAACATTTGGTATTTGTATTAGGGAACATTCGTTTAGATCTAAATTTTGTATATAATAATGTATGTTTTAGTTTGATCGAATTGACGAATTTTCTACCATTTAATCTAGTAGGGAATTTAATCCAGTTATTAATAAAAGGTGCGTGGTTACCATAATAGAGACCTCGTCCATCCGCCTAATTAATAAGATATTTAGTATGATATGCTTTAATGTCGATATTATTAGTAAATGATGTATTATCATAGTATCTTGGAGATGACCATTTTAATATAATATTTGGGAGGGTTTGTATTATGAGATCATCATTTCCACGTATAGATTTTACCCTTTGAGGCGCATAACTGGTATTGTTAAAAATAGACGGGTGATCGCCAATCCTCCAATACTACATGGTGCATAAAATACACCAAGGGAAGTACCTTTGGGTATTCGTAACCACCGTCTAACAAAAACCTAATTGATATATCCATAGTTTTCAATGAATTAAGATATATATTTGAGAAAGTTAGCCTATGTAATAAACCTGATAAAAGATAAGATTTTAGTATATCAAGTTTTTGTTGAGGTTTTAATAATGCTTTAGTTATTGATATTAATTTAGATGTTAACTCTTTTACTATTATATTATTTGTATTATCTATAGGTCCTATTTCGATACCTAAGTATTTATATGTATCATCAATAGTCAAAGGTTTAAGGGGAATATTATCAATTATTATAAAGCTATTTGGATTACAGATTCACTGCTTTTTCTTAGGGTTAATAATAATGTTAAGAGTTGCACCATTTGCTGGATTAATATCAAGCCCACATTCTTTAAGTCTATGTAAAACATGATCTACCAGGGCTTGAAGACTAATTTTATCCTTTGCAAAGAGTACAAGATCATTAGCGAATTCAATATATTTAACGATGCTATTATTATGTATGCTAATATAACTGGGTAAATCAGAAGTTACGTAATCTGGGTGACAAAATGGGTGACATAGGTTCACATTGTTTTAAGCCGCGATTAACTAAGATACTAATCGATATACCATGCATATTTAATGTACTCTATGGTTTTTTTCGGTAATCCAGCTCTATAAGCAATAGAAATAATAGCATCGTGAGAAACTGAGTCAAATGCCTAAGATACATCGGGTAAGCATATATGTAAGGGACGCAGTGTTTATTTATGTTGATATATATTTTCTTTAATACAAATATATTCTCATCAATAACGTCTCTTCTAATGAATGCCTTTTGATGAGGATCTAACACTATGGTATTTTCAATACGTTTAGCTAGTATCTTATAAAATAACCTATTTATTATTGATGATATAGTAATAGGCCTACATTTTGAAGGATCTCTAGTATGTTTACATTTATGTATTAATTAAGTCAATCCAGATTTAAATATAGATGGTGCAGTCGATGTTAATAAGTAAACGTTAAAACGTGCAGTTAAGTTTTTTTAAACTATTTTAGTTAAATCATGTTTTGAATGTTATCGATAACGTGTGCACCATCATGTATTGCATTAAAGCATTCCTGAACTTCACTAACATTTATAGGCTGGGTATTATCTACAGTATTATTCACTAATTAATGTCTTAAAAAAATGGACTTTTTATTTAATAATTCGTTCCAAAATTTAAATTAAGTTTCAATAGGTACTTCATCGCACTTAACAGTAATATCGTCATTATCAAAAATTGGTCTAAATAGACCAGATCTATTTTTACTAAACACATATTCGGTATTTTGGCATATATGATCCGTCTATGTGTATGCTTATAAGCCTTTTTAGAAAGTATATTTATATTATTTGAGTTTAATTTGTTATTATTAATAGAATTACTATTCAATATTTTAATAAATTTGTTATTAATTATATTAGTAGATTGTAGTAAATATCTATGATCAAGATCGATAAAATGTTGTATATAATTAAATTAAAAGTTTTGTATATTCAATAGTAAATCAGAAATTATTGGTATTGTAGGAATATTAACGAAAATATATTGTAGTATATTTAATTTTATATTTTTAGTAGTATTATTTAATGAATGATTTTTTTTGTATTGATCCTACAAATATATTCATAGAATTATTGTTTATTTCGTCGAGTGTATTACGTCTATTTAGGCTTGGGTGATTTTGTATAGTATTTATATTTGAATTTATATTATGTGTATGATGTATATTTCTATTTATATTTTGTAAATTAGTATTAATATCAGTGCAATGTGAATCTCTCTACCTACATATCTACCTAGCTACCTACCTCTATATTTTCGGAAATTGGTTGGCTTGACAACCAATTACAATTATCCCAAATATTGACATTATAAACAAAATAAGAACAAAATAATGTTACTAACGAATGTTGGCAAGGAAGAGGTCAAACATATGGATATTACATTAATCCGTTACGTCAGTAACTTCGATACATATCGAGACCACCCGCAATTACACGTATACTGAGTAGCTCAATATCACGTTTACTCAGACCTAATTGTAAAAGGTAGCTTGTGGTGAGAGCCGAAACGATACCACGCCAGTTCCAACATGACGCACTGATGAGCATAATGATGAAATAATTGATATAAAATGCTTAATTGAAAAATTAACTATAAATAATGACAGATTAACTATAAATAATGAAAAATTGACTATATTTATAGAAAATCAAGAAAAAATAATAAAAAAACTAAATGAAGCAGCTGATAAATCTGATCTTAAAACATTTGCTGAGATCACTAAAACTAACCTCAATAATACACTTCAAAAAATCTATCAACGACTATAAATAAAACCCTAAATGAACACAACTTAAATGAAATAAGAAATAAAACTATTACACTCTATAATGTTAAACAAACAATAGATTCTAATTACGAAACAAGACATTTTGAAGAAGAAAAAAAATATGAAACAAACTATAGACAGAAACAAAATAAATGTAGAGGTGGTGGTGTTTCAATATATTTTATAAAAGATATTCAATATGAACTTATAAAAGACCTTACTTTTAATATAAAAGATTATTTAGAAACACTTACAATAGAAATTAATCTTAAAAAAAATAAAAAAATAATAATTTCATGCCTTTATAATTTCATTTCCCTTTCAATAAAACTGCAGATCTTATAAATATGTTATATAGTAAATTTCATAAATATATTTCACACGATTTAATAATTATGGGTGATTTTAATAGCATAACAAATGATCCCAAACCATCTCAATTAAACATTTTAATAAATCAATTAGTACTAACGCCTCAAATTCTTCAAAACACTAGACCCCAATTCAATAAAAGGAACACTTCAACTATAGATCACATTTACACTAATATAAACACAACAAATATTTATAATAGTGGAATACTCTTAGAAGACTTGACAGACCACCTCCCAATATATACAATAATTAAAATAAAAACCAAAATACGAAATAACTCAAATGAAATTAAAAGAAGGAAAATAACAATAAATAATACTAAAAGACTTATTAATGCACTGAAAAATACGAATTGGGATTCGATCCTCGAAGACAATGATGCTGAAAACTCATACAACAAATTTCATACCATATATACATCAATAATTAACCAATTTATCCCACTACTTACAAATAAAATATCTTCAAATATTCTTTCAAAAAATTGGATAACAAATAAAATAAAAAGAGACATTAATAAAAAGTATAAACTATATAAAATGTACTTAGATAATAAAAATAAAATCAACTTATATAACTACAAACAATTAAGAAATCAAGTAACTTTAAATATTAAAAAAGCAAATCAATCATATATAGATAGTAAAATAAAAAATAGTATATCTACTAAAGAAAATTGGAATTTAATAAATAACCTCATAAATAAACAGCGAATTAAACAATCTCCAAATTATATAATAAATGATTTCGAAAATAAATTCAATAATGATAAACAAATAACAAATGCATTTAACTCTTATTTTATAAATACAAGTCAATCCATACATAATCAATTCACCTCTCCCATAAATAACATCAACCCAATTAACATTACACCGATATCTAAATCAATATATCTTCATCCCACATCAACACATGAGATAAATTCTATTATACAAAATAATAAATCAAAGACTTCTCTAGACGCTGATTATCTAAACATGAAATTGTTAACAATTTCAAAAGATTACATTGACCTTCCATTAAGCCATATTTTTAATCTATGTTTATCGTCAGGTACTTTTACCCTAAAAATGAAACTATCCTCCATTAAACCAATTCATAAAAAAAATAATATCAATATTATATCTAACTATAGACCAATATATATTTTAAGTCAACTATCGAAAATACTAGAAAAAATAATATATAATAGACTAATGCAATTCATACAAAATAATAACATAATAAATACTACTCAATATGGTTTCCTTAACAAACATAATACCACTCAAGCTACACTAGATATTTACAACCATATAATGGAAAATAAAAAAGAAAATAAAGCAATAAATACATTATTTTTAGATTTAAGTAAAGCCTTTAATACTATTGATCATTCTATTATAATTAGCAAATTAGATAAATATGGAATTAGAGGGATTCCTCTTAAACTGATAAAAAACTATTTACATAATAGAACTAAACTAGTTAAAGATAACATTACAGAATCTGATATTATAACTAATGATATCGGTGTACCCCAAGGCTCCATACTAGGCCCTTTACTATTCATAATTTATTTCAATGATCTACCATTATATTTAGAAGATAATAATGTAAAATTTACAGTATATGCAGATGATGCTGCTATAACTTTTACAGCTGTTAATAATATAGAACTAACAAATTTAATTAAAAAAACCTTAATAAAAATAGAAAAATGGTATAAATATAATAAGTTAAAACTCAATATTAGTAAAACAGAAATGATAAATTTCAACTCAAATAAATATCCAAACAATATTATTTCATTAAATGATACATTAATGAATAACGTATATAATTATAAATATCTTGGTATAATTCTTGATAGCAAACTTGATTTTAAAAATAATATTATTAAATTAAATAACAAACTCTCCCAAATTCAATTTTTAATCTCAAAATTGAGCAAATTCATTAAAACAAATTCATTGATAATTATATATAATAGTATTTTCCTACCATACTTAAACTATGGAAATATACTTTGGGGAAATACATTCTCAAATAATACCCTAAATACAACAATTATTCAAAAAAAAACCATAAGAATAATAAATAAAAGAAAATTTCTAGATCATACAAAAGAATTATTCACATCAAATAAAATACTTAGATTAGATAAGCTAACATATTATAATACACTAATATATATGCATAAACAATATTATAATCAATTACCAACAAATTTAACTAAAATACACACAAAAAATAATAATAAATAAACTCTACGAACAAATAAAACGTATACTATACCAATTTCAAAATCAACAAGAACAATAAATAGTTTACTGATAAAAGGTCCAAAACTTTGGAACTTACTTCCAACAAATATATAAAATATAAAAAATGAAAATGTGTTCAAGAAAAGAGTAAAAAATATGTTACTCAATGATGAATTATATTATAGATAAATTAAAAAAATAATGAATTTAAAATTAATTTAATAAAATTAAAAAAACATATTAAATATTAAATATTAAACATATTAACATATAAAAAAACTAAAAAAATAAAATAAAAAATCGATATCAAATATATATGTATGTATAGATTATTTTTGTTATTATTATTTTGATTTTGATTTTTGTTAATGTCAAATTTTGTCTGTCTACTTAATGTATTTTATTTATTTATTATTATATTTTATGTAAATACAAAATATATAGCTAACTAATATAATTAAACAATCACTGTTCCTGTCCCATGTATGAATAAATCGCTAGCAACAACCCGAAAAGACCAAGGTCTTATTTTGAAGCCATTTGGAAACGAAGAAAGAAACGAAAAAGAATAATAAATGAAAAAAAAAGAACGACATTAATTAATCCAATAAAATATATCTATCTATCTATCTATCTATCTATCTATCTATATTTCATAGTTTTTCTTATACGGTTCATCTTGTCGGTTTGTATATTGCATGGTTTTTCTTATCGGTTATTCTTTTCGGTTTGTATTTCACTGTTGTTCTAATATGGTTTGTATATTGCATGGTTTTTCTTGTATGTATCATCTTGTCGGTTTGTATTTCACGGTTTGTATATTCCATGGATTTTCTTATATGGTTGATCTTGTAGGTTTGTATTTCACGGTTTGTATATTTCATGGTTTTTCTTATACGATTGTTCTAGTCGGTTTGTATTTAACGATTGTTCATGTAAGATTTTATTACTCTATGGTTATTCTTATACTATTTGCATATTTCACGATTGTTCGTGCCTCCATAATTTTATAAGTTATCCTAATTTTTTTTAAATAATCGTTTAATATATTGTATTTAATATATTTTCTTTTAAATTACATAATTACGTTTAATAATATGTGGTAATATATTTATTTTTTAGTTTAAAAATATTTATATATGATATTAAATGATTTCCTGATATCTTTTAAATATTTTATTTTATAAATATATTCAACAATACATCAATATGAGTTGCAAATATATGACTAATTAATAAGGTAAAATCAAAATATATTCTTCTGATATAAAATGTATAGAATTTACACATATATTGTTATTAATATTCAAATTATATTGCCAGCTTTATAGTTTATAATATTAATAAAAGCAATATATATTTAATTTGATAATAAATATCTATATATAAATATTTGTATAACAAGTATAAAGTATAATAATTGGAAATTATGTACTATTATTATCTTATTCATTATTATTATCTACCAATATATACTAATATTGTATATTGCACTAATTAAGAGTTTAAATAATATATGCCAGATTAAAACACATATGATACTCACCAATTTTTTTTATTTCCATTACTATTCAGATTACTATTCAGAATATGAACTTATTTTCTATACATATAATGATTTTGAATTTAGAAATATAATTATAACTATTATATAAATATATAATTATAACTATTATATAATTATAAATAATATCGGGTATAACACAATATAATATACTATAGAATTTATATTTAAAATAATTAAAAATATATTCAGAATATTATATTCAATATAAATGACGAAAATGAATTAATTTACTATATATAGTGTAATTTAATTTAAACTATATTATTTTAATTATTAAATATAATATTATTAATTAATTATATTATATAACTATATTAAATTAAGTAACATATTATACAATGAATTATTGAATAATATAATAATAACTTAGATTTTATTTTAAATTGTAAATTAATTTTATTTAATAACATATTTACAATGTTATAGGTTATATCTGCCGGTTATATTACATATTACCGGAAATTTCCCGATATTACATTTAAATATCAAGTTCCAATCTAAAAATAATAATTCAATATTATGATCGCTATTTCTACAGTTCTACCTAACAATATCGATAATTTACAAAATTATATATTTTTAAATTTAAGTAAATATTGATAAATTACAATTTTTATAAATCACCCCACTGAGGCTATAGGTGACGCTACTCGATATCAACTATAAAATAGCGAGTGCACTCCCCTTCCTGCTTATATCTTAATATATATAACATTTATAAAATTTAATAATTAAAAAAAATTATGTTAAATAAAAAAATTATATGAATGATGAAAATATAGTATTATACAATATATATAAATTAGCTATTATTATAATTAAAAATGATATAGTACATGTAATGTATTTAAATTTGACCTTTAAAATCGTAATAAAAACAAATGGGTGCCATATTAGATAATCTCCAAATAAATAATAATAATATTTATATTATAAGTTATAAAATATATTATTAAATTAGAAATTAATAATTGAAAAATAACTAAGTTTTATGTATTATCACATATTAAGTTCTAATTTATTTGTAAAAATAAATTTATTTTAATTATACTGTATAAACTAAGTAAATGTAATGATTCCTTTGTTGAAGGAAATAGCATTATATTATTATTATTATCAGATTTAGGCAATGCAAGGGTATGACTAATCATAGAAACAGTGTTGATTATCAAGACAATTACCCTGTTATTAACATGATCAGTTTCATTATAGATAAGAATAATACATAAATAATAATGTTATAATATTGTGACTTCCTCTTTATTTGTAACTAAATGTAATAATCATGTAATAATATAATTAAATGATAAAAGTATAACATTAAAATCTAAGAAATACATCAAGCATTAAATAACATAAAATAAAATAAAAAATAGAGGAACTAAATATGAGATAGCCAATGTGTAAATCAAAAAGAAAATAAAAGAAACCAGATAAAAAAAGAAAAAAATATATTAAATAAAATATAGTATAACGTATTACTCCATAATAATATATAATAATTAACATGTGGTAACAAAATTTAATTATATACATTAAATTTCGAAATTATATTAGATATGCAAATTATTGTGTAGATATAATATGTGCAGTTTCCAGTCTAAATTATGATCAATGATTATACCTAAAATTCTATAGATTAAATCTAGTTAAATTTATATTATTTATTGAGATATTAATGTGGAATAATTTATTATTGAATAACATATAACAGTTTTATTAATGTTTAAAGTAGGTCTATTTAAAATACCCCATTTATTAATATTCAATAATTCATTTTTATTATTGGATCTAGAGATAATTGATCACAATCATCAAAATACAAAGTATCATTAGCAAACATAGTAAAATTACATATTGAAGATGAACATATTAAATCATTAATATAAATAAGAAAAAAATAGGACCTAA
This sequence comes from Osedax fenrisi, assembly GCA_964019155.1. Lineage (NCBI taxonomy): Eukaryota > Metazoa > Annelida > Polychaeta > Sabellida > Siboglinidae > Osedax > Osedax fenrisi. The sequence continues at coordinate 56,295,521 of OZ025243.1, forward strand.
AAGTGGTCCTTGTGGAACACCAATTTTTACTCTATATTTATCAGATAAATAGTTTTTAAAGTTAACAGTCTGATATCTATTAGTAAAATAACTTTTAATCCAATTTCAAGAAATAGTTTACTAGTTTTTCTAGTTTACTAAATATAATTTCATGATTAACAGTGTCAACTGCCTTTAAAAAGGCAGTTGACACTTTTAAGATCAATAAAAATAGCTGCAGCCATTTTATTATTTCTAAAGTTAATATATATTTGAGTTTGAAGATTAAAAATTGCATGAGTCGTATATAAATTTGTTCTAAAACCGAACTGACTATTTGATAAAATATTAAAGTGATTTAAAAACGTATGAGAACGAACATAAGATTTTTTCTACATTTTTTGAGTACATTTTGTAAGTGAAATTGGACGGTAATTAGTAAATACTTTTCTATCACCCTTTTTAAATAAAGTAATTATTCTATAAATGTTTAATATAGTTTGTATAATAATATTTTAAAGAGATATATTAATTAAATAAGATAAAGGAGTTAATATATTAATTGCAATACTTTTTAATAACTTGATTGAAATACCAAAATTATCTATAGATATTTTAGATTTAAAATGTAATATAATTTTTAAAAGCTTATTTTCATTCCATGAAGAAACTAAAATATAGAAACTATTGATTTTAGACGATTTTAAGAAATATTTGTAATTATCGACTCTATCCTTACTAAACTTGTCATCTAATTCAATACCAATATCTCTAAAAAATATATTAAATATATTAGATATTTTAGATGTGATATCAATTCCACATGATTTAATGTATCAGGGAGTAAGTTTAAGGCTTTTTTTATTCATCACATTATTCAAAATATCCCAAGTATTTTTACTATCAGAGCTATTTTTAAGTTTCTCTGAATAATAACTATTAATGACTTACTAGACTACAAGTTTAAAAAAAATCTTTAACTACTTTAATATGTAATACTAAAATAACCTATGTTCTTTAGGTATCACGTATTCAAGTAGTTAACGAATTTTTAAACAAATTGTACTCAAGTAAGTCATTATCATTATAAGTTAATTTATATTTTGTATACAGTTTTTGTTTAAACCTACATTTATTATACATTTCTTTTGTATTCCATAGAATACTTTTTTTAATATTTTGTATGATCATATATAGGGCAATAAATATTAAATTGATGAAAACAAAAATCAATAAATAAATGCCATGAAGTTTCTGACTTATCAGCTTTTAAATAATTCCAGTTAATAGTTTTAAAAAAGTTAAATAATTATAAACAGTATCATCATTAATTAAATTATGTTTAGTATTATATTTATTAACAATATTTAATCGACTTCTTTTATTTATATCTAATGATAATATAATTGGAAAATGATCTGATAAATCAGATATAATAATGCCAGAAAATTGTGCACGATAAAGAATTGTAAACAAATTATCAATTATAGTAAAAGAATTTTTGTTTAAATAAATTCTAGTTAGTCTATTTATCATAGGAGAACATCCTAACTCATGACATTATTCAAAATATATTTCTGCATTTTTGCAAATGTTACAATTTTTTAATCAATATTTAAATCACCAGAAATTATCATTTTTTTTTCAAAATATTTAAATAAATTTGAATAATAAATTGAAAAACATAGTAATTAAAACATTATCGATGTTTGGAGTTCTTTATATAGAACTAAAAATAAATTTGTTATTATTATTTAATAATAATTCAATATTAATACTATCAAACAATTTATTAGAAACTAAAGATATTATATTAAATGAGAATTTTTTTTAACATAAATTATAACTCCTCCACCTCTTTTATGAACTATGCTAGATAATACTGTATTATAATGAGGAATATCAAATACAAATTTATTATCAACATTTAACCATTATTCAGTTACTGATATTATATCAAAGCAAATTGAAAAAGAGGTTAAATATATAGACAATTTGTCAAACAAAATTGTAAACATCTAATATTGATATTAATAACATTAAGCCCATGTTGAAAAATTGATTTATGATTTAAATTAAATTCATCTGAAGACTAATATTTAGAATCAATTGTTAAATCTAAATTAAAACTAGTAGGATCAACATCATTTAATAAAGTATTATTATAATTTATAGTTGATTGATTAAAGTCAAAAGGTGTATACGTATTATTAAAATCCATATATTAAAAAATAAAAATATACTAAATAAATAAACTGTACAATAAAAAAAGAAAAAGAAAAAAGACAAAGAAAAAAAGACAAAGAAGAAAAAAAAAAATAAAACAATTGTTATGGATATTAATTTCATTATAAATAAAATAATAAGCTATTTTTTTTGAAAAGTATCGTCAAAAAAAAACATTGTTATGCGATTTCTAGACTGAATTCATGTCTATTTTTTTTACAGATACTAAAAAATACTACAATAAGTAATATAGAATAAAAAATATGAAAATAAATAAATTATCATCACTTTAAAATTATGCGGGATCCCTTACGTAATTAACATTATTGTATGTTTTACATTTTCATTGATTGTAATACTATAATATATAAATTGTCTTTTTTTAATTATTTAATTTATATGTAATATTTAATTTATATTCCTTTAAGAAGATATACAGGTTATTGTTTTCAATGTAATTTAATAGACTTTTTTTTGTTAATATTCAAAATATCATGAAATAATTAAGAATGTTACATAATTTAAATTGTATTATATTAATATTCATAATATTAATATATATATATATATATATATATATATATATAATGAATATTATAGTATTAAGATATCTAGTTTTGGAAATATTTATATTTTAAAAAAGGCCAATATAATTTATAATAACTGATTAATATTTTTAGAATATATAATTATCTCTAAATCTAATTAGTCATATTTTCATTTTATATAATATTATACATACTATGTAGATATGACAAAGATATGCTGATTATTGGCCTACGTTTGTAAATTTATATGCATACAATTAATATTATGAGATAATCAATGTTAAAGATTGACCTAATTTATTATCTTCTTTTGGACTCTATTTTGGTAATTAAAATTATTTTAAATTGTATTATGTCATTATAAAGGTCGTTGTCTTCAACAAAGTATATATGAAGATATACTTTATATATATATATATATATATATATATATATATATTATCTATTAAATTGTCTATAATTATTAAATTATAAATGATTTTCTTGATTTTATTTGAAATAGATAATATCACGGCAGGCTTTATATCATGGTAGGCACATAGCCGATATGTTAACAATATAGAGATTATGTAATAAAATCTAATAAATAAATAAATGTAAATACGTATATAAACAGGGTATGTGCTAAGGGTGTAGATTTAGTAGTAGTGAACCAGCACTAACAATAATCTGACGACTCAGCGAGACATGTAATTTAACAAATACACAAATAAAGTGTGTGTGTGTGAATACGTGTGTTGGTGTGTATGATGTAATAACAATAACAACAATATACAACATTGAATCAATATGACTTAAGATGTATTGTTATGATTATGAATGAGTGTGGGTGTGTGTAGGTGGGTTGGTGGATGTATATGTGTGTGGATGTGTATGTATGTATGCATGTGTGTTTCACGGGCAAATAGTAGTATGGACGACGGTCATGTAATAATTGATAAATAATAATTGTCTAGTAATTCGATGGAATGAGTCATTGTAAATAACTACTGTATTAGCAAAGTCCTTTGGGGCTTTGGTAATAGTCCGTCGGTAAATAAGTTATTATATATGAACAAATGGTAGCAAATAATATATAGTAATGTATATATATATATATATATATATATATATATATATATATATATATATATATAGTCAACAAATAGCCTGATTAATCATCGACGATGATGTAATACATGTGTTATGTAATGTTTATACATACACAAATGTCAGATATCGTAAAGAGGAGGTGCACACGTGTAATGTTAGATATGCGTGCGTATGTGCTCGTGCGTATATAATGGTGGGTATGTCGGAGAATAGGCCACGCCTATATCAACACCATCTCGACAGTTTCTGAAGTCTGCAACCGTGTTTGCAGCAACGATCCATCAACTTGGCAAGACTTCTCTTGCTGCGCGATTTATCGGTAGTCTCTTCAATATCCTCTTCCTCCTCCTCCAGTCCTTTGAAGACAGTGGCTTCCTCCCCAACTTGCTCCATTACCGATGTAGAGGTCAAATATTCCGATTCAGAGATAGTATCAACTACTTCCGTTGTTGTAACTGACTCTAGTTCTGTAATGATAATGTAATGTATTAGAATTAACATTTCATATGCATGTACACATAGTATAGTTCATATTATATACATATCCTATAGTACACATACATATGCACTAATTTATTAGTACATATATTAGTATATATATATATATATATTAGACTAATATATTAGTGCTATATATATATACATAGTGGTATACCACTTATGTTTTACGAATACATATATATATATATATCAGGTAATATTTATATATGTATAATAAATTCCATTCGACAATGCTATATTTACTATTCTAGTTGTCCGAATCGCCTATTTAAAACAGTATATTCGCGATATATCATCGAGGTTAATTTATGTACACGATATATGTTATACTTGTATTTATATATTGTTATTGATGTGCTATTTTGTTTTGGTCCCACAAATAAACTTAGATGAAGTTTTCACTATAAAAATGGATTTATTCTCCATTCGAAACCTCTCCTGTGTTAAGGAATCCATGGTTTTAACAATAGCTATAACTCTTGTATACATAATTATATAAATTCACTTTTTAATATATGTTAATACCTATTCGTCTTATAATTTATTGTATTGGTCATATTGGGGTGTGAACCCTCTCCCTGGTCTACAATATAGGTCCTATAATATAGGGGCAATGTAGGGCCTACATGGATCTTGATTTAGTATTTATATATATATATGTAAATATATACGAATTTGAAAGTTTAAGTCAATACATATCGTATGTATTAACCTTCCACCGAATCGGGTAGAGATCTCCTCATTCTGCAGGATCTGTAGATATCGTGTATGAGTTGTCGACCGCACCTCCGCCTGTGTTTCGATTCAGTGGAGTGTATCATCAATAGTACCAGCAAAACGCACGCCATCATAACTCTGCATGTTACGGTGTTCATTGTGTTCGGTGAGGGTGTTGATGTCTGGGTAAAGGTGTATTGTTATTAGTTAAATATATATATAGAGTGCACGCGACATTAGTAATAATAATAATAATAATAATATAACTATACATATTAATAACTGTATTTCAAATAAAGATCTAGGTATAATATTTTATAATTGTTTATATTTTGATAAGCATATAATATAGTGTTATAGAGGTACTCTAATGACTACTAATAATTTATTTAGATGCTTTATAAACAGCGATGTTACAATGCTTTTAAAGGCTTATATTACATATGCTCGGCCTAAACTAGAATTTGCCACAACTGTTTGGAATCCTGGTCTTAAATCAAGACATTATAATGGAATAACCGACAAGCTCGAAAGTGTTCAGAGATTGTTCACAAGGAGGCTATTTGGTACTTGTGGACTAAAGTACACTAGATATAATAAACGACTAACCTACTTTGGACTAAAATCTCTCGAACTACGGCGTATCCACAAAGACATGATTATGACATTCAAGCAAGTTAATAATCTATGCAAGGTTGACTACTCTGAAATATTATATTTTACAAATTCTAGAACACGTGGCCATGGCTTAAAACTCCTGGCTAGAAAGTTACGAATAAATGACATATGAACTATCTAAATAACCGTATAATAAACAAATGGAACAATCTTGATTATGAAACAGTTCATTCTTCATCTTTGAACTGTTTTAAATCTCGTATAAATAAAATCAATTTTAATAGATACTTATCTATTATACGATCATTATATTATCACTTAATGTATTATAATTTTTATTATTATCTTATATAATGTAAGCGTTCCATGTAATTCGTAAATTTAATATCTTTATGTAAGATATATCATGTAAATATTATATAATTCTATCTTAATCTTATATATTGCGAACGTTTGTTATTTATTTTATATATATTAATTTAATTAACTTACTATTTCCTATTGTTAATTTAAATGTTTACTGTATAATTAAATATTTATATTTATGAATTATCATGAATAAAATTCAATTCAATTCAATAATAATAATAATAATAATAATAATAATAAAAATAATAATAATAATAATAATAATAATAATAATAATAATAATAATAATAATAATAATAATAATAATAATAATAATAATAATAATAATAATAATAATAATAATAATAATAATAATAATAATAATAATAATAATAATAAATCAAAAAGTTGGGCTACATTTTAGAAATTCTAATTTATATAGTATACATCAATCCCTTTCTTCTATTGATTGGAATCTATTATTATCTAATTCAACAGATATTAATAATATGTTTAATATTTTTTATAATACTTTATATAATATTATTAATGATAATGTTCCAGCTTATAAACATATCAAAAATAAAAAATCGTATCCAAAATATATTCTACGTTTAAAAGTAAAATGCTTAAAATATTATAAAACTAGATTAGATTCACATAATAATTTTATAAATTGGAAAAATATTAAAAAATTATTAGATTATAACATTAAAAAATTAACTATCGATAGAGAAAAATTAATTTTATCATCTAATGACAAATCACGATTTTATAATTATATTAATTCAAGATGTTCCTCTTTTTCCACTATAGGTCCCATTAAATCTGACGATAATACATATATTTTGTCAGATACAGTTAAATCTAATATACTCAATAATCAATTTTCTTCTGTATTTATTAATGATAATGATAATATTCCTCATTTATCTCCACCTAAACATAATTCAACTATAAATAACTTTTTATTCTATAGGCATAACATAAGAAAGCATCTAATAAATCTCTCACTATCATGTACATTGCCACCAGATAATATCCCTTCAATATTTTTCAAACAATTCTCATATGAACTATCTATTCCACTTACGATATTATTTAATAAAACTTTATCAGCTGGTGTATGTCCTGACATGTGGAAAGTAAGTTATATAGTTCCGATATTCAAAAAAGGTGACCCTTCAAATAGAGAAAACTATAGGCCGATTTCAATTACCTCAATTATGTCTAGAGTATTCGAGCGTATATTAGTTGAGGAAATTAATTTTTATCTAGAACGTAACTCATTAATTTCTGATTCTCAATTTGGATTCCGTCATAAAAAATCTGTTGAACTGCAACTATTAAATTGTTATACTAAATGGATTACTGCAATTGATAAAGGCAGTTTTATTGATATCATATATCTTGACTATGCTAAAGCTTTTGATAAGGTCTCTCATAGTAAATTACTTGTCAAATTAACTAATTTAGGTATATGTGGTAACATACATTCTTGGATAAGTAGTTTTCTATCTGGTAGATCTCAAAGAGTAAGAGTTAACAATCAAATGTCTGATACAGTTAAAATAATATCTGGTGTTCCACAAGGATCTGTAATAGGGCCTTTACTCTTTCTAATATATATCAATGATTTAGTCGAAGTGATTGATAACGATATATCCATTAATCTTTTCGCGGATGACACTAAATTGAGTTTTATATCTAATGACATAGATCATAGATATAAATTACAACATAATATTGATAAATTTTATGAATGGTCTAATTCTTGGCAATTAGAAAACGCTGCAAAAAAATCAGCTGCTCTTACATTAGGTAATACTAATAAACCATTGTATACTATAAATAATGTTTCAATAGTAAACTGTAGATCGTATCGTGATCTTGGTATCAAATTTGATCCATCATTACATTTCTCTGAACATATTGGTGTGTGTTGTACAAGTGCATATTGTGTTATCAATCGTATATTTCGCTGTTTCATTACTAATAATATGCCAGCTATTAGAAAAGCATATATATCATATGCTAGACCCCACCTTGAATATGCGTCGACAGTCTGGAATCCGGGATTAGATGCCAGGACATTCAAAGGACTGAAGATAAAACTAGAGAAGGTCCAACAATTCTTTACGAGAAGATTAATCGAGAGATGCGGTTTACCTTATAAACCTTATAATGAAAGATTAATATACCTAAATCTAGATTCTCTAGAAATCAGAAGAACTAGATTTGATCTTGTTATAAGCTATTTAACGGATTGGTATCTATGAATACATCATATATTATTAATATTAAAAAGACCAACTACAATACCAGAGGCCATTCTCTGCAAATTAGTATGAATACATGTAAACTAAATTTAACAAAAAATCTACTAAATAATCGAATAGCTAACATTTTGAATGGTCTTGATGAACATATTGTATTAGTAAATAGTTTATATACCTTTAAAAATCATATTAAAAAAATTATAACTTAATATTTATTTATACATATATATATATATATGTATATATATATAATTTTATAAATTATTAATTTTAATTATTAATTGTTTTTATCACCGGCACATGTGATACGTTTCTAATTTACTATTGTTATTTTTATATGTGTACTATCTACGTTTTGTTGTCGTTTTGTGAATTTATCACTACATATTGTTAATTATTACTAAATAGAACTTGTAAAATTCATAATAAATATTCATTCAATTCAATTCAATAATAATAATAATAATAATAATAATAATAATAATAATAATAATAATAATAATAATAATAATAATAATAATAATAATAATAATAATAATAATAATAATAATAATAATAATAATAATAATAATAATAATAATAATAATAATAATAATAATAATAATAATAATAATAATAATAATAATAATAATAATAATAATAATAATAATAATAATAATAATAATAATAATAATAATAATAATAATAATAATAATAATAATAATAATAATAATAATAATAATAATAATAATAATAATAATAATAATAATAATAATAATAATAATAATAATAATAATAATAATAATAATAATAATAATAATAATAATAATAATAATAATAATAATAATAATAATAATGTATAGTATGTAATAGTATATACATGTATGGCAGGTTGGCAAATACTATGGCAAATATTATTGTTATATGAGTATTTAAATAATTAGTATAGTAATTATATATAATGAAATATTATCTGAAATTATAATAATAATAAGTTATTTAATATATATATATATTATAATAATACTTATGTTATTAAATATATATATTAAATAAATAATTATTTTTATAATTACAGATTGATTTTTTAATTTTATTTTTAGTATTATTTAAATAATCGATTCATTGTGAAAAGGTGTAATTAATGCGTAATCAACACTAGACGACAGACCGCTGTTTTAGAATTGTGTGGATATTATTGATATTAGTATTATATATTGTATATATATATATAGATATATATATATATATATAGATATATATATATATATATATATATATATATATATATATATTTATATATATATATATACTTCATTCGTAATAATAACTTCGAAGCAAACCGGATGTAATAACGACCAGACGATTATGTAACTTCGAATTAACTCCGCGAATCTTTAGTTTAGATATCCGGTGTTTCTATTACAATTAAACGTGTACATTTATTATCATACCATAATCGATACACCCATGCTATTCACTATAGGTATATAGCTCTTTATACATACATCTTCGCTGCTTTCTACGATGCTAGACTTTAATACACTACTTACCGTCTCTCCGATAGTGACATACCTATAGGTATATAGGTATGTAGATATGATGTATACGTCTGCCTTCACATGATTCATTTAGCCTATATATGCATGAAAGTTAATTCTCTGCGGAACAAACCAACCGTTGTTTTATTAATGTTACTGTAATAAGGGATACTATTAATATACAGTGGCTACCATTAGTAGTGTTATTAATGTCACTGTAATAACGGATATTATTAAAATATAGTGAATACCATTAATTATGTTATTAATATTACTGTAATAATGAATAATGTTAATATATAATGGCTACCATTAATTATGTTATTAATGTTACTGTAATAACCTATATTATTAATATACAGTGGTTACCATTAGTTGTGTTAGTAATGTCACTGTAATAACCTATATTATTAATATACAGTGGCTACCATTAGTTTTGTTATTAATGTCACTGAAATAATGGATATTGTTAATATACAATGGCTAACATTAATTGTGCAATTAATGTTATTATAATAACCTATATTATTAATAGACAGTGGCTACCATTGGTTTTATTATTAATGTCAAAAAAATTACCATTAGTTGTGTTATCAATTTCAAATTTATAACGGATATTAATATACAGTTGCTACCATTAGATGTGTTATTAATGTCACTGCAATAAAGGATATTATTAATATACAGTCGCGACCATTAATTGTGTTTTTAATATCACAGTAATAATCTATATTATTAATATACAGTCGCTACCATTAGTTGTGTTATGTTAATGTTACTGTAATAACGGATATTATTAATATAGAGTGGCTACCATTAGTTTTATTATTAATATTATTGTAATAACCAATATTATTATTATACAGTTCCTACCATTAGTTGTATTATTAATGTTACTGTAATAACACATATTATAAATATACAGTGGCTATCATTAGTTGTGTTATTAATGTCACTATAATAACATATATTATTAATATACAGTGGTTACCATTAGTTGTATTATTAATGTTACTGTAATAACATATATTGTTAATATAGAGTGGATACCATTAGTTGTGTTATTAATGTTATTGTAATAACCAATATTATTAATATACAGTGTCTACCATTAGTTGTGTTATTAATGTTACTGTAATAACATATATTGTTAATATACAGTGGCTACCATATGTTGTGTTATTAATGTTACTGTAATAATCTATATTATTAATATACAGTGTCTACCATTAGTTGTGTTATTAATGTTACTGTAATAACCAATATTATTAATATAAGTGGCTACCATTAGTTGTGTTATTAATGTTACTATAATAATCTATATTATTAATATACAGTGTCTACCATTAGTTGTGTTATTAATGTTACTGTAATAACGGATATTATTAATATACAGTGGTTACCATTAGTTGTGTTATTAGTGTTACTGTAATAACGGATATTATTAATATACAGTTTCTACCATTAGTTGTGTTATTAATGTTACTATAATAACGGATATTATTAATATACAGTGGTTACCATTAGTTGTGTTATTAATGTTACTGTAATAACGGATATTATTAATATACAGTGGTTACCATTAGTTGTGTTATTAATGTTACTGTAATAACGGATATTATTAATATACAGTGTCTACCATTAGTTGTGTTATTAATGTTACTGTAATAACGGATATTATTAATATACAGTTGTTACCATTAGTTGTGTTATTAATGTTACTGTAATAATGGATATTATTAATATACAGTGTATACCATTAGTTGTGTTATTATTGTTACTGTAATAACGGATATTATTAATATACAGTGGTTACCATTAGTTGTGTTATTAATGTTACTGTAATAACGGATATTATTAATATACAGTGTCTACCATTAGTTGTGTTATTAATTTTACTGTAATAACGGATATTATTAATAAACAGTGGTTACCATTAGTTGTGTTATTAATATTACTGTAAAAACGGATATTATTAATATACAGTGTCTACCATTAGTTGTGTTATTAATGTCACTATAATAACATATATTATTAATATACAGTGGTTACCATTAGTTGTGTTATTAATGTTACTGTAGTAACCAATATTATTAATATACAGCGGTTACCATTAGTTGTATTATTAATGTTACTGTAATAACAGATATTATTAATATACAGTGGTTACCATTAGTTGTGTTATTAATGCCACTGTAATAAAGGATATTATTAATATACAGTGGCTACCATTAGTTGTGTTATTAATATTACTGTAATAACCAATATTATTAATATAAGTGGCTATAATTAGTTGTGTTATTAATGTTATTGTAATAACGGATATTATTAATATACAATGGATACCATTAGTTGTGTTATTAATGTTACTGTAATAACCAATATTATTAATATACAGTCGCTACCATTAGTTGTGTTATTAATATCACTGTCATAATCTATATTATTAATATACAGTGGCTACCATTAGTTGTGTTATTAATGTTACTGTAATAACCAATATTATTAATATACAGTCGCTACCATTAATTGTGTTTTTAATATCACAGTAATAATCTATATTATTAATATACAGTCGCTACCATTAGTTGTGTTATTAATGTTACTGTAATAACGGATATTATTAATATAGAGTGGCTACCCTTAGTTTTATTATTAATATTATTGTAATAACGGATATTATTAATATACAGTGTCTACCATTAGTTGTTTTATTAATGTCACTGTAATAACGGATATTATTAATATACAGTGGTACCATTAGTTGTGTTATTAATGTTACTGTAATAACATATATTGTTAATATAGAGTGGCCACCATTAGTTGTGTTATTAATGTTACTGTAAAAACGTATATTATTAATATACAGTGGCTACCATTAATTGTGTTATTAATGTCATTATAATAATATATATTATTAATATACAGTGGTTACCATTAGTTGTGTTATTAATGTTACTGTAATAATCTATATTATTAATATACAGTGGTACCATTAGTTGTGTTATTAATGTTACTGTAATAACATATATTGTTAATATACAGTGGTTACCATTAGTTGTGTTATTAATGTCATTGTAATAATATATATTATTAATATACATAGGCTACCATTAGTTGTGTTATTAATGTTACTATAATTTCCCATATTAATAATATATAGTGGCTACTATTAGTTGTGTTATTAATGTAACTGTAATAACAGATATTATTAATATACAGTGTTACCATTAGTTGTGTTATTAATGTTACTGTAATAATGGATATTATTAATATACAGTGTATACCATTAGTTGTGTTATTATTGTTACTGTAATAAAACATATTATAAATATACAGTGGCTATCATTAGTTGTGTTATTATTGTTGTTGTAATAACGGATATTATTAATATACAGTGTATACCATTATTTTTATTATTAATGTTACAGTAATAACATATATTATTAATATAGAGTGGCTACCATTAGTTTTATTATTAATATTATTGTAATAACCAATATTATTATTATACAGTTCCTACCATTAGTTGTATTATTAATGTTACTGTAATAACACATATTATAAATATACAGTGGTTACCATTAGTTGTATTATTAATGTTACTGTAATAACGTATATTGTTAATATAGAGTGGATACCATTAGTTGTGTTATTAATGTTATTGTAATAACCAATATTATTAATATACAGTGTCTACCATTAGTTGTGTTATTAATGTTACTGTAATAACATATATTGTTAATATACAGTGGCTACCATATGTTGTGTTATTAATGTTACTGTAATAATCTATATTATTAATATACAGTGTCTACCATTAGTTGTGTTATTAATGTTACTGTAATAACCAATATTATTAATATAAGTGGCTACCATTAGTTGTGTTATTAATGTTACTATAATAATCTATATTATTAATATACAGTGTCTACCATTAGTTGTGTTATTAATGTTACTGTAATAACGGATATTATTAATATACAGTGGTTACCATTAGTTGTGTTATTAGTGTTACTGTAATAACGGATATTATTAATATACAGTTTCTACCATTAGTTGTGTTATTAATGTTACTATAATAACGGATATTATTAATATACAGTGGTTACCATTAGTTGTGTTATTAATGTTACTGTAATAACGGATATTATTAATATACAGTGTCTACCATTAGTTGTGTTATTAATGTTACTGTAATAACGGATATTATTAATATACAGTTGTTACCATTAGTTGTGTTATTAATGTTACTGTAATAATGGATATTATTAATATACAGTGTCTACCATTAGTTGTGTTATTAATTTTACTGTAATAACGGATATTATTAATAAACAGTGGTTACCATTAGTTGTGTTATTAATATTACTGTAACAACGGATATTATTAATATACAGTGTCTACCATTAGTTGTGTTATTAATGTCACTATAATAACATATATTATTAATATACAGTGGTTACCATTAGTTGTGTTATTAATGTTACTGTAGTAACCAATATTATTAATATACAGTGGCTACCATTAGTTGTATTATTAATGTCACTGTAATAACATATATTATTAATATACAGTGGTTACCATTAGTTGATTTATTAATGTTACTGTAGTAACCAATATTATTAATATACAGCGGTTACCATTAGTTGTATTATTAATGTTACTGTAATAACAGATATTATTAATATACAGTGGTTACCATTAGTTGTGTTATTAATGCCACTGTAATAAAGGATATTATTAATATACAGTGGCTACCATTAGTTGTGTTATTAATATTACTGTAATAACCAATATTATTAATATAAGTGGCTACAATTAGTTGTGTTATTAATGTTATTGTAATAACGGATATTATTAATATACAATGGATACCATTAGTTGTGTTATTAATGTTACTGTAATAACCAATATTATTAATATACAGTGGTTACCATTAGTTGTGTTATTAATATTACTGTAAAAACGGATATTATTAATATACAGTGTCTACCATTAGTTGTGTTATTAATGTCACTATAATAACATATATTATTAATATACAGTGGTTACCATTAGTTGTGTTATTAATGTTACTGTAGTAACCAATATTATTAATATACAGTGGCTACCATTAGTTGTATTATTAATGTCACTGTAATAACATATATTATTAATATACAGTGGTTACCATTAGTTGATTTATTAATGTTACTGTAGTAACCAATATTATTAATATACAGCGGTTACCATTAGTTGTATTATTAATGTTACTGTAATAACAGATATTATTAATATACAGTGGTTACCATTAGTTGTGTTATTAATGCCACTGTAATAAAGGATATTATTAATATACAGTGGCTACCATTAGTTGTGTTATTAATATTACTGTAATAACCAATATTATTAATATAAGTGGCTACAATTAGTTGTGTTATTAATGTTATTGTAATAACGGATATTATTAATATACAATGGATACCATTAGTTGTGTTATTAATGTTACTGTAATAACCAATATTATTAATATACAGTCGCTACCATTAGTTGTGTTATTAATATCACTGTCATAATCTATATTATTAATATACAGTGGCTACCATTAGTGGTGTTATTAATGTCACTGTAATAATCTATATTATTAATATACAGTGGTACCATTAGTTGTGTTATTAATGTTACTGTAATAACATATATTGTTAATATACAGTGTCTACCATTAGTTGTGTTATTAATGTTACTGTAATAACCAATATTATTAATATACAGTCGCTACCATTAATTGTGTTTTTAATATCACAGTAATAATCTATATTATTAATATACAGTCGCTACCATTAGTTGTGTTATTAATGTTACTGTAATAACGGATATTATTAATATAGAGTGGCTACCATTAGTTTTATTATTAATATTATTGTAATAACCAATATTATTATTATACAGTTGCTACCATTAGTTGTTTTATTAATGTCACTGTAATAACGGATATTATTAATATACAGTGGTACCATTAGTTGTGTTATTAATGTTACTGTAATAACATATATTGTTAATATACAATGGCTACCATTAGTTGTGTTATTAATGTTACTGTAATAACCAATATTATTAATATAAGTGGCTACCATTAGTTGTGTTATTAATGTTACTGTAATAACATATATTGTTAATATAGAGTGGCCACCATTAGTTGTGTTATTAATGTTACTGTAAAAACGTATATTATTAATATACAGTGTCTACCATTAGTTGTGTTATTAATGTTACTGTAATAACGGATATTATTAAAATATAGTGGTTACCATTAGTTGTGTTATTAGTGTTACTGTAATAACGGATATTATTAATATACAGTGTCTACCATTAGTTGTGTTATTAATGTCACTATAATAACATATATTATTAATATACAGTGTCTATCATTAGTTGTGTTATTAATTTTACTGTATTAACGGATATTATTAATATACAGTGTCTACCATTAGTTGTGTTATTAATGTTACTGTAATAACGGATATTATTAATATACAGTGTCTACCATTAGTTGTGTTATTAATGTCACTATAATAACATATATTATTAATATACAGTGTCTACCATTAGTTGTGTTATTAATGTTACTGTAATAACGGATATTATTAAAATATAGTGGTTACCATTAGTTGTGTTATTAGTGTTACTGTAATAACGGATATTATTAATATACAGTGTCTACCATTAGTTGTGTTATTAATGTCACTATAATAACATATATTATTAATATACAGTGTCTATCATTAGTTGTATTATTAATTTTACTGTATTAACGGATATTATTAATATACAGTGTCTACCATTAATTGTGTTATTAATGTCATTATAATAATATATATTATTAATATACAATGGTTACCATTAGTTGTGTTATTAATGTTACTGTAATAATCTATATTATTAATATACAGTGGTACCATTAGTTGTGTTATTAATGTTACTGTAATAACATATATTGTTAATATACAGTGGTTACCATTAGTTGTGTTATTAATGTCATTGTAATAATATATATTATTAATATACATAGGCTACCATTAGTTGTGTTATTAATGTTACTATAATTTCCCATATTAATAATATATAGTGGCTACTATTAGTTGTGTTATTAATGTAACTGTAATAACAGATATTATTAATATACAGTCGCTACCATTAGTAGTGTTATTAATGTTACTGTAATAACATATATTGTTAATATACTGTATCTACATTTAGTTGTGTTATTAATGTTACTGTAATATCCAATATTAAAAATATACAGTGGCTACCATTAGTTGTGTTATTAATGTTACTGTAATAACCTATATTATTATTATACAGTGGTTACCATTTGTTGTGTCATTAATGTCACTGTAATAACCTATATTATTATTATACAGTGGTTACCATTAGTTGTTTTATTAATGTTACTGTAATAACATATATTCAGTGGTTACCATTAGTTGTGTTATTAATGTTACTGTAATAACCTACATTATTAATATACAGTGGCTACCATTAGTTGTTTTATTAATGTTACTGTAATAACGGATATTATTAATATACAGTGGCTACCATTAGTTGTGTTATTAATGTTACTGTAATATCCAATATTAAAAATATACAGTGGCTACCATTAGTTGTGTTATTAATGTTACTGTAATAACCTATATTATTAATATACAGTGGTTACCATTAGTTGTGTTATTAATGTTACTGTAATAACATATATTTTTAATATTTAGTGTTTACCATTAGTTGTGTTATTAATGTTAATGTAATATTCAATATAAATAACATTGGATATCATTAGTTGTGTTATTAATGATACTATAATATCCCATATTAATAATATACAGTGGCTACAATTAGTTGTGTTATTAATGTAACTGTAATAACAGATATTATTAATATACATTCGCTACCATTAGTTGTGTTATTAATGTAACTGTAATAACATATATTATTAATATATAGTCGCTACCACTAGTAGTGTTATTAATGTTACTGTAATAACATATATTGTTAATATACTGTATCTACCATTAGTTGTGTTATTAATGTTACTGTAATATCCAATATTAAAAATATACAGTGGCTACCATTAGTTGTGTTATTAATGTTACTGTAATAACCTACATTATTAATATACAGTGGCTACCATTAGTTGTTTTATTAATGTTACTGTAATAACGGATATTATTAATATACAGTGGCTACAATTAGTTGTGTTATTAATGTAACTGTAATAACAGATATTATTAATATACATTCGCTACCATTAGTTGTGTTATTAATGTTACTGTAATAACATATATTGTTAATATACAGTAGATACCATTAGTTGTGTTATTAATGTTACTGTAATAACATATATTGTTAATATAATGTAGCTACCATTAGTTGTGTTATTAATGTTACTGTAATATCCAATATTAAAAATATACAGTGGCTACCATTAGTTGTGTTATTAATGTTACTGTAATAACCTATATTATTAATATACAGTGGTTACCATTAGTTGTGTTATTAATGTTACTGTAATAACATATATTTTTAATATTTAGTGTTTACCATTAGTTGTGTTATTAATGTTAATGTAATATTCAATATAAATAACATTGGATATCATTAGTTGTGTTATTAATGTTACTGTAATAACCTACATTATTAATATACAGTGGCTACCATTAGTTGTGTTATTAATGTTACTGTAAAAACAGATATTATTCATATACATAGGCTATCATTAGTTGTGTTATTAATGTTACTATAATATCCCATATTAATAATATACAGTGGCTACAATTAGTTGTGTTATTAATGTAACTGTAATAACAGATATTATTAATATACATTCGCTACCATTAGTTGTGTTATTAATGTAACTGTAATAACATATATTATTAATATACAGTCGCTACCACTAGTAGTGTTATTAATGTTACTGTAATAATATATATTGTTAATATACTGTATCTACCATTAGTTGTGTTATTAATGTTACTGTAATATCCAATATTAAAAATATACAGTGGCTACCATTGGTTGTGTTATTAATGTTACTGTAATAACATATATTGTTAATATACAGTAGCTACCATTAGTTGTGTTATTAATGTTACTGTAATAACATATATTGTTAATATACAGTAGCTACCATTAGTTGTATTATTAATGTTACTGTAATATCCAATATTAAAAATATACATCGGCTACCATTAGATGTGTTATTAATGTCACTGTAATAAACTATATTATTAATGTACAGTGGTTACCATTAGTTGTGTTATTAATGTCACTGTAATAACATATATTATTAATATACAGTGGATACCATTAGTTGTGTTATTAATTTTACTGTAATAAAGGATACTAATAATATACAGTGGTTATCATTAATTGTGTTATTAATGTTACTGTAATAAACAATATCATTAATATATAGTGTCTACCATTAGTTATGTTATTAATGTTACTGTAATAATGGATATTATTAATATACAGTGGCTACCATTAGTTGTGTTATTAATGTTACTGTAATAACCTATATTATTAATATACAATGGTTACCATTAGTTGTGTTACTAATTTCACTGTAATAACATATATTATTATTATACAGTGGATACCATTTGTTGTGTCATTAATGTCACTGTAAAAACAGATATTATTAATATACAGTCGCTACCATTAGTTGTGTTATTAATGTTACTGTAATATCTATATTATTAATATACAGTGGCTACCATTAGTTGTTTTATTAATGTTACTGTAATAACATATATTATTAATATTCAGTGGTTACCATTAGTTGTGTTATTAATGTTAATGTAATATTCAATATTAATAACATTGGATATTATTAGTTGTGTCATTAATGTTACTGTAATAACCTACATTATTAATATACAGTGGCTACCATTAGTTGTGTTATTAATGTTACTGTAATAACGGATATTATTAATATACAGTGGCTACAATTAGTTGTGTTATTAATGTAACTGTAATAACAGATATTATTAATATACATTCGCTACCATTAGTTGTGTTATTAATGTTACTGTAATAACATATATTGTTAATATACAGTAGCTACCATTAGTTGTATTATTAATGTTACTGTAATATCCAATATTAAAAATATACATTGTCTACCATTAGTTGTGTTATTAATGTTACTGTAATAACCTATATTATTAATATACAGTGGTTACCATTAGTTGTGTTATTAATGTCACTATAATAACATATATTATTAATATACAGTGGATACCATTAGTTGTGTTATTAATGTTACTTAATAAAGGATACTAATAATATACAGTGGATATCATTAATTGTGTTATTAATATTACTGTAATAACCATTATCATTAATATATAGTGTCTACCATTAGTTATGTTATTAATCTTACTGTAATAATGGATATTATTAATATACAGTGGCTACCATTAGTTGTGTTATTAATGTTACTGTAATAACCTATATTATTAATATACAATGGTTACCATTAGTTGTGTTACTAATTTCACTGTAATAACATATATTATTATTATACAGTGGATACCATTTGTTGTGTAATTAATGTCACTGTAATAACATATATTATTAATATAAAGTGGTTACCATTATTTGTGTTATTAATGTTACTTTAAAAACAGATATTATTGATATACAGTCGCTACCATTAGTTGTGTTATCAATGATACTGTAATACATTATATTGTTAATATACAGTTGCTACCATTATTTTTGTTATTAATGTTACTGTAATAAAGGATACTATTAATATATAGTGGCTACCATTAGTTGTGTTATTAATGTTACTGTAATAACCTATATTATTAAAATACAGTGGTTACCATTAGCTGTGTTATTAATGTTACTGTAATAACCTATTTTATTAATATACAGTGGTTTCCATTAGTGGTGTTATTAATGTTACGGTAATAACATATATTATTAATATACTGTAGCTACCATTAGTTGTGTTATTAATGTTACTGTAATATCCAATATTAAAAATATACAGTGGCTACCATTAGTTGTGTTATTAATGTTACTGTAATAACCTATATTATCAATATACAGTTGTTACCATTAGTTGTGTTATTAATGTTACTGTAATAACATATATTGTTAATATACAGTAGCTACCATTAGTTGTGTTATTAATGTTACTATAATATCCCATATTAATAATATATAGTGGCTACCATTAGTTGTGTTATTAATGTAACTGTAATAACAGATATTATTAATATACAGTTGCTACCATTAGTAGTGTTATTAATGTTACTGTAATAACCTATATTATTAATATACAGTGGTTACCATTAGCTGTGTTATTAATGTTACTGTAATAACCTATTTTATTAATATACAGTGGTTTCCATTAGTGGTGTTATTAATGTTACGGTAATAACATATATTATTAATATACTGTAGCTACCATTAGTTGTGTTATTAATGTTACTGTAATATCCAATATTAAAAATATACAGTGGCTACCATTAGTTGTGTTATTAATGTTACTGTAATAACCTATATTATCAATATACAGTTGTTACCATTAGTTGTGTTATTAATGTTACTGTAATAACATATATTGTTAATATACAGTAGATACCATTAGTTGTGTTATTAATGTTACTATAATATCCCATATTAATAATATATAGTGGCTACCATTAGTTATGTTATTAATGTAACTGTAATAACAGATATTATTAATATACTGTATCTACCATTAGTTGTGTTATTAATGTTACTGTAATATCCAATATTAAAAATATACAGTGGCTACCATTAGTTGTGTCATTAATGTCACTCTAATAACATATATTATTAATATACAGTAGTTACCATTATGTGTGTTATTAATGTTACAGTAATAACAGATATTATTAATATACAGTGGTTTCCATTAGTGGTGTTATTAATGTTACGGTAATAACATATATTATTAATATACTGTAGCTACCATTAGTTGTGTTATTAATGTTACTGTAATATCCAATATTAAAAATATACAGTGGCTACCATTAGTTGTGTTATTAATGTTATTGTAATAACCTATATTATCAATATACAGTGGTTACCATTAGTTGTGTTATTAATGATACTGTAATACATTATATTGTTATATACAGTAGCTACCATTAGTTGTGTTATTAATGTTACTGTAATATCTATATTATTAATATACAGTGGCTACCATTAGTTGTGTTATTAATGATACTGTAATACATTATATTGTTAATATACAGTAGCTACCATTAGTTGTTTTATTAATGTTACTGTAATAACGGATATTATTAATATACAGTGGCTACAATTAGTTGTGTTATTAATGTAACTGTAATAACAGATATTATTAATATACATTCGCTACCATTAGTTGTGTTATTAATGTTACTTTAATAACATATATTGTTAATATACAGTAGATACCATTAGTTGTGTTATTAATGTTACTGTAATAACATATATTGTTAATATACTGTAGCTACCATTAGTTGTGTTATTAATGTTACTGTAATATCCAATATTAAAAATATACAGTGGCTACCATTAGTTGTGTTATTAATGTTACTGTAATAACATATATTATTAATATACAGTGGTTACCATAAGTTGTGTTATTAATGTTACTGTAATAACATATATTTTTAATATTTAGTGTTTACCATTAGTTGTGTTATTAATGTTAATGTAATATTCAATATAAATAATATTGGATATCATTAGTTGTGTTATTAATGTTACTGTAATAACCTACATTATTAATATACAGTGGCTACCATTAGTTGTCTTATTAATGTTACTGTAAAAACAGATATTATTCATATACAGTGGCTGCCATTAGTTGAGTTATTAATGTTACTGTAATAACGTTTATTATTAATATACAGTTGCTACCATTATTTTTGTTATTAATGTTACTGTAATAAAGGATACTATTAATATATAGTGGCTACCATTAGTTGTATTATTAATGTAACTGTAATAACAGATATTATTAATATACTGTATCTACCATTAGTTGTGTTATTAATGTTACTGTAATATCCAATATTAAAAATATACAGTGGCTACCATTAGTTGTGTTATTAATGTTACTGTAATAACCTATATTATTATTATACAGTGGTTACCATTTGTTGTGTCATTAATGTCACTGTAATAACATATATTATTAATATACAGTGGTTACCATTAGTTGTGTTATTAATGTTACTGTAATATCCAATATTAAAAATATACAGTGGCTACCATTAGTTGTGTTATTAATGTTACTTTAATAACATATATTGTTAATATACAGTAGATACCATTAGTTGTGTTATTAATGTTACTGTAATAACATATATTGTTAATATACTGTAGCTACCATTAGTTGTGTTATTAATGTTACTGTAATATCTATATTATTAATATACAGTGGCTACCATTAGTTGTTTTATTAATGTTACTGTAATAATATATATTATTAATATTCAGTGGTTACCATTAGTTGTGTTATTAATGTTAATGTAATATTCAATATTAATAACATTGGATATTATTAGTTGTGTTATTAATGTTACTGTAATAACCTACATTATTAATATACAGTGGCTACCATTAGTTGTTTTATTAATGTTACTGTAATAACGGATATTATTAATATACAGTGGCTACAATTAGTTGTGTTATTAATGTAACTGTAATAACAGATATTATTAATATACATTCGCTACCATTAGTTGTGTTATTAATGTTACTTTAATAACATATATTGTTAATATACAGTAGATACCATTAGTTGTGTTATTAATGTTACTGTAATAACATATATTGTTAATATACTGTAGCTACCATTAGTTGTGTTATTAATGTTACTGTAATATCCAATATTAAAAATATACAGTGGCTACCATTAGTTGTGTTATTAATGTTACTTTAATAACATATATTGTTAATATACAGTAGATACCATTAGTTGTGTTATTAATGTTACTGTAATAACATATATTGTTAATATACTGTAGCTACCATTAGTTGTGTTATTAATGTTACTGTAATATCCAATATTAAAAATATACAGTGGCTACCATTAGTTGTGTTATTAATGTTACTGTAATAACCTATATTATTAATATACAGTGGTTACCATTAGTTGTGTTATTAATGTTACTGTAATAACCTATTTTATTAATATACAGTGGTTTCCATTAGTGGTGTTATTAATGTTACGGTAATAACATATATTATTAATATACTGTAGCTACCATTAGTTGTGTTATTAATGTTACTGTAATATCCAATATTAATAATATATAGTGGCTACCATTAGTTGTGTTATTAATGTAACTGTAATAACAGATATTATTAATATACTGTATCTACCATTAGTTGTGTTATTAATGTTACTGTAATATCCAATATTAAAAATATACAGTGGCTACCATTAGTTGTGTTATTAATGTTACTGTAATAACCTATATTATTATTATACAGTGGTTACCATTTGTTGTGTCATTAATGTCACTGTAATAACATATATTATTAATATACAGTGGTTACCATTAGTTGTGTTATTAATGTTAATGTAATATTCAATATTAATAACATTGGATATTATTAGTTGTGTTATTAATGTTACTGTAATAACATATATTTTTAATATTTAGTGTTTACCATTAGTTGTGTTATTAATGTTAATGTAATATTCAATATAAATAACATTGGATATCATTAGTTGTGTTATTAATGATACTGTAATACATTATATTGTTAATATACAGTAGCTACCATTAGTTGTGTTATTAATGTTACTGTAATAACGGATATTATTAATATACAGTTGCTACCATTAGTTGTGTTATTAATGTTACTGTAACAACCTATATTATTAATATACATAGGCTATCATTAGTTGTGTTATTAATGTTACTATAATATCCCATATTAATAATATACAGTGGCTACAATTAGTTGTGTTATTAATGTAACTGTAATAACAGATATTATTAATATACATTCGTTACCATTAGTTGTGTTATTAATGTAACTGTAATAACATATATTATTAATATACAGTCGCTACCACTAGTAGTGTTATTAATGTTACTGTAATAACATATATTGTTAATATACTGTATCTACCATTAGTTGTGTTATTAATGTTACTGTAATATCCAATATTAAAAATATACAGTGGCTACCATTAGTTGTGTTATTAATGTTACTGTAATAACCTATGTTATTATTATACAGTGGTTACCATTAGTTGTGTTATTAATGTTACTGTAATAACCTACATTATTAATATACAGTGGCTACCATTAGTTGTTTTATTAATGTTACTGTAATAACGGATATTATTAATATACAGTGGCTACAATTAGTTGTGTTATTAATGTAACTGTAATAACAGATATTATTAATATACATTCGCTACCATTAGTTGTGTTATTAATGTTACTGTAATAATATATATTGTTAATATACAGTAGATACCATTAGTTGTGTTATTAATGTTACTGTAATAACATATATTGTTAATATACTGTAGCTACCATTAGTTGTGTTATTAATGTTACTGTAATATCCAATATTAAAAATATACAGTGGCTACCATTAGTTGTGTTATTAATGTTACTGTAATAACCTATATTATTAATATACAGTGGTTACCATTAGTTGTGTTATTAATGTTACTGTAATAACATATATTTTTAATATTTAGTGTTTACCATTAGTTGTGTTATTAATGTTAATGTAATATTCAATATAAATAACATTGGATATCATTATTTGTGTTATTAATGTTACTGTAATAACCTACATTATTAATATACAGTGGCTACCATTAGTTGTGTTATTAATGTTACTGTAAAAACAGATATTATTCATATACAGTGGCTGCCATTAGTTGAGTTATTAATGTTACTGTAATAACGTATATTATTAATATACAGTTGCTACCATTATTTTTGTTATTAATGTTACTGTAATAAAGGATACTATTAATATACAGTGGCTACCATTAGTTGTGTTATTAATGTTACTGTAATAACCTATATTATTAAAATACATAGGCTACCATTAGTTGTGTTATTAATGTTACTATAATATACCATATTAATAATATACAGTGGCTACCATTAGTTGTGTTATTAATGTTACTGTAATAACCTATATTATTTATATACAGTGGTTACCATTAGTTGTGTTATTAATGTTACTGTAATAACCTATTTTATTAATATACAGTGGTTTCCATTAGTGGTGTTATTAATGTCACTGTAATAACATATATTATTAATATACAGTGGTTACCATTATGTGTGTTATTAATGTTACTGTAATAACAGATATTATTAATATACAGTCGCTACCATTAGTTGTGTTATTAATGATACTGTAATACATTATATTGTTAATATACTGTAGCTACCATTAGTTGTGTTATTAATGTTACTGTAATATCCAATATTAAAAATATACAGTGGCTACCATTAGTTGTGTTATTAATGTTACTGTAATAACCTATATTATCAATATACAGTAGCTACCATTAGTTGTGTTATTAATGTTACTATAATATACCATATTAATAATATATAGTGGCTACCATTAGTTGTGTTATTAATGTAACTGTAATAACAGATATTATTAATATACAGTTGCTACCATTAGTAGTGTTATTAATGTTACTGTAATAACATATATTGTTAATATACTGTATCTACCATTAGTTGTGTTATTAATATTACTGTAATATCCAATATTAAAAATATACAGTGGCTACCATTAGTTGTGTTATTAATGTTACTGTAATATCTATATTATTAATATATAGTGGCTACCATTAGTTGTTTTATTAATGTTACTGTAATAACATCTATTATTAATATTCAGTGGTTACCATTAGTTGTGTTATTAATGTTAATGTAATATTCAATATTAATAACATTGGATATTATTAGTTGTGTTATTAATGTTACTGTAATAACCTACATTATTAATATGCAGTGGCTACCATTAGTTGTGTTATTAATGTTACTGTAATAACGGATATTATTAATATACAGTTGCTACCATTAGTTGTGTTATTAATGTTACTGTAATAACCTATATTATTAATATACATAGGCTATCATTAGTTGTGTTATTAATGTTACTATAATATCCCATATTAATAATATACAGTGGCTACAATTAGTTGTGTTATTAATGTAACTGTAATAACAGATATTATTAATATACATTCGCTACCATTAGTTGTGTTATTAATGTAACTGTAATAATATATATTATTAATATACAGTCGCTACCACTAGTAGTGTTATTAATGTTACTGTAATAACATATATTGTTAATATACTGTATCTACCATTAGTTGTGTTATTAATGTTACTGTAATATCCAATATTAAAAATATACAGTGGCTACCATTAGTTGTGTTATTAATGTTACTGTAATAACCTATGTTATTATTATACAGTGGTTACCATTAGTTGTGTTATTAATGTTACTGTAATAACCTATATTATTAATATACAGTGGTTACCATTAGTTGTGTTATTAATGTTACTGTAATAACATATATTGTTAATATACAGTAGATACCATTAGTTGTGTTATTAATGTTACTGTAATAACATATATTGTTAATATACAGTAGCTACCATTAGTTGTATTATTAATGTTACTGTAATATCCAATATTAAAAATATACATTGGCTACCATTAGATGTGTTATTAATGTCACTGTAATAACCTATATTATTAATGTACAGTGGTTACCATTAGTTGTGTTATTAATGTCACTGTAATAACATATATTATTAATATACAGTGGATACCATTAGTCGTGTTATTAATGTTACTGTAATTAAGGATACTAATAATATACAGTGGTTATCATTAATTGTGTTATTAATGTTACTGTAATAAACAATATCATTAATATATAGTGTCTACCATTAGTTATGTTATTAATGTTACTGTAATAATGGATATTATTAATATACAGTGGCTACCATTAGTTGTGTTATTAATGTTACTGTAATAACCATATGTTATTAATATATAATGGTTACCATTAGTTGTGTTACTAATTTCACTGTAATAACATATATTATTATTATACAGTGGATATCATTTGTTGTGTAATTAATGTCATTGTAATAACATATATTATTAATATAAAGTGGTTACCATTATTTGTGTTATTAATGTTACTGTAAAAACAGATATTATCAATATACAGTCGCTACCATTAGTTGTGTTATTAATGATACTGTAATACATTATATTGTTAATATACAGTAGCTACCATTAGTTATGTTATTAATGTTACTGTAATATCTATATTATTAATATACAGTGGCTACCATTAGTTGTTTTATTAATGTTACTGTAATAACATATATTATTAATATTCAGTGGTTACCATTAGTTGTGTTATTAATGTTAATGTAATATTCAATATTAATAACATTGGATATTATTAGTTGTGTTATTAATGTTACTGTAATAACCTACATTATTAATATACAGTGGCTACCATTAGTTGTGTTATTAATGTTACTGTAATAACGGATATTATTAATATACATTGGCTACAATTAGTTGTGTTATTAATGTAACTGTAATAACAGATATTATTAATATACATTCGCTACCATTAGTTGTGTTATTAATGTTACTGTAATAACATATATTGTTTATATACTGTAGCTACCATGAGTTGTGTTATTAATGTTACTGTAATATCCAATATTAAAAATATACAGTGGCTACCATTAGTTGTGTTATTAATGTTACTGTAATAACCTATATTATTTATATACAGTGGTTACCATTAGTTGTGTTATTAATGTTACTGTAATAACATATATTATTAATATTCAGTGGTTACCAATAGTTATGTTATTAATGTTAATGTGATATTCAATATTAATAACATTGGATATCATTAGTTGTGTTATTAATGTTACTGTAATAAACTATCTCATTAATATATAGTGGCTACCATTAGTTATTTTATTAATATTACTGTAATAATATATATTGTTAATATACAGTAGCTACCATTAGTTGTGTTATTAATGTTAATGTAAAAACAGATATTATTCATATACAGTGGCTGCCATTAGTTGTGTTATTAATGTAACTGTAATAACATATATTATTAATATACAGTCGCTACCACTAGTAGTGTTATTAATGTTACTGTAATAACATATATTGTTAATATACGGTGGCTACCATTAGTTGTGTTATTAATGTTACTGTAATAACCTATGTTATTATTATACAGTGGTTACCATTAGTTGTGTTATTAATGTTACTGTAATAACCTATATTATTAATATACAGTGGTTACCATTAGTTGTGTCATTAATGTTACTGTAATAACATATATTGTTAATATACATTAGCTATCATTAGTTGTGTTATTAATGTTACTGTAATAACATATATTGTTAATATACAGTAGCTACCATTAGTTGTATTATTAATATTACTGTAATATCCAATATTAAAAATATACATTGGCTACCATTAGATGTGTTATTAATGTCACTGTAATAACCTATATTATTAATGTACAGTGGTTACCATTAGTTGTGTTATTAATGTCACTGTAATAACATATATTATTAATATACAGTGGATACCATTAGTTGTGTTATTAATGTTACTGTAATAAAGGATACTAATAATATACAGTGGTTATCATTAATTGTGTTATTAATGTTACTGTAATAAACAATATCATTAATATATAGTGTCTACCATTAGTTATGTTATTAATGTTACTGTAATAATGGATATTATTAATATACAGTGGCTACCATTAGTTATTTTATTAATGTTACTGTAATAATGGATATTATTAATATACAGTGGCTACCATTAGTTGTGTTATTAATGTTACTGTAATAACCTATATTATTAATATACAATGGTTACCATTAGTTGTGTTACTAATTTCACTGTAATAACATATATTATTATTATACAGTGGATACCATTTGTTGTGTAATTAATGTCACTGTAATAACATATATTATTAATATAAAGTGGTTACCATTATTTGTGTTATTAATGTTACTGTAAAAACAGATATTATTAATATACAGTCGCTACCATTAGTTGTGTAATTAATGATACTGTAATACATTATATTGTTAATATACAGTAGCTACCATTAGTTGTGTTATTAATGTTACTGTAATAACATATATTGTTAATATACTGTAGCTACCATGAGTTGTATTATTAATGTTACTGTAATATCCAATATTAAAAATATACAGTGGCTACCATTAGTTGTGTTATTAATGTTACTGTAATAACCTATATTATTAATATACAGTGGTTACCATTAGTTGTGTTATTAATGTTAATGTAATATTCAATATTAATAACATTGGATATTATTAGTTGTGTTATTAATGTTACTGTAATAACCTACATTATTAATATACAGTGGCTACCATTAGTTGTGTTATTAATGTTACTGTAATAACGGATATTATTAATATACAGTGACTACAATTAGTTGTGTTATTAATGTAACTGTAATAACAGATATTATTAATATACATTCGCTACCATTAGTTGTGTTATTAATGTTACTGTAATAACATATATTGTTAATATACAGTAGCTACCATTAGTTGTGTTATTAATGTTACTGTAATAACATATATTGTTAATATACTGTAGCTACCATTAGTTGTTTTATTAATGTAACTGTAATAACATATATTATTAATATACAGTCGCTACCACTAGTAGTGTTATTAATGTTATTGTAATAACATATATTATTAATATACAGTGGTTACCATTAGTTGTGTTATTAATGTTACTGTAATAACATATATTGTTAATATACAGTAGATACCATTAGTTGTGTTATTAATGTTACTGTAATAACATATATTGTTAATATACAGTAGCTACCATTAGTTGTATTATTAATGTTACTATAATATCCAATATTAAAAATATACATTGGCTACCATTAGATGTGTTATTAATGTCACTGTAATAACCTATATTATTAATGTACAGTGGTTACCATTAGTTGTGTTATTAATGTCACTGTAATAACATATATTATTAATATACAGTGGATACCATTAGTCGTGTTATTAATGTTACTGTAATAACCTATATTATTAATATACAGTGGTTACCATTAGTTGTGTTATTAATGTTACTGTAATAACATATAATGTTAATATACAGTGGCTACCATTAATTGTATTATTAATGTTACTGTAATAACCTATATTATTAATATACATAGGCTACCATTAGTTGTGTTATTAATGTTACTATAATATCCCATATTAATAATATACAGTAGTTACTATTAGTTATGTTATTAATGTCACTGTAATAACATATATTATTAATATACAGTGGCTACCATTAGTTTTATTATTAATGTTACCGTAATAATGGATATTATTAATATATATTAGCTACCATTAGTTGTGTTATTAATGTTACTGTAATAATATATATTGTTAATATACAGTGACTATCATTAATTGTGTTATTAATGTTACTGTAATAACCAATATCATTAATATATAGTGTCTACAATTAGTTATGTTATTAATGTTACTGTAATAATGGATATTATTAATATACAGTGGATACCATTAGTTGTGTTATTAATGTTACTGTAATAACCTATATTATTAATATACAATGGTTACCATTAGTTGTGTTTCTAATGTCACTGTAATAACATATATTATTAATATACAGTGGCTACCATTATTTGTGTTATAAATGTTACTGTAATAACAGATATTATTAATATATAGTAGCTACCATTAGTTGTGTTATTAATGTTAATGTAATATTCAATATTAATAACATTGGATATAATTAGTTGTATTATTAATGTTACTGTAATAACCTACATTATTAATATACAGTGGCTACCATTAGTTGTGTTATTAATGTTACTGTAATAACATATATTGTTAATATACTGTAGCTACCATTAGTTGTGTTATTAATGTTACTGTAATATCCAATATTAAAAATATACAGTGGCTACCATTAGTTGTGTTATTAATGTTACTGTAATAACCTATATTATTAATATACAGTGGTTACCATTATTTGTGTTACTAATGTCACTGTAATAACATATATTATTAATATACAGTGGATACCATTTGTTGTGTTATTAATGTTACTGTAATAACATATATTGTTAATATACTGTAGCTACCATTAGTTGTGTTATTAATGTTACTGTAATATCCAATATTAAAAACATACAGTGGCTACCATTTGTTGTGTTATTAATTTTACTGTATAAACCAATATTATTATTATACAGTGTCTACCATTAGTTGTGATATTAATGTTATTGTAATAAAGGATACTATTAATATACAGTGTCCACCATTAGTTGTATTATTAATGTTACTGTAATAACATATATTGTTAATATATAGTGGCTACCATTAATTTTTTTATTAATGTCACTGTAATAATCTATATTATTAATATACAGTGGTGCCATTAGTTGTGTTATTAAAGTTACTGTAAAAACCTACATTATTAATATACAGTGGCTACCATTAGTTGTGTTATCAATGTTACTGTAATAACCTATATTATTAATATACAGTGGCTACCATTAGTTGTGTTATTATTGTTACTGTAAAAACAGATATTATTCATATACAGTGGCTGCCATTAGTTGTGTTATTAATGTTACTGTAATAACGGATATTATTAATATAAAGTTGCTACCATTAATTTTGTTATTAATGTTACTGTAATAAAGGATACTATTAATATACAGTGGCTACCATTAGTTGTGTTATTAATGTTACTGTAATAACCTATATTAATAATATATAGTGGCTACCATTAGTTGTGTTATTAATGTGACTGTAATAACCTATATTATTAATATACAGTGGCTACCATTAGTTGTGTTATTATTATTACTGTAAAAACAGATATTATTAATATAAAGTTGCTACCATTAATTTTGTTATTAATGTGACTGTAATAAAGGATACTATTAATATACAGTGACTACCATTAGTTGTGTTATTAATGTTACTGTAATAACCTATATTAATAATATATAGTGGCTACCATTAGTTGTGTTATTAATGTAACTGTAATAACAGATATTATTAATATACAGTTCCTACTATTAGTTGTGATATTAATGTTACTGTAATAACATATATTGTTAATATACTGTAGCTACCATTAGTTGTGTTATTAATGTTACTGTAATATCCAATATTTAAAATATACAGTGGCTACCATTAGTTGTGTTATTAATGTTACTGTAATAACCTATATTATTAATATACAGTGGTTACCATTAGTTGTGTTATTAATGTTACTGTAATAAAATATATTGTTAATATACAGTAGCTACCATTAGTTGTGTTATTAATGTTACAGTAATAACATATATTGTTAATATAGAGTGGCTACCATTAGTTGTGTTATTAATGTTATTGTAATAAAGGATACTATTAATATACATTGGATACCATTAGTTGTGTTATTAATGTTACTGTAATAACATATATTGTTAATATACAGTAGCTACCATTAGTTGTGTTATTAATTTTACTGTATAAACCAATATTATTATTATACAGTAGTTCCATTAGTTGTGTTATTAATGTTACTGTAAAAACCTACATTATTAATATACAGTGGCTACCATTAGTTGTGTTATTAATGTTACTGTAATAACCTATATTATTAATATACAGTGGCTACCATTAGTTGTGTTATTAATGTTACAGTAATAACATATATTGTTAATATAGAGTGACTACCATTAGTTGTGTTATTATTGTTACTGTAAAAACAGATATTATTCATATACAGTGGCTGCCATTAGTTGTGTTATTAATGTTACTGTAATAACGGATATTATTAATATAAAGTTGCTACCATTAATTTTGTTATTAATGTTACTGTAATAAAGGATACTATTAATATACAGTGGCTACCATTAGTTGTGTTATTAATGTTACTGTAATAACCTATATAATTAATATACAGTGGCTACCATTAATTTTTTTATTAATGTTACTGTAATAAAGGATACTATTAATATACAGTGACTACCATTAGTTGTGTTATTAATGTTACTGTAATAAGCTATATTATTAATATACATTGGTTACCATCAGTTGTGTTATTAATGTCACTGTAATAACATATATTATTAATATACAGTGGATACCATTAGTTGTGTTATTAATGTTACTGTAATAAAGGATACTATTAATATACAGTGGCTATTATTAATTGTATTGTTAATGTTACTGTAATAACCAATATCATTAATATATAGTGGTTACCATTATTTGTGTTATTAATGTTACTGTAATAACAGATATTATTAATATACAGTTCTTACCATTAGTTGTGATATTAATGTTACTGTAATAACATATATTGTTAATATACTGTAGCTACCATTAGTTGTGTTATTAATGTTACTGTAATAACCTATATTATTAATATACAGTGGTTACCATTAATTGTGTTATTAATGTTACTGTAATAACATATATTGTTAATATACAGTAGCTACCATTAGTTGTGTTATTAATGTTACAGTAATAACATATATTGTTAATATAGAGTGGCTACCATTAGTTGTGTTATTAATGTTATTGTAATAAAGGATACTATTAATATATATTGGATACCATTAGTTGTGTTATTAATGTTACTGTAATAACATATATTGTTAATATACAGTAGCTACCATTAGTTGTGTTATTAATGTTAGTTTGATATCACATATAAGTAATATACAGTGGTTACCATTAGTTGTGTTATTAATGTTACAGTAATAACATATATTGTTAATATAGAGTGACTACCATTAGTTGTGTTATTAATTTTACTGTATAAACCAATATTATTATTATACAGTGTCTACCATTAGTTGTGTTATTAATGTTACTGTAATAACAGATATTATTAATATACAGTTCCTACCATTAGTTGTGATATTAATGTTACTGTAATAACATATATTGTTAATATACTGTAGATACCATTAGTTGTGTTATTAATGTTACTGTAATATCCAATATTAAAAATATACAGTGGCTACCATTAGTTGTGTTATTAATGTTACTGTAATAACCTATATTATTAATATACAGTGGTTACCATTAGTTGTGTTATTAATGTTACTGTAATAACATATATTGTTAATATACAGTAGCTACCATTAGTTGTGTTATTAATATTAATGTAATAACCTATATTATTAATATACAGTAGCTACCATTAGTTGTGTTATTAATTTTACTGTAATAAAGGATATTATTAATATACAGTGGTTAGCATTAGTTGTGTTATTAATGTTACTGTAATAACCTATATTATTAATATACAGTGGTTACCATTAGTTGTGTTATTAATGTTACTGTAATAACATATAATGTTAATATACAGTGGCTACCATTAGTTGTGTTATTAATGTTACTGTAATAACCTATATTATTAATATACATAGGCTACCATTAGTTGTGTTATTAATGTTACTATAATATCCCATATTAATAATATACAGTAGTTACTATTAGTTATGTTATTAATGTCACTATAATAACATATATTATTAATATACAGTGGCTACCATTAGTTTTATTATTAATGTTACCGTAATAATGGATATTATTAATATATATTAGCTACCATTAGTTGTGTTATTAATGTTACTGTAATAACATATATTGTTAATATACTGTAGCTACCATTAGTTGTGTTATTAATGTTACTGTAATATCCAATATTAAAAATATACAGTGGCTACCATTAGTTGTGTTATTAATGTTACTGTAATAACCTATATTATTAATATACAGTGGTTACCATTATTTGTGTTACTAATGTCACTGTAATAACATATATTATTAATATACAGTGGATACCATTTGTTGTGTTATTAATGTTACTGTAATAACATATATTGTTAATATACTGTAGCTACCATTAGTTGTGTTATTAATGTTACTGTAATATCCAATATTAAAAACATACAGTGGCTACCATTTGTTGTGTTATTAATTTTACTGTATAAACCAATATTATTAGTATACAGTGTCTACCATTAGTTGTGATATTAATGTTATTGTAATAAAGGATACTATTAATATACAGTGTCCACCATTAGTTGTATTATTAATGTTACTGTAATAACATATATTGTTAATATATAGTGGCTACCATTAATTTTTTTAATAATGTCACTGTAATAATCTATATTATTAATATACAGTGGTGCCATTAGTTGTGTTATTAAAGTTACTGTAAAAACCTACATTATTAATATACAGTGGCTACCATTAGTTGTGTTATCAATGTTACTGTAATAACCTATATTATTAATATACAGTGGCTACCATTAGTTGTGTTATTATTGTTACTGTAAAAACAGATATTATTCATATACAGTGGCTGCCATTAGTTGTGTTATTAATGTTACTGTAATAACGGATATTATTAATATAAAGTTGCTACCATTAATTTTGTTATTAATGTTACTGTAATAAAGGATACTATTAATATACAGTGGCTACCATTAGTTGTGTTATTAATGTTACTGTAATAACCTATATTAATAATATATAGTGGCTACCATTAGTTGTGTTATTAATGTGACTGTAATAACCTATATTATTAATATACAGTGGCTACCATTAGTTGTGTTATTATTATTACTGTAAAAACAGATATTATTAATATAAAGTTGCTACCATTAATTTTGTTATTAATGTGACTGTAATAAAGGATACTATTAATATACAGTGACTACCATTAGTTGTGTTATTAATGTTACTGTAATAACCTATATTAATAATATATAGTGGCTACCATTAGTTGTGTTATTAATGTAACTGTAATAACAGATATTATTAATATACAGTTCCTACTATTAGTTGTGATATTAATGTTACTGTAATAACATATATTGTTAATATACTGTAGCTACCATTAGTTGTGTTATTAATGTTACTGTAATATCCAATATTTAAAATATACAGTGGCTACCATTAGTTGTGTTATTAATGTTACTGTAATAACCTATATTATTAATATACAGTGGTTACCATTAGTTGTGTTATTAATGTTACTGTAATAAAATATATTGTTAATATACAGTAGCTACCATTAGTTGTGTTATTAATGTTACAGTAATAACATATATTGTTAATATAGAGTGGCTACCATTAGTTGTGTTATTAATGTTATTGTAATAAAGGATACTATTAATATACATTGGATACCATTAGTTGTGTTATTAATGTTACTGTAATAACATATATTGTTAATATACAGTAGCTACCATTAGTTGTGTTATTAATTTTACTGTATAAACCAATATTATTATTATACAGTGTCTACCATTAGTTGTGATATTAATGTTATTGTAATAAAGGATACTATTAATATACAGTGACCACCATTAGTTGTATTATTAATGTTACTGTAATAACATATATTGTTAATATATAGTGGCTACCATTAATTTTTTTATTAATGTCACTGTAATAATCTATATCATTAATATACAGTAGTTCCATTAGTTGTGTTATTAATGTTACTGTAAAAACCTACATTATTAATATACAGTGGCTACCATTAGTTGTGTTATTAATGTTACTGTAATAACCTATATTATTAATATACAGTGGCTACCATTAGTTGTGTTATTAATGTTACAGTAATAACATATATTGTTAATATAGAGTGACTACCATTAGTTGTGTTATTATTGTTACTGTAAAAACAGATATTATTCATATACAGTGGCTGCCATTAGTTGTGTTATTAATGTTACTGTAATAACGGATATTATTAATATAAAGTTGCTACCATTAATTTTGTTATTAATGTTACTGTAATAAAGGATACTATTAATATACAGTGGCTACCATTAGTTGTGTTATTAATGTTACTGTAATAACCTATATAATTAATATACAGTGGCTACCATTAATTTTTTTATTAATGTTACTGTAATAAAGGATACTATTAATATACAGTGACTACCATTAGTTGTGTTATTAATGTTACTGTAATAAGCTATATTATTAATATACATTGGTTACCATCAGTTGTGTTATTAATGTCACTGTAATAACATATATTATTAATATACAGTGGATACCATTAGTTGTGTTATTAATGTTACTGTAATAAAGGATACTATTAATATACAGTGGCTATTATTAATTGTATTGTTAATGTTACTGTAATAACCAATATCATTAATATATAGTGGTTACCATTATTTGTGTTATTAATGTTACTGTAATAACAGATATTATTAATATACAGTTCTTACCATTAGTTGTGATATTAATGTTACTGTAATAACATATATTGTTAATATACTGTAGCTACCATTAGTTGTGTTATTAATGTTACTGTAATAACCTATATTATTAATATACAGTGGTTACCATTAATTGTGTTATTAATGTTACTGTAATAACATATATTGTTAATATACAGTAGCTACCATTAGTTGTGTTATTAATGTTACAGTAATAACATATATTGTTAATATAGAGTGGCTACCATTAGTTGTGTTATTAATGTTATTGTAATAAAGGATACTATTAATATATATTGGATACCATTAGTTGTGTTATTAATGTTACTGTAATAACATATATTGTTAATATACAGTAGCTACCATTAGTTGTGTTATTAATGTTAGTTTGATATCACATATAAGTAATATACAGTGGTTACCATTAGTTGTGTTATTAATGTTACAGTAATAACATATATTGTTAATATAGAGTGACTACCATTAGTTGTGTTATTAATTTTACTGTATAAACCAATATTATTATTATACAGTGTCTACCATTAGTTGTGTTATTAATGTTACTGTAATAACAGATATTATTAATATACAGTTCCTACCATTAGTTGTGATATTAATGTTACTGTAATAACATATATTGTTAATATACTGTAGATACCATTAGTTGTGTTATTAATGTTACTGTAATATCCAATATTAAAAATATACAGTGGCTACCATTAGTTGTGTTATTAATGTTACTGTAATAACCTATATTATTAATATACAGTGGTTACCATTAGTTGTGTTATTAATGTTACTGTAATAACATATATTGTTAATATACAGTAGCTACCATTAGTTGTGTTATTAATATTAATGTAATAACCTATATTATTAATATACAGTAGCTACCATTAGTTGTGTTATTAATTTTACTGTAATAAAGGATATTATTAATATACAGTGGTTAGCATTAGTTGTGTTATTAATGTTACTGTAATAACCTATATTATTAATATACAGTGGTTACCATTAGTTGTGTTATTAATGTTACTGTAATAACATATAATGTTAATATACAGTGGCTACCATTAGTTGTGTTATTAATGTTACTGTAATAACCTATATTATTAATATACATAGGCTACCATTAGTTGTGTTATTAATGTTACTATAATATCCCATATTAATAATATACAGTAGTTACTATTAGTTATGTTATTAATGTCACTATAATAACATATATTATTAATATACAGTGGCTACCATTAGTTTTATTATTAATGTTACCGTAATAATGGATATTATTAATATATATTAGCTACCATTAGTTGTGTTATTAATGTTACTGTAATAATATATATTGTTAATATACAGTGACTATCATTAATTGTGTTATTAATGTTACTGTAATAACCAATATCATTAATATATAGTGTCTACCATTAGTTGTGTTATTAATGTTACTGTAATAATGGATATTATTAATATACAGTGGATACCATTAGTTGTGTTATCGATGTTACTGTAATAACCTATATTATTAATATACAGTGGCTACCATTAGTTGTGTTATTATTGTTACTGTAAAAACAGATATTATTCATATACAGTGGCTGCCATTAGTTGTGTTATTAATGTTACTGTAATAACGGATATTATTAATATAAAGTTGCTACCATTAATTTTGTTATTAATGTTACTGTAATAAAGGATACTATTAATATACAGTGGCTACCATTAGTTGTGTTATTAATGTTACTGTAATAACCTATATTAATAATATATAGTGGCTACCATTAGTTGTGTTATTAATGTAACTGTAATAACCTATATAATTAATATACAGTGGCTACCATTAGTTGTGTTATTAATATAACTGTAAAAACAGATATTATTAATATAAAGTTGCTACCATTAATTTTTTTATTAATGTTACTGTAATAAAGGATACTATTAATATACAGTGACTACCATTAGTTGTATTATTAATGTTACTGTAATAACCTATATTAATAATATATAGTGGCTACCATTAGTTGTGTTATTAATGTAACTGTAATAACAGATATTATTAATATACAGTCGCTACCATTAGTTGTGTTATTAATGTTACTGTAATAACCTATATTATTAATATACATTGGTTACCATCAGTTGTGTTATTAATGTCACTGTAATAACATATATTATTAATATACAGTGGATACCATTAGTTGTGTTATTAATGTTACTGTAATAAAGGATACTATTAATATACAGTGGCTATTATTAATTGTATTGTTAATGTTACTGTAATAACCAATATCATTAATATATAGTGGTTACCATTATTTGTGTTATTAATGTTACTGTAATAACCTATATTATTAATATACAATGGTTACCATTAGTTGTGTTTCAAATGTCACTGTAATAACATATATTATTAATATACAGTGGATACCATTTGTTGTTTCATTAATGTCACTGTAATAACATATATTATTAATATACAGTGGTTACCATTATTTGTGTTATAAATGTTACTGTAATAACAGATATTATTAATATATAGTAGCTACCATTAGTTGTGTTATTAATGTTAATGTAATATTCAATATTAATAACATTGGATATAATTAGTTGTATTATTAATGTTACTGTAATAACCTACATTATTAATATACAGTGGCTACCATTAGTTGTGTTATTAATGTTACTGTAATAACATATATTGTTAATATACTGTAGCTACCATTAGTTGTGTTATTAATGTTACTGTAATATCCAATATTAAAAATATACAGTGGCTACCATTAGTTGTGTTATTAATGTTACTGTAATAACCTATATTATTAATATACAGTGGTTACCATTATTTGTGTTACTAATGTCACTGTAATAACATATATTATTAATATACAGTGGATACCATTTGTTGTGTTATTAATGTCACTGTAATAACATATATTATTAATATATAGTGGTTACCATTATTTGTGTTATTAATGTTACTGTAATAACAGATATTATTAATATACAGTCCCTACAATTAGTTGTGATATTAATGTTACTGTAATAACATATTTTGTTAATATACTGTAGCTACCATTAGTTGTGTTATTAATGTTACTGTAATATCCAATATTAAAAATATACAGTGGCTACCATTAGTTGTGTTATTAATGTTACTGTAATAACCTATATTATTAATATACAGTGGTTACCATTAGTTGTGTTATTAATGTTACTGTAATAACCTATATTATTAATATACAGTGGTTACCATTAGTTGTGTTATTAATGTTACTGTAATAACATATAATGTTAATATACAGTAGCTACCATTAGTTGTGTTATTAATGTTACTGTAATAACATATATTGTTAATATACAATAGCTACCATTAGTTGTGTTATTAATATTAATGTAATAAAATATATTATTAATATACAGTAGCTACCATTAGTTGTGTTATTAATTTTACTGTAATAAAGGATATTATTAATATACAGTAGCTACCATTAGTTGTGTTATTAATGTTACAGTAATAACATATATTGTTAATATAGAGTGACTACCATTAGTTGTGTTATTAATTTTACTGTATAAACCAATATTATTATTATACAGTGTCTACCATTAGTTGTGATATTAATGTTATTGTAATAAAGGATACTATTAATATACAGTGTCCACCATTAGTTGTATTATTAATGTTACTGTAATAACATATATTGTTAATATATAGTGGCTACCATTAATTTTTTTATTAATGTCACTGTAATAATCTATATTATTAATATACAGTGGTGCCATTAGTTGTGTTATTAATGTTACTGTAAAAACCTACATTATTAATATACAGTGGCTACCATTAGTTGTGTTATCAATGTTACTGTAATAACCTATATTATTAATATACAGTGGCTACCATTAGTTGTGTTATTATTGTTACTGTAAAAACCTATATTATTAATATACAGTGGCTACCATTAGTTGTGTTATTAATGTTACTGTAATATCCAATATTAAAAATATACAGTGGCTACCATTAGTTGTGTTAATAATGTTACTGTAATAACCTATATTATTAATATACAGTGGTTACCATTATTTGTGTTACTAATGTCACTGTAATAACATATATTATTAATATACAGTGGATACCATTTGTTGTGTTATTAATGTCACTGTAATAACATATATTATTAATATATAGTGGTTACCATTATTTGTGTTATTAATGTTACTGTAATAACAGATATTATTAATATACAGTCCCTACAATTAGTTGTGATATTAATGTTACTGTAATAACATATTTTGTTAATATACTGTAGCTACCATTAGTTGTGTTATTAATGTTACTGTAATATCCAATATTAAAAATATACAGTGGCTACCATTAGTTGTGTTATTAATGTTACTGTAATAACC
Organism: Osedax fenrisi; assembly: GCA_964019155.1. Taxonomy (NCBI): domain Eukaryota; kingdom Metazoa; phylum Annelida; class Polychaeta; order Sabellida; family Siboglinidae; genus Osedax; species Osedax fenrisi. The sequence continues at coordinate 56,338,146 of OZ025243.1, forward strand.
TATATTATTAATATACAGTGGTTACCATTAGTTGTGTTATTAATGTTACTGTAATAACCTATATTATTAATATACAGTGGTTACCATTAGTTGTGTTATTAATGTTACTGTAATAACATATAATGTTAATATACAGTAGCTACCATTAGTTGTGTTATTAATGTTACTGTGATATCACATATAATTAATATACAGTGGTTACCATTAGTTGTGTTATTAATGTTACTGTAATAACATATATTGTTAATATACAGTAGCTACCATTAGTTGTGTTATTAATATTAATGTAATAAAATATATTATTAATATACAGTAGCTACCATTAGTTGTGTTATTAATTTTACTGTAATAAAGGATATTATTAATATACAGTAGCTACCATTAGTTGTGTTATTAATGTTACTGTGATATCACATATAATTAATATACAGTGGTTACCATTAGTTGTGTTATTAATGTTACTGTAATAACATATATTGTTAATATACAGTAGCTACCATTATTTGTGTTATTAATGTTACTTTGATATCACATATAATTAATATACAGTGGTTACCATTAGTTGTGTTATTAATGTTACAGTAATAACATATATTGTTAATATAGAGTGACTACCATTAGTTGTGTTATTAATTTTACTGTATAAACCAATATTATTATTATACAGTGTCTACCATTAGTTGTGATATTAATGTTATTGTAATAAAGGATACTATTAATATACAGTGTCCACCATTAGTTGTATTATTAATGTTACTGTAATAACATATATTGTTAATATATAGTGGCTACCATTAATTTATTTATTAATGTCACTGTAATAATCTATATTATTAATATACAGTGGTGCCATTAGTTGTGTTATTAATGTTACTGTAAAAACCTACATTATTAATATACAGTGGCTACCATTAGTTGTGTTATCAATGTTACTGTAATAACCTATATTATTAATATACAGTGGCTACCATTAGTTGTGTTATTAATGTTACTGTAATAAAGGATACTATTAATATACAGTGACTACCATTAGTTGTGTTATTAATGTTACTGTAATAACCTATATTAATAATATATAGTGGCTACCATTAGTTGTGTTATTAATGTTACTGTAATATCCAATATTAAAAATATATAGTGGCTACCATTAGTTGTGTTATTAATGTTACTGTAATAACCTATATTATTAATATACAGTGGTTACCATTAATTGTGTTATTAATGTTACTGTAATAACATATATTGTTAATATACAGTAGCTACCATTAGTTGTGTTATTAATGTTACAGTAATAACATATATTGTTAATATAGAGTGGCTACCATTAGTTGTGTTATTGATGTTATTGTAATAAAGGATACTATTAATATACATTGGATACCATTAGTTGTGTTATTAATGTTACTGTAATAACATATATTGTTAATATACAGTAGCTACCATTAGTTGTGTTATTAATGTTACTTTGATATCACATATAATTAATATACAGTGGTTACCATTAGTTGTGTTATTAATGTTACAGTAATAACATATATTATTAATATAGAGTGACTACCATTAGTTGTGTTATTAATTTTACTGTATAAACCAATATTATTATTATACAGTGTCTACCATTAGTTGTGATATTAATGTTATTGTAATAAAGGATACTATTAATATACAGTGTCCACCATTAGTTGTATTATTAATGTTACTGTAATAACATATATTGTTAATATATAGTGGCCTCATATTAATTTGTTTATTAATGTCACTGTAATAATCTATATTATTAATATACAGTGGTTCCATTAGTTGTGTTATTAATGTTACTGTAAAAACCTACATTATTAATATACAGTGGCTACCATTAGTTGTGTTATCAATGTTACTGTAATAACCTATATTAATAATATATAGTGGCTACCATTAGTTGTGTTATTAATGTTACTGTAATATCCAATATTAAAAATATACAGTGGCTACCATTAGTTGTGTTATTAATGTTACTGTAATAACCTATATTATTAATATACAGTGGTTACCATTAGTTGTGTTATTAATGTTACTGTAATAACATATATTATTAATATACAGTGGATACCATTAGTTGTGTTATTAATGTTACTGTAATAAAGGATACTATTAATATACAGTGGCTATTATTAATTGTATTGTTAATGTTACTGTAATAACCAATATCATTAATATATAGTGGTTACCATTATTTGTGTTATTAATGTTACTGTAATAACAGATATTATTAATATACAGTTCCTACCATTAGTTGTGATATTAATGTTACTGTAATAACATATATTGTTAATATACTGTAGCTACCATTAGTTGTGTTATTAATGTTACTGTAATATCCAATATTAAAAATATACAGTGGCTACCATTAGTTGTGTTATTAATGTTACTGTAATAACCTATATTATTAATATACAGTGGTTACCATTAGTTGTGTTATTAATGTTACTGTAATAACATATATTGTTAATATACAGTAGCTACCATTAGTTGTGTTATTAATGTTACAGTAATAACATATATTGTTAATATAGAGTGGCTACCATTAGTTGTGTTATTAATGTTATTGTAATAAAGGATACTATTAATATACATTGGATACCATTAGTTGTGTTATTAATGTTACTGTAATAACATATATTGTTAATATACAGTAGCTACCATTAGTTGTGTTATTAATATTAATGTAATAACCTATATTATTAATATACAGTAGCTACCATTAGTTGTGTTATTAATTTTACTGTAATAAAGGATATTATTAATATACAGTAGCTACCATTAGTTGTGTTATTAATGTTACTGTGATATCACATATAATTAATATACAGTGGTTACCATTAGTTGTGTTATTAATGTTACAGTAATAACATATATTGTTAATATACAGTGGCTATCATTAATTGTGTTATTAATGTTACTGTAATAACATATATTGTTAATATACTGTAGCTACCATTAGTTGTGTTATTAATGTTACTATAATATCCAATATTAAAAATATACAGTGGCTACCATTAGTTGTGTTATTAATGTTACTGTAATAACCTATATTATTAATATACAGTGGTTACCATTAGTTGTGTTATTAATGTTACTGTAATAACCTATATTATTAATATACAGTGGTTACCATTAGTTGTGTTATTAATGTTACTGTAATAACATATATTGTTAATATACAGTAGCTACCATTAGTTGTGTTATTAATATTAATGTAATAACCTATATTATTAATATACAGTAGCTACCATTAGTTGTGTTATTAATGTTACTGTAATAACATATATTGTTAATATACAGTAGCTACCATTAGTTGTGTTATTAATGTTACTTTGATATCACATATAATTAATATACAGTGGTTACCATTAGTTGTGTTATTAATGTTACAGTAATAACATATTTTGTTAATATAGAGTGACTACCATTAGTTGTGTTATTAATTTTACTGTATAAACCAATATTATTATTATACAGTGTCTACCATTAGTTGTGATATTAATGTTATTGTAATAAAGGATACTATAATATACAGTGTCCACCATTAGTTGTATTATTACTGTTACTGTAATAACATATATTGTTAATATATAGTGGCTACCATTAATTTGTTTATTAATGTCACTGTAATAATCTATATTATTAATATACAGTGGTTCCATTAGTTGTGTTATTAATGTTACTGTAAAAACCTACATTATTAATATACAGTGGCTACCATTAGTTGTGTTATCAATGTTACTGTAATAACCTATATTATTAATATACAGTGGCTACCATTAGTTGTGTTATTATTGTTACTGTAAAAACAGATATTATTCATATACAGTGGCTGCCATTAGTTGTGTTATTAATGTTACTGTAATAACGGATATTATTAATATAAAGTTGCTACCATTAATTTTGTTATTAATGTTACTGTAATAAAGGATACTATTAATATACAGTGGCTACCATTAGTTGTGTTATTAATGTTACTTAATAACCAATATCATTAATATATAGTGTCTACCATTAGTTGTGTTATTAATGTTACTGTAATAACCTATATTATTAATATACAGTGGTTACCATTAGTTGTGTTATTAATGTTACTGTAATAACCTATATTATTAATATACAGTGGTTACCATTAGTTGTTTTATTAATGTTACTGTAATAACATATATTTTTAATATATAGTAGCTACCATTAGTTGTGTTATTAATGTTACTTTAATAACATATATTATTAATATATAGTGGTTACCATTATTTATGTTATTAATGTTACTGTAATAACATATATTGTTAATATACAGTAGCTACCATTAGTTGTGTTATTAATGTTACTGTAATAACATATATTGTTAATATACAGTAGCTAACATTAGTTGTGTTATTAATGTTACTGTGATATCACATATAATTAATATACAGTGGTTACCATTAGTTGTGTTATTAATGTTACAGTAATAACATATATTGTTAATATAGAGTGGCTACCATTAGTTGTGTTATTAATTTTACTGTATAAACCAATATTATTATTATACAGTGTCTACCATTAGTTGTGATATTAATGTTATTGTAATAAAGGATACTATTAATATACAGTTTCCACTATTAGTTGTGTTATTAATGTTACTGTAATAACATATATTGTTAATATACTGTAGCTACCATTAGTTGTGTTATTAATGTTACTGTAAAAACCTACATTATTAATATACAGTGGCTACCATTAGTTGTGTTATTAATGTTACTGTAATAACGGATATTATTAATATAAAGTTGCTACCATTAATTTTGTTATTAATGTTACTCTAATAAAGGATACTATTAATATACAGTGGCTACCATTAGTTGTGTTATTAATGTTACTGTAATAAAGGATACTATTAATATACAGTGGCTACCATTAGTTGTGTTATTATTGTTACTGTACAAACAGATATTATTAATATACAGTGGATACCATTAGTTGTGTTATTAATGTTACTGTAATAAAGGATACTATTAATATACAGTAGCTATTATTAATTGTATTGTTAATGTTACTGTAATAACCAATATCATTAATATATAGTGGTTACCATTATTTGTGTTATTAATGTTACTGTAATAACAGATATTATTAATATACAGTTCTTACCATTAGTTGTGATATTAATGTTACTGTAATAACATATATTGTTAATATACTGTAGCTACCATTAGTTGTGTTATTAATGTTACTGTAATATCCAATATTAAAAATATACAGTGGCTACCATTAGTTGTGTTATTAATGTTACTGTAATAACCTATATTATTAATATACAGTGGTTACCATTAGTTGTGTTATTAATGTTACTGTAATAACCTATATTATTAATATACAGTGGTTACCATTAGTTGTGTTATTAATGTTACTGTAATAACACATATTGTTAATATACAGTAGCTACCATTAGTTGTGTTATTAATATTAATGTAATAACCTATATTATTAATATACAGTAGCTACCATTAGTTGTGTTATTAATTTTACTGTAATAAAGGATATTATTAATATACAGTAGCTACCATTAGTTGTGTTTTTAATGTTACTGTGATATCACATATAATTAATATACAGTGGTTACCATTAGTTGTGTTATTAATGTTACAGTAATAACATATATTGTTAATATACAGTGGCTATCATTAATTGTGTTATTAATGTTACTGTAATAACATATATTATTAATATACAGTCGCTACCATTAGTTGTGTTATTAATGATACTGTAATACATTATATTGTTAATATACAGTAGCTACCATTAGTTGTGTTATTAATGTTAATGTAATAACGGATATTATTAATTTACAGTTTCTACCATTAGTTGTGTTATTAATGTTACTATAATATCCCATTTTAATAATATACAGTGGCTACCATTAGTTGTGTTATTAATGTAACTGTAATAACAGATATCATTAATATATAGTGTCTACCATTAGTTGTGTTATTAATGTTACTGTAATAACCTATATTATTAATATACAGTGGTTACCATTAGTTGTGTTATTAATGTTACTGTAATAACCTATATTATTAATATACAGTGGTTACCATTAGTTGTGTTATTAATGTTACTGTAATAACATATATTTTTAATATATAGTAGCTACCATTAGTTGTGTTATTAATGTTACTGTAATAATATATATTATTAATATATAGTGGTTACCATTATTTGTGTTATTAATGTTACTGTAATAACATATATTGTAAATATACAGTAGCTACCATTAGTTTTGTTATTAATGTTACTGTAATAACATATATTGTTAATATACAGTAGCTAACATTAGTTGTGTTATTAATGTTACTGTGATATCACATATAATTAATATACAGTGGTTACCATTAGTTGTGTTAATAATGTTACAGTAATAACATATATTTTTAATATAGAGTGGCTACCATTAGTTGTGTTATTAATTTTACTGTATAAACCAATATTATTATTATACAGTGTCTACCATTAGTTGTGATATTAATGTTATTGTAATAAAGGATACTATTAATATACAGTGTCCACCATTAGTTGTGTTATTAATGTTACTGTAATAACATATATTGTTAATATAGAGTGGCTACCATTAGTTGTGTTATTAATGTTACTTAATAACCAATATCATTAATATATAGTGTCTACCATTAGTTGTGTTATTAATGTTACTGTAATAACCTATATTATTAATATACAGTGGTTACCATTAGTTGTGTTATTAATGTTACTGTAATAACCTATATTATTAATATACAGTGGTTACCATTAGTTGTTTTATTAATGTTACTGTAATAACATATATTTTTAATATATAGTAGCTACCATTAGTTGTGTTATTAATGTTACTTTAATAACATATATTATTAATATATAGTGGTTACCATTATTTATGTTATTAATGTTACTGTAATAACATATATTGTTAATATACAGTAGCTACCATTAGTTGTGTTATTAATGTTACTGTAATAACATATATTGTTAATATACAGTAGCTAACATTAGTTGTGTTATTAATGTTACTGTGATATCACATATAATTAATATACAGTGGTTACCATTAGTTGTGTTATTAATGTTACAGTAATAACATATATTGTTAATATAGAGTGGCTACCATTAGTTGTGTTATTAATTTTACTGTATAAACCAATATTATTATTATACAGTGTCTACCATTAGTTGTGATATTAATGTTATTGTAATAAAGGATACTATTAATATACAGTTTCCACTATTAGTTGTGTTATTAATGTTACTGTAATAACATATATTGTTAATATACTGTAGCTACCATTAGTTGTGTTATTAATGTTACTGTAAAAACCTACATTATTAATATACAGTGGCTACCATTAGTTGTGTTATTAATGTTACTGTAATAACGGATATTATTAATATAAAGTTGCTACCATTAATTTTGTTATTAATGTTACTCTAATAAAGGATACTATTAATATACAGTGGCTACCATTAGTTGTGTTATTAATGTTACTGTAATAAAGGATACTATTAATATACAGTGGCTACCATTAGTTGTGTTATTATTGTTACTGTACAAACAGATATTATTAATATACAGTGGATACCATTAGTTGTGTTATTAATGTTACTGTAATAAAGGATACTATTAATATACAGTAGCTATTATTAATTGTATTGTTAATGTTACTGTAATAACCAATATCATTAATATATAGTGTTACCATTATTTGTGTTATTAATGTTACTGTAATAACAGATATTATTAATATACAGTTCTTACCATTAGTTGTGATATTAATGTTACTGTAATAACATATATTGTTAATATACTGTAGCTACCATTAGTTGTGTTATTAATGTTACTGTAATATCCAATATTAAAAATATACAGTGGCTACCATTAGTTGTGTTATTAATGTTACTGTAATAACCTATATTATTAATATACAGTGGTTACCATTAGTTGTGTTATTAATGTTACTGTAATAACCTATATTATTAATATACAGTGGTTACCATTAGTTGTGTTATTAATGTTACTGTAATAACACATATTGTTAATATACAGTAGCTACCATTAGTTGTGTTATTAATATTAATGTAATAACCTATATTATTAATATACAGTAGCTACCATTAGTTGTGTTATTAATTTTACTGTAATAAAGGATATTATTAATATACAGTAGCTACCATTAGTTGTGTTTTTAATGTTACTGTGATATCACATATAATTAATATACAGTGGTTACCATTAGTTGTGTTATTAATGTTACAGTAATAACATATATTGTTAATATACAGTGGCTATCATTAATTGTGTTATTAATGTTACTGTAATAACATATATTATTAATATACAGTCGCTACCATTAGTTGTGTTATTAATGATACTGTAATACATTATATTGTTAATATACAGTAGCTACCATTAGTTGTGTTATTAATGTTAATGTAATAACGGATATTATTAATTTACAGTTTCTACCATTAGTTGTGTTATTAATGTTACTATAATATCCCATTTTAATAATATACAGTGGCTACCATTAGTTGTGTTATTAATGTAACTGTAATAACAGATATCATTAATATATAGTGTCTACCATTAGTTGTGTTATTAATGTTACTGTAATAACCTATATTATTAATATACAGTGGTTACCATTAGTTGTGTTATTAATGTTACTGTAATAACCTATATTATTAATATACAGTGGTTACCATTAGTTGTGTTATTAATGTTACTGTAATAACATATATTTTTAATATATAGTAGCTACCATTAGTTGTGTTATTAATGTTACTGTAATAATATATATTATTAATATATAGTGGTTACCATTATTTGTGTTATTAATGTTACTGTAATAACATATATTGTAAATATACAGTAGCTACCATTAGTTTTGTTATTAATGTTACTGTAATAACATATATTGTTAATATACAGTAGCTAACATTAGTTGTGTTATTAATGTTACTGTGATATCACATATAATTAATATACAGTGGTTACCATTAGTTGTGTTAATAATGTTACAGTAATAACATATATTTTTAATATAGAGTGGCTACCATTAGTTGTGTTATTAATTTTACTGTATAAACCAATATTATTATTATACAGTGTCTACCATTAGTTGTGATATTAATGTTATTGTAATAAAGGATACTATTAATATACAGTGTCCACCATTAGTTGTGTTATTAATGTTACTGTAATAACATATATTGTTAATATACAGTGGCTACCATTAATTTTGTTATTAATGTCACTGTAATAATCTATATTATTAATATACAGTGGTGCCATTAGTTGTGTTATTAATGTTACTGTAAAAACCTACATTATTAATATACAGTGGCTACCATTAGTTGTGTTATTAATGTTACTGTAATAACCTATATTATTAATATACAGTGGCTACCATTAGTTGTGTTATTATTGTTACTGTAAAAACAGATATTATTCATATACAGTGGTTACCATTAGTTGTGTTATTAATGTTACTGTAATAACACATATTGTTAATATACAGTAGCTACCATTAGTTGTGTTATTAATATTAATGTAATAACCTATATTATTAATATACAGTAGCTACCATTAGTTGTGTTATTAATTTTACTGTAATAAAGGATATTATTAATATACAGTAGCTACCATTAGTTGTGTTTTTAATGTTACTGAGATATCACATATAATTAATATACAGTGGTTACCATTAGTTGTGTTATTAATGTTACAGTAATAACATATATTGTTAATATACAGTGGCTATCATTAATTGTGTTAATAATGTTACTGTAATAACATATATTATTAATATACAGTCGCTACCATTAGTTGTGTTATTAATGATACTGTAATACATTATATTGTTAATATACAGTAGCTACCATTAGTTGTGTTATTAATGTTAATGTAATAACATATATTATTAATATTCAGTAGTTACCATTAGTTGTGTTATTTATGTTAATGTAATATTCAATATTAATAACATTGGATATCATTAGTTGTGTTATTAATGTTACTGTAATAACGGATATTATTAATTTACAGTTTCTACCATTAGTTGTGTTATTAATGTTACTATAATATCCCATTTTAATAATATACAGTGGCTACCATTAGTTGTGTTATTAATGTAACTGTAATAACAGATATCATTAATATATAGTGTCTACCATTAGTTGTGTTATTAATGTTACTGTAATAACCTATATTATTAATATACAGTGGTTACCATTAGTTGTGTTATTAATGTTACTGTAATAACCTATATTATTAATATACAGTGGTTACCATTAGTTGTGTTATTAATGTTACTGTAATAACATATATTTTTAATATATAGTAGCTACCATTAGTTGTGTTATTAATGTTACTGTAATAATATATATTATTAATATATAGTGGTTACCATTATTTGTGTTATTAATGTTACTGTAATAACATATATTGTAAATATACAGTAGCTACCATTAGTTTTGTTATTAATGTTACTGTAATAACATATATTGTTAATATACAGTAGCTAACATTAGTTGTGTTATTAATGTTACTGTGATATCACATATAATTAATATACAGTGGTTACCATTAGTTGTGTTATTAATGTTACAGTAATAACATATATTTTTAATATAGAGTGGCTACCATTAGTTGTGTTATTAATTTTACTGTATAAACCAATATTATTATTATACAGTGTCTACCATTAGTTGTGATATTAATGTTATTGTAATAAAGGATACTATTAATATACAGTGTCCACCATTAGTTGTGTTATTAATGTTACTGTAATAACATATATTGTTAATATACAGTGGCTACCATTAATTTTGTTATTAATGTCACTGTAATAATCTATATTATTAATATACAGTGGTGCCATTAGTTGTGTTATTAATGTTACTGTAAAAACCTACATTATTAATATACAGTGGCTACCATTAGTTGTGTTATTAATGTTACTGTAATAACCTATATTATTAATATACAGTGGCTACCATTAGTTGTGTTATTATTGTTACTGTAAAAACAGATATTATTCATATATAGTGGCTGCCATTAGTTATGTTATTAATGTTACTGTAATAACGGATATTATTAATATAAAGTTGCTACCATTAATTTTGTTATTAATGTTACTCTAATAAAGGATACTATTAATATACAGTGGCTACCATTAGTTGTGTTATTAATGTTACTGTAATAAAGGATACTATTAATATACAGTGGCTACCATTAGTTGTGTTATTATTGTTACTGTAAAAACAGATATTATTCATATACAGTGGCTGCCATTAGTTATGTTATTAATGTTACTGTAATAACCTATATTATTAATATACAGTGGCTACCATTAGTTGTGTTATTATTGTTACTGTAAAAACAGATATTATTAATATAAAGTTGCTACCATTAATTTTGTTATTAATATCACTGTAATAACATATATTATTAATATACAGTGGATACCATTAGTTGTGTTATTAATGTTACTGTAATAAAGGATACTATTAATATACAGTGGCTATTATTAATTGTATTGTTAATGTTACTGTAATAACCAATATCATTAATATATAGTGGTTACCATTATTTGTGTTATTAATGTTACTGTAATAATATATATTATTAATATACAGTTCCTACCATTAGTTGTGATATTAATGTTACTGTAATAACATATATTGTTAATATACTGTAGCTACCATTAGTTGTGTTATTAATGTTACTGTAATATCCAATATTAAAAATATACAGTGGCTACCATTAGTTGTGTTATTAATTTTACTGTATAAACCAATATTATTATTATACAGTGTCTACCATTAGTTGTGTTATTAATGTTATTGTAATAAAGGTTACTATTAATATACAGTGTCCACCATTAGTTGTGTTATTAATGTTACTGTAATAACATATATTGTTAATATACAGTGGCTACCATTAATTTTGTTATTAATGTCACTGTAATAATCTATATTATTAATATACAGTGGTGCCATTAGTTGTGTTATTAATTTTACTGTAAAAACCTACATTATTAATATACAGTGGCTACCATTAGTTGTGTTATTAATGTTACTGTAATAACCTATATTATTAATATACAGTGGCTACCATTAGTTGTGTTATTATTGTTACTGTAAAAAGAGATATTATTCATATACAGTGGCTGCCATTAGTTATGTTATTAATGTTACTGTAATAATGGATATTATTAATATAAAGTTGCTACCATTAATTTTGTTATTAATGTTACTCTAATAAAGGATACTATTAATATACAGTGGCTACCATTAGTTGTGTTATTAATGTTACTGTAATAAAGGATACTATTAATATACAGTGGCTACCATTAGTTGTGTTATTATTGTTACTGTAAAAATAGATATTATTCATATACAGTGGCTGCCATTAGTTATGTTATTAATGTTACTGTAATAACGGATATTATTAATATAAAGTTGCTACCATTAATTTTGTTATTAATGTTACTCTGATAAAGGATACTATTAATATACAGTGTCCACCATTAGTTGTGTTATTAATGTTACTGTAATAACATATATTGTTAATATACAGTGGCTACCATTAATTTTGTTATTAATGTCACTGTAATAATCTATATTATTAATATACAGTGGTGCCATTAGTTGTGTTATTAATGTTACTGTAAAAACCTACATTATTAATATACAGTGGCTACCATTAGTTGTGTTATTAATGTTACTGTAATAACCTATATTATTAATATACAGTGGCTACCATTAGTTGTGTTATTATTGTTACTGTAAAAACAGATATTATTCATATACAGTGTCTACCATTAGTTGTGTTATTATTGTTACTGTAAAAACGGATATTATTAATATAAAGTTGCTACCATTAATTTTGTTATTAATGTTACTGTAATAACGGATATTATTAATATAAAGTTGCTACCATTAATTTTGTTATTAATGTTACTGTAATAAAGGATACTATTAATATACAGTGGCTACCATTAGTTGTGTTATTAATGTTACTGTAATAACCTATATTAATAATATACATAGGCTACCATTAGTTGTGTTATTAATGTAACTGTAATAACCTATATTATTAATATATAGTGGCTACCATTAGTTGTGTTATTATTGTTACTGTAAAAACAGATATTATTAATATAAAGTTGCTACCATTAATTTTGTTATTATTGTTACTGTAAAAACAGATATTATTAATATAAAGTTGCTACCATTACTTTTGTTATTAATGTTACTGTAATAAAGGATACTATTAATATACAGTGACTACCATTATTTGTGTTATTAATGTTACTGTAATAACCTATATTAATAATATACAGTGGATACCATTTGTTTTGTTATTAATATCACTGTAATAACATATATTATTAATATACAGTGGTTAACATTATTTGTGTTATTAATGTTACTATAATAACAGATATTATTAATATACAGTCGCTACCATTAGTTGTGTTATTAATATTACTGTAATACATTATATTGTTAATATACAGAATCTACCATTAGTTGTGTTATTAATGTTACTGTAATAACATATATTGTTAATATACAGTAGCTACCATTAGTTGTGTTATTAATGTTACTGTAATATCCATTATTAATAATATAAAGTGGCTACCATTAGTTGTGTTATTAATGTTACTGTAATAACCTATATTATTAATATACAGTGTCTTCCATTAATTGTGTTATTAATGTTACAGTAATAACAGATAGTATTAATATACAATGGCTACCATTAGTTGTAATATTAATATTACTGTAATAAAGGATACTATTAATATACAATGGCTACCATTAGTTGTGTTATTAATATTACTGTAATAACCAATATTATTAATATAAAGTATCTATCATTAGTTGTGTTATTAATGTTACTATACTATCCAATATTAATAATATACAGTGGCTACCATTAGTTGTGTTATTAATGTTACTGTAATAAAGGATACTATTAATATATAGTGGTTACCATTAGTTGTGTTATTAATGTTACTGTAAAAATATATATTATTAATATACAGTGGCTACCATTAGTTTTGTTATTAATGTTACTGTAATAAAGGATACTATTAATATACAGTGGCTACCATTAGTTGTGTTATTAATGTTACTGTAATAACCTATATTAATAATATACATAGGCTACCATTAATTGTGTTATTAATGTTACTATAATATCCAATATTAATAATATACAGTGGCTACCATTAGTTGTGTTATTAATGTTACTGTAATAACCTATATTATTAATATACAGTGGTTACCATTAGTTGTGTTATTAATGTCACTGTAATAACATATTTATTAATATAGAGTAGATACCATTAGTTGTGTTATTAATGTTACTATAATAAAGGATACTATTAATATACAGTGGCTACCATTAGTTGTGTTATTAATGTTACTGTAATAATGGATATTATTAATATACAATGGCTACCATTAGTTGTGTTATTAATGTTACTGTAATAACCTATATTATTAATATACAGTAGTTACCATTAGTTGTGTTACTAATGTCACTGTAATAATATATATTATTAATATACAGTGGATACCATTTTTTGTGTTATTAATGTTACTGTAATAAAGGATACTATTAATATACAGTGGCTACCAATAGTAGTGTTATTAATGTTATTGTAAAACCTATATTATTAATATACAATAGCTAAGAGCTTCTTTGTGTTATTAATGTTACTTTAATAACCAATATTAAAAATATACAGTGGCTACAATTATTTGTGTTATTATTGTTATTGTAATAACCTATATCATTAATATACAATGGCTACTATTAGTTGTTTTATTAATGTAATAACGGATATTATTAATATACAGTGGCTACCATTAGTTGTATTATTAATGTTTACCGTAATAATGGATATTATTAATATACATTAGCTAGCATTAGTTGTGTTATTAATGTTACTGTAATAATATATATTATTAATATACAGTGGCTACCATTAATTGTGTTATTAATTTTACTGTAATAACCTATATTATTAATATACAATGGCTACCATTAGTTGTGTTATTAATGTCACTGTAATAATCTATATTATTAATATACTGTGGATATCATTAGTTGTGTTATTAATGTTACTGTAATAAAGGATATTATTAATATACAGTAGCTACCATTAGTTGTGTTATTAATGTTACTGTAATAACATATATTGTTAATATAGAGTGGCTACCATTAATTGTGTTATTAATGTTACTGTAATAACCAATATTAAAAATATAAAGTATCTATCATTAGTTGTGTTATTAATGTTACTATACTATCCAATATTAATAATATAAAGTGACTACCAATAGTTGTTTTATTAATGTTACTGTAATAAAGGATACTATTAATATATAGTGGTTACCATTAGTTGTGTTATTAATTTTACTGTAAAAATATATATTATTAATATACAGTGGCTACCATTAGTTGTGTTATTAATGTTACTGTAATAACCTATATTAATAATATACATAGGCTACCATTAATTGTGTTATTAATGTTACTATAATATCCAATATTAATAATATACAGTGGCTACCATTAGTTGTGTTATTAATGTTACTGTAATAACCTATATTATTAATATACAGTGGTTACCATTAGTTGTGTTATTAATGTCACTGTAATAACATATTTATTAATATACAGTAGATACCATTAGTTGTGTTATTAATGTTACTGTAATAAAGGATACTATTAATATACAGTGGCTACCATTAGTTGTGTTATTAATGTTACTATAATAATGGATATTAAAAATATACAGTGGCTAAAATTATTTGTGTTATTATTGTTATAGTAATAACCTATATCATTAATATACAATGACTACTATTAGTTGTTTTATTAATGTAATAACGGATATTATTAATATACAGTGGCTACCATTAGTTGTATTATTAATGTTTACTGTAATAACCTATATTATTAATATACAATGGCTACCATTAGTTGTGTTATTAATGTCACTGTAATAATCTATATTATTAATATACTGTGGATATCATTAGTTGTGTTATTAATGTTACTGTAATAAAGGATATTATTAATATACAGTAGCTACCATTAGTTGTGTTATTAATGTTACTGTAATAACATATATTGTTAATATAGAGTGGCTACCATTAATTGTGTTATTAATGTTACTGTAATAACCAATATTAAAAATATACAGTGGCTACCATTAGTTGTATTATTATTGTTACCGTAATAATGTATAGTATTAGTATACAATGGCTACCATTAGTTGTGTTATTAATATTACTGTAATAACCAATATTATTAATATAAAGTATCTATCATTAGTTGTGTTATTAATGTTACTATACTATCCAATATTAATAATATACAGTGGCTACCATTAGTTGTGTTATTAATGTTACTATAATAAAGGATACTATTAATATACAGTGGCTACCATTAGTTGTGTTATTAATGTTACTGTAATAATGGATATTATTAATATACAATGGCTACCATTAGTTGTGTTATTAATGTAACTGTAATAACAGATATTATTAATATACAGTAGCTACAATTAGTTGTGTTATTAATTTTACTGTAATAACATATATTGTAATATACAATAGCTACCATTAGTTGTGTTATTAATGTTACTGTAATATCCAATATTAAAAATGTACAGTGGATACTATTAGTTGTGTTATTAATGTTACTGTAATAACCTATATTATTAATATACAGTGGTTACCATTAGTTGTGTTATTAATGTCACTGTAATAACATATATTATTAATATACAGTGGATACCATTAGTTGTGTTATTAATGTTACTGTAATAAAGGATACTATTAATATACAGTGGCTACCATTAGTTGTGTTATTAATGTTACTATAATAATGGATATTATTAATATACAATAGCTACCATTAGTTATGTTATTAATATTATTGTAAAACCTATATTATTAATATACAATAGCTAAGAGCTTCTTTGTGTTATTAATGTTACTTTAATAACCAATATTAAAAATATACAGTGGCTAAAATTATTTGTGTTATTATTGTTATTGTAATAACCTATATCATTAATATACAATGGCTACTATTAGTTGTTTTATTAATGTAATAACGGAAATTATTAATATACAGTGGCTACCATTAGTTGTATTATTAATGTTTACCGTAATAATGGATATTATTAATATACATTAGCTAGCATTAGTTGTGTTATTAATGTTACTGTAATAATATATATTGTTAATATACAGTGGTTACCATTAGTTGTTTTATTAATGTTACTGTAATAACATATAGTATTAATATACAATGGCTACCATTAGTTGTGTTATTAATATTACTGTAATATCCAATATTATTAATATACAGTATCTATCATTAGTTGTGTTATTAATGTCACTGTAATAACATATATTTTTAATATACAGTAGCTATCATAATTGTGTTATTAATGTTACTGTAATAACATATATTGTTAGTATATAGTGGCTACCATTAATTGTGTTATTAATTTTACTATAATAACAAATATTAAAAATATACAGTGGCTACCATTAGTTGTGTTATTATTGTTATTGTAATAACCTATATCATTAATATACAATGGCTACTATTAATTGTATTATTAATGTGATAACGGATATTATTAATATACATTGGCTACCATTATTTGTTTTATTAATGTTACTGTAATAACCTATATCATTAATATACAATGGCTACTATTAGTTGTATTATTAATGTGATAACGGATATTATTAATATAAAGTGGCTACCATTAGTTGTATTATTATTGTTACCGTAATAATGGATAGTATTAATATACAATGGCTACCATTAGTTGTGTTATTAATATTACTGTAATAACCAATATTATTAATATACAGTATCTATCATTAGTTGTGTTATTAATGTCACTGTAATAACAAATATTTTTAATATACAGTAGCTATCATAATTGTGTTATTAATGTTACTGTAATAACATATATTGTTAGTATAGAGTGGCTACCATTAATTGTGTTATTAATTTTACTGTAATAACCTATATTATTAATATACAATGGCTACCATTAGTTGTGTTATTAATGTCAATGTAATAATCTATATTATTAATATACTGTGGATATCATTAGTTGTGTTATTAATGTTACTGTAATAAAGGATATTATTAATATACAGTAGCTACCATTAGTTGTGTTATTAATGTTACTGTAATAACATATATTGTTAA
Organism: Osedax fenrisi; assembly: GCA_964019155.1. Classification (NCBI taxonomy): domain Eukaryota; kingdom Metazoa; phylum Annelida; class Polychaeta; order Sabellida; family Siboglinidae; genus Osedax; species Osedax fenrisi. The sequence continues at coordinate 56,356,462 of OZ025243.1, forward strand.
TATAGAGTGGCTACCATTAATTGTGTTATTAATGTTACTGTAATAACCAATATTAAAAATATACAGTGGCTACCATTAGTTGTATTATTATTGTTACCGTAATAATGTATAGTATTAGTATACAATGGATACCATTAGTTGTGTTATTAATATTACTGTAATAACCAATATTATTAATATAAAGTATCTATCATTAGTTGTGTTATTAATGTTACTATACTATCCAATATTAATAATATACAGTGGCTACCATTAGTTGTGTTATTAATGTTACTGTAATAAAGGATACTATTAATATATAGTGGTTACCATTAGTTGTGTTATTAATGTTACTGTAAAAATATATATTATTAATATACAGTGGCTACCATTAGTTTTGTTATTAATGTTACTGTAATAAAGGATACTATTAATATACAGTGGCTACCATTAGTTGTGTTATTAATGTTACTGTAATAACCTATATTAATAATATACATAGGCTACCATTAATTGTGTTATTAATGTTACTATAATATCCAATATTAATAATATACAGTGGCTACCATTAGTTGTGTTATTAATGTTACTGTAATAACCTATATTATTAATATACAGTGGTTACCATTAGTTGTGTTATTAATGTCACTGTAATAACATATTTATTAATATACAGTAGATACCATTAGTTGTGTTATTAATGTTACTGTAATAAAGGATACTATTAATATACAGTGGCTACCATTAGTTGTGTTATTAATATTATTGTAAAACCTATATTATTAATATACAATAGCTAAGAGCTTCTTTGTGTTATTAATGTTACTTTAATAACCAATATTAAAAATATACAGTGGCTAAAATTATTTGTGTTATTATTGTTATTGTAATAACCTATATCATTAATATACAATGGCTACTATTAGTTGTTTTATTAATGTAATAACGGATATTATTAATATACAGTGGCTACCATTAGTTGTATTATTAATGTTTACCGTAATAATGGATATTATTAATATACATTAGCTAGCATTAGTTGTGTTATTATTGTCACTGTAATAACATATATTTTTAATATACAGTAGCTATCATAATTGTGTTATTAATGTTACTGTAATAACATATATTGTTAGTATAGAGTGGCTACCATTAATTGTGTTATTAATTTTACTGTAATAACCTATATTATTAATATACAATGTCTACCATTAGTTGTGTTATTAATGTCACTGTATTAATCTATATTATTAATATACTGTGGATATCATTAGTTGTGTTATTAATGTTACTGTAATAAAGGATATTATTAATATACAGTAGCTACCATTAGTTGTGTTATTAATGTTACTGTAATAACATATATTGTTAATATAGAGTGGCTACCATTAATTGTGTTATTAATGTTACTGTAATAACCAATATTAAAAATATACAGTGGCTACCATTAGTTGTATTATTATTGTTACCGTAATAATGTATAGTATTAGTATACAATGGCTACCATTAGTTGTGTTATTAATATTACTGTAATAACCAATATTATTAATATAAAGTATCTATCATTAGTTGTGTTATTAATGTTACTATACTATCCAATATTAATAATATACAGTGGCTACCATTAGTTGTGTTATTAATGTTACTATAATAAAGGATACTATTAATATACAGTGGCTACCATTAGTTGTGTTATTAATGTTACTGTAATAATGGATATTATTAATATACAATGGCTATCATTAGTTGTGTTATTAATGTAACTGTAATAACAGATATTATTAATATACAGTAGCTACAATTAGTTGTGTTATTAATTTTACAGTAATAACATATATTGTAATATACAATAGCTACCATTAGTTGTGTTATTAATGTTACTGTAATATCCAATATTAAAAATATACAGTGGATACTATTAGTTGTGTTATTAATGTTACTGTAATAACCTATATTAGTAATATATAGTGGTTACCATTAGTTGTGTTATTAATGTCACTGTAATAACATATATTATTAATATACAGTGGATACCATTAGTTGTGTTATTAATGTTACTGTAATAAAGGATACTATTAATATACAGTGGCTACCATTAGTTGTGTTATTAATGTTACTATAATAATGGATATTATTAATATACAATAGCTACCATTAGTTGTGTTATTAATATTATTGTAAAACCTATATTATTAATATACAATAGCTTAGAGCTTCTTTGTGTTATTAATGTTACTTTAATAACCAATATTAAAAATATACAGTGGCTAAAATTATTTGTGTTATTATTGTTATTGTAATAACCTATATCATTAATATACAATGGCTACTATTAGTTGTTTTATTAATGTAATAACGGATATTATTAATATACAGTGGCTACCATTAGTTGTATTATTAATGTTTACCGTAATAATGGATATTATTAATATACATTAGCTAGCATTAGTTGTGTTATTAATGTTACTGTAATAATATATATTGTTAATATACAGTGGTTACCATTAGTTGTTTTATTAATATTACTGTAATAACCAATATTATTAATATACAGTATCTATCATTAGTTGTGTTATTAATGTCACTGTAATAACATATATTTTTAATATACAGTAGCTATCATAATTGTGTTATTAATGTTACTGTAATAACATATATTGTTAGTATAGAGTGGCTACCATTAATTGTGTTATTAATTTTACTATAATAACAAATATTAAAAATATACAGTGGCTACCATTAGTTGTGTTATTATTGTTATTGTAATAACCTATATCATTAATATACAATGGCTACTATTAATTGTATTATTAATGTGATAACGGATATTATTAATATACATTGGCTACCATTATTTGTTTTATTAATGTTACTGTAATAACCTATATCATTAATATACAATGGCTACTATTAGTTGTATTATTAATGTGATAACGGATATTATTAATATAAAGTGGCTACCATTAGTTGTATTATTATTGTTACCGTAATAATGGATAGTATTAATATACAATGGCTACCATTAGTTGTGTTATTAATATTACTGTAATAACCAATAATATTAATATACAGTATCTATCATTAGTTTTTTTATTAATGTAATTATAATAACGGATAATATTAATATACAGTGGCTACAATTAGTTGTGTTATTAATGTTACTATACTATCCAATATTAATAATATACAGTTGTTACCATTAGTTGTGTTATTAATGTTACTGTAATAAAGGATACCATTAATATACAGTGGTTACCATTAGTTGTGTTATTAATGTTACTGTAAAAATATATATTATTAATATACAGTGGCTACCATTAGTTTTGTTATTAATGTTACTGTAATAAAGGATACTATTAATATACAGTGGCTACCATTAGTTGTGTTATTAATGTTACTGTAATACTCTATATTAATAATATACATAAGCTACCATTAATTGTGTTATTAATGTTACTATAATATCCAATATTAATAATATACAGTGGCTGCCATTAGTTGTGTTATTAATGTAACTGTAATAACAGATATTATTAATATACGGTAGCTACCATTAGTTGTGTTATTAATGTTACTATAATAAAGGATACTATTAATATACAGTGGCTACCATTAGTTATGTTATTAATGTTACTGTAATAATGGATATTATTAATATACAATAGCTACCATTAGTTGTGTTATTAATGTTACTGTAATATCCAATATTAAAAATATACAGTGGCTACCATTAGTTGTATTATTAATGTTACTGTAATAACCTATATTATTAATATACAGTGGTTACCATTAGTTGTGTTATTAATGTCACTGTAATAACATATTTATTAATATACAGTGGATACCATTAGTTGTGTTATTAATGTTACTATAATAAAGGATACTATTAATATACAGTGGCTACCATTAGTTGTGTTATTAATGTTACTGTAATAATGGATATTATTAATATACAGTAGTTACCATTATTTGTGTTACTAATGTCACTGTAATAATATATATTATTAATATACAGTGGATACCATTTGTTGTGTTATTAATGTCACTGTAATAACATATATTATTAATATACAGTAGTTACCATTAGTTGTGTTATTAATGTTACTGTAATAACCTATATTATTAATATACAGTCGCTACCATTAGTTTTGTTATTAATGTTACTGTAATAACATATATTGTTAATATACAGTAGCTACCATTAGTTGTGTTATTAATGTTACTGTAATAAAGGATATTATTAATATACAGTGGCTACCATTAGTTGTGTTATTAATGTTACTGTAATAATGGATATTATTAATATACAATAGCTACCATTAGTTGTATTATTAATGTTACCGTAATAACCTATATTATTAATATACAGTGGCTACCATTAGTTGTGTTATTACTGTTACAGTAATAACATATATTGTTAATATACAGTGGCTACCATTAGTTGTTTTATTAATGTTACTGTAATAACATATAGTATTAATATACAGTGGCTACCATTAGTTGTGTTATTAATATTACTGTAATAACGGATATTATTAATATACAGTGGCTACCATTAGTTGTGTTATTAATGTTATTGTAATAACGGATACTATTAATATACAGTGGCTACCATTAGTTGTGTTATTAATGTTAATATAATAACAGATAGTATTAATATAGAGTGGTTACCACTAATTGTGTTATTAATGTTACTGTAATAACTAATATTATTAATATACAGTGGCTTCCATTAGTTGTGTTATTAATGTTAATATAATAATGGATATTATTAACATATTGTGGTTACCATTAGTTGTGTTATTAATGTTACTGTAATAAAGGATACTATTAATATACAGTGGTTACCATTAGTTGTGTTATTAATGTTACTGTAATAATATATACTATTAATATACAGTGGCTACTATTAGTTGTTTTATTAATGTTACTGTAATAAAGGATACTATTAATATACAGTGGCTACAATTAGTTGTGTTATTAATGTTACTATACTATCCAATATTAATAATATACAGTGGTTACCATTAGTTGTGTTATTAATGTTACTGTAATAAAGGATACCATTAATATACAGTGGTTACCATTAGTTGTGTTATTAATGTTACTGTACAAATATATATTATTAATATACAGTGGCTACCATTAGTTTTGTTATTAATGTTACTGTAATAAAGGATACTATTAATATACAGTGGCTACCATTAGTTGTGTTATTAATGTTACTGTAATACTCTATATTAATAATATACATAAGCTACCATTAATTGTGTTATTAATGTTACTATAATATCCAATATTAATAATATACAGTGGCTGCCATTAGTTGTGTTATTAATGTAACTGTAATAACAGATATTATTAATATACGGTAGCTACCATTAGTTGTGTTATTAATGTTACTATAATAAAGGATACTATTAATATACAGTGGCTACCATTAGTTGTGTTATTAATGTTACTGTAATAATGGATATTATTAATATACAATAGCTACCATTAGTTGTGTTATTAATGTTACTGTAATATCCAATATTAAAAATATACAGTGGCTACCATTAGTTGTATTATTAATGTTACTGTAATAACCTATATTATTAATATACAGTGGTTACCATTAGTTGTGTTATTAATGTCACTGTAATAACATATTTATTAATATACAGTGGATACCATTAGTTGTGTTATTAATGTTACTATAATAAAGGATACTATTAATATACAGTGGCTACCATTAGTTGTGTTATTAATGTTACTGTAATAATGGATATTATTAATATACAGTAGTTACCATTAGTTGTGTTACTAATGTCACTGTAATAATATATATTATTAATATACAGTGGATACCATTTGTTGTGTTATTAATGTCACTGTAATAACATATATTATTAATATACAGTGGTTACCATTAGTTGTGTTATTAATGTTACTGTAAAAATATATATTATTAATATACAGTGGCTACCATTAGTTTTGTTATTAATGTTACTGTAATAAAGGATACTATTAATATACAGTGGCTACCATTAGTTGTGTTATTAATGTTACTGTCATAATGGATATTATTAATATACAATAGCTACCATTAGTTGTGTTATTAATGTTACTGTAATATCCAATATTAAAAATATACAGTGGCTACCATTAGTTGTATTATTAATGTTACTGTAATAACCTATATTATTAATATACAGTGGTTACCATTAGTTGTGTTATTAATGTCACTGTAATAACATATTTATTAATATACAGTGGATACCATTAGTTGTGTTATTAATGTTACTATAATAAAGGATACTATTAATATACAGTGGCTACCATTAGTTGTGTTATTAATGTTACTGTAATAATGGATATTATTAATATACAGTAGTTACCATTAGTTGTGTTACTAATGTCACTGTAATAACAGATATTATTAATATACAGTAGCTACAATTAGTTGTGTTATTAATTTTACTGTAATAACATATATTGTAATATACAATAGCTACCATTAGTTGTGTTATTAATGTTACTGTAATATCCAATATTAAAAATATACAGTGGATACTATTAGTTGTGTTATTAATGTTACTGTAATAACCTATATTATTAATATACAGTGGTTACCATTAGTTGTGTTATTAATGTCACTGTAATAACATATATTATTAATATACAGTGGATACCATTAGTTGTGTTATTAATGTTACTGTAATAACAAATATTAAAAATATACAGTGGCTACCATTAGTTGTGTTATTATTGTTATTGTAATAACCTATATCATTAATATACAATGGCTACTATTAATTGTATTATTAATGTGATAACGGATATTATTAATATACATTGGCTACCATTATTTGTTTTATTAATGTTACTGTAATAACCTATATCATTAATATACAATGGCTACTATTAGTTGTATTATTAATGTGATAACGGATATTATTAATATAAAGTGGCTACCATTAGTTGTATTATTATTGTTACCGTAATAATGGATAGTATTAATATACAATGGCTACCATTAGTTGTGTTATTAATATTACTGTAATAACCAATATTATTAATATACAGTATCTATCATTAGTTTTTTTATTAATGTAATTATAATAACGGATAATATTAATATACAGTGGCTACAATTAGTTGTGTTATTAATGTTACTATACTATCCAATATTAATAATATACAGTGGTTACCATTAGTTGTGTTATTAATGTTACTGTAATAAAGGATACCATTAATATACAGTGGTTACCATTAGTTGTGTTATTAATGTTACTGTAAAAATATATATTATTAATATACAGTGGCTACCATTAGTTTTGTTATTAATGTTACTGTAATAAAGGATACTATTAATATACAGTGGCTACCATTAGTTGTGTTATTAATGTTACTGTAATACTCTATATTAATAATATACATAAGCTACCATTAATTGTGTTATTAATGTTACTATAATATCCAATATTAATAATATACAGTGGCTGCCATTAGTTGTGTTATTAATGTAACTGTAATAACAGATATTATTAATATACGGTAGCTACCATTAGTTGTGTTATTAATGTTACTATAATAAAGGATACTATTAATATACAGTGGCTACCATTAGTTATGTTATTAATGTTACTGTAATAATGGATATTATTAATATACAATAGCTACCATTAGTTGTGTTATTAATGTTACTGTAATATCCAATATTAAAAATATACAGTGGCTACCATTAGTTGTATTATTAATTTTATTGTAATAACCTATATTATTAATATACAGTGGTTACCATTAGTTGTGTTATTAATGTCACTGTAATAACATATTTATTAATATACAGTGGATACCATTAGTTGTGTTATTAATGTTACTATAATAAAGGATACTATTAATATACAGTGGCTACCATTAGTTGTGTTATTAATGTTACTGTAATAATGGATATTATTAATATACAGTAGTTACCATTAGTTGTGTTACTAATGTCACTGTAATAATATATATTATTAATATACAGTGGATACCATTTGTTGTGTTATTAATGTCACTGTAATAACATATATTATTAATATACAGTAGTTACCATTAGTTGTGTTATTAATGTTACTGTAATAACCTATATTATTAATATACAGTCGCTACCATTAGTTTTGTTATTAATGTTACTGTAATAACATATATTGTTAATATACAGTAGCTACCATTAGTTGTGTTATTAATGTTACTGTAATAAAGGATATTATTAATATACAGTGGCTACCATTAGTTGTGTTATTAATGTTACTGTAATAATGGATATTATTAATATACAATAGCTACCATTAGTTGTATTATTAATGTTACCGTAATAACGGATATTATTAATATACATTAGCTACCATTAGTTAAGTTATTAATGTTACTGTAATAACCTATATTATTAATATACAGTGGCTACCATTAGTTGTGTTATTACTGTTACAGTAATAACATATATTGTTAATATACAGTGGCTACCATTAGTTGTTTTATTAATGTTACTGTAATAACATATAGTATTAATATACAGTGGCTACCATTAGTTGTGTTATTAATATTACTGTAATAACGGATATTATTAATATACAGTGGCTACCATTAGTTGTGTTATTAATGTTATTGTAATAACGGATACTATTAATATACAGTGGCTACCATTAGTTGTGTTATTAATGTTAATATAATAACATATAGTATTAATATAGAGTGGTTACCACTAATTGTGTTATTAATGTTACTGTAATAACTAATATTATTAATATACAGTGGCTTCCATTAGTTGTGTTATTAATGTTAATATAATAATGGATATTATTAACATATTGTGGTTACCATTAGTTGTGTTATTAATGTTACTGTAATAAAGGATACTATTAATATACAGTGGTTACCATTAGTTGTGTTATTAATGTTACTGTAATAATATATACTATTAATATACAGTGGCTACTATTAGTTGTTTTATTAATGTTACTGTAATAAAGGATACTATTAATATACAGTGGCTACAATTAGTTGTGTTATTAATGTTACTATACTATCCAATATTAATAATATACAGTGGTTACCATTAGTTGTGTTATTAATGTTACTGTAATAAAGGATACCATTAATATACAGTGGTTACCATTAGTTGTGTTATTAATGTTACTGTACAAATATATATTATTAATATACAGTGGCTACCATTAGTTTTGTTATTAATGTTACTGTAATAAAGGATACTATTAATATACAGTGGCTACCATTAGTTGTGTTATTAATGTTACTGTAATACTCTATATTAATAATATACATAAGCTACCATTAATTGTGTTATTAATGTTACTATAATATCCAATATTAATAATATACAGTGGCTGCCATTAGTTGTGTTATTAATGTAACTGTAATAATAGATATTATTAATATACGGTAGCTACCATTAGTTGTGTTATTAATGTTACTATAATAAAGGATACTATTAATATACAGTGGCTACCATTAGTTGTGTTATTGATGTTACTGTAATAATGGATATTATTAATATACAATAGCTACCATTAGTTGTGTTATTAATGTTACTGTAATAATATATATTATTAATATACAGTGGATACCATTTGTTGTGTTATTAATGTCACTGTAATAACATATATTATTAATATACAGTGGTTACCATTAGTTGTGTTATTAATGTTACTGTAAAAATATATATTATTAATATACAGTGGCTACCATTAGTTTTGTTATTAATGTTACTGTAATAAAGGATACTATTAATATACAGTGGCTACCATTAGTTGTGTTATTAATGTTACTGTATTACTCTATATTAATAATATACATAAGCTACCATTAATTGTGTTATTAATGTTACTATAATATCCAATATTAATAATATACAGTGGCTGCCATTAGTTGTGTTATTAATGTAACTGTAATAACAGATATTATTAATATACGGTAGCTACCATTAGTTGTGTTATTAATGTTACTATAATAAAGGATACTATTAATATACAGTGGCTACCATTAGTTGTGTTATTAATATTACTGTAATAATGGATATCATTAATATACAATAGCTACCATTAGTTGTGTTATTAATGTTACTGTAATATCCAATATTAAAAATATACAGTGGCTACCATTAGTTGTATTATTAATGTTACTGTAATAACCTATATTATTAATATACAGTGGTTACCATTAGTTGTGTTATTAATGTCACTGTAATAACATATTTATTAATATACAGTGGATACCATTAGTTGTGTTATTAATGTTACTATAATAAAGGATACTATTAATATACAGTGGCTACCATTAGTTGTGTTATTAATGTTACTGTAATAATGGATATTATTAATATACAGTAGTTACCATTAGTTGTGTTACTAATGTCACTGTAATAATATATATTATTAATATACAGTGGATACCATTTGTTGTGTTATTAATGTCACTGTAATAACATATATTATTAATATACAGTAGTTACCATTAGTTGTGTTATTAATGTTACTGTAATAACCTATATTATTAATATACAGTCGCTACCATTAGTTTTGTTATTAATGTTACTGTAATAACATATATTGTTAATATACAGTAGCTACCATTAGTTGTGTTATTAATGTTACTGTAATAAAGGATATTATTAATATACAGTGGCTACCATTAGTTGTGTTATTAATGTTACTGTAATAATGGATATTATTAATATACAATAGCTACCATTAGTTGTATTATTAATGTTACCGTAATAACGGATATTATTAATATACATTAGCTACCATTAGTTAAGTTATTAATGTTACTGTAATAACCTATATTATTAATATACAGTGGCTACCATTAGTTGTGTTATTACTGTTACAGTAATAACATATATTGTTAATATACAGTGGCTACCATTAGTTGTTTTATTAATGTTACTGTAATAAAGGATACCATTAATATACAGTGGTTACCATTAGTTGTGTTATTAATGTTACTGTACAAATATATATTATTAATATACAGTGGTTACCATTAGTTTTGTTATTAATGTTACTGTAATAAAGGATACTATTAATATACAGTGGCTACCATTAGTTGTGTTATTAATGTTACTGTAATACTCTATATTAATAATATATATACGCTACCATTAATTGTGTTATTAATGTTACTATAATATCCAATATTAATAATATACAGTGGCTGCCATTAGTTGTGTTATTAATGTAACTGTAATAACAGATATTATTAATATACGGTAGCTACCATTAGTTGTGTTATTAATGTTACTATAATAAAGGATACTATTAATATACAGTGGCTACCATTAGTTGTGTTATTAATGTTACTGTAATAATGGATATTATTAATATACAATAGCTACCATTAGTTGTGTTATTAATGTTACTGTAATATCCAATATTAAAAATATACAGTGGCTACCATTAGTTGTATTATTAATGTTACTGTAATAACCTATATTATTAATATACAGTGGTTACCATTAGTTGTGTTATTAATGTCACTGTAATAACATATTTATTAATATACAGTGGATACCATTAGTTGTGTTATTAATGTTACAATAATAAAGGATACTATTAATATACAGTGGCTACCATTAGTTGTGTTATTAATGTTACTGTAATAATGGATATTATTAATATACATTAGTTACCATTAGTTGTGTTACTAATGTCACTGTAATAATATATATTATTAATATACAGTGGATACCATTTGTTGTGTTATTAATGTCACTGTAATAACATATATTATTAATATACAGTAGTTACCATTAGTTGTGTTATTAATGTTACTGTAAAAATATATATTATTAATATACAGTGGCTACCATTAGTTTTGTTATTAATGTTACTGTAATAAAGGATACTATTAATATACAGTGGCTACCATTAGTTGTGTTATTAATGTTACTGTAATACTCTATATTAATAATATACATAAGCTACCATTAATTGTGTTATTAATGTTACTATAATATCCAATATTAATAATATACAGTGGCTGCCATTAGTTGTGTTATTAATGTAACTGTAATAACAGATATTATTAATATACGGTAGCTACCATTAGTTGTGTTATTAATGTTACTATAATAAAGGATACTATTAATATACAGTGGCTACCATTAGTTGTGTTATTAATGTTACTGTAATAATGGATATTATTAATATACAATAGCTACCATTAGTTGTGTTATTAATGTTACTGTAATATCCAATATTAAAAATATACAGTGGCTACCATTAGTTGTATTATTAATGTTACTGTAATAACCTATATTATTAATATACAGTGGTTACCATTAGTTGTGTTATTAATGGCACTGTAATAACATATTTATTAATATACAGTGGATACCATTAGTTGTGTTATTAATGTTACTATAATAAAGGATACTATTAATATACAGTGGCTACCATTAGTTGTGTTATTAATGTTACTGTAATAATGGATATTATTAATATACAGTAGTTACCATTAGTTGTGTTACTAATGTCACTGTAATAATATATATTATTAATATACAGTGGATACCATTTGTTGTGTTATTAATGTCACTGTAATAACATATATTATTAATATACAGTAGTTACCATTAGTTGTGTTATTAATGTTACTGTAATAACCTATATTATTAATATACAGTCGCTACCATTAGTTTTGTTATTAATGTTACTGTAATAACATATATTGTTAATATACAGTAGCTACCATTAGTTGTGTTATTAATGTTACTGTAATAAAGGATATTATTAATATACAGTGGCTACCATTAGTTGTGTTATTAATGTTACTGTAATAATGGATATTATTAATATACAATAGCTACCATTAGTTGTATTATTAATGTTACCGTAATAACGGATATTATTAATATACATTAGCTACCATTAGTTAAGTTATTAATGTTACTGTAATAACCTATATTATTAATATTCAGTGGCTACCATTAGTTGTGTTATTACTGTTACAGTAATAACATATATTGTTAATATACAGTGGCTACCATTAGTTGTTTTATTAATGTTACTGTAATAACATATAGTATTAATATACAGTGGCTACCATTAGTTGTGTTATTAATGTTACTGTAATAAAGGATACCATTAATATACAGTGGTTACCATTAGTTGTGTTATTAATGTTACTGTACAAATATATATTATTAATATACAGTGGCTACCATTAGTTTTGTTATTAATGTTACTGTAATAAAGAATACTATTAATATACAGTGGCTACCATTAGTTGTGTTATTAATGTTACTGTAATACTCTATATTAATAATATACATAAGCTACCATTAATTGTGTTATTAATGTTACTATAATATCCAATATTAATAATATACAGTGGCTGCCATTAGTTGTGTTATTAATGTAACTGTAATAACAGATATTATTAATATACGGTAGCTACCATTAGTTGTGTTATTAATGTTACTATAATAAAGGATACTATTAATATACAGTGGCTACCATTAGTTGTGTTATTAATGTTACTGTAATAATGGATATTATTAATATACAATAGCTACCATTAGTTGTGTTATTAATGTTACTGTAATATCCAATATTAAAAATATACAGTGGATACCATTAGTTGTGTTATTAATGTTACTATAATAAAGGATATTATTAATATACAGTGGCTACCATTAGTTGTGTTATTAATGTTACTGTAATAATGGATATTATTAATATACAGTAGTTACCATTAGTTGTGTTACTAATGTCACTGTAATAATATATATTATTAATATACAGTGGATACCATTTTTTTGTGTTATTAATGTCACTGTAATAACATATATTATTAATATACAGTGGTTACCATTAGTTGTGTTATTAATGTTACTGTAAAAATATATATTATTAATATACAGTGGCTACCATTAGTTTTGTTATTAATGTTACTGTAATAAAGGATACTATTAATATACAGTGGCTACCATTAGTTGTGTTATTAATGTTACTGTAATACTCTATATTAATAATATACATAAGCTACCATTAATTGTGTTATTAATGTTACTATAATATCCAATATTAATAATATACAGTGGCTGCCATTAGTTGTGTTATTAATGTAACTGTAATAACAGATATTATTAATATACGGTAGCTACCATTAGTTGTGTTATTAATGTTACTATAATAAAGGATACTATTAATATACAGTGGCTACCATTAGTTGTGTTATTAATGTTACTGTAATAATGGATATTATTAATATACAATAGCTACCATTAGTTGTGTTATTAATGTTACTGTAATATCCAATATTAAAAATATACAGTGGCTACCATTAGTTGTATTATTAATGTTACTGTAATAACCTATATTATTAATATACAGTGGTTACCATTAGTTGTGTTATTAATGTCACTGTAATAACATATTTATTAATATACAGTGGATACCATTAGTTGTGTTATTAATGTTACTATAATAAAGGATACTATTAATATACAGTGCTACCATTAGTTGTGTTATTAATGTTACTGTAATAATGGATATTATTAATATACAGTAGTTACCATTAGTTGTGTTACTAATGTCACTGTAATAATATATATTATTAATATACAGTGGATACCATTTGTTGTGTTATTAATGTCACTGTAATAACATATATTATTAATATACAGTAGTTACCATTAGTTGTGTTATTAATGTTACTGTAATAACCTATATTATTAATATACAGTCGCTACCATTAGTTTTGTTATTAATGTTACTGTAATAACATATATTGTTAATATACATTGGCTACCATTAGTTGTATTATTAATGTTACTGTAATAACCTATATTATTAATATACAGTGGTTACCATTAGTTGTGTTATTAATTTCACTGTAATAACATATTTATTAATATACAGTGGATACCATTAGTTGTGTTATTAATGTTACTATAATAAAGGATACTATTAATATACAGTGCTACCATTAGTTGTGTTATTAATGTTACTGTAATAATGGATATTATTAATATACAGTAGTTACCATTAGTTGTGTTACTAATGTCACTGTAATAATATATATTATTAATATACAGTGGATACCATTAGTTAAGTTATTAATGTTACTGTAATAACCTATATTATTAATATACAGTGGCTACCATTAGTTGTGTTATTACTGTTACAGTAATAACATATATTGTTAATATACAGTGGCTACCATTAGTTGTTTTATTAATGTTACTGTAATAACATATAGTATTAATATACAGTGGCTACCATTAGTTGTGTTATTAATATTACTGTAATAACGGATATTATTAATATACAGTGGCTACCATTAGTTGTGTTATTAATGTTATTGTAATTACAGATACTATTAATATACAGTGGCTACCATTAGTTGTGTTATTAATGTTAATATAATAACAGATAGTATTAATATAGAGTGGTTACCACTAATTGTGTTATTAATGTTACTGTAATAACTAATATTATTAATATACAGTGGCTTCCATTAGTTGTGTTATTAATGTTAATATAATAATGGATATTATTAACATGTTGTGGTTACCATTAGTTGTGTTATTAATGTTACTGTAATAAAGGATACTATTAATATACAGTGGTGACCATTAGTTGTGTTATTAATGTTACTGTAATAATATATACTATTAATATACAGTGTCTACTATTAATTGTTTTATTAATGTTACTGTAATAACGGATGCTATTAATATACATTGGCTACCATTATTTGTGTTTTTAATGTAATAACGGATATTATTAATATACAGTTGTTACCAGTAGTTGTATTATTAATATTACTTTAATAATCTATATTATTAATATACAGTAGCTACATTTAGTTGTATTATTAATGTTACTGTAATAACCTATATTATTAATATACAGTAGCTACCATTATAATTAAATCATTAATCGGTTCTCATTAAAACAATGGATGCCTTAACATGATAGTAGCTTCGAAGGGATATTAGAGACATATGATTAACTTCATATAAGTTCCTGGAAAGTACTCCAGTAAAATAAAATAACAATATATATATAATATATTAAGTAAACATATTATTTTAATAAATGAAATTGATGTGTAATGATTATGTTATAATTACCTTTGAGTTAAGTTGTCAAATATTAGTAATTACGAATTACGATGTAATCGATACTTCTATTATTACTGGCGATGTTAATAATGATAAGTTGTTAATGCAACGGTTGTTAGTGTGATAATGAATGATGTCTGGTATCACGCATATATATATATATCTTACCCTGGGTCACGTGGTGTGTAGAATTACGTGCGTTTACTGCGCGCCACATGAAGTGAAATCACGCTCTAATTACACTATTTTGTTTCGGTGGAAATGAATTTTATAATGACCAACTCCGTTAATGTGGTTATTGTATATATATTTATATATTTATTTTTTAGCTTAAATTCAAAAATGAAAATAAATTATAACATATATTTGTCGCATTTTCAAAGATTTAAGTATTACTAGAATATATATATATATATATATATATTTAGATAAGTTATGATATGAATGAATGAATGAATTCAGTTTATAGACAATGTCTAAAGAGAATCAGTGAAAGCGATGAGCTTTTTTAATTCGATATCTCCTAACAGTAGTGTAATGTCATATTTCATCATTTTCATTCGGATAAAATACAATAAAATTACATAAAAATAGATATTAAAATAAAAAATAAAACAAAACTAAAACAAAATATAAAAGAAATAAAATATAAAAGAAAGAATAAAACAAAACTAAAACAAATATTTGATTCCCAAGTTAGCATCCAAAACAAAGTATAAAATATAATTAATAAATTTTTCATAATTGTAATATAATATTTATAAAGAATCTAAATATTTGTATCACATATTTTATGTCAATTTTAATAATATTGATATATATATATATATATATTTGTAGGTTACTATAGTTTATTAATACTGTTTATAATTGTTTTAATTTTAATACTGTTTTTTATTGTTTTAATACTTTTAATTTTTAATACTGTTTAGTTTTTTTTTTTTTTTATTAGTTATGTAAAGTTAAATATATAAAACGTACAATTTGAAAAATAAATATAAAATAGTTTTGATAAATAGTAATTTTAAAATTTTTTAAACATTTAATACTGTTTTTTTTTATGTTTTTAATACTTCTAATTTGTAATACTTTTTTTTTTTTTTTTTTGTGTTTAGTTATATGATGTAAATATATAAATATATAAATATATAAAATATATAAAAATGTAAAATATGTAAAAATGTAAAATTTATATGGAGAAATACCTATTTAATACTGATTTTTTAATAAAGTTTTATAATATAAAATATTTGTTTAATTTACAATATAATATTAGAAGAAATAATATATTTTTAATATTATTAAACATCACACATAAGTGTTATATTTTATATTGGTTAACGAAAAACAATTTCATAACTTTTTTTAATTTATTTATATTTGTTATTTTATTTTTTTTAAGAATATTACCAAATATTATATCATTATAATACTTTATACCTTTGAAGAATATTGTATTTTGGTATTTTGTAGTTTTCATTAATGGTAAAATGAATCTATCATTACGTTTATTTAATGTAAAATATTCATTAAAATCAATTTTGTAATTTTTATTTAGCAATTTATAAATTAATATAATATTTCTAAACATCACCAGATCATTTAATTTTAGAATATTATTACTAATAAATAATTCAAATGTATTTGATAATCTGATTAAAGGTAATAGATTTAAATTTAAGATTTTTTTGTTAATAATTCTGATAATTTTTTTTTGCAATAACATAATAATATTTATATTTGATTTATAGGTATTTCCCCATATTTCTATGCCATAAGAAATATTAGATAAAAAAAAAGAGTTATATAATAAAATCATATTTTCAGTACTTAAAAACGAAACTTTTTCATAAAATATATTATTGATGATAATTTATTAGCTAGATAATCTATATGTTTTTTAAAAGTTAAATGTTGATCTAAAATTAATCCTAGAAATTTGTAGCTACCTACAATTTCAATTTTAGAATTTCCAATATATATATCTTTTAATATTCTAGCATTCATAAAAGGTAACATTTTTGTTTTTTCAATATTCAGTTTTAGTTTATTGATATTGAACCAATATACTAATTTATCGATATACAATTGTAGGTATTTAGTTAATAATTCATTGTTGTCTGCATATATTGTAAGTGATGTATCATCTGCATATAAGTTTAGATTAATATTGACTGCATCTTTCAAAAAAGTTGGCATATCATTTATAAATAATATAAAAAAAAGAGGCCCAAGAACTGATCCTTGGGGTACTCCATATTCTATACAATCCTTCGATGATAATGAATCATTTATTCTTGTAACAATATATTTTTTATATAAATAACTTTTTAAAAATGTTTTCATTTTACCTCTGAATCCATACGATTCTAATTTAAAAATTAATATATTATGATCTACGATATCAAAAGCTTTTTTAAGATATAAAAATATTGTTGCTACTTTTTTATTATTATTAGTATTTTTTTAAATAAAATGTTGTATATTTATTAATGATAAAGTTGTATTGGAGTTTGGTATGAAGCCATATTGATTATTATTAATTATATTATTTTTATGTATAAAATTTGATAGTCTGATATATGATTTTTTCAAATATTTTACTTATTTGTGGATAATAAAGTAATAGGTCTATAATTAGTTATTAATTGGATATTATTATTTTTATATATTGGTTTAATTATTGCATCTTTTATATTATCCGGATATATTGATTTATCAATGCATAAATTAAATAAATGATTAAGTGGAATCAATATTTCATATATAATTTCTTTTATTAAATACATATTATAATTATTTATATCTTTTGAGTTTTTTGACTTCATACTATCTGCTACATTAATAATTTCATTATTTGTTATTGGTAAAAAATAAAAACTTTTAGAATAATTTGTTAAAAATTGTTTAAAACTATTTTTTTCTGATGAAATTTCAATAGCATTATTTATGGTTTTTCCTATTGTTGCAAAATACTTATTAAAACAATTGCATTGATCTATTTCATCATATATTTCAATATCCTTATAAATAAATATAGATGGATACTCATTTTCTTTTCTTTTTATTAATTTATTGATTATTTTCCAATTATCTTCTTGTTTATTATGTGAAAAAAGTTGCTTATAGTAATTATTTTTATCGAGTTTTATATTTTTCTTGATTTTATTCTTTAATTTTTTATATCTATTTAGTAACATGAAATTAGTGGATTTATATAAACTGAATAATTTATTTTTCTTTTTTATTGCATTCTTTAATTTATTAGTTAGCCAAGGATTATACGGGGTATTTGGTATTATGTTGGCTTTTTTTTTAATTAAAGGACAATTTTTGTTGACTATATCATTTAAAATATTAATAAAATTATTATAACATATAGAAGGATCTGTCAATTCCGATAATACTATTTGCCAGTTTATATTTATAAAATCATTTTTTAAATATTCATATGTGTGAGATAAATTTTTTATATATTCACGTGAACAATGTCACACACTAAACGTATTTTCTAGTATATATATATATATATATATATATATATATATATATATATATATATATATCAGTGTTCATTCTAGGTTTCAGGGCAGCAACCAAAAAAAAATTATTTGTAGGCATTTAAATATATTTTACTGAGTAAAATATATGATGATAAATATAAGTAATTTTGCCATATATTTATAAATTAATTTATGATAAATGATATATTAGATGGACGCTTATACCCTGATGCAATTTAAACCTATAACATAACCTATTATTTGTTTATTTTTAATACTTATCGTTTACAATTAAATGTTTTAAAAATTGTAATTCAAATAAATTGATATCAAATAATTCTTTTTATATTCAAACTCCTCAACATTTGATTCATGAGGTATTCAGATATTAACAATTTGATCGTCGAGCATTTATAATATTTAAAATTAGGTTGTTGTGATATTATAATATTGAAAAGTAGGTAGTCTGAAAGTTATAATATTGAAAATTAGGTTGTAGACATGTTATAATTTTTCAAATAAGTAGTCGAGAAGTTATATTAGTGAAAATTTGGTTATCGATAAGTTATAATATTATAATTATTGTAATCATATATATAATTACATATTTATTATAGTAATGAAATAGTAACTCTATTAAATTTATATATACAATTATTTATGTATATAAATGTAGATATATTGGTAATATTACTAATAAATGGAATAGTATATTTATAATTTAAACTTTCATATTATTTTAATAATTATTATAATCATAATTATATATTTCGCGATAAACACCTGTATACTATTAGTTCAAGTATACAGGAATAGTTATTCATATCATTAAAGAGTATAATAAATGGAAATACATTTAATATATAAATAAATAAAGTTTATTAACAAACTTATTATTTTTTAATTTGTTATGTTAATTTATTTGAATAATATATTTTCTTTATGACTAAAATTAAAAAGTTCCACTGTTTCATATAAATAAAAGTAATTATCGTTAAAATGGTGAAGATTTGAATACAATTCAATAAAAGGAAAAAAGCCTATGGTTTTTAAAGTTGTTAGGAATGAGAAAATAAAGATCTGAGATAATCGAGTTCAAAGTAAATAGTTATTTTTATGGTAAATTTATGATGATTTTAATTTATATTGTGTGATATACTATGGAATAACTGATAATATCGCAATAAAAAACACATGTATATATGAGTACATATTTATTCTCATTATAAATATATATACACTAATTTATACTACAAAAAAATCTCTATAATAATAAATTGTGAAATGAATGACGCTATCAGAAAATACAGGTATAAAAGCTTGAATATTCATTGGCTAATGCATGACATGTAGCGTCGCCTATGTATTCCCATATTCATAAATTCAAATTATAAATAAACAACATAACATGACAGTTGCTAATGGTATTCAAATTGTTTCAATCGATCGAGTCTTCAAAATGATATCATATAATATATATTCTTATAATTTTAACTATTTTGAATAATATTGTGAAAAATAAGGTCTATAAAAATAATTTTTTAGATACTTATATGATCATTTATATCAATATTAAAATTACAAATTTTAAATAAAATAAGCACGTGATTTAAATATATGGGGGAAATACAATTTAGATCAATATAATTATTGAATATATTTTCATATATATATGCATATATGCATATATTATAAATATAAATTGGTAGCAGATTCAATCAATTAGTGAATTTGCTACCCAATCTAAAAAGTAGATTATTCTAAATATAGTTCAAGCATATTATTATCATATTTGTATTTGTATCTAAATTATTTATTTATATCTAATATCAAACGGATATAGCAAAGGGCAAATAGTATATATTCGCCATTATTTTGAAAAATAATGAATTTATTCTAATTTTATTAGAGAAGTTATTTATATTCTCCATTTTATAATACTTAAATAATAATAGAATAATAATAATACATTTAATCGCCATTTTATAAATATATATTAAAAATATGTCACTTAACATAGACTATTATAGTTAAATGAAAATCTATGTTTAGTAAATATAGAATACTCCATTATTTTAATACTTGAATAATAATAGAATAATAATAACACATTTAATTGTCATTTTATAAATATTCATTGAAAAACTGTCATTTGTTAAATAATAAATTCCTGTAATATGAGATATAACACTTTTAATTCATGATATTAAAAATATATTTATAAGAACTTAATACATATAATCATATATTTGGGCAGCTACCCACAAAATTAGGGCACTTCCCAATGTGGGTAGCTTGGTAGCTCTAGAATGAACACTGATATATATATATAT
Source organism: Osedax fenrisi (assembly GCA_964019155.1). Taxonomy (NCBI): domain Eukaryota; kingdom Metazoa; phylum Annelida; class Polychaeta; order Sabellida; family Siboglinidae; genus Osedax; species Osedax fenrisi. The sequence continues at coordinate 56,378,394 of OZ025243.1, forward strand.
ATATATATATATATATATATATATTATAATAATACTTATGTTATTTAATATATATTAAATAAATAATTATTGTTATAATTAAAGATTGATTTTTTAATAACAAGTATATGTATATGTTATTAATTACTAAAATTAATATATTAATCGTTAAAATAAAATCGTCATCATCAGAATATATATAGAAATAACTTAACATACTGTAAAACATAATTATACAAAATAGTATATTAATATACACTAGTGTGACAATAATATTATATATATATATATTTCTATAGATACAAAAAAAAGTAATTAAAGTAATAAATACTACGGAAAATGTTGTGAAAACGAATTTAGTTGAGGTTCGGATAAATGGAACAATGAGGTCATTGTTTAGTTTGTGTTTAAAGGTGGAAGTCGATTTGTTAATGGTCTTGTTACATGGAGGGAGTTGATTCCAGGGGAGGCTGGCGATAACAAAGTAGCGATGATTCCATAATTTTTCAGTCAAAAGGAAGGTATTATATATATACATACACACATAAATATACATATAAATATATATATATATATACCCCAGGATTCGGTTTTGGGACCTATTTTATTTTTAATATATATAAATGTCTTACCAAATATATAAAAACATTTTAAAACTATACTTTATTGGAATGATACAAATTTAATATTTTCAAGTGATACTTTGTCTAGATTAAATATTCTTATGAATACAGAGTTAAGTAAAATATCTTCTAGGTTAGCTATTAATAAATTAACCCTCAATGTAAATAAATGTAATTTTATAATTTATAATATACACAATATACATTCTGGCAGTACATTCAATATTGAAATTAATGGTAGTACTATTGAGCAAGTAAATTCAATACAATTTCTAGGAACCTTTATTTATAATATAATGGATTGGAAAACGCAAAATAATTTTGTTTCCATTAAACTATCACGAATAATCGGTATTTTAAAAAAAATCTCAAAATATCTCAAAACAGTTACACTAGTTTTAATTTTTAAATCACTTTTTATGGCACATTTAAATTATTATTCCTATATTTGTGGCAATACGTTTGATTACAATACGAAATATATAATACAATTAAAACATCGAGCATTAACATATATTTCGTATAAGAATGATACGATTATTTCTGAATTCATGTTAAAAAAGGATTTGGTCATTTGATACTTTAGTCAACTTTAATTCATTAACATATATATATATATATATATATATATATAGAGGATATAATAATTTATTACCATTTTATATACAATATAGGTTGACAAAAAATACTTATAATCCAGATAAATGTATTCGTGATTCTTATAGAACATCACGTAACCTGTTTCGAGTAACTAATATTGGTGTAAGTCATTTGAATTATTTACCTAGTAATATAATTAATTCACCAAATTTAAAATCATTTATCTCAGTATATTAACGTTTCGTCTTTAATTAAAATTTATATATTTTATATTTTTTATACATATTTTAATTTTATTGTATTTTACCTAGTTTTTTCATTTACGTTTTATCATGTTACAATTATATATTATTTTTATATTTTATATTTAAACATGATGAGTTCGAGATAAAGTTTCGTTTTATATTTTTATATTTTTACAAGATTATATGAATTTTTTAATTTACATTTTATTATACAAATTTTAATTTTATTATATCTTACCTATTTGTTATTTGACATTTTATCATTTATAATTATATTTTATAATAGTATTTATTATTTTAAACATGATGAGTTAGAGCTAAAGTTTCGTTTTATATTTGTATTTGATATTGTTATTCAAACATATTATTTATTTATAAAAGTCTTACACTAATTATATATTATTATTATTATTTAAAAACAAAAAAAAAACAAAAAAAAACAATTAAAAAGTCTTTCTATAATATTATTATTATTTAAAAATTAAGTTATAATTAATATTATTATTATTAATTTTATTGTATTGTTATTTTTTTAAAAATACAAATTTTATAATTATTTTTTTATATATATGTTTATTTTATATTTGTATATTATATTTGTATTTTATCATCGAAACTTTACTCTAAACATATATACTTCGATAAGCTATTCTTGTATCTACTCTGATATTATTATTATTATTATTATTATATATTTATATATATATATATATATATATATATATATATATATATATATCGGTCATGGTTTTAAGACCTTGCATCTGACCATGCACTTGCAATATATAGGTCGTGATATTATAGAGCTAAATTGTAGTGTAATATGATTACATAATATTTTGTAATGATGAATGATACTACAATATGTATATTTATATACGTTATATCGTTAATTCAGTTTATATTCATTTCGTAAATATTATTACATTATAGTGTATTGCGTAATAGGATGCACTTCCGGTCCCCAAGTTATTAGATCATTTAATAAAATACTAATTATACTATAGAAACGAACGAAAATACATCCGAATCTCGCCGAGTTTCTCGCTATTCCAAGGACACTATACTTGTAGCACTACTATTCTGTCGCATGGCAACTGTAACCAAGTACGCGCGCACACACTCGGTACACATTCGCACACGGCACATCGCACTCTCTATAATTACACTATACCTTAGTTATATAACGAAACCCGCTCGTCGTGTGGTAACATACAACGACATATACGTATACACTGTATACATATATTAACATCTATGTGGATATTTATTTATATAAATATATATATATATATATATATATATATATATATACATGTTAATTATATGCATATAATTATATATTAATATGTGCATACCTATATGTGCATATATATGCGCATGTCGAACGCATTCTAGAATTAGTATTCGGGTAAACAATAAAGCCACGCGGCTCTCTCGTAATGTTAATTAGGTCATCACACGTGACTCCTAACACGTGACTATCGAATACAGATCGGGTTTTATTGTTGACTATTGTTGGGAGTCTATGCCTGCGATTAGGAGCGATAATGATAATGATGATGATATGTAGAATGCCTGGAATGTTATTAATTTTAGGAATCCTATTATAGGAAGGCTCGAAATTATGTTAAAATATCTCGGGTGAAATTCCATAAAGATGAATGTGTGAAGTTTTACTTATACTACATAATACTACTTACATATATTAATATTAATATGCATACACACATATGTATATATGTAACAAAGTGAATGTTCGTATATACTTTATTGAAGCAAAAACCTGTATAACAACATAAATAATAATAATAACTACAATGACAATATGTACCAACACGGTGAGACGCAGTACCGAAAGTGTATCGATCTCAGCGAGCGGCGTTACTTTTATAGGAAACGAATGACACGAAATATAAATAACAATAACAAATATAAAATACAAACCGAATAACAATTTATATAAATAATAAAACATTTAATTACAACATAGAAATCTACACATGGCCGGGAATGGGAGTGTGTACTGTGCACTCGCTATCTTGCAATGCTGCAGTGCAAATATCACGTGATATTTGAGGCTCAGTGGGGTAAATATGTTATACGCTGATTACATTTACATGAATATTTGAAATATAATTTCATATAAAGTAATATTTAATGTATAAAATGTTATATTTATTTAATAAATAGTATATTATATATTCACCAATATATAACTGATGTGTTTATAAATATATTTATTTAGTATATATAGTATAGCTTAAAAATCAAAGGTTTAATACAAAATTTATTAATTTTTCGTAACAAATTAATTCAGATAATATTTTATATAATGTAATATTTAATGTATATAATGTTATATTTATATAATAAATAGTATATTATATATTCACCAATATATAACTAATGTGTTTATAAATACATTTATTTAGGTTATAGTTTAAAAATCATAAGTTTATCCACATTTTGTGAATTTTTCGTAACAAATTTAAAAAATTATAATTGTAATATTTAAAATAAATTGAATACACGGAACGTATGCACTAGAAACATAAAATATATGACTATACTATTGAAAATGTATATCATTAAAGATATAAAACCGAATAATTTTATAAAATACATTTGTTGATACATATAATTATAATATATATTTTATCTATATTATTTATTATTAATTTAACTAATTACACTTTAGTATCTGATTTTATTACAAATATTATATCGTTTATATATATATATATATATATACAATATATACAATTATTATAAAAAAAAACATAATATATAAATATTGTAAATCATTATATATATTTCTATTTCAATATATTTAGAATACTTAAAGCCACTTAGGTAGCTTTGTATGAGAACAACAGTGTAATATAAAAATAAATACATTTGCCTTTGTATGGTTTATATATAACATATATTTTACAGTAGTTCTTGTACGGTTTATATATTTCACTGTTTTTCTTATACGGGTTGTATATTCTATGGTTTTTCTTATACGGTTCTTATACGGTTGTTCTTGTCGGTTTGTATTTCACGGCTTGTATATTCCATGGTTTTTCTTATACGGTTCATCTTGTCGGTTTGTATATTGCATTGTTTTTCTTGTCGGTTTGTATTTCACGGTTTGTATATTCCATGGTTTTCTTACACGGTTGATCTTGTCGGTTTGTATTTCACTGTTTTTCTTATACGGTTTGTATATTCTATATTTTTTCTTATACGATTGTTCTTGTCAGTTTGTATATTCCATGGTTTTTCTTATACGGTTGTTCTTGTCGGTGTGTATTTAACGATTATTCCTGTAAGATTTGTATATTCCATGGTTGTTCTTATACTATTTGAATATTTCACGATTGTTCGTGCCTCCATAATTGTATATGTTATCCTAATTTTTTTTAAATAATCGTTTAATTAATTGTATTTAATCTAATTTTATTTTAAATTACATAATTACGTTTAATAATATGTGAGAATATATTTATTTTTTAGTTTAAAAATATTTATATATGATATTAAATGATTTCCTGGTATCTTTTAAATATTTTATTTTATAAATATATTCAACAATACATCAATATGAGTTGCAAATATATGACTAATTAATAAGGTAAAATCAAAATATATTCTTCTGATATAAAATGTATAGAATTTACACATATATTGTTATTAATATTCAAATTATATTACCAAATTTATAGTTTTTACAATTAATAAAATCAATATATCTTAAATTTGATAATACATATCTGAGTATAAATATTTGTATAACAAGTATAAAGTATAATAATTGGAAATTATTTATTATTATTATCTTATTCATTATTATTATCTACTAATATATACTAATATTGTATAGTGCACTAATTAAGAGTTTAAATATTATATGTCAGATTAAAACACATATGATACTCATCAATTTTTTTATTTCCATATTAGATTACTATTCAGAATATGAACTTATTTTCTATATATATAATGATTTTGAATTTAGAAATTAATTATAACTAATATATAAATATATATTTATAAATAATATCGAGTATAACACAATATAATATACTATAGAATTTATATTTAAAATAATTAAAAATATATTCAGAATACTATATTCAATATAAATTACGAAAATCAATTAATTTACTATATCTAGTGTAATTTAATTTAAACTATATTATTTTAATTATTAAATATATTATTATTAATTAATTATATTATATAACTATATTACATTAATTAACGTATTATGCAACGAATTATTGAATAATATCTTAGATTTTATTTTAAATTGTAAATTAATTTTATTTAATAACATATTTACAATGTTATAGGTTATATCTGCCGGTTATATTACATATTACATTTAAATATCAAGTTTCAATCTAAAAATAATAATTCAATATTATTATCGCTATTTCTACAGTTATATACGAAACAGTATCGATAATTTACAAAACTATATATTTTGAAATTTAAGTAAATATTGAAAATTTACAATTTTTATAAATCACACCACTGAGGTGAGATATCTAATAGGGGGCGCTACTCGACGTCAACTATAAAATAGCGAGTGCACACTCCCCTTCCCGACATGACTATGCAATCAACCGAGCTTGAATCCTAAATTTATGCATGCAGATATATCGATATTACGTAATGACCGAATTGAATTAAATTCAATTCGACATAAATGTATATTACATTAATCGATATATCTACAAACTTAACGTTATAACATATATATATATATATATATATATATATATATATATCGACCCGCATGTCTGCAGGCTATTGCCAATGCCCATGGCTCCAGCAATTTAGAAACATATAAATGTATGCATTATGTCGATATAAAGGCACCTATATCCACTTGTTGTTGATGTTATGTTCTCGTGAACCGGCTAACTAGAGTCAATTGTAATTCTGTGTGATCATTTAGTAAACTAACTCATGCCAAATAAACGTATATTATATTATCATATATCAAACATAGTCTACCCTATATTATAATATATTGTCATACCATATCACATATTATTATTTTATCTTATGCATATATGTATACACACAATATAATATAAATTAATATATATATCGTATAAATATACCTATAATCTCATATCGTGACAGTTAAATATATTTCCAAGGATTATATATAATATGTTATAGAATAATACATGTATGTATAAAAAGACGTATCTATCTTCCTATTCAGGTATTATTAACAATCGAATACCCATTACTTGTTTATATATTACATCAATGTTTAGACAATAGGTTTATTTATAAATATATTTAAATATGGGTCAGTATCGCTCTTGTATTTTAAGTTTCGAAATACATATATACAATACGATTAATTATATATATGTATTATATGTATTAATTATATCTATATGTCCTTGGAAAATTAATTTAAAATAATATATATATATATATATATATATATATAATGTACTGAATAACACTACAGCCTATTAACTTTAATACACGTTAATATAATATCCTTGAACTTTTATAAATAATGTCATAAATATATCATTAATATCACCAATCTAATTGTATATGATTACCATATTAGTGAGGATATTCCTATGTTGCTAGGTAGTATTCATCTGCATTCAAACGCTACTATGTTTAATAATTATTCTGCGTACTAACCAAGGTTACATTTAATTAAGCTGATTTTCCATCTAAACAATATCTTTCTATATAATAATAGTACAAATACTATTATTCAATGTATTTCAAGGCCTTCAACCAATATGACCTCATTAACTTATCACCCTACATCACACGATAGCATACGTAAATGTCTTCGTGTACTTCCTAATCAATTTAATAACTCCCCTGACTGTTTATATTAAAGAAACTTTCGTATGATCTTAGATATCCCTTATCCTTACTATTTACTAATATTTTATCAAATGGTAATTGTCCAAATATATAGAAAAAATCCAATATAGCTCCTATATTCCAAAAGGGTAACCCTTCATTTACAGCTAACCATATACCCATCAGTATCCTTCATAGCTCATTAATGTGAATTGATATAGTAATTGACTTTTTTAAGAATAAAATTATACTAAAATAATTATTTTGAATAAATCAAGTTTGAAAATGACATATATTTATTATTAAAATATATAGCTTATTTGAATAAAAAGAGTATAGTACATATGTACATATGTGTTTGTTTATTTATTATACAAACAATATATGTATATAATGTATGTATATGTATATTATAAATAGTTATAATAATAATCCACAATATTATATGTATATTATACATATATAAATATATATATATATATTATATAATATTACTATAGTAATCAAAAATGTATATATATATATATATATATATTATAGTAATCCATATGTTATGTAGTGTATATTAGTGTATATGTGTATGCGAATGAATTATCTTTAGATCAGCGCGCGGTAATGAATATGCGTGTATAAGTGTGGGTATGCATCGTATATAGGTAACATTTTATATATCATGCGGCGCGGAGTATTCGGCGAGTTATTATAGGTTATATAATGTCGATTAGGTGTTAACCTACGGCGCCATAAAGGATCGACCACCAATCAGCAAGAAACTAAAAGAGACTACCAAATCTAATTGTATAGACACGCCCCTAAAATATCGTGGGCGTGTCGAGCCGAAACTAATCTTGACTTTTACCGTTTGGTCGTGGTGCGTACACGTCGACGACATTGACTTTTAATAAAGGAATTAAACTTTGACTTATTTAAAGTATTTTGAGTTATAGAGTAGTTTAATACGTAGAGAGAGACAACACTACATATATATATATATATATATATATATATATATATATACTAGCCGTTTTGTCCCGGTGTATGTGCGGATAGTTGAGAATTATGAGTTATTATTAGAAAATTGCATGATCTAGGTGTAGAAATAAGAAATATATTATTTATTTGATTTAAATTAATTATGTTATAAAAAACAAATGTTGATGGTGTATTTCAGAAATAAGAAATATATTATTTATTTTATTTAAAATAATTATGTTGAAAACAAATATTGAGAAATTAATATAATATACATAATAAATGGGAGTTATCCCTATCGGATTTAGCACTATCTGAATTAGCCCTATATTAGTAAGACCTGCGGAGTTAGCCCTATCTGAATTAGCCCTATCTGCGTTAGCCCTATCTGAATTAGCCCTATCGGAGTTAGCCCTATCTAATTCTATTATAAATATTAATATAATATATTGTATTATATATACGTATAAGAATTGTATAATTATGAAATAAATTAAATTTAATAAGTCGTAGGAGATTACTAAATAAGTCGTACGAATTTACCTCGTACAAGATTACTGTTATATAATATTATTAAAAATCACTTTAATTCAGTATATTTACAATAAATAATATAATATAATATCTATAACTAACTACTAGTTAACTACATTCGCATGACAACGCAACAATAACAACAATAACTTTTAAATTAAACATTTTTAATTATTTAATTTTAACTTTATTACCTATAATCAAGCTAAGTCCAATATTTATTACCATTTACTACCACTAAACTACTTCTACACCCGATTATGATTGACTCCATCCACACTGACTTCACATGCTCCTCATGTAACACTATCGCCACTTCACTTACGGAATGTGACCATTGCCGTAAGTGGCTTTGCCAATCATGTTCCAAACTCCCCAAATCTACCCTAAACAAAATGACTGCCCTCCAAAAATCTGGTTTCTACTGGTTTTGTACCAACTGTAGAACTGACTCTAGACCGTCCCAACGTAAGATATTCTCCAATAGCTCCTCCCAAACCTCTCCCATGAGCTCACCTCCCATCTTTAACAATCAATCCCCTTCACCTGCACTACCACTACCCACTTTTACCCCTGTTGCCACTAAACGATTACAATCCATCACTTCCATAGATAAACCCCCCTCGTTTAATAACCTTCACCGTTCATGCATACCTCCCTTACTCCCCCCAAATCTGATAAAATTGCATGGAAAAGAATTAATAACCCCCCCAATACTCCACTTATTAACTTTCTTGTCGGTAAATTACCAACTCATTTTAGACCAGTCCCTAATCCATCTTTCACTACCAACCATTACTCACCTAACCACGTATCACCCTTTTCTGTAGTTATTGAGCATATTAAACCATCTGAAAAATCTCGTGAATTTCTTCTAGAATTACTCACTTACATCAATATACCTACACATGCTCTAAAATCATATAATTTTTCTAATGCAACTGTTATTATTTTCTTTAATACACCAAGTCAGTGTTCCTACTTTTACTCCAAAATTCCATTCATCCGCAGTAACTCAATATACAATCACCTATACATTCGTGCTGAACGATCTATCACTGAGCGAACACATGGTAGAGTTCTTTTCCATGCAACAAAATCTAACCTAGCCCAATCTAATGTCAAATGTACCTTCAATGACTACATTAACTCCTTTGAACTTCGTCATTTGACCAACTCAAAGATAGACTGGAATAAGAACCCAATTTATATATCAAATGACACATACAATACATGGTCTACATCCTACAATGCATATAGATTAAATACCAATTCACTGAATTCATCAATCAGTAATTTTCAGTCATCACATCAATCTTCACAATGACATTCAACCACTCCTATTCCACCATTATCTCAAACCAATCACCAATCTCCACTTTCACCTCTATCTGCACAACCTATAACATCTAGTGAATCACAACTATCACCATCAAACCTACTATCCTCATCACATATACCGTCATATATATCTTCATCACCAACATTATTACCCTCAACTAAACGTTTATCTTCTTCTCCATTACTAAAGGTAGCAACACTTAACGCTTGTTCCATTAGAAATAAAGTAGATATTATTTTAAATATATTTCATGATACTAAGATAGATATTTTATGTATAACAGAAACTTGGCTTTCTATCAAGGATCTACCCATAACTGCATCCCTTAATACCCCAACTACTAACTTTATTCACCTATCACGCTCCGGCCCACACTATGGTGGCGGTGTCGGTGTGCTATATTAAAATGCCTTGAAACTAATACAGTCAAGTGACCTATCACTTGATAATTCAGAAGCCTTCTCATGTACCTTTCACCCTCCTAAATCACAACCACTTACAATTATAACAATTTATAGACCTCCTAATAATTCAATTCCTTACTTCATCGATGAAATTGACAACCTATTGTCTATGATCTCCACCAACAGTATACTACTTGGTTATTTCAATATACCAATTTTACCAAACTCACATAATTCAAATAAATTTATTAATATCATAAATTGTCATAATTTCTTACAACATGTCAAGTCTTCCACACATTCATCTGGAAACATATTAGACCTAATTATATCTAACACATCTTCGAATATAATTTCTAATACTAATGTTCATAGTTTAATCACTGACCACCACCTTGTTAGCTGCTCCCTACATATCCCTAAACCAATCAGACCATCCAAGAAAGTTCACTACAGAAAATTAGATAATATAAATATTGCTAATTTTATAAATGACTTCTACATTTTATACAACAATATAACAGATTCATCTCATATAGACAGCTTTGATAGTAACCTTAGTCTTGTCCTAGATAAACATGCCCCTATTATCACTAAAACTTATACAGCTCGACATAATACGTTATGGTTCAATAATTCATTACACACAGCAAAACGCTCACTTAGAATTAAAGAAAGGAATTGGCGAAAATCCAAAAGCGAAAATTATTTAAATATTTTTAAACATTCATTTTCTAATTATAGAAAATTAATAAAAACTTCTAAAAATAAATATTACATAGATCAAATTAAATCAGCTGGAAAAGATACTAAGAAATTATTTAGAATATCGTCAACACTACTAGGAAAACTGACAACACGAATACTGCCTGATAACTCCCCTTTAACTAATGCGACTAACTTTGACTCTTACTTTTACATAAAAACATCATCAATTATAGATACTCTCCCTCGACCCTGCATCCCACCAATATCAAGCCCAATATACTCATTTTCCACTTTTTCATTACCAACCATTATCAATATCAATAATCTTTTATTAACAGTTAAATCTACATGTAAACTAGACCCAATTCCATTATGTTTATTACATTTTCTTTCATCCCTTCTTTCTCCATTCTACAAAAAAATTATCGATCGCTCACTAACTGCAGGTATCTTCCCATCCCACATGAAATATGCCCATGTAATTCCCATCCCTAAAAACCAATCCATTGATAGGTCAACTCTTTCTAATTATCGTCCCATATCAAACCTTTCTTTCATATCTAAGACAATTTAAAGAATAATTGCTAAACAACTTAGAACATACATCAATAATAATAACATACTGCATAAATTACAAAGTGCTTATACAACGGACAAGAGCACTGAAACTTCACTACTCCATACTTTAAACAATATACTACTATTTCCAAAAAATACTCCCACCATACTGATTCTACTTGACTTGTCGTCGGCTTTCGATACGTTAGACCATAATATTCTTATTCGAAGATTAGAGAACATTGGTATTAAAGATTCTGTCCTTAGTTGGTTTACATCCTACCTAATTAACAGATCATTTTCTATATGTATAGATAACGCCATAACAGAACCCCGCCACACAACTCATGGTGTACCCCAAGGTTCTGTTTTAGGTCCAATTCTCTTTAATATATATATTTCCCCTTTACTTTACTTACTTGACGAATACCCCGATATCCACTTTCACTCATATGCGGATGACTTACAGCTATACTGTAATTTACCTGACGCAATTAATAACATAAATACTATAAATAAATGCATTAATGACATTAGTAAATGGCTTTCAAATAACTCCCTACTATTGAATAGCCTTAAAACAAAAGCTTTATTAATAAATACATCCCCAGGACATCATTCCATACCACCTATTATTATTAATAATCATATTATAGAATACTCTAACCAAGCTAAAAACCTCGGCCTCACACTTGACCAAAATCTGTCTTATCTACCACATATAACTAATATATCGAAGTCCATTAATTACACCTTACATACGATCCGACTTATTAGACCTTCTATAACTACTGAACTTGCCAAACTACTAGTTACTTCCTTAATACTGCCCCGACTTGACTACTGTAACTCTACTTTAAATTCACTCCCAGCACATACTATCAAAATGCTCACTAAATTACAATATAGAGCCATCAGAACAATTTTCAGGATAAAAAAATACTCAAGACAACATATCACACCTTATATGAAATCCATTCACTGGCTACCCATCCCTTACCGCATACAATACAAATTACTCCTACTGACCCACCATGCCACCCATAATAATAAACCTGACTATCTTACTGAACTACTTACGAACTACAAGTCATCCCGACCACAACGAACAATACATAAATACAAACTAAATATACCAATAACTTTATCACTAAATAAAAAACAGGAATCTTCTTTTTCTATAATATCACATCAACTATGGAACTCCCTACCTCACTCAATTAGATCTATAGTTTCTGACCACACCTTTAAAGTCAAATTGAAAACACATCTATTTAATATAGCTTATAATAATTAATATACGATACACCGCCGAAAACTCATTACTGATGTTGATCGCAGTGTCTAAACAAATTGGTTACAAGGTTACAAGGTTACTATATATATATATGTATATGATTTACGTATTATTATATAGTTTATAATTTTAAATTATAAGTTAAATTTATATGGATTTAAATAAATAATATAAATAAACTTTTAATAAAATCATTTATTATTTTAAAAATGTTAATAGAAATAATTTCGATATCAATATAGATTCACTTTATTATACAATATATTTATATTACATATTATAATATAATATAATATCTATAGATAATTTACCAATATATATGAATACGATTGAAGTTTAATGTACCTTTAATAAAATAAATGTTAATACAACTTTTACATTTTATGCAGAGTCATGAATCTGGTAGCCAGTAATATCGTACGAGGTAATTTCGTACGACTTATTAAATTTAATTTATAATAACTTATTAAATATTGATATCATACATTGTATTATGTATATATACGTATAAGAACTGTATAATAATGGAATACATTTAATTTAATAAGTCGTACGAGATTACTAAATAAGTCGTTCGAAATTACCTTGTACGAGAATACATAGTACAAGATTACTGGTAACTAATGTTATTAAAAAGCGCCACTTTAAATATTCGAGGCGAATTAAAAAAAATTAAACCTTTAAATTGTAATCTTAATTTGTAAATCCACTTTAATATATGAGAACACGGTACAATGTAACATTTTGATAGTGCATATTAAAGAGGAATAAAATATAAGTATAATATGTGTCTTCCGAACTTGCATTTATTTCTTAAGTTCGTAACATCGTTATATGTTTGGAGAAATATATATATATATATATATATATAGACTAGCCGTTTTGGTGCGGTGTATGTGCGGATAGTTGATAATTATAAGTTATTATTAGAAAATTGCATGATCTAGGTGTATTTTAGAAATAAGAAATATATTATTTATTTGATCTAAATTAATTATTTTATAAAAAAAGAAATGTTGATGGTGTATTTTAGAAATGTAATTGATTAGGAAGTATACAAAGACATTTACATATTCCATCGTGTGACGTAGTGTGATAAGTTACTGAGATCATATTAGTTGAAGGCCTTGAAATAAATGGAATATTAGTAACTGTATTATAATTAAATATAGAAATAAATTTTTGAGGTAAAATCAGTTTAATTAAATGTAACCTTGGTTAGTTCTCAGAATAATTATTACACATAGTAGTGTTTGCATGCAGATGAATACTACCCAGAAACATAGAAATATAGTCAATAATATAATAATCATATACAATTAGATTGGTGATATTAATGATATATTTCTGAAATTATTTATATTAGTTCAAGGATATTATATCCACTTTAATATATGATAACACGGTACAATTTAACATTTTGATAGTGCATATTAAAGAGGAATACAATATGAGTATAACTGGTGTCTTCCTATCTTGCATTTATTTCTTAAGATCGTAGTATAGTGGCTTCGCGACGATGCCGCATTGTTATATGTAAGGAGAAATATATATATATATATATATAATTATGATATTAACAGTAATACGTATTACTACTAGTAATAATATGTTGTACAAAATATTATATTAGATACCAAAATAATAATTCTGTAAAATAATTTTATATAAACGTATTTTTGCAGTATTTTTAGAGATTATTTCTTATAATTATCTATTCTCAAAAATATGTCGTGCTATAAAACCTTTATTTTTATTGATCAATCGTTTTGAGCTATACTATTTTAATATAAGTATATTAATATCTCAAATACTAAATATTTCAAATAATTAAAAAAAATTTCGTTACTGTTTTTTCCAAAACGCTCATATCCCCTTAATAGAATATTTAAATGTTTTATTACAAATGATTATTTATCTACTAAATAGTGTATATAGTCTAAACAAATACATATAAATATATATATATATATATATATATATATATATATATATATATATATATATATATATATATATATATATATATATATATATATATAGGCTACATAAGCTTCTAGAGTGTTTTATTCAATAAATATTATATAATAAATGTTATCATATGTTTTATAGGAGTACTACATATATTTATAATGCATACTTAAGATACTTATAGTTACTTTTGAACAACATATCATACTTCATTTTAATGATAATGGATTATATTTAAATATTTAAAAATAAAATAAATGTGGATAACAAAATGAAAACGAACGTTGTTGTTTTCAAATTTAATCTAAATATTTTCTCAAGTAAGAAAAGTCCAACATATTTAATTTATTAAATTGGCATATTAACTTATATGTAATGTGAAATAAAGATAACCAGGAAACTCTATGAATCCTAGATTATTTTATCTTATGAGCATATACTGTATTTATTATGATAACATTTAAAATTATAAAATTATTTTCTACGTCATTTTATTAAAATGAAAACCGATTTTTAAATATTTTTTTTTCTTCTTAAATGTATCATCGGCGACTTAACCTTACATGTAGAATTGTTATTAATAACTTAATCGCTAAAAAGTCATATGAAGGACTACCTACCATCGATATAAAGAAATTGTATACATAAGTGAATATAGTGTATAGCACTTTGCGATAGAAGCCCTGCAGTCGCAGCCTACTACTAAATACTTACTAAATTTTAAATTGATATTATTTATGTATACATATATATTGATAATTACTACCAATTTTATTGTCTATATATAATAAAAATAAAATTATAAATTTAAAATACATCATATCAACATTCCTCGTAATTTTGTATTTAAATTGAATATTATAATACTATTTTATTGATATTTATACTTTAAATTCATTGGTATAGATCGAAGTCACTTTAATATATTTCGACGAAATGCCTACTATTTTAATATTTTATAATTTTAATATAACTAATATCCAATCAAAATCACTGAATCTTTTGTTAATTTATCGATAAATGTGCCATTCATGTATCTATATTTTAAATGTATTGCATGCGTTAATTACATATCCAATTTCTTTACATTGATGCTACCTACACGCTACTTAATGCTTCCCAATATTCAATACTCGTGTTTAACTCGGATCTAACTGGAAAATTCTCGGAAAACTGATCCAAACATGGATCTAGGTGGTGTAAACTTTGATTTATCTGATCCATATTTAACTAGTTGAAACTTGGATCATTATATCATATTGGATCTATATTATCAATATTTAACTAGTTGCAATTTGGATCATTATATCACAGCTTAATCCACATTATTTTTATAATTGTCCGATTAATGATTATGTTGTAAAATAATTTGTCGTCAGTGTTGGGCAAAGTTCCTTTTTTAGCGCTATCCGTTCCCGTTCTAGTTCTTTTTATATTATCCATTACCGTTCCAGTTCCCGTTCCTTTGATATGTAACGTTCCAATTTCAATTTTAGTACTTACTAAACAGTGTATAAACTGTTTAGTAGGTACTGTATACACTGTTTACTATATATAGTGAATATTTTACGGAATAAGTCCAAATATAAGTACACGATATTACTGGATTATCTGGTAATACCTTCTACTAATTACACGGTAAATATTATACAGTGTAATATACATTGCACTATCTAGATAGTTTACAAGGCGATATTGATGCCTTTTACTGAAATTTAATACCGACTTTATTGTGTATTAAATTAAAAATATCTAACATTAATAACCTAAAGTATTGCGATGTACTTGTTAAAGCATTATTAAATGGTTTGCTACATATTTAAATCTATAATTAGAAAGTAAGTACGCCATATTAGCTACTATATCTAACCCTAAATTTAAATTAAATTTTCTAACAACTTATATATCATCGTTTATGGTTAATTGAAATGCTAAAGGATGACATACAATTAACCGTAAATGATGATTTTATAATTCAAGATGAAAGTGAAGATAATGACCTATATATTAGAAAAACAATGCTTTATAATAATAATTTATTAATTATAACTACTAATATAATAATATATGTAATTCATAATGAATATTCATTTTAATAATTTTAAATTAAATTTACTATTTGTTTTATATTTATCATATATTTTATGAATTATCTATAATTATATAAAATTATAATGATATATAATTAATTATATTATTTATTATATTAATAATATTTAAAATTGCGTATTAATGATTTTATAACAATATATATGAACAATTTGAAATTATAATTATATGATAATATTAGAGTGTCAGAACTTAGATTGTAAGCCATCTATATTTAGCATCATATTCAATACGCCATTTTATTTAACTTCTTTATCTTAATTTGTAATATTTGCCATATAAACAAAAAAATGCCTTCACAATTCTAAGTTTTAATAAAATATTATATATATATATATATATATATATAGGGGAGAGTGCTCTAATATCGACATACACGCAAAAAATAATTCATGTATGAAAAATTAATCAATATAATTATAATTCGTATAAGTATACTTTTTTTTTTAATATTTATATTTTTTTAATTATAAACAAAAAACCGATTTTTTCGTTACAACTCTAAATTTATGAAATTTGTGAAGTACAATATCGATTCTCAATCATTTAAAAATGTAGGTATTTTAAATATTTAAAATAAATCTAATAGATATAATTATATTTTACAATGTGCCGAAAATATTTTGTATTTTTCATAATTTGTTACAAGGTTATTAAATTTTACCTAAGAAACATACATTTTCATAATACCGACATCTTAATTGAACATAATATCGATTTATTTAACCAATCAGCGTTATTTGTTTATAATTTACGTGGGTTATAATAATATTCATTACATTAATAGACATACCTAATAATATACACATATACCTATATATATATATATATATATATATATATATATATATATATATATATATATATGTGTGTGTGTGTATATACATGGATATATTTGTATATATATATATAAATATATAGTTATAACTATATATTGTTACTTATTAATAATACATATGAATTGCGTGTGTTAACTAAAACTAACGCCCATTTAAATCTGATTGGATATTGGATATTAAATAATATATGGTATATCTAAATATATATATATTTAGGGTATCGATATTATGTGCAGAGGTATCAGTATTCGAAACAGTGCATATAATATCGACATCCATGTTAACTCAGAATTAAACAAACTAAATTATATTTAAAAATAGCTATTATATGTTAATCTACCTACTTAATACTTATAAATAATATTTATGTAGTATGGAAACTACGTGTATAACTGTGTGTAGGTATTTATAAATATGTTGTGCATGAAGTTATGTGTGTTATGTAATTTAGATAAATAGTTGACATGCCTTGAACGAATGTAAATGTTATGTAATTTGGATGAATGTTGATTAAATATATTTTGTTATTTGTTTTTTATATAATTTGAATTATGTTTTGTAAATTGTAAAAGAGAGCGTAGTTTATAATTAGATTAACTAGTTTAATCTAGTTATCTAATTAGAGATACGCCCACTATGCGCATCACGTGATCTCGTTATTATCGAGAAGTTCGGTATGATATGGTTTATTAGTGCATAGAGCGTACACTGAAAGATTAGTAAATCATATCATTTTAATTGTGAGAACTTCTCGATTGATACATATTTAATCATGCTTGTTGATATTATGATGTTTAATATGTATTCATATTTGTTTTAGTTTGAGGTTTCCTCCACGCACCCCTTCCCTATCTACCCCATCCTCGAACCACACCCCACCCGATCCACGTCCATCCACGAACCACACCACATTCCCCATCCACGTGCAGTTTCCATTCAATAAATCTATAACCTGTCGAGAACTATCATTCTCCGTTTTCCGGAGACAACATTGGTGACAGCGGCGACCGACGGCGCATAATTTGATTGGACGGAAGGGAGACGCTATAATACGGGAGGCGAAGTCGACACGGTATGACGAGAAACGACGACGACGCAATACTACGAGAGGCGACGACGACACGGAACGACGAGAAGGGACGACACGTTGAATAATACGAGACGCGACAATATCGGTGCACTAATCCGGAGGAACCTTCAACTTTCACGCTAGTTAATTTAATTATAAATTACGCTCTCCTCGTAATTAAATTGATTTATAAAGTGTACGTTTGTGAGTGAGTGTTATTGTGTGCATGATATTAAGATCTGGTAGAGTAATAGATATAAAGAATAGTGTAGAACTTAAAATTATAGTATGAATGATTTGTCGTATGTAAGATTAGATAAGTTTGATGGGAGTACGGATGTTGTAAGATGGTTGAATGAGTTGGATGAATGTATAAAATTAAAGGGATTAAAAGAAAATAATGCAGCATCATTTGCATGCTATCATGTTAAGGGGGAGGCTAAAATAGAGTTAATGATGATGTTAGGAGATGATATGATAAACATTACAAAATTAAAGGAATGCCTGAGAGAGAGGTATTCACTAAGTAGAGGTAAAAGTGCAATTATTTATGATATAATGGCAAGAACGCAAGGGGTGTCAGATAGTGTAAATACCTTTATAGATTGTTTGTTAGAGTTATATATATAGTTACATATATATATCCCCTATAGATGAAAGTAACCTATTACGGACACTTTAATAATAAATGGTATTAAAATGTTATTACTCATTATTTGTATTACAAAAATTATTTATTAAAAATTACAATATATTAATATTATATGATTAAAGATATTATTGTGATTTTAAATTGTATATAATCTTTTAATTCCATAGATAACAGGATTATCCGTATTCGGTACCCATGTCCGAATTCGGACACATTTTGTTATAATTCGGACACCCTATATACCACAATATAAACTATATATTACATTGGTCTGAATTTGACTTTTTTTATTTGTTATCAAGGATTTCTTAACTGAAAATAAATTACTTTTTGATACCGAATTCAAATATGAAAACCGTTTTGCTCAATCAGCTCTAGTTTTTCTATTCAACTTTTTTATTTTTTTAACAAATATGAGAAATATTTAAAATAAATTATCAAGACAAATATTTTTCATTATAGTTATAATCTGGAGAAAGCGCTCTCCTTAAGGACAATTGTTCTTCGCTAAATCACCACAACTGCATGGAAAAAAATCAAGATGGGATCTTAATTGACATTCTAGACCCTTGTCTTTCCATACAATCCAAATTTTCATAATCTGCACTGCGATGATTACCCATAAAATGTTGTATAATAGATTTAAATTCAATCCATGTTCGGAGTGTTAGGACATTCATTGAGCTATTGATGTTATTGTCGTGTATTAATTATCTTATTTGTGGACCATTTAATATACCTTCTGTGATCTTGGTTTCACTTATTTTTGGGAATTTTCTTCTCAGAAATTGCATTGTAGATCCATTTCGATCAAGAGCTTTAATAAAATGTGCCATAAGCCCTAGATTAATGTGTAATGGAGGAAGTAGTATTATATTGGGATTAACAAGAGAATTATGTATTATATTGTGAGAACCAGGATGCAAATTATCACGTTCTGGACATAAGCGTCTTGAATAATGTTCTCGGTCAGCTCTAATATCCCATTTTCAGAGAAAACATGGATATTTGATATATCCAGATTGCATACCCTGAAGTATGGCGACGATATACAAATATATATCTTAAAATAATAAAACATTTAAAATAATTATAATTATTATAATATATATATTATAATAATTATAATTATTTTAAATGTTTTATTATTTTAAGATATATATTTGTATATCGTCGCCATACTTCAGGGTATGGATTTGTTTTTGTACCATTTGTTTTAAGAGAGATCTCTCTTAAAACAGATGGTACTTTGAAGAACCATTTGTGGTTAAAGAACCGACATTGGTCTTCAGAGAACCAATATTTTTTACGGAATTCTGCCATGGTTCTTTGAAGAACCAAAAATGGATCTTCAGTTTATAAATATCCAAATAGGTTCTCCTAAGAACCAATATTCTAACAGTTTTGATAAAATTCTTTGGAGAACCGACTTGATATATTTTCAATCTTCTTATCATATAATATTAGTGTAACATAATGAAATTTATATATAATATCAAAATAAACATTAGTTAATATCGAAATAATATTCGTTGAACAGGTTATATTTTAATACTTATTATAAAAATTATATATAATATAATATTATTATAATAATATATAACTTATTATAAATCTTATATATAATATAATATAATTATAATAATTAATAAATTATATAATATATAATAAGGATATATTATGATCCCTGATATAACTTATATATATATATATATATATTTATTTATATACCTATATATATATATATATATATATATATAATACTAATAATAATATTAGTTTATTTAGACATTTAAATAATAATAGAAAAAACTCTATAAAGTGTGATCGCATATAATTTAAAAAAAAAATAATTATAATAAAAGATGAAAATATTATAATATTTAAAAATATTATTTTGTTTGGCTAGTATTGGATTTGAACCCTTGACCGTGGTAGTATAATATAGTATAAAGTTAACAACTATAACAACTATAGTTAGGCTAAAGCGACATTTGATATTAGTATTTTCATATAATAAGATATATAATTATATAATTATATATTGTAAAAAGATACAAAATATGCCACTACTGGGATTCGAACCTACACTTACAGCCAGAGTTAGCATGGTAAGTACACGGCTAACTATAGTCGAGATATATCTCGACTATAATTGGGATATATTTATATTATATATAATCTATAATATATAACCTATAGGTTTATTATATTCATATATTTAAGAATAATTTTTGATTTATATTATAATTTGTAATACAACAGTTTACCTACAATTGTGTAATCTTATTATATAATTATTACATTTACCTTAATAATTATAGGTAATATATAATTTTTAATAAATATAATAATTATAATTATATATGATCGGTAATAATTAATTAACTAGAAAAATAATTAGTTCAATTTCATTGACAATTACTGCAATAATTACAGAAATCATTACTGTAATGGTTACTTAGTTTTACTTAGTAAAACTTTGACTATAATACTAAGTTACTACATGCAAACATTAACAGCCTCATAACAGCCTCATAAAAAACAGCCTAATGTGTAGACAGATGCTGTTATATGAGGCAGTTATGAGGATGTTATGAGGCTGTTGTGAGGATGTTATGAGGCAGTAATTAGGCTGTTATATAAGGCAGTAATTAGGCTGTTATATTAGGCTGTTATATGATGATGTTATGAGTCAGTAATGAGGCTGTTATATGAAGCAGTTATTAAGCTGTTATATGATGATGTTATGAGGCAGTAAGTAGGCTGTTATATGATAATGTTATGAAGCAGTAATTAGGTTGTTATATGTAGCAGTTATTAGGCTGTTATATGATGATGTTATGAGTCTGTTATGAGGCTGTTTTATATAATTTATGAGGATATCATCATAATGCTGTTATGAGTCTGTATTGATGCTGTTTTTTTATAGAATTTATGTAGGCTATTATGAGGATATTATTATAATGCTGTTGTGAGTCTGTTATGAGGCTGTTTTTATAGAATTTATGTAGACTGTTATGAGGATATTACAATAATGCTGTTATGAGTCTGATATGAGGCTGTTTTTTTCATAAGATCCTGTTATGAGGCAGATATGAGAATAATTTTAGAATATGCTGTAATTTTAGAATATGCTGTTTTAAGGCTATTATAAGGCTGCTATGTTGTTATGAGGCTGTTATGAAGCTGTTAATGTTTGCTGGGTAAGTAACTATTATAGTTATACCTACTATTATTATAATGCAAATATTATAGTAACTATTATTATAATATTATATAGTTATTATTCATTATTATAATAATTATAGTTATTATACTACTATACAAATTTACGTAGTGTTACTTTATTTATATGTATACCATCGAAGTGTCTACACTTTCTTTATATCGATGATGATGATCATCATCACCATGATGTATAGGTATATATCCTACACATTTTATTTATTGTTTCTATTTTCAATTAAACTGTCTTTCAGAAACTATATAATACTATTGTGTATGCATACATGTACAATATAATATTGAATATTTGCATTATAATTAAGTCATTTTAAACGTAATATTTTGAATTTGTTTAAATAAATGTTAGTAAATTAAATGATAGGTTAGAGTTACAATAATCATTATATTAATGGTTACCATTACTCTAATAATTTACGTATCGTTGTTATATTAATATATACATATAATATATTGGTTATATTTTAAATTAAACGGTCTTTCAGAAACTATATAATACTATATATACTATAGTATTATCATACTATCAAAGATTTTGCGAAGCAAAGATATAACACTCCCTATGCATGCAACGTAATGTAGTAATATCCCCAGCCGCTGCTAGCAGTAGTATCGAAATCACTGAAATAGATTTAGGTTCGGCTCTGTTTGCATACAACAATGTTTTCATTGCTCTATTAAATTACATGCAATATAAATTAACTTTTACTTACTAAATATATACTTATAGCATTTAAAACATAAATATCATATTTGTTTGTTATATATTAGTAATGAACACTTAGTTTTCATCATATAAATATTAATTTAAAGCATATTATTTAACATTTTAAAAGTGTATAGTTAAATACGAATTTACATTATAAACAACGCATAGTTCCTAAAAGTAACCCGCTATAGGTGGCACCAGGGTATTTTGTATACAAATTCGAATTACACGATTCACGTAAGTGTTATAGATATATATCTTTCCTTCGGAAAATCTTTGATACTATCATAGTATACTATAGTATTATATAGTTTCTGAATTTTAATTTAAAGTATAGCAATATATAAGCAATATAATTAGTACAATAGTATACAATTTATACAATAGTAACTATGTATGTACAATAGCAAGACCTCCTATAACCCCGAGGTTATAGGAGGTCTTGACAATAGTCGCATTATAAGTAAGTCATTTTAGACTTATTATTTGTAATATTTTCGAAAATAAATGTTAGGAAAAAGTATAATTTATATAATTAAATATCATAATATATAGTTAAACAAAAAATATATGTCTAATTATAGTAATTAAATATGATATACATTGAATTGTGTTTTTATGATGAAATAATTTATATTAACATTGGCTAATTTTATCTGATTACAAAATCAATATATGAATTATTTTTTCATACTCTCCATTGGATAGTCTCCAATGCTACTAATTATGTTATACTAACATCAATAAAAAAAATCTCATTGTAATACCTATATTTAATATAATATTAATTCAAGTATTAATTTTATCCAGTAATTTACTGATTAAAATTATATTTGATAAATAGGTCTACATCTTATTAATACGGTGATTATAATTTATTTATAACACCGTATACGGTATAACATTATAATGTTATGTTCCATTATAATATATATATCGTACTATCACCATCCAGCACACCTCACCTTCACATCCCATTACAACATACTATAGTATGATATATAGTAATATATAGTAATGATATATCACGTTTCAGCATATCATACTATCACGTTCCAGCATATATTATAATATACTATCACATTCCAGCATATATATGCTATGATATCAATCTATCGAGTTCCAGCATAAGGTACTATCACGTTCCAGCATATCATACTATCACGTTCCAGCATAATGTACTATTACGTTCCAGCATATCATAATGTCACGTTCCAGCATATCATACTATCGCCAAGGACCTTGCTATCGCGTTCCAGCATAAGGTACTGTCACATTCCAGCATATCATACCATCACGTTCCAGCATATCATACTGTCACGTTCCAGCATATATCAAAGATTTTGCGAAGCAATCCTTCGGAAAATCTTTGATATCATACTATCACGTTCCAGCATATCACACTATCGCGTTCCATATATATTGATAATATATATTACTATTGATCATTATTATATTAATTAATATATTATAATATTTACATATAATTAATGGATTAATCGAAATAGTGTTCTTATTTATAAATCATTTAACAAATGTATAATAATTTCTGAAAATTATTAATAATATAATATTAATATTTTAAATATTTTAATACTTTTTACTATAAGTGAAATGAATGAATGAATACATGAAATACATATTTAATTATATTATAATTCTTGTAATACTATTAACATATAATTAATATTAGTTAATCTAATTGTTATTAATATTCGATATATATCATTATTATAAAGTAATATTTATAAAATATCAAAAAAATTATAAGTTTGATCGCGAAAACATGGCGGATATTTATTCAAGATCTTCTATGTTCAACTATGTGTATACTTGTATACTCAATACAAGTAAATGCTTTAATTTAATCTAATCTTACAATAATCGATATATATATTATAAAATAAATTTTTTTATATTGATATTCATTTTCCGCATACGATCTGATTAGTAGCTATTTAAGGCGCACGTAATTAAATCCATATATGGATGTATATATGTCATAACACTCATAATACAACATCCCCTTTCTGCCAGGAACTTTTATTTACATGTTCGTTAAAATTTACTTACTCAATACTAGCAAATTATAACCATCAATTATATGAAATATATATATTCAGGATTATAAATTAAAATATTATTATATATATATTGATTTTATTCAAAACATTATTTAGGTATTATTAATCATTATTTTTATAACGTTTTATTTCATATTCATTATTAAAATATTTTTGTACTCATTTGTTACAAATGTTGTACCTAATTTTAAATTTAATTATAAATCAGTAAAATATTTTTCTTTATATTAATTGTATTCATTATTTATTATAAATTTGTATTAATAATATTGAACTATTTTTTATATTCATTTGTAATTTAAAAATCATTAAAATATTATTATTTATATTAATTGTATTCATAACATTATTTATTATATTATCATAAATCATTATTTTTTATAAATTTGTATTTATAATATTTAACTATTTTTGATATTCATTTGTAATTATATATTTAATTATAAATCATTAACATATTATTATTTACTTTGATTTGTAAAATATCATATTTTTTTCATAATTATTTTTTCATACCTAGTTATTTTTAATTTTCATTATTATAATGTCATCTTTTATTTGCTCAATTTGTAAAGTTAAATTTAATTATATTATACAAATACAAGATACTCAGAATCACATAGACATGTCAGATGAAGAGGAGAACACGATTTAAGATAACTAATGTTAATATTCAGTTAATGTCTATAATTATTATATTAAGGGGTGTGCTCATTTCATTTGTTTTTCACAAATTATTTTACTTTAAAATATAATGAATTATTATTAAAATAATGTATTAAATGTCGTTCAGAGAGCAACTGTGTGTGTGATTGTAATGTGACTTATCTACTATTTATATAAACATACTCTAAAAATTAGTTAATGTTATAATTTTAATATTAAATATAATTGTGATCTATAGTAATACAAATATGTGATTAAATATGAACTTAAGAATCATTCTATTAGATTAATAATTAGTAATAGAATCAATTACAAAAAAATAATATTTATTTAAATTTAAAATTCACTAATTTATCTATATCTTTATTATTATATATAATAGCGCCCAGTACTTTACTTATTTTAGATTACAATTAATATATTTATATACTTGTAATTAATAATTAATATTGCTGAAACTTCCAATTAGACTTACATATTTATATTTTAATATTAAAATCTGTCATATATCTCACATAATTTATTAGAACAAATTATTGTTTAAAAAAAGACTTAAATACACTGGTTATAAATTATAACATATAAATATATCTAAATTAGTATTTTTACTATTTATATAATTGAGTATATCTATTTCTACAGTTTATTTAGAAGTGGCTAGTCCATTATCATCAATAACATAATTCATCAGAATTAGCTTCGCTTTGTTCTGGTGTAGTTATGTAAGCCTAGTTATCTGGGATATGTTTATTAACATATTACTTAAATGTAGATAACAACATCTTTTTCTTCAGCATCATTAATTAACCAATTTAACTTAAATTTTGGGTTAGATATTGTTGCTATAATGACATTGATGGAATAATCAAATAACAAATAATCGTTAAACATACGTTTTAATCCTTCCTTTAATACATCTATCAATGGGTGACAATAAACTAATTTAGTATCCATTTTTAATAAGCGCGAAGTATTGAAAATAGTGTTGAGAATAAATCTACATACAAAAAATCGGCGATCACGATCGATGATCAAAATAATTACACGATCGACGATCTTTACAAAATGATTGAGAAAAAAGATCGACGATCATGAAAAGTCGTGATCATTCCTATCACTGAGTATATATTTTATTAATTATTTAGTTATTTGAGTTTATTTAATAGATATTTATAAATTTATAAAAAAATACTTATATATAAGATATGTATTGCTATTATACTGATAAGTATAGTTTAAATTACATTCAAGTACTTATTAAATATTTACTTGATAAATAATTAATAAATTATTTACATATTTTATATATTATAAATATATATATGTTCTTATTTTAGCTTACATCAGTCTGTTCAATTGCTTGAAAAATATCGTTTACCAAGAAGAGTATTGTCGCTAAACCATCTACTTCAAAAAGTTATATCTGATGCATATGTTAGTTTATATCTTACTGAATGGCCAGACACCAATTGTATCCATTCCAATACTATTTTAAATATATCTAAATTAGTAGATATTTTTAATATCGATAATTATCATTTATCTACGGTTAACAATATGTCGAGAGAGTTATATATATTGTCAAATTATTTTGCTAAACAATTTATATTTGATAATTATATTATAACTTGGATTCGACGACCAAAGAAGGACTTCATGTAAATTATATTTATGTTATCAATGGGACATCTGTGTATGTTATCGATATTGATCAACTTCCTGGTGGTACGGCAGTTATTATTGTGATCATATCTCAACATGTATTAACTGGCCAAAGTATACTATTATTGGATATGATATTTTTGACAGAATCAGTAATAACATTACTGATAGGGCCAATGTTAATAAGGCAACTTAAAATGTTTAATTTTATGTTATGTTAATTTTATTCTATGAATAGTTATTAATTTTCTTAACTCTCTTTATGTGATAATGGATAGTCAAATGAGTATGAACTTAATTTGATAATATATAATATTGGTATCTCGTTATGAATCTTGTTGTGTATACACTGAAGGTTGAAATTTAGAGTTTTGGCTCTTGTAATTTAGTACATATAAATAAATGTGACTATACATAGTCAGTATATATATCATATAATTAAACATTTATATTTTAATCAAATTAATAAAGTCTAGCCCTAAGGTATAACCTATGTATATATACTAATTAATTATGTAATATAACATATATTATGTAGAATACCTTAATATTAATATTAGTTATATCATTATATAATCATCTTTGACTATAAGTTTCCCTTATAATATAATCGTATAATGTATTTTTACCAACATAAATTATGAATTATAATTTGCTATTGAAAATTCATTTTAAGTTAACTAATTATTAATTAGCACAAAACCATTTAATCATCTTTGATTATAAGTTTCCCATATAATACAATCCATGTATTTTTGTTTTTATACTAGTATAAAATATGTATTATAATTTATTAATTTTTAACTATGTTCTCTTATTAATTTACTGAAACTATCTACTTTATAGGTTATGTATGAAACTTCATATGCTCGTTACGGCCTGCTGCTTATGTCCATAAAAGATTGGAGGCTTCCAAGAAACATGACTTATGGATTTCTGATATTGAAAATTCAGTTTAGGTTAACTAATTAATAATTATTGTAAAACTATCATCTTTAATTATAAGTTTCCCTTATAATATAATCATATAATGTATTTTTGTTTTTATACAAGCATAAATTATGAATTATAATTTGTTATTGAAAATTCATTTTAGGTTAACTAATTATTAATTATCACAAAACTATTTAATCATCTTTGATTATAAGTTTCCCATATAATACAATCCATGTATTTTTGTTTTTATACTAGTATAAAATATGTATTATAATTTGTTAATTTTTAACTATGTTCTCTTATTAATTTACTGAAACTATCTACTTTATAGGTTATGTATGAAACTTCATATGCTCGTTACGGCCTGCTGCTTATGTCCATAAAAGATTGGAGGCTTCCAAGAAACATGACTTATGGATTTCTGATATTGAAAATTCAGTTTAGGTTAACTAATTAATAATTATTGTAAAACTATCATCTTTAATTATAAGTTTCCCTTATAATATAATCGTATAATGTATTTTTGTACAAGCATAAATTATGAATTATAATTTGTTATTGAAAATTAATTTTAGGTTAACTAATTTATAATTATCGTAAAACCATTTAATCATCTTTGATTATAAGTTTCCATTATAATATAATCGTATAATATATTTTTGTTTTTATACAAGCATAAATTATGTATTATAATTTGTTAATTTTTAACTATGTTCTCTTATTAATTTACTGAAACTATCTACTTTATAGGATATGTATGAAACTTCATATGTTCGTTACGGCCTGCTGCTTGTCCATAAAAGATTGGAAGCTTCCAAGGCGCATGAATTATGGAATTCTGCTATTGAAAGATTGAATATCAAAAATAATAAAACTAATATCTCTTAAAATAAAAGTCAAATACTTTTATTATACAAAACTATTATTAATTTGATTCTATAAATAAATATTCATTTAGTTATTTTTTATGGAAATAATATTAGAAAATTAATTAATATATAAAATATTATTTTTTTGAACAAAATTTAATATATTTTAAAAAAGGAATATAATTTTTTTAACTAATAATAATTTATAAGAAAATTATATTAAAAAATAAATGACCACTTGAATATTGACCATTTTGAAAAAAGTATAGAATTTGTATAATTAAATATCATAATATATAGGTGGTTTAATTTAAATAACAAATGTTTGTAATCATATTTAAAAATGTTGCACATTAAATTGTGTATTAATGAACAAATAATTTGTATACTTAATTACTTATTAAATGGTAGTTTTATGGAATAATATTTATTTTTTGTTTTATGAAAATTTATCGTTTTCAGCGCTGCGACCTCCCCTTAAATTTAAATATTGTCTAATATTATACTTGTAAATTTAAAAAATGTGTAAAATCACCAAACTATTTAAAATTAAATGCCAATTTGTTCATATATACTATAATACATACTATAATCAATGACTTATGTCTCTTCTATACTTTGATTTATTTGAACATCTATTTTATTGAGGACTATTTACTCATTTATATTTGAGTATTTATATTTTTCATGTTAAAAAACTTCCTAGAATCAACAATCATAATACCCAGAATACACATAATATCCTCTCATAAAATATATAATACCCAGAATACATATAATATCCTCTATCATAAAATACCCAGAATACATATAATATCCTCTATCATAAAATATATAATACCCAGAATACATATAATATCCTCTATCATAATATCAATATCCCTTTCATTCTAGATTTTTCAATTACATGTTTGTTATAATTTATTTACTCAATACTTGCAAATTATAACCATACATTATATGAAATATATATTTTCAGGATTACTAAATTAAAATATTATTATTTATATTGCTTTTATCATAAAATTATTTATCATAAAGTTATCATATATCATTATTTTTTATAAATTGTTATTATAATATAATATTAAATATTAAAATATATTAAATATTGAAATATTATTTTATTCAATTATAATTATAAATCAGTAACATATTATTTATATTAATGTTATCTTAACATTATTTATTGAGAAAGAATATTTGTTTATAGTTATTTTTAATAATCAGTATAATGGCATATTTTTTACATTATATGAAATATTATATTTAATATATATATTCAGGATTATAAATTAAAATATTATTATTTATATTGCTTTTATCAAAAAATTATTTATAATATTATATGATTCATATATCATTATTTTTTATAAATTGTTATTTCTAATATTGAAATATTTTTTTATTCAATTGTAATTTTAAATTTAATTATAAATCAGTAACATATTATTTATATTAATTTTATTCTTAAAATTATTTATTTAGAAATAATATTTTGTTATAGTTATTTTTAATAAACATTATAATGGCATATTTTAAATATATTATTTGATAAAATTGTGTTAATATTAATTATATTAATTCATATTTTAAACATATTATTTATAGTCATTCATTTTCAAAAACTTATAATATGTCCTTATGTAAACTGTTTACAAAATTATATTAATCCCTATTCTTTAAAAAAAATATAACCAACTAGATAATGGTTCAACTTATTTCTACGCTAAATAACCCTCTCGGATGGCACCGAAGTGCCCGATATACACAAATATCACTTATCTATTTTAGAGTTCGATATTTTGTAAATACTATTAAAATTTTATAATAATTTTAATATATTATATAAACTATTAAATTAATACTATTAATTAATACCTTTAAGCACATTCAAGTTAGTGAATATTATAAATTAATTTTATTAATAATTAATTCTAAATTGTGATCATAATATTGGTATTTTAATATGTTGTCAAAAACAGAAATACCGCTTGTAAAACGTCACTCATATTGTAAATATAATCATTTATCTATATCACTCATTATAATTATTTAAAAACTATTTTCAAAATAGTAAATATATATAATATTAAAATATTTTAATATATATTCTATATTAAAATAATTCAACAACTATCTTATTAAATAAATACTATTATATATATATAAATTATATATGTATTATATATAGACTACTATGTATACATTATAGTATACACACTATAGTGTTGTTAAAAAACGCGTTTTTTATTTATGCTTGTTTAAAACATGTTTTGAACGTTTTTTTTCGCTTTTGATGCGTCTTTTCTATTACAAAAATAATATTATTTAAATAAATTAGATATTTTGTTAAATAATAATGAAGAAAGGGTAATTTATATATGAAATTACATATTATATGAATAATAATTATTAATTTGAATACTAGATTATCTGTATTATTAGCATAATTAAATCATATTGTCATACTATAAATTAGTGTGACATTTTTTGTTACAATATAACACTGAGTATTTCTGTATTATTTAATGTTATAGACAGAGATTGTATCACAATCTATGTATAATATACATTGTATTTGTATATAATTAATATTATATAAACTGTATGAACTTACATATTTCTTTTATAATAAATTATTATATATAATAAAGTAAAATTAGATTTTTGTTGTTTTGATATAATAAATTGGATGACATCGAAAATATCTGGCATTATATTCGATTAATATCCTATATATACGTGTACTGAATAATATTTATGACAATTAACTATTATATAAGAGTTTGTACTAAACTAGGGACATAATGTTAAATAAAATATATGCGTGTACTAAGCATAATATGTAATAGACTCACTACGGGATGTAATGAATATAAAAAAACCAAGTAGAATAAAACCAAACAACCCAAAAATATCAATAAGCAAATACATATATGTAGTCAAATACCTATATATGTATGTATATATTAAATTGTCATATATATTACTCAAATTCACGTAACTACGATATCAAGCGAATATAATATCGGATGTTTTCGACATGTACCTAATAAATTGTATAATATATTAATAATAATATATATTATGTTTAATATTATATAAAAAAAACTGTATGAACTTTCATATTTCTTTTATAATAATATGTATTTTATATAAATTATATATTATTATTAATATATTACTTATTTTTTTATGTAATATTAAACATAATATATATTATTATAAAATGAATTATATCAAAACATATAATAAATCTAATTTTACTTTATTATTATAATATAATATTATATGTTGATACATTTATTAAATAATAATTCATTTTTCAATTATTATATCAAAACATAAAATAAATCTAATTTTACTTTATTATTATAATAATATTATATTTTTATAAATTTTTTAGATTTTAATACACACATGTGTGTGTATGATTATATGTATGACGTACAATGTATGTGTATATATGTGTGTGTGTTTATATATATACTACTATATTAGGTTGCAACGGACTGACGGCAATTTTATTTAAATATGTACATATATTAAATGACTATTATTTCGCTATTAACTATAGAATTATAATGCTGATCGTATATATTATGTATATATTTAATTGTGTTATACTATTATAGTAATAACCGTATTTAATATGATATAATTTATATATCCAATGAATAATATTGGTACCTGGTCAAAAGCTTCGCGATTGATGCTCGATTTGAATGCCCGCAAAATTGTTTATTCGAATTAGTGAATTTACAATAGCGTATGAATCATACGCCGTATGATTGTTTGTACAAACATTAATATTTTTAGTTTTAGTTATTTTCACTTGTTTGGTTTTGTTTTGTTGTGTTTAGTTTTAATATTGCTAGGTTTTTTTAGCTGCATTAAATCCCGAGTGAGCTTATAAAACACACACACATGTTAATACTAAGCCGTTGCATATATGATAGTCTATAAATAGACATACGCTAATTATAATGGCCAATCATAAGCTATTGTAAAATCACTAATTCGCATAAACAAGTTTGCGTGCGTACAAATCGCGCACCAATCGCGAAGATTTTGACCATAATCCATAATATTCGTCTATATTGATATTTATTTCAACAGTTTCTAATATCATATTAAAGATGTGTTAAAATATATTTTTTAATACATAAATACAAGAATATAATCTACTATTGATAATGTATTATACATTAAATAAGTTAAGTTAACTTAATATATCATAGTTGTATCTATGATACGTTTTCAGAATTATAATTATTTTTATTCTAAAATAAAATTGCCGTTAGTCCGTATACTGCCTATATTATATATAATGAATTATATATATATTATAATTAAAGTAGTTATCAAGTAGTTTTCATTACTGTAATGTATACTATTATTTTGTATATACTGTATACTAATTTAATTGAATAATAAGCTTGTTCAACATTTAAAATAGCGCGCGCGCCACCGCCCGCTTCATTAAATCTATATATATATAGATAAGTTGGCGCCGGTCGTTGATAGTAACCTATTTACTAAATTATTGTATGAAATTATTATGTAGAAATCGTATATCTAAATAATTTAGAAATAATAATACGATTTATACATAAAAAATCTACATATAATAGTATTTAGTTAATAAGGTAGTTGTATATTATATTTTAATATATTAATACTATTTAAAAAATAGTTTTTAAATAATTATATTGAGCGATATAGAATCTATAGATTATATATATATATATTTACAATATGAGTGGCGATCGACGGTGGTATTTATGTTTTTAACAACATATTAAAATACCAATAATATGATCACAATTTAGAATTAATTATTAATAAAATCAATTTATAATATTCACTAATCTGATTGTGCTAAACGTATTAATAGTTTATATAATATATTAAAATTATTGTAAAATTTTAATATTTATGGGTATTTATGAAATATTGTAAGGATGTTTACAATTTATTTAATATAAATTCAAAGATTATTATAACATTTATATTATATGGGATTTATATAAATATCAGACATTTTTATAAACAATTTTTAGTTATGTAATTTAAATAAATACACAATTTTGTTGTCACAAATTTAACATTTTTTTTTATTATTTTACAAATTATATTATAATTTATATAAATTAATTTACAGTATTTAGTTATGTAATTTAAATAAATACAACATTTTTTTTTCATAAATGTTCAGTTTATAATTTTTGTTTGTTATTTTATAAATTATATTATAATTTATATAATTTAATTATACTTTTCAATTTATATTTTTATTTAAAGTTTGTAATTATGTAATTTTAAATTTCATAATATTTTAATATATACGTGACATGTATAATATTATAATAACTTAATAATAGGAAATAATAAATATAATTAATATCTAATTATATATATGATATATCCTAAATTCTAAATTACACTATTTAGGATGAACGAAATCAATAATCCATCAGAATGGAGTACTTCAGAATTAGTAGAATGGATAGATGATTTATCGTTACCATCTGAAAGATTTAAGGGTAACTATATATGTAAATATTGTAATATAATAAATAATAATCTAAAACGATACTTAAGACATTTAAATTTATACCATGAACAAATGCCTGATTTTTCTATTATATGTCCTATCAATAATTGTATTAAACAGTATAAATCAACAATATCATTAATAAGTCATATTTATAGAAAGCATAAATGTTCAAGTATTGAAAATAACCAATATAATATTAATGAGAATACAGATAATTTGAGTGAAGAAACGTCGCAAACAAATGATAATAGTGAGATATCTGGGGATATCCCCAATGTTATACAGAATAATGAAATTATATGTACTGAAGAAATATTTGCAAATTTAAAAATTCAAACTAAAAAAAATATAACACTATTCATACTGAAAATTCAAGAACAATATATGCTTACAAAAAATATATCAATTGAAATACTATCTGATTTAGAAAAAATATTATTAGATACCATAATATCTTATAAAACTACTGTTAGGCATGCACTAAATGAATGCAATATCGATATTCATAATGATAGTATTCTTTCTAGAGTATTGGATGAAACATATCTTGAGAATGAATTGAAAACCTCTTTAACCCAATATCAACTAAAAAAATTCTGCATGAATCATATGTATATGGTTGATGTTAAACAAATATATGCTGATATAGAGCAACACACTTTTCATTTTCAATACATAAGTATAATTAGTACATTGAAACAAATATTACAGAATGATGAAATATGGAGTGAAATTAATACGGCCCAACAAAGTAATTCAAAAATGAAAGATTATATAGATGGAACTGCATTTACTCAACATAAAGTAATTAGGGGAAATATGAGTTATATCAGGATACATATGTATACTGATGAGTTTGAAGTTGTTAATCCTTTGGGATCAAAAAGGAATAAACATAAAATAGCAGCTTTTTATTTCGTAATCGGTAATATGCAACCAAAATATAGAAGTCAGTTACGAAATATTTATCTTTGTATGCTTATACCAAATACTACTATAAAAAAATGTTTAAATAGTGGTAGTGGTTATGGACCTGTGCTTAAACCCCTTATAGATGATTTAAATATTCTGAAAAATGGATTTATATTTGTTAAAAATAATATTGATTATACCATAAAAGGAGCTATTGTAACAATGTCATCTGATAATCTTTCTGCACATAGTTTTGGTGGCTTTTCTTGTAGTTTTGGGAGCGGTCGCATATGTAGGTTCTGCATGGCTATGTATAGTGAAATAAAAGTAAATATTTCTGAAAAGGATTTTATTCTTCGAAATACACACAATCATGAACTTCATGTTAATGCCATGCAGGTTAATCCACAATTGCCTCTTCATACATATGGTGTTAAAGGGTATTCACCATTTGAATCACTTCAATACTTTGATGTTATAGAATCTTTACCACCTGATCCCATGCATGACTTATTAGAAGGTATTATTCCAGTAGTATTAAAAATGTTGATTTGCAGTATGCATAATGATAGGATTATATCTATACAAACTTTTAATTCTGAAATTGAAAATTTTCATTATGGAAAAAATGATAAAACTTCACGTCCGGTGCCAATAAATATGAGATTATCTATAAATAATAGTAAAACACATATTATAGGTAAAGCCATAGAGAAATGGACACTCTTTAGATTATTACCTCTTATTATAGGAAACTATATTCCAATTGATTATAAACCTTATCTTCTTTATCTTCGACTGAGAGAAATTTCCGAAATAATATTTGCCCCAACATTACATCCAGCGACGATACATTATTTAGATTTTTTAATAACTCATTTTTTAAATGATATGAGAGTAATGTTTCCGCAGAGTATTACACCAAAGTTTCACTTTCTAATCCATTATCCATCTATGATAAAAAAATTTGGTCCCCTACGGAATTTATGGTGCATGCGCTTTGAAGCTAAACACCAATATTTTAAGAGAATAGCACAACGTGTATTTAATTTTAAAAATATTTGTAAAACTCTTGCCGAAAGGCACCAAATGAAATTATGCTTAGAATTATCCTCAGATGACGTACTAAAACAAAATCCTAAAACTACTGGTTCTATATTATCTCCAATACTATCATTTCCATATGATATACAAAATCAAATGAATTCTATAGATAAAGATGTCAGAAAGGTAAATAAACTAACAATTGATACAGTAACTTATAAAATAAATGATCTATTTGTTATTGATATTACAGATGATGATGTCCCTATTTTTTGTAAGATTCTTTATATTTGCTATGTTAATTTTCAATGGAATATATATGGTAAAATGTACATCCCTAAAGTATATAAATCACATTATCATGCATTTCAAATTATCGATGTAGATCAGTGGATTAATTTTAAACCTGGAAATGAGATTGATTTCCATGCACTTGATATATATACTAATAGTGACAATATGAAGCTAGTAACGATGTATCATAGTGTTATATAATGTATATGCATACATCTATATATGTACGAATATCCCTATATATATATATATATATATATCTTATATTCTTATAATGGATTATTCCGTACACAACACATAGCATTATGAAATAAATAAAAAAATAATAAAAAAATTTAAAAAAAACAAAAAAAAAACATGAAAATTAAAAAAAAATTAAATATATTACAAATATTAAAAAAGTATGTATAACAAATATATAACAAATACAACAAAACATATATTTAAAAATGTATATTAAAAAAATTATAAAAAAATTAACATAAAAACAAAAAAATACAAAAAAATACATAGCAAATACAGCACAAATATTTAAAAATTTTAAATCTCACAAAAATGTATTTAATTTAATTTAAAAAAATAATAAATTTTTGCTGCATAATACATATAATATAAAAAATAATATACAAATATATTTTGAAACACATGAAAAATATAATTAATTCTAGTTAAATATATTTACAATTTACAGAAGAAGAAATCGATGGTAGCATTTTGTTTGAATTATCGGAGGAAAATATTAAAACATTACTACCAAAAATAAAAAATCAAGTGATTTTCAAAAGGAATATAAAAATTCTTAAAACATCCTCTACATCAAAATCTGACAATACATCTGACAATACACAAGACATTTATGATGATGACATTATCATTAACAAAGAGAAATCAGTTTCTTCATCATCCCAAATTAATCAAAAAGAATGGCCAATAAGGTTGTATACCCATGTATTTTATTATTTTTAATATTAGTTTTATTTAGATTTGTAATACCAAAATTACCTATAATATTGGAGGAAAGATTACAATCGGAAAACTATACATTCTATTCATTCAAACGAAATAAGGACCGTAATCAACTCATACAAATATTATTTGATTCTATATCGTGTTATACTTTGTTAGTATAATTTTATTTTTTTATATGTAATGATAATGTTAATATATAATTGTTACTACCTATATATGTACATATATATAATTTAACTTTATTTACATAATAGATATCCAACAAAACTACAATACAATGATGTTATGAATTCACTATTAATGAAATATAGGTTTTTAAGTGACGATAGTTCATCCAAATATGTTAGTGAGTAATTGTTATATATTTAAAATTTAATTTATCTATACTTATAATAATTTTTATAAATATACTTCTATAGGAAATTTTATTATGTTCTTTAAAGAATAAATTTAAAAAAGAACGGCCCAATCTAGTTGATGAAGATTTAAAAAACATTATGAAATTAAAGTTTTCAAAACCTAACAGTGGCCGAAAAACAACAGATAAGGAATCATATGCTATTATATATATTAAAAGAAAAATGCTTGTAAGTTATCTCATTAAAAGAATTGTCTTATTTAAATTTAAATATTTATTAATATGTATGAGTCTTGTGATGAAAACGATCTACATGCCATCGAATCTATGAATAATTTATTAAATATTGAATGTGTGAAAAATAATATTAATTTTACTATGATAAATGACTTACAGAAGAGGACAGCAGGTTAATATATAAGATTATAATGTTTATTAATTTATCAAATGAAACATATTTTAAATTAAAAAATTGTAATGATGAATTCATTGTACATTAATATAGCTATAGCCTCTGGATATACGTATACAATAAATATACTTAACAAAACATATATTTAATAATTACATTAATATTGTATTAATTAATAGGATTTCGTTTAAAAGATGCAACTTTTGGAAACAATATAAATGACACTTTAAATAAATACCGTTTTTTAAAAATGTCATCTCAGGTTAATTCATAACATTTTTATAAATATAAAATACATAATTACGATATACAAAAAAAAAATTATTATCCTATAGATATCCTAGTTACATTATCCATATAAATATATATTAATTGTAATAATAATATATATAATTTAAATTTAATTTTCTTCAGATTCATTTAGAGATGGAATTACGGTTTGGAAGAACTTTAAAAAATCATAATGTTATTTATAAAGAAAGCTTTTTAAAAATGATTGATAACAATATAAGTGGTAAGTATCATAGCTTATATATTGAATTAAATTCATGATAATTTTATATGATTATACTTACTAATCTAAAATTTAAGTAATATTTTAATAATTAATATTATAAAAATATACATTATTAGAGTGCCAGATAAAAACAATTTTAATATATGTTAATATACCTAACCCAAAACATATAATCTAAATTGCATAAGTTCAGTGACTGAAATGATTTCACAAATATCTCATATATAATACTCTGTAACAACAGTGATGTAGGTGTATTTAATATAATGGTCAATGTACAAATATATTAGATTCACAGGCGCAAAACTGGTATATATATTATATTTTTGTTAATTCATCTCATAAATTTTAAATTTAAATTTAAATGTATCCATTATAATGATGTACAGATTTAATTAAATCAAACAATTTCAATTCAGGTGATGAATATTTACTTGAAATACCAGTACTATTTAAAGAAAATAGGGAATTATTATTTTTGATCAAAAAGGTAAATATTAGATTTTAATATATGTATGTATATTTATAAATATATATAATATAAATGTATGTTTGTCTAATTAACATATTTAGTCTAATATAATTTACTGTATAAAACATGATTTAATTATGCAACATGTATAAATAACTTATAAATTAAATTACATATAAATATATTTTCAAATAATAATTTGCAATATGGTTTATAATGTATCCCATGGGGGATCTGCGAAGTAGCAACAACAAAATAGGAAACTACAAAATAAGGGGAGGGCCTCAGAAATTAAATTTCAGTGAAAGTGAGAACTGAATTAGGAAATATGAATACACATGCTATTATTACAGGGGGATATGCATTGTAGCCGGCGAAATCGCAAGGGGTGGGACTATAGGCATGGCTATATCCAAAATACTATAAACGCTAATTGGATTATATAATATTGTAATATTGTAGATAGATTTTTTTATAAAGTTATTTTATTTAATTTGTATCGTTAATCAGTTTATATAATAGTTACAAATATTAGTGTTATTTTATTTGTATTTGTATTTTATTTTATTTGGATTTGTATGCATGTTCTATGTATATTTTACATATACATGTAAATAGGTAGATTGAAATAGGTGGTCTTGTAAAAAAATGCTACTGGTCACTGAATATTGAATATTTTAAATTAATGTGTAATATAATATATTCACAATATATAGATCTAAATTATTCTTGTTATTAAATAATCTAAATTGAACCTGATATATATTTAAAATAAGATAAATTAAGTCTTAATAATAATCTATTTAATTTATGACAATTTTAAAATAAGCAAGTATGACGTATGTGTAAGACAACAGATATAAGCATATAAATAAAATAGATATATACATATATATATATATGTGTGTGTGTGTGTGTGTGTGTGTGTGTGTGTATGAGTTTGATGATGTTATGAGAGTGTATGTATGTATATGTGTATGCAAGTTTTTGTATTTATGTGTATTTATATGTATGTGTGTACCCAGAGCTGGGCAGTATCGCTGATACAGTATCTATTAAGGCAAAAAATCAGTATCGTAGATACATTTGTATTTGTATCTATTATAAAAATTATAAAAGTATTTGTAATCGTATCTATTAGTCATAAATAGTATCTACGATACGTATCTACTAAGACAATTATTTAAATAGATACATTTTATTAATCATTTGGACATCATATGTATTTTGTATCAATATTTTATATTATCATATTATAAATTAATTTTAATATAAATCATCAATATATTTTTAATCAAATATCTTTTTTAAATATTGAAATTAATTATAATTAAATATAGTGATATTATCAAAAACCATTATATTCATTTATTGAAAACAAAGACATTATTTATATAATATATTTTATATACTAATTGATTTATAATTCAAAATTTTATATTACTTTGAAAGATAAAATCATTTTAATAAATATGATTAATCTAAATAATAATAATTAATAATATATTAATAATTTAATTTTTGTATATTTGATAATTTACTATATTCGTGTTGAACATTCGAAATTAAAGGTCGCTGATTATTTTGAGTTGAAAAATAGTATATTGTAATAATGTATATTTCTCTATAGTATGTAATGGCTCATAGTATAATTTCAGATGAAATAAACACTGATATACCAGCGTGTGTACAACTAATGTATACGGACGTGGTTTTTAATGTATTTATTGAGAAAACGGCATGTTTTGAGATTTAAATTGAGTATTACAAGTTGTATTTGAGTCAATTGACCGGATATGGTGAAGTAGATCATTCCAGATTTGTGGAGCCTGGACGGAGAAAGATTTATGTTGGGCATATGTTAAATATGATAGAACTGGAGTTTTTAATTTGAATTTGTTTATTTTTGTTGTTGTAAATAGTTATGTTGGGAAGTTAGAAAGTTGGCGAGATAGTCTGGTGTGTTATGGTGAGTAGATACATGTATGATGAGTGAAATATTATAAATTATACTGGATTTTATTAGCAGCCAATGTAAATTGGTTCTTAGAGGAGATATATGTTGTCTGGAATGTTTAGCTATGTTGAAAAATATATAAAGCTGATAGCTGTGTTTTGAAGGCGTTGGAGTTTATTTATTAGATTGTGAGGAGGCATATATGTCCCTATAGGGACAGGAATTATAGTAATCAATGTGGGTAGAATGAGGGATGTAGCGAGAAGATTGCAGTATTAAAATTAATGAAGGGTATTATTGTTCGTAAGTTTTGTAGTATGTAGTTAATTGACTGTGATAATTATTTAGTCGGAATGTGAAATTTTAGTGTTGGGTCGATTAATATACCAAGAGTTTTTACTTTATTAGCATAAGAAATACTCAACTTGTTAATGGTAATTTGTGGTGGAAGGAATATAGTAGTAGATGTTTTAATATGCAATGATTCAGTTTTAAGACAGTTTAGTGATAAGGAGTTGTTGGTGAGCCAGTTATGTATATCAGAAATACAGTTGTTAAGTAAATGTATTGCATTGTTAGGGTCTATCAATCTACAGTGTAATATGTCATCTGTATACGAGTGATAGTCGACTATAGATCTATAGTGGGGGTATTTGTCAATAATTTTAAATAAGGGAAGTAGATTGATATTGAATAGGAGTGAACCAAGGACATACCTTGAGGTACTCCATGAGTAACTTTACGAGGTTTAGAAATTAGTGAATTTATGATAATTTCGTAAACAAATGACCAGTTAGGTATGAGATGAACCAATCGAGTGAAGTACCAGATATTCCGATAGAGGATAGTCCATTTATAAGGATATTATGGTCAAGGGTATAGAAGGCAGCTGATAAATTAAGAGAATGTAGTGAGTTATCCCATTACTTTCCGACAATTTTCGGGAAATATAGTGACTTAAAAGGGGTCCCACTACAACTTGCTAGAAAATCACTTTCTAGCAAACACTTCGGGATATTATTCCGTGTACTATCAAATTCGACATCGATGAATATATATATATATATATATATATATATATATATATATATATATATATATATATATATATATATATATATATATACATATATATTATATGATATAATATATATCTATATAATTTATAAATCTATATGTTTATATATATTTTATATAATTATAATGTATTTGTATCTACTAAGATGTATCTACTAAGAAAATTCTGTATTTGTAATTGTATCTACTATTTTTTTTTTTAAAGTAATTGTAGTTGTATCTATTATAAGAAAAAAGTGTGTAATTGTAATTGTATCTATTATACATTTTTTGAGTATCGTGCCCAGCTCTGTATGTACCCAGCAAACAGTAAGAGCAGCATAATAGCAGCATAACAGCATATGCTAGAGACTCAAATGTTTACATTGTGCTATTACGCTGCTATTAAATGTATATTATGCTGCTATTAATTTGTCATGGTATTATGCTGCTATTATGCTAATATTATGCTGCTATTAATTTTAAAAGTATATTATGCTGCTATTATAATAATAGCAGCATAATATACTTTTAAAATTAATAGCAGCATAATATTAGCATAATGGCAGCATAATATACTTTTAAAATTAATAGCAGCATAATAGCAGCATAACAGCAGCATAATACCATGACAAATTAATAGCAGCATAATATACTTTTAAAATTAATAGCAGCATAATATTAGCATAATAGCAGCATAATAGCAGCATAACAGCATCATAATACCATGACAAATTAATAGCAGCATAATAGCAGCATAATAGACATTTAATAGCAGCATAATAGCATAATGTAAACATGTGAGGCTCTAGCATATGCTGTTATGCTGCTATTATGCTGCTCTTACTGTTTGCTGGGTATATGTATATGTATGCGCGTGTGTGGTTGTGTGTATGTGTATGTATTTATTTGTGTGTGTTTATAGTTTACTATTTTGTTCTTCCTACTTTGCATACAATCAGTTTATAATTATACTTAACTACATTTAATCCTTTGTTAATTTTTGTTAATACTTTAAATATA
Organism: Osedax fenrisi; assembly: GCA_964019155.1. Classification (NCBI taxonomy): domain Eukaryota; kingdom Metazoa; phylum Annelida; class Polychaeta; order Sabellida; family Siboglinidae; genus Osedax; species Osedax fenrisi. Next base: position 56,422,895 of record OZ025243.1, read on the forward strand.
TTTAAAAATATTTAAATATATAATATAATTTATGTATAATATATAAATATATATTTATATTACATTTTATTTTAGGATCCAATCGCCCCTACACCAGTTATAATATTTAACGAAATCTTCACAGAAGGAAAAATAATGATGGACGGGTCGGTAATAATTAATATTACGAATACCACAATAGCAGAAATGCTATCTTTATTATTTTCTATATACTATATTTTTAATATTCAATCGCCTTATAAATTAAAATTAAGTTTTAGTATATTTATGTCATTAATATATGATTATAAAATTGTTCTGTCAAATACGGCAAAGCGATTTATTAAACAAATAAAAATGTAACTAATTGTTGTTCTAATATTTTATTATTTTTAAATTATTACATAATTTATATAAATATGGTTCTTTAGAGTTGACTTTTGGTTCTTTGAGGTATCTGTATGTTATTTTAATTTGGTTATTTGGAGTTTACTTTTGGTTCTTTAAGGAATCTATTTTATTTTAATTTGATTCTTTGGAGTTTACTTTTGGTTCTTCGAGGTATCTTTATATTATTTTAATTTGGTACTTTGGAGTTGAATTTTGGTTCTTTAAGGAATCTTTATATTATTTTAATTTGGTACTTTGGAGTTGAATTTTGGTTCTTTAAGGAATCTGTATGTTATTTTAATTTGGTTATTTGGAGTTTACTTTTGGTTCTTTAAGGAATCTATATTATTTTAATTTGGTTCTTTGGAGTTGACTTTTGGTTCTTCGAGGTATCTTTATATTATTTTAATTTGGTTCTTTGGAGTTGACTTTTGATTCTTCGAGGAATCACTATTTTGGTTCTTCGTGCAGAACCAGTAATTTAGGTTCTTTGAAGAACCGATTTGGGTACCGCATTTGTGGCAGAATGAAGAACCCGGTTTGGATCTTCAAAGTACCAAATGTTTTAAGAGTGTATTACCTTCAAGTCTCCGAAAATCATCCAATTATGATTATTATAATTTAATGAATCAAGAAGTACAATCATATTATTGTAATTTTCTGACATACTAATTGAATAACTGATAGGAATTGAAGATACTCTATTACCATTGTATAATAAAACTACCGTAAGACTTTTATTTGAGGAATCGATAAATAATCTCCAGTCTGAATTTGCATACGCAATACCCATACTTTCTACCAATCCAATAATATTGTTACAATATACAATTTCTCCATTGGTAGTAAATACTGCCTAAACTCAGTGTCTGGCTTCGATACCAAGAGTATGTTGTTTCTTTTGATAACATTTGAAGTTCTGCTAATCTAGACCCAAGTAGTTAGGCAGATTCTTGTCTCTTGTTAAGTCATTTAGATCATGTTGATTATATGGTTCAAGATATCTTTTATTTTCATGTGGAATGTATTCCTGTGATAAATAATCATTAATTTCATTTTCATCATCTGATTCTGATGACGAATCAAGATTATCTGGTGATAATGGTATCGGAATATCATCATTATGAGGTACAGGCCGTATAGCTGAAGGTATATCAGGATATTTAACACGTGCTTTATTCTTCATATGTATTCCTTCATATATAATTATATAATTATATATATATACATATAAATGTAGGTATACATATGTATTCTATATATTAACCATTAAGATTTACCATGCAAAAATAACAATCCGATACATGATTCTGACTTTCTCTCCATATCATTGGTATTCCGAAATTTAAAGATTTTAATTTCTTATTTTGTCAACGATGTAAGTTAACAGTACAGTTTTACAACAAATATGCGGTGCAAGTAGTTTTTTTGGTCTCCTATTCTAAAATATTCCTTATAGGTTTTTTTTATAAATGGAGTTATATTTGACTTCTGATTTAACAATGTTACCTTACCAAAAATGTAACACAACTTATCCGGATTGTTAATATAAGTTCTTCTATTCATGGTAAATGTAGTTTAATATACGTTATATTATTTAAAGTGTTATGATGTAATGATATTATTAAATTATTTAAAATAATAATTTTTATATATGTTAATTTCATTAAATATCAGAATATTATTGTAAATAAATATACAATATATTTCTACATATTTAATAATTACATATTAATTAACTTATTAAGGGAATTCCCTTAATTATTAATACCCCTAATCATCTCTCGTACCATTGGTACATTATTTAAATATTACTAACACATTTATATAACAAAATAACTAAATATATAGATATGAACGGATTAAAATACTGTATAATTTTTATGAAATCCTATATTTTCCTTAGGAAATTTCTGATATTTCCAAAAAATAAAAAGTTGAATAAAAAAAACTAGAGCTGATCAGTTTGAGATCGATTGAGAAAAACGGTTTTCAGATTTGAATTCAGTGTCCAAAAGTAGCTTATAATCAGTTAAGAAATACTTGATAACAAAAATGATGCAGACCGGTGTTATTGATGACCAATCAGATAAATTACAATTACATTATTTATAATTAATTTTATGAAAGATTTATTTTAATTTAATTAGTTAATAATTAATTTGTTTTTATTACTTTTTAATTAATAATACAATGTAAGTATCTAAATAATAAAAATGTTAGATTTAGCTTTATTGGTGGTTGTAATATTATAACGCACGCGATTTTTATGATAATCAGAATAGTTCATCCGCTGATTGGTTATAAGTTGTACGTATTAAGACATCTAGAGTATCCGTATTAGGGAATTATATGACCTCTGGTTATATACTTATAACTTAATGAATATTTGATAACAAATATAGAAATTATATATATATATTTTTAGAATGCTTTATTTTTTAATAATATAGTGTTCTATTTTATATTGATACATTTTTATATTCTTGAAAAGGTTTTGAGTTGTCATTTTTTTTCATAAATTTAAAAACGTAATAAAATAACTTTTTATTGGATATATCAGCAATATATATTGCTATTAAATTATTAAATACAATATTGTGTTAAATTAATATATAAAAATACTTTTATAGACTAATTTTATTATTATGAATATTTATTCATTATAATTTTTTTTGTAGGATTTATGGTTTCTGAGATACCGAGAGTGTCCGTATTCGGTTACTTTCCCCTATATAATATTTCGGATACGTCTAATATATATCATATATCGGGATCTACTATAACCCAGTTATAATCCAGTTTTAATGTTATAATACTTATTTGTATATAGTTATTAATTATTATATATTGTAATAATATAATTAATGTAATACTTAGATACTATATATATAATATATTATATATTATAATCAATAAGTGATATTAAATGTTAAAAATAGTAATGTATTTATAGTAAAATTCTAGGTTTTAATGATTGTTATTAATTTTGTTTACACAGTTGTAAACCAGTTGTAATTTTATAATAATTCTTAATACATATTTATATATGTTAAACATAATTTTACACTTTGATACATAATATATAGTATACTATTATATTAGCCAATTGTAAACAACAATTATTACTATTTATTAAATGTATTATTTAGGACAAATATTGACAATCCGACGTATAATTGAAGATCAAATAATCTACCGGCCAAACTATTGTTTGTAGACTTCGCCAAAGCATTTGATTCGATACATCGCGGTAAAATGAAAATTGCGTATGGAATACCCACAGAAACAGTAGAAGCAATCATGATACTCTATCGAGAAACAAGATCAATGGTTAGATCACCAGATGGAGTTACACCATACTTCGAGATCACTACTGGGTATTACAAGGAGGCACGCTTGCACCTTTCCTTTTTATAATATGTTTAGACTATGTATTGAGAAAATCACTAGATGATAATACAAATCTCGGTCTCACCATACAACAACGAACGAGTAGCCGACATCCTGCAATATACATAACTGATACTGATTATGCTGATGATTTAGCCATTACATCAGATAACGTTGAAGATGCGAATATAATGCTACATAAAATCGAAGAAGACGCAGCAGAAATAGGATTAGGTGTAATTTTCAATGCAGATAAAACGGAATATATCTCTCTGAACCAGAAAAATATGACTTGCATAAAAAGTCTAAAGGGTAAGATCATCAAACAAGTAAATGATTTCAAGTATCTTGGAAGCTATATGGCATCTATTGATCATGACGTCAATGTAAGATTAGACAGGCTTAGGCCGCACTAAACAATATGACATCAATATGGAAATCTAATCTCTCTGTAAAGCTGAAGAAAAATTTCTTTAGGGCCACAGGCGAATCGATCCTTGTATATGGCTCCATCACATGGACATTAACATCTTCTCTAGAGAAAAAGATTGATGGAGAATATACAAGAATGCTACGAGCTGCCTTAAATAAAAGATGGCAAGATCATACGTCTAATAATGAATTATATGGAAATATCCCAAAGATCACGATTACAATTAAAGAACATATGATGCGTTTCTCAGGACATTGTTGGCGAAGCAGAGAAGAAATGATCAGCGAAGTGCTTCTATGGGAACCTTTACATGGGCAACGAAAACATGGACGGCCGAATAAGACATATACTGCACAACTTAGAGAAGACAGCGGATGCACTACAGATGAACTGAAGACGTTGATGGGAAACAGAGATGAATGGAAAAAATGTGTCGTGCTATGCCGAGCAAGCTCGACCTGGTAAGGTAAAGTAAGGTAAATGTATTATAAAATTACAACTGGGCAATAAATTGTTATTAATATCAATCATTAAAACCAAAAATTGTACTATAAATACATTACTATTTGGAACATTTAATATCACTTATTGATTATAATATATAATATATTATATATATATAGTATTAAAGTATTAAATTAAGTATATTATATACAAATAAGTATTATAAAATTACAACTGGATTATAACTGAGTTTTAGTACATCTATCATATATCTAATATATCTGACATATATGATATATCTGATAATTTATCTTCTAGTTATTATGATGATGACAATTATAATAATAATAATTTTAAAGACGCTCTTAAAAATAGAATCATATAGCTTAATATATCACATTCTTTCTGTGATGACTTGGCATGTTACTAATAATATAATTTTGTAGAATTTAGACATGTAGGATAAAAATAAATTTATGATCTGCGGATAAATTCGACGGACATCGATGTCCGTCGATCGTAAAGTAATTTAATTATTATATTTTTTTTATAAAGTAAGGGATCCCTTCGAAGGAACAGAGCAGTGGCTGATAATTGACTTGTATCAAAATACTTCTAATATATCGATAAATACTAAATTTTAGGATCTTATTTTTTTTAATTATCTATATATCTTATAGGTCTAGAATACTGTGATTTCACTTTTATATATTTAATAATATTACAGATTTATTAAGTATTAAAAAAGGCATAAAAAAGCATTAACATAAGGCTAGTCCGGGGTAGTGGCCGCTAGTATCAGAATATGCAATAGGTATCTCGTAATGTATTCGATTTATATTTTTTTAATTATGTAATATAAAATAATTATATTTATGATGCATACGCACCTTATTTGATTCAATGATTTAATTATAATCACAATAATTATAGCACATTTTAAAATATGAAAAATTTAAATTTAATAAATTTGTATGACAATCAGGTATACTAAAACAATCTAATTTGCTATCATTAACAACTAATAGAACCAAGTATTAAAATCTAGTTCGCAGTAGTTATGTAAAAATTGATAAAAATAGAAGATGTCGATATCTTCGAATAGTGAAATTTATGATATCGAAATCTTCGATTAGTGACATTTTTGATATCGATATTTTCGAATAATGTAAGTTTATTATCAATAATATTACCTATCTAACTGCCTGCCTACATATCTACCTACTTACCTATATACCTACCTATCCACATACCCACCTACTTATACTCCTAACTATCTATTTATGGAAATTAGTTGGCTTGACAACAAATTACAATTATCCCATTTATTGACGTTATAAACAAAATAAGAAAATAATAATGTTACAAACGAATATTGGCAAGGAAGAGGCCAAACATATGGATATTACATTAATCTGTTAAGGCAGTAACTTCGATAAATATCGAAAGAACCCGCAATTACTCGTATACTTAGTAGCTCAATATTACGTTTACTCAGACCTAATTGTAAAAGGTCGGTTGTGGTGAGAGCCGAAGGGATACCAAGCCAGTTCCAACATGACGCACTTACAAAGATGTACTTTGCACCCGTTATTTGCTTAACATAAGCGATGATATCCGTCTTATTATAGTAGTTATAACTATAGAGTAACTATAAAGACTATAGTCTTTTGGATGTAGTTAGTATCAGTATCTATTGTGTCTATTGATATGTGTGTGTCTATTATGTATGCAGTATCGTTTTTATATGTTATTATGTCGGGTTTACGTAGTCCGTTACGGGTTTGGATATGTGGTTCGTGTATAGTAATATAATTTTGTTTATTTAATAATAGTATGAGTAGATTATTTACGTAATTATTTCTATGTATTCTGTTATTATAATTATAATTACAAGTTTGCATTATGTGGATTAAACAGTCATATTTATATTTGCACCCTCTCATTAAACATTTAGTTGTTATGTTTGGAAACATTCGTTTTGCTCTAAATGTGGTATAAAGCAATGAGTGATTTAATTTAAAAGAGTCGACGAAGTCTCTGCCATTTAATAATTTATTTGTTGATTTAAACCAGTTATTAATATAAGGAACATTAATACCGTACACTAAACCTCGTCCATCCTCCGAATTAATAAGATAGTTAGTATGATATTATTTAATATTTATATTACTACTAAAAGATATATTATCATAATATCTTGGAGATGACATTTTATATTATATTATTCGGGAGGGTTTGGATTATGGGATCGTCATTTCCTCGTATAGAATTAATTCGTATTAGTCGTATAACAGGTATAGTTAAAAATAGACGGGTTATTGCTAGACCTACAATACCACAGGGTACATTAAATACACCTAGCGATGTATCTTTAGGAGTCGCAACCAACGTCTAACAAATGACCTAGTTAATCTATCCATAGTTTTTTAGTGAGTTTAGATAAATATTAGAGAAGTTTAGCTGGTGTAACATACTTAGTAACATAAATGATTTAAGTTGTTCAAGTTTTTGTTGGGGTTTCAACAATGCTTTGGATATTAGTAATAATTTGGTTGCTAATTCTGTGGTTATTTTATTATTATTATTATCTATAGGGCCAATTTCGATACCTAAATATTTATATGTATCATCTATGGTTAATGGTTTAAGGTAGGTATTATTAATTAATATAAATCTATAAGGATTACATATCCATTGCTTTTTCTTAGGGTTTATAATAATATTAAGTGTTGATCTTTTTTCTGGATTAATATCAAGCCCGCATTCTTTAAGTCGATATAAAACATGATCTACTTGGGCTTGAAGACTAGAATCATCCTTTGCAAAAAGTACTAGATCGTCAGCGAATGCCATATACTTAACGATGCTATTATTATGTATGATAAAAGAGCTAGGTAGGTCCGAAAGTACGTAATCTATTACTGCATTAAACAATAAGGGTGACATTGGATCACCTTTTTTTACACCGCGGTTAACTGTAATATAAGGCGATATTCCTTTTTTATATTTTAGTTGCGTTTTACAGTTGGTATACGAATGTTTAATGTACTCAATGATTGTTTTTGATAAACCAGCTCTATTAGAAATAGCAATAATAGCGTCGTGCGACACCGATTCGAAGGTCTTGGATACGTCCATTAAATATATGTTTAAAGGATTTAAGTTTTGATATAAAATATTGTTTAATAAGAAATATATTCAGCTATACCATCCCTTCTAATAAATGCATTTTAATGAGGATCTAGAGCTATAGTATTTTCAATGCGTTTAGCTAGTAGTTTATGAAATAGCCTATTTATAAGTGATGACGTAGTAATAGGCCTACATTTCGAAGGATCTTTAGTATTCTTTAATTTAGGAATTAGTGAAGTCAATCCTGATTTAAATACAGATGGTGCATTCGATGTTAATGCAAACATAGTTTGAGTTTTTTGTATATATGATCCGCCTATTCCTACGTTTAGTGCCCTATTAGAAAGTACTTCTATATTATCTGAATGCGATCTATTAATAGAATTACTATTTAATATTTTATTAACTTTGTTGTTAGATATATTAGATGATTTTAATAAATGGCTATAATCTAGATCAATTAAATATTGTATATTATTATATTTAAAATGTTGTATGTGTAGTAGTAATTCATTTAATATTGGTTTATTAGGAATATTGGTAAGAATATATTGTAATATATTTAGTTTTATGTTTTTATTAGTATTATTCAGTGAATGGTTTTTATTTTGTATTGATTCTACGTTTTTATTCATAAAATTGTTGTTTATGCGACCTACATCTATATATATACCTACCTATCATCCTATTAGAAATCTAATAGGTGGTGTAACCATTTATTACAATCTCTATTAGACTGGTAACCGTTCTTTATATATGGTTACGGTTCCTATTACAAATCTATATATATATATAATATTATATATTTAATTATATATATATAATATTATAAAATATAATTAGTTGTAACGAATTATATTGTTATCAGGTTACACGAGTTATTCTTGATAATCACATCAATACATTAACAGCCTCATAACATCATCATAACAACATAACAGCATTAAAATAGCATATTCTTAAATTACAGCTTCATATCTGCCTCATAATAGGATCTTATGAACAAAAACAGCCTCATAACAGACTCCTAACAGCATTATGATAATATCCTCATAATAGCCTACATACATTCTTTAAAAACAGCCTCATAACATACTAATAACAGCATTATGATAATATCCTCATAAAGTCTATAAAAAAGCCTCACAATAGATTACTAATAGCATTATGATAATATCCTTATAATAGCCTACATAAATTCTATAAAAACAGAATCATAACAGCATTATTGTAATATTCTCATAATAAACTACATACATTTTATAAAAAGTCGGGTACGGCTTGTATACATATATTTTTAAACTATAAATTATAAATCTATGGATATATATAAATATATTGCATAATATGTGTTTCACCATATATTTATAGTTTACAATGTAAAATACAGATATATGCATTTAAATAATTCTGTTTGTATACTTTATTCTGTAATATACAAAGATTATCAACAATATATATTATATTAATTTAAAATTTAAATTTAATATAAAGTTTTTCTATATCATTTAATTCAATTTCTTAGACAATTAAGTGGCTCAACAAAATTGTAAGTAGACGTAATATTATATTATATATTAATAATTAAAAGTTTCAACATGAAACCGAACGTTTTAATAATAATTATGATAAAATAAAGTTAATAAATTATTTAGTAAACACAATTAAAATAATTATTATTTTATGAAGGATATTAAATATCGTATTATTATAAATTATAATATTATAACAATCGTATTATAAATTATAATACGATATTTAATATCTTTCATAAAATAATAATTATTTTAATTGTGTTTACTAAATAATTTATTAACTTTATTTTATCATAATTATTAATAAAACGTTTGGTTTCATGTTGAAACTTTTAACAACATCGATAATCATTATAATAATGTTAAATTTTATTTAATTATAATAGTCAAGTAGGTAGTACTAGTACTAGTACTATAGCTATAGTATATACTTACGTATGATATCATACTTAGTATGATACTAAGTATAGTCAATATTTTTATTTATTTATGAATATATATTACATAATGTAATTATTTATAATAAAATTAATTACGTTATACATGTATAAGTTATACATTTTATAACTTATGTTGTCAGAGTTATAGAAGTATATATTTTAAATTAGAATCTCGTAAGAGCTTTAAATAACGAAAGATACGGTTCTAAATAGATCACTAAATTGTATATACATTTTATATGTTAATAAATATTATTCCTAAATTATTATTTTACATATATTATATGATATAATTATTATAATAATATAATATTATATTATATTATATTAAATATATTTAATAGTAGAAATATATATTCTAGTAATTTTTGTATTATATTTTATTCAATATAGAATACTATAATTAGTATACTGATTATACCTACTATATTTATAAATATATATATATATATATATATATTTACATAATCAAAGTTACTTCAATATATAATAATTATGAAAATATAAAATGTATACCAAATTTCGAGATATATTTAAAACCGTAACTTTTGTTATTTAGAGAACTCACGCGTTTATATTTTTAATATTTACGACTATAACTAGGATACCATATATAATTGATTACTTTTTTTTAAATATTAATATTAATTAACCTATATTATATATTATATAATATGTAAGGTAATCAGTCATCTCGTTTGGAGTGTTTTAATTTGTTTTAATGATTTTGTGTCAAATATAAATTCTAATATTTATAAATAATTATTTAAATTAACATTTCGTAAGATCACCAATATTTATGAGATCATGATCACTTCGTACGAGATCATTGGTATCCATATGTAATACCCTATTAAATTATATAGTGATTATATAATATAGTATTATATTACTATAGTAAATATATATGTTGTATTATATAATATATAGTATATAATAGACTATCTATATATATATATATATTATAATTTATTGATAATTTGAAGTACAATATTAAATATTAAATATATTTATATATTTTAGCATACATATTTGTGCTAAAATCATATTTTTATTATCCTATATCATATAGGTATAATTACTTTTATGATATATTCATATGACGTAGTATTTACATTTATATTACCAACTATATATTTGTGTTTTATAGTCAGTAAATTTATATTACACAATGCATATTCTTATGACATTGTTTATATTAGATATAGTATATTTATTCTAGAAATGTAGCCTATGATTTCAAAGTGTGGAAGATGTGGGTATGACTATGTTTATGGCTAGAAGTAGTGTATTGGTAGTGATTATATTATCTTATACATTACTTATCAATAATAAAATAAAGTAGTTAACATTTTGTATATCTTATTTTTTTTGTATAGCTTGACTTGTGTTCTCTTTATAAACATATGTGAATATAGTTTGTTAGAAATAAAACCGTATTTTGAAATCAACGGCTACAGTGTCATTTAATAATTACAGAAGTGGTCATATTTTCATCTGTTATATCATTCATATGTATATATATATATATATATATATATATATATATATGTATTATGGTAACTACGTGTATAACTGTATGTAGGTATTTATAAATGTATTATACTCTAAGTATAAATGTATTATGTAATTTAGATAAATGTTGATTTAATATATTTTGTTATTTGTGTTTTTATATAATTTGATTTCAGTTTTGTTAATTGCAAATAGTAGACGTATCTTGAACGAATGTAAATGTTATGTAATTTGGATAAATGTTGATTTAATATATTTTGTTATTTGTTTTTTTGATTTCTGTTTTGTAAATTGTAAAATAGTTTATAATTAGATTAATTAGTTTTATCTAGATAGCTTCTTATATATATATATACGCCCACTACGCCCATCACGTGATCTCATTATTATCGAGAAGTTCGGTATGATATGGTTTATTAGTGCAAACAGCGTACACTGAAAGGCTAGTAAATCATATGATTTATGACATATGATATATATTATATTAATTGTAAGAACTTCTCGATAAATACATTTTTAATCATGACTGTTTAAATTTATGATGTTTAATATATATCAATATTTTTTTTAGTTTGAGGTTTCCTCCATTCTCTATTCGACCAATACATCCATCATCTATTCCCATCAATCTACATCCACGAACGCACCCATTCCCCATATACCCCCATCCACGAACACACACATTCCCATCTACCCCCATCCACGTCCATCCACGAATCACACCACATTCCCCATCCACGTCCAGTTGTTTCCATTCAATAAATATATAACCTATCTAGAACTATCATTCGTAGTTTTCCGGAGACAATATATATATATATATTAATATATATATATTGTTTTTATTTTATTACTTTCAAAGCTACTCTCACGTTAATTCAAACAGATTATAACCAGAGCTATATATATAAATATATATCAAAATCTCAAAACTCTAATGCAAGTTTTTTTTTACCTATTTATAGGTTTACTTATTAATTTATATTAAATATATTAGTTTACTTATAATCTTATTTATATATTATACATCCATCTATATTACAACATAAATCCTTGATTATCATTGACACGATACCTTCAAGATGAACAAGAGCAGTCCATATACTTCACCTTCGAGATAACAAATATGTTAGAAAATTTTACTACTTATGATTATTTCTACTATATATTTCGACTATAGTCATATATAGATAAATTTAAACAACAAAAAAATAAATCATTCAACAGCAGTCCATGATATTCAGTGACCTAACCTTATATATTAACCCAGAAGATGTGTCCACCTTCTATGATACCAGCTTAGAGATGACATATCTTTACGTAACCTTTCTATTTCGAGATAACAATAACGTTAGAAAATATTTATACTTTCAACTATATACTTGTTTATCAATATATCATCAGCAGTCTGTGATATTCAGTGACGTGTCGCATTAGAGGTGACAAGATTAACTTATGAACTTTCTCCTTTAACATGACAATAACGTTAGCAAATATTTATATTTTCAACAATATATTTTGTTAAATAAAAAATAAATACATCAACAGCAGTCTGTGATAATCAATGACGGGGTGACTTAGAGATGACAACATAAGTGCATGACCTTTCACTTGAGATGAAAATAACATTAGCAAATAATTATACTTTCAATTATATATTTGCTTAAATAAAAAATCAATACATCAATAGTAATCTGTGATAATCAATGATGGGACCCTTAGAGGTGACAACACCAGCCTATGACATTTCACTTGAAATGAAAATAACGTAGGCAAATAATTATACTTTCAACTATATAATTGATTAAATATAAATGGCATTCATCAACAGCTTGCCATGATATTTAGTGCTCTGTCGCCTTCAAGATGATAGCAGCATTCCATAATAATAAATTATCAGGTGCCTTAGAGATAACAATATCAGTATGTGACACCTTCGTAATGACCATAGAATATAAGTGAAGCCCTCATTAGATGCCGACTGATCAACGTATCATCCAGCATTTCCATCATGCATGCTAGTATAATTATTACATATGCAATCTTATATTATAGTGTGTATTTAATAGATCATGGAATAAATATTCCGCCTGAAGGAATGTAATGAGAAAATGTATTCAAGCCATGTTATTTATTATCTTCAAAGCCACTCATATGATAATGCAATCAAATTATAATGAGAGCTAATACATAATAATATGTATCAAAAACTATAAACAAACCTATTAATTTATATTATATATATAATTTACTTATTTATATATATATATTATATATCCATTTAGATGAAAACAACAGCCCGTGATTATCATTGACACGACACCTTTAAGATAAACAATAGAAGTCCATATATTTTCGAGATAACAACTCTATTAGAAAATATGTATACTTACGACTATATCAACTATATATTTACTTAAATAAAAATCTCTCAATCCATAGGAGTCCATGATACCAGTTATGTGTTGCCTTCGAGATGACTACATCAGTCCATGGTAATCAATGACGTGGAGCCTTGGAGATGACAATAGCAGTCTGTGCTGTCTTCATTATTATCATGGAATCTCCGTGAAGCCCTCTTAGATATATGCTAGTATCATTATTTCATATGCAATCTTATATTATATTGTGTATTTAATAGATCGTGGAAAAAATATTCCATCTGAAGGAATATAATGTGAAAATGTAGTCATGCCGAATTTTACATTGGGACATTATATTGTCAGTCGATGCTGATTGCATTCATATGTGTTTAACGTTGCTCAGCTCTACTGAGGCAATTATTATTATCATTATACATATTATTACATTATTTATCACTTAGCATATAATTAGAAGGGTTTTTATAAACCGTAATATTAAGTATTTAAGTAGAGTAATTTGTTTCCCCAAATAAAGTGTAAAACCGTTTTTTGAGATTTCCTCCTCATTTAGCCTAAATGTATACATTTCTAAATACTTTAACAATATATCATCATATAATATCCTCATAACTGCTTTATATAACAGCCAATTTACAGCCTCGTAACATCTAGATATAATATCCTAATCAGTAATAATTTGTAATAATATTTGTATTATTATTCTTTAAATTATTTTTAATAACTATTAAATTTGTAATATTATTTTCAATTATTCTTACATTATATAAAGGTTACCAACCCTATCGCAAAATTACCGATTAGTAACCTCGAATTACAAGAGCGTTACAAACCCTATCGAAAATTACAGATTTGTTACCTCGCATTGTAACAGGGTTTGTAACCCTATCGCAAAATAACGATATGTAACTGCACAGAATAACTATTACCGAAACACCACAAAATCACTGTTTCTTTTCTGGTGTAAAATAACTATAACCGTAACATTAAATATTTACAATTTGGTTTCTTGGTTATTTACCTACATACATACCGCTATACTTACTTACCTCTCTACCTATCTACCTACCTTTGTTATCTATTTTTCCAGTCTTAATTTATTGTTCCTACAGTACAGACGTATTTTGCTCAGCTTAGTTACTTTATTTATTGATTTTTCTAATTCAATTTAATTTGATTATATTTGTACAACTAAATTGTTTTATATTTAATATATATATGCTTCTATATATATGTGCTAATTTATTTATAAAATTATATCTTGACCGCTATCTAATTATTAATATACTATATATACATATTTTATATGTAATTAATGTATATGTAATTATTTTACATGTGTGACATATTTTTTCTATAAATTAATATATTGATTTATTTAGTAAATTAATTTCATTTGATTATTTAATTCTATTCGTTAATTTATATTTATTTTTTATTTTTTATTTTGGAAATTAAATTAGTGTATATTTCATGATTTGTTCATATTTTTTAATTCGAATTATTACATAATATATTCATTACATAATTATTACATAATATACTTCATTATTTGATACTATATATTTGATTTAATTTCTAATAATTATGTGTTTATATGTAATATATTATATATTTTATATATACATCATTTCTGCATGAATATACAATAACATATATATATATATATATGGTATACATATTTATATATAGTATAAACTTATACTAAATCATAATGCCGCTTAAAATAAAAAATAATTACTAAGAATTACAAGAAGAAGTAATTACTAAACTAAATACTATAAAAGAAAATAAAAATAAAATAATATTAAATTTTACAAATATTAACTTAGAAAATAACAATATTATAACAAATCTAAATCTGAAAATATCAAATAATCTAATAGAAATTAAAAATTAAATACAGTTAAATCAAATATATATGCAGGATACCATTAACTATACTATAATATTATATTATATATTAACAACATTATATTATTAATAAATTATATACTACCATTACAATTAATATATATGTTTTACTTCAAAAATTATATTATATAAATGTTACAGTTTATAACTTAAATAATTAATACTATAACATTGTAGGTGGTTATCATGTTTTAAATTATTGCATGCAACTACTGCAATGTATAGAATATATTATTAAATAGATAATTAATATTATATTTGATATAATTTATTAGTATATAAAACGTAGTCCTATAATTAGTAATTTAATTTCAAAATATTATGTTGTAGCTTACTTGCAATGTCATTTTATTTAAATCGTTTTTAGATATATGTAATTTGATATGTTATACTTTAATTTATCATTTTGTATAGTTAATAGCATACATTTATAGTTTTTTGGTTTAGTAGGTAACATAAAAATCGGTGCTTACTATAATATATATATATATATATAGTAATTATAATAATAATAGATTATTCTAAAATTTATAATAAATTCAATTGAACATTTTTAAATATTTATTTTGGTTTATATTAACATCTTTATTTTGATGTGATACTATAATCTCTCCACGTATTTATTATCTTAATTGATCAATTTGTGAATATAATTCTACTAATATTATTATAATATGTATTACAAATAGATTTATTTGACATTATATTATAAAAATTGGTTAATTTTATATTTTGAATTCAAAATTTCAAAAAAACACAGATTTATGAAAATGTATTATTATTATTGACAAATGTACTTATTTTATGGGCGAGGCTTATTTTTATTGACGTATAGGTTATTTTTGCTGAACTGCAGCGTATATTTCATGCACACGCAATCTCGGATGTACAATTTTGTCGCGATGAGATTTAACATAGGATGTATATGGAGGCGTGGCTTATAAATATCAAATCAAAAAATAGTACATCACGTTGACCACAGCATTACCCTCATCCTCTTCTTCCGCGACTCCTCCTAAGCCTCACACAACTATCTATTCTTGCTCATACAAACCTTCTATTGTAATTGAACATGTTTTAATTGCGAATAGAAACTTAACATATATTACATTACTATTTGTTCACCTTCGTCTCGATCCCAACACTATTACGGACTACTCATTTAGATCTAACTTTGCTAATATGGTACTATCATGTTTTTGTACGATTGATAGTTTATTACATTCAAGATCTTCATTCGTCAGACTTTAAGTCCCTATATATACAACCATATATTGATCGTGAAACCATTAAGACTGGTCGTATTCTCAAATTCCACCAAAATATGTATCATTAATTTAAAGTGTGTATTTAATAGAAGGAGTTTAACCTACCAACTTTGTTCTAACATCGACGATGTTCCTATTGACTGGAAAACTGATCATTATAATGATAGTACTGAAGAGTTCGAGACATGGTTCCAATCATATGATTCCTCCTGTGAATCGCGTAAAAATGATAGAACTGTTGAATGTCTACCTATGCACTCTCCCAGAGGGTATTCTTTTTAATTCCTTAATGCTAGATCAGTACGTAATACAGTTTATTTGATTACACAATCAATTATTGATTCTAATTGTTATATATATGCTATTACTGATACTTGCTAACTAATGATGATTCTGCTCTAGCTTCCCATCTGACCCCTGATGGTTTTAAATTATTGCTTGCTAATAGGTCTACATCACATTGTGATGGCGGCCTAGCTCTATTATTGTCATCGGAACTTAAGCTTATTTCATCATCTACCCCATGTTTATCTTCATGTGAAATTCTGATCTGTAATATTCAGTTTCCTTCCTTTTTACCATTGTAATTATACTTATCTACCGTCCACATTCATCTAGCCTACGGAGTTTCTTAACTGACCTCTCCTCTATCTCAGAATCTATCACATCGGTTAACACGGTTATTCTTGGTGATTTTAATATTTAAATTAATAATGATAATTATGTTTCCTTATCTCTATATGAACTTATATTTGAGTATTCCTTGACGCAGCACATTCGTTTTCTTATTAACACCAGTGGTAATACTATTGACTTAGTTTTATCTTTAGCTGATTCTAATTTAATTTCATATCCCACTCAAAGTTCTCTAATTTCTGATCACTTTGTCATTTTATTTTATTTGAACTTGCCGGTGACACATATTAATCGACCTTATAGATAGTTTCGGAAAATCTACTATATTGATAAACCAATGGTTGTTAACTCTGTATTCCATCAACTTAATAACAGTAGATATTCTTATTTTTCTACATTTGTTGATTCTTTTAATTTGTCATTATCTCATTCGCTTGATATTTTTGACATCCTTGAAAACTAATTCCCCACTCGATCCAATTCCACTCAATCTACTTCGTTCATTATCACCATATTTTATTGGACTTATCACTGAAATCATTCATAGATATATCATCTATTGTTCCAAACTACATGAAATATTCATATATTATTCCGATTTAAAAAAAAAACTACTCTTGACCAATCGAATTTATCAAGTTATCTTCCAATATATCAGTTATAAATACCTAAAACCTTAGAACGAGTTGTGTCCACTCAACTAATTAATTACATTACGTCAAATGCTATTGTTGATAAATATCAAAGTGCGTATCTTCCTCATCGTAGTACCAAAACTAACCTTACTTTAATCATTTATGATATTCTCATATCTCTTGATAATAAAGCCCCATGCTATCTCGTATTACTTGACTTATCTAGTGCTTTTGATACCCTAGATCATAATATTATTTCTATTAGACTTAATGAAATTGGTATATACGGTTGAGTCCACAGTTGGTTCATGTCTTTTGTTTCATCTAGAACATATTCGGTGAAGATTAACTCCTCATTGTCTCCTCCTTATGTTAACATACATGGTGTTCCATAAAGCTATGTTCTTGGCTCTATATTATTCATTATTTATATTCTTCCTATTAAATCAATTTTTCACAAATATCCTAATATTCACTATCATCTTTATGCCGATGATCTACAGATATATACGTCATTTCCTAGTTCTAGTGATTCTGGTCTGATTATAATTTCTATGTTTAATTATATTACTGATCTCACTGAATGGTCTATCATAACTCTCTCTCCTTAAATATGACTAAAGCTGATACTATAATAATTTCGAGACACAGTTATCCTCTATCAATCACTCATCCTTTTTTACTATCTCTACCAACATCTGAATCTGTAACTACCATCGGTTTCACTCTAACCTCTCACCTAGACTACTCTCAACATATTAATAACATGATTCGCTCTACCAACTATTTTCTATATAATATTGGAAAATCTCGTTATAAGCTTATCTTCTCCATGACAAAATGTTTAATTCACTCGCTAGTATTCAGTAGACTTATATATTGCTGTTCATTATTATGTAATTTACCTGTCAACCGTATGTATACACTTGAGCATATTCAATGTCGTGCTATACGTGTATTATATAAACTAAACTTTGCCTCAATAGTTTCTATATCTGATTTAATGATATCATTAGGCTGACTTAAGTTTAGATATATTTGTATATATAGGCTATTGTGTATTACACATAAGACTATACACCGTGGATTCCCTGAATATTTAGCTCAATCGATTACTATTCAGAGTTCGATCAGATCCAGTCGGAAGTGTCACATCATAAAGTTAGTGCAACGATCTACATCATTGGCATACTCTGAATTAGCTTTCTCGATTATTGCTCCGAAAAGCTGGAATTCACTGTCTTATGATATTCGTTGTGTAACACCACTCTCATTGTTTAAACGTAAACTATATGTCCATTTTAAATCATTGTAATTCGTTCTATTTTGTTATTTGTTTTCCATTATTTTTGTTTTTGTGTTTTATTATCTAATGACGCCTATAATCACCATGTGTTTATGAAGTCAATAAACTATATATACATAAATAAATAAAAATATATCTACCTACCTTCTTCTCTACATACCTATCTACCTCTAAACCTACATATCTACTTACATACCTATATACCTACCTACATACCTATACATACCTATTTATGTATGTATGTATGTATGTATGTATTAAGGTAAGTAAATATGTAGGTAGATAGATATGTAGATATGTAGATACCTATCTACCTACCTACCTATTTACTTACATTAATACATAAATACACACATACATATAAAGTTCGGTAATTTAATTCGATAGGAAAGTAATAAAATATTATCTAGTATGACAATCAGATATACTAAAACAATCTAATTTCGACAATCGAGTACGATAAATCAAATCAAGTATACAAATCTAGAGACACACTCATCATCGACAATCTTATCAGTTTTAACTAATTTAAACTAATTTTAAAATCAATTATGATATGACGATATAATGTTATAATCAATGTCGACAATCGAGTATGACAAATCGAATCGAGTATGACAATATAGTTGCAATCAAGTATGAAAAGAGAAAGAATGTATCTTAGTTTTATAGTTATCTCTCACATACCTAGCGTAACAATTGATCATCGAGTAATTGGTTTACATTTCATGTCATATAATATATATGTAATAATTATTGTTAAAACATGTTTTTATGTGATTTATAGATCGTTTTGGGATAACTTTTTTTCACAGATTCTAGATTAAAGAGTAGTTTTATGGAATAATAGTTTTTATGAAAATGTATCACTTTCAACAACTAATTCCTTAAGTCGGAAAAAATAAAATTTGAAATTATGTTAATCAATCGTTGATATAAGAGATAATCTTAATTTTTTTTTAATTTTATATAAATTTGATTTTTTTTAAAAGAATTACATAGTGAATTCAATAAATAGGGACAAATATTATAAGACATTGTGAACATATATTTAATTTTGATGAAGGAATATTAAATTTATTTATGTCACGTATTGGATAAATATTAGATGTTGTACTAAAATGATCATAATAATCAATAGATTGATTATTATTTCACAGTGAACATTATTATATACTTTAAACATAAATTTGCAAGTACTATATTTTACTAGGTCATTGAATGATATTTAATTTAAATAAATCCTTATTATGAGATCTATAAGGTTGTCATATATATTACGAATACTTATTTTTTTGTCAAATATTGATGTACAATGTGTTAGTCGTATAAGTATTACTCCATAATATTATACAATAATTAATATGTGGTAAATATATGAAATATGACCCTTTGGTTTACAAATTTCGAAATTATATTAGATATGCAAATTATTTTTTAGATATAATATGTGCAGTTTCCAGTCTAAATTATTATCAATGATTATAGTCTATGATATTACCTACTTATACTTATATAATTATTTGGTTAATTATTATAAGAGATATTAATGTTGGATAATTTATTATTGAATAGCATATAAAAGGTTTTATTAATGTTTATTAAAGTAGGTCTATTTTAAATAAACCCTTTATTCATATTTAATAATTCATTTTTTATTATTGAATCTAGAGATACTTGAGATCATAATCATCAAAATACAAAGTAGTATCATTAGCAAACATATTAAAATTACATATTGAAGATAAACATATTAAATCATTAATATAAATAAGAAAAAAAATAGGACCTAAAATTGTTCCTTGTGGAATACCAATTGTTACTCTAAATTTATCAGATAGTTTTTAAAGTTAACAGTCTGATATATTTTAGTAAAATAACTTTTATCAAATTTAAAGAAATTCCACATATAACTATATTTAAATATTTTATTTTAAATATTATAAACTATATTTTCTAGTGTACTAAATACAATTTCATGATTAACAGTGTCAAATGCATTTTTAAGATCAATAAAAATAGCTGAACCCATTTTATTATTTCTAAAGCTATTACATATTTGAGTTTGAAGATTAAAAATTGCTTGAGTCATATTTAAATGTGTTCTAAAACCGAACTGACTATTAGATAAAATATTAAAGTGATTTAAAAACGTATAAAAACGAACATAACATTTTAAGACATAAGATAATATAAATGTTTAAGTTTCTCTGATTAATAGGTCCTTTTAGTATTATGTATTAAATTAGTTAAATAATTGTTAAACAACTTGAACTAGAGTAATTCAATATCATTATTAGTTAATTTATATTTTGAATACAGTATTTGTTTAATCCTATTTTTTTATAAATTTCTTTTGTATTCCAATGAATACTTTTTTTATATTTTCTATGTTTATATTTAGGGCAATAAATATTAAATTGATGAATACAAAAATCAATAAATAAATGCCATGAAATTTCTGAATTATCAGCATTTAAAAAATTCCATGGAATTAATTGCAATTAACATTTTTTAAAAAGTTGAAATATTATAAACAGTAACATCATTAATTATGTTTAGTATTATATTTATTAAATATTATATATTTAATCGACTTCTTTTATTTATATCTAATGATAATATAATTGGAAAATGATCCGATAAAACAGAAATAATAATGCCAGAAAATTGTGCACAATAAAGATTTGTAACAAAATTATCAATTATTGTAAAAGAATTTTTGTTTAAATCAATTCTAGTTGGTCTATTTATCATAGGAGAACATCCTAACATTATCTTGACATTATTCAAAATATATTTCTGCATTTTTACAAATGTAACAATTTTTTAAATCAATATTGAAATCACCACAAATTATCATTTTTGTATCAACATATTTAAATAAATTTTGGATTAATAAATTGAAATACATAGTAAATGAATCATTATAATTATCGATGTTTAGAGTTCTTTATACCGAATTAAAAATAATTTGTTTATTAATAATTAATAATAATTCAATAATAATACTATCAAACAATTTATTAGAAACTAAAGATAGTATATTAAATGAGATATTTTGTTAACATAAATTAGAACTCCTCCAACTCTTTCATGAACCAGGCTAGATAATACTGTATTATAATCAGGAATATTAATTACAAAATTATTATCAACATTTAACCAAGATTCAGTTACTGAAATGATATCAAAGCAAATTAAAAAAGATGTTAATAATTGTAAACATCTAACATTTATATTAATTATACTAAGCCAGTGTTGAAATATTGATTTATGATTTAAATTAAATTCATCTGAAGTATAATATTTAGAATAAATTGTTAAATCTAAATTAAAATTAGTAGGATCAACATCATTTAATAAAGTATTATTAGAATGTATAGTTGAATGATTAAAGTCAAAAGGTGTATAATTATTATTAAAATCAATATATTAAAAAATAAAAATATACTAAATAAATAAATAGTACAATAAAAAAGATTAGATGAAATACCAGCCGAAGTATAGAAGACAGGTCACTTCAATCATATATTACTAGAATTCTTCAACGATGTGTACTCTCAGAAACCAATTGAATACTGGATGAAAGGTTGCATCCTACCATTCCCAAAGAAAGGTGACCTCACTGTTACAGACAATTATAGAGGTATTACACTAACATGTATCGCGGCTAAAATATATAATACGCTACTAAGAGAAAGAATACAACCCACCCTAGATATGATCCTCAGACCAAATCAAAATGGTTTCAGAAATAACAGATCAACCGTCGGACAAATTCTAACTGTAAGAAGGATAATCGAAGGTGTTAAAGAAAAGAATCTTGAGGCCAGCCTAATATTTGTAGATTTCTCTAAAGCTTTCGACTCAATACATAGAGCAAAAATGGCACAAATTCTTAAGTCATACGGTATTCCAATGAAGATAATCAACGCAATTATGATACTATATATGTAATAACTGCCTATTATGAGTATAACTAACCTAGTTGGTATCCAGGATCAGAATCTATGTATCATCTAAAGATACATATAATGGGTGTGGCTTAGCGTCATACCCGAATAGGCAGCTACAAAGTGACAGCCTATAACATATTACTACATCTCCCTTCTTAAGATTAATAATATTCAAATACCTTGATGATTATATTTAACTAAAATTATAATAATAATAATAATAATTAACTAAATAATGAACAACACATACATAATATACCCACCACCCTCTTCCCGTATCTTAGTTAATCTATATTAATCGATCAGGTGGTTTTCTTGGTACATATATAGAAGTTGGTTTAATATTATCGTTCATCTCTATCTCATATTTATATTCTAAGCTTCCTAAACCTTCAAAAAGTCTATTATCGATTTCATCAATTAGTTTTACTATTCCAAGTTCTACTGATAATCTTCTGGATAATAGCCCTACGGTTTGTTTTTCTAGTATAAATATCTCTTCTTTCATGGATTTTCCTTTATAGGTGACAATCGCATCAAAACATCCTATAACTTCTATATGAGTATTATTAGGACCTTAAGAATTGTTGTCGATTGTCTCATCTTGGGTAAAGATTTGCTAAACGGTATCACTGTAACGCTAGCACCTGTATCTATTTTTAAAGATACTTGTTCTTGGTAACTTCCTATTTGAAGTCCTACTCTTCTTGTCCAATCTTCTTCTTTTTGATTTATACTTTCCTTTATTTCGCCTAGGAACTTTATGTTTTCCTTTATAATTTCATTCGTTTCTCTGCAATGGTTTTTACAACATATTGCCCAATGTCCAATTTTCTTACATTTCATACATTTTTGATTGTACGCTCTACATTGTTTTGGTGGATGCTCTAAATTACATATTCCACACTTCTTGTTATTTTTCGTTTCGATGTTGTGCGTTTTCTTTTTATTTTCGAATTTCTTGTATTTTCTCGTTTTATCTTTGATGTAATCTATACTTTCCTTAGCATCGTGATTAATCGCCTTAACGTGTAATATGCTAGTTTCTTTTATTTTAACTGTTTCTACAATCTTTTCTGCGGTTAACTCATACTGAGCAGCCTCTTGCAAAAATATTTGCCTTAGATTTTCATATGTCATTCCTATTATTAATCTGTCCTTAATGAGGGAATCTTTCAGATCCTGGAATTCGCATGTTTTTGCCAAATTCTTCAGTTCCGAATAATATAATTCTATTGATTCTCCTTCGGTTTGATCTCTTTTGAAAAAAACATATCTCTCGTATGTTGTATTTTTCTTTGGTGTGAAATAACTTTCAAACTTATTCTTGATCCATTCTAGATCTTCTTTGCCTTTTATAGTTATCTTTTTTTCATTTTCCAATCTTTCAAAGGTTTCTTCTTTAAATGAGTTAAATATTTCTACTCCGTCTGGACCTATAATATTTAGGAATATTGCTACCTTGACTTTATCCTTCTTTTCTTCCAGCTCAGCTGCACATTCATATATTTCAAAGGCTTGAATCCATCTCTTCCATTCTATAGCACTGGTATTATCTGTATTTAATTTCTCGGGTATTCTGTACTCTGACATCTCTCCTTAGAATAATTAACAATAATAATCACAATATAATATATAATAATTATAATAATTCGCAATATAATATATAATAATTATAATAATTCGCAATATAATATATACTAATTATAATATTAATTTTTAATAATATTCTCCGTATATAATTATATAGGAATATAATATAATCATATTATATTATACTATAGAATATGTAATAATATGTAATAACTAAATATAAACTACATATATATATAATATAATCACTAATTTAAAAAATATCTAGATGTTCTATATATTAAATAAATTCACTAATTTATAAAATATCTAGGTTTCTATAGAAATAAATAAATTCACTAATTTATAAAATATCTAGGTTTTCTATAGAAATAAATAAATTCACTGATTTATAAAGTATCTAGGTTTTCTATAGAAATAAATAAATTCACTGATTTATAAAATCTGATATATATACTAAATATTTATACTTTTAATATGTTCAAATTTATTCTCTAAATATATATATTTATATATATATATATATATATATATATATATATATATATATATATATTACTTTTCCTACCACTTTATATGGTATACTATATCTAAGGTATAATATATATATATATATATAAATATACTATATTATATAGTATATAATAATAACACAATACTATGTAATAATATATAATATTAATAATAATTCACTGATTTATATTAATATTTAATATAGTTAATTTATATATAATATGTTATAAATGTTATAAATACACTGATTTATATGATATATGTTATAGGGTTCTTAATTAAGCCCGCTGTCACCATGTAATAACTGCCTATTATGAGTATAACTAACCTAGTTGATATCCAGGACCAGAATCTATGTATCATCTAAAGATACATATAATAGGTGTGGCTTAGCGTCATACCCGAATAGGCAGCTACAAAGTGACAGCCTATAACATATTACTACAATATAGATATACTAAATCAATGGTACGGTCACCTGATGGTGACACAGAATATTTTGATATAAATGCAGGTGTTCTACAGGGAGATACTCTGGCACCTTTATTATTTATTATTACACTCGATTACGTATTAAGAACATCTATTGATAAAAATAAAGATCTAGGCCTAACACTATAGAAACAACATAGTAGAACGTACAACGAAGTAGAAGATATCCAGCAATCAAGATAACAGATGCAGATTATGCTGACGACCTTGTAATATTTGCAGATTCTAGCAGAAATGCTGAAAACCTACTGAATTTCTTAGAAGAAAGTGGGAAAACAGTAGGTCTCAAAGTAAATATTAAAAAGACGCAACACATGAACATAAACTCAAATAAAATGGTAAAATCTATAGATGGGGAAGTCTTGACAAATGTCGATAATTTCATTTATCTTGGAAGCGAAATAGAATCGACCGATAAAGAAATAAAAATAAGAATAGCTAAATCCTGGGCAGCTCTAGACAAGTTAAGTTCCATATGGAAATCACCACTCTGCACAACTTTAAAGAGGAACTTCTTTAGAGCCGTGGTAGAATCTGTTCTATTATACGGCTCTGAAGCTTGGACCCTAACTAAAAAACATGAGAAAAAACTCGATGGAACTTACACAAGAATGTTGAGAGCCATAAAAGCCATTAAATATATCATGGAAAGAGCATCCAACAAAGATTCGCCTTTACGGAAATATTCCACCACTAATAAGTATAATACGTATACGAAGAACACGTTTCGCAGGCCACTGTTATCGAAGTAAGGAAGAAATCGTAAAAGATGTTTTGTTGTGGACACCGAACCATGGTATAACAAAGATTGGACGACCCAGAAAAACCTATGTAAAACAGCTATGTGATGATACGGGACTGACGACTGAAGAACTGAAGACAGCTATGAAAGACAAGATGACGTGGAAGAAAATTGTTGAAAGTGCTCGGGAAACTATCCCGATCCGGTAAGGTAAGGTAACAATAAAAAAAAAGAAAAAGAAAAAAGAAGAAAAAAAGACAAAGAAGAAGAAGAAAAAAAAGAAGAAAACAATTGTTATATTAATATACCAAAAATAAAATTATTAGAAAAAGAAAACTCTGATAATTGCGATATTCTTTTTTTAGTACTATTTTCTTACAATTTTATGAAGCTATTACCATACCATTAACTATCCTACATCTATGAATTAACTTATCTTTTCTAAGTACTTGAGCATTGAAAAATATGTTTGAATTTATTTTAGTCAAGTCTTCATTTATATATATTTCAGTATCTTTGAGTTTCATGAAAATGTAATTTCACTATAATTTTAGAACTATTTGTATTCTGAGAAGGTAATTAGTGAATAGCAACTATATCAACATTATTTTTGATTTAATTTGATTTAACATCAACAAATTTAATAAAATCATTTCTGGGATTATTAGAATCTAAGATTCCTTCAGGCCAGGAAATTATTAAGTTATTTATTTTGGAGTATTATTCAAGATAATTAAGTTTATTCTCCAAATCAAATATCACTTTATCTTTAATACCAAGAGTCTCAGTCAAATTATCATTCTTAATACTAAATTATTAGTTAAGTCTGAGATAGAAATTCTCAGATTGATTTCTTCTTTTTGAGAGTTGTTCTTTTACAGTGGTATTGTAGACATAACAAAATATTAAATACAAATATTAAAATATATAATCAAGTATAATACAAGCTGAATGATAATTAGTAAACTATGCAGATATGTTATATAATATATTAGTTAAATATATAAAAAATATTATATCTGTGTATTATCTAATTATACATACACTATGTTTACCATGTATTTAAATGTAAATAAATATAATATATTACCAAGAGGTATTATATATATACGTAATACTGAATATAAAATATAAAATAATTTAAAATGCACTAGTAAAATTGTAAATAAATATAAATATATTTAAAAGTAAAATTGTAAAGAAAAGTTAATGTTAAAATTAGAATGTTATAAGGTTATATATAAAGATAATATACAATAATTATTATCTTTGATAAATATACATAATTACACTAGAAATAAAATAAAAAGAGAATTATATTATTGAAAATATTTATATATAATTACAAAGTAATAATTCAAGCGTCTGTTTTCTGCCTTCTAACTGGACAGTAATATCTCATGACTTTGTATTTATATAAATACAATAACATACTAATTAAACGTAAACAATCCAACTTTATAAAATAAAATATAATAGTTATGGATTTTAATTTCATTATAAATAAATAATAAGCTATTTTTTTTGAAAAGTATCGTCAAAAAAAAACATTGTTATGCGATTTCTAGACTGAATTCATGTCTATTTTTTTTACAGATACTAAAAAATACTACAATAAGTAATATAGAATAACAAATATGAAAATAAATAAATTATCATCACTTTAAATTATGCGGGATCCCTTATGTAAGTAATATTATAGTATATGTTACATTTAAATTGATTGTAATATAATATAATATATAAATGGTATTTTTTAAATTATTTAATTTATATGTAATATTTAATTTATATTCCTTTAAGAGGATATTGTTTTCAATGTGATTTAATAGGCTTTTTTTTTGAAAATTCAAAATATCATGAAATAATTAAGAATATGACATAATTTAAATTGCGTTATATTAAATGTTAATATATATATAATGAATATTATAATAATAAGATATCTAGTTTTGAAAATATTTATATTTTAAAAAAGGCGAATATAATTTATAATAACTTATTAATATTTTTAGAATATATAATTATATCTAAATCTAATTATGCATATTTTCATTTTATATAATATCATACATACTATGTATATATGACTATGATACGCTAATTATTGGCATACATTTGTAAATTTCTATAGAAAACACATATGTATACAATTAATATTATGAGATAATAAATGTTAAAAATTGACCATATTTTTTGTCTTCTTTTGGACTATTTTATGATAAAGAAAATTATTTTAAATAGTCTTATGTCATTATAAAGGTCGTTTTCTTCAACAAAGTATATATGAAGATACACTTTATATATAAATATATATATATCACTTTTCATTCAATCTTCATACCATACAGACGTGTTTATCAGCTTAGTAATTTTCATAAATATTTGTACACATATTTTTTTTTATTATATTTATTCTATGTACTTTTATTTTATTTATTAAATATATATATTAGTGTATATATGCGTTAATTTATTTATAAAATTATATATTATATTCATTATTAGATATTAGTTAAATAATTTACCCACTAATAGGTATGTGTAATTTTTAGAATAAATCATATATATAATGATATATACTATTTGACCTATTTTTAATTTAAATTCAATTATTGATTTTTAATTAAAGTAAATTATTTGTATATTTCATTCTATTTATAATTGAATATATATTTTGATTTTTGTTTTTTTATAAATATTCTATATAATATATATTTAATTTGATTTAATTTAATTGCATTATAGCATAATATATTTATTTAATTTAATTCTTATAATTATTTATTATATTAAAGTATATATATATAGTATATATATGTATTAATGTATATTGACATGCATTGATTTTTGTATTTGTATATATATATATATTTAAGTTGTATGCACATTAGCTTCTGATAGTATATAATATATACTATATATATTTATTTCTATTATGTCTCCATACTATTCGTGCGGGGACAGTTGTGATACATATTTCTTACAGTGTGTATCCTTTTGCAATACTCTTCATTATGGTTGTATTCACGCTGCTGGTATTTTAACATCTTCTTGGAATACTAGTAAACCTACACCAAAATATGCTATTTCTATATTTGAGTGTGATAATTTCTCTTTTACTTGTAAATCGTGCAATGTTAATAACAAATCTATATCATTTACTTATTTATCTAAACAAATAGATGACATAAATGTTTTTTAATTGATAATTCTTTATCTAAATAACTTGAATAATTAAATAATAAATTTGATACTAGAAATGAATCATTTGCTGATATTGTTAAACAACAAAAACTAAATTGTTCTCAATTAAATGTGTCAAATAATTCTAGTTCACTTAATTCTTCTAGTGTTAATGAATTAAACAACCCTGTTATAACTGATTCTAAGATTGATACTAATGTCATGGATGTGATTGAAAATCTACCGAATTCGATTAATAGACTATGTGCGGGTTTCAAAATAAATAAATTTTTCATTTTTTTTATCAAGATTGAATTTGATTATTTAATATATTATTTATTATATGTGAAATTTTTGAACGTAATTATTGCATATAAGTGTTAAAAAAAAGGCTTTTAAAATAGGTACTTTATAAAAATGTTGAGTAAAATATATTTTATATCGAATAAAATATCAACTTTTTCAATCATATATTTATAGAGTTGTATTTTACCGTTTTTAAAACTGTTTTTAGCATTCGATAATACTATTTTGATAAATAGAAATACGTCAAAGGTTATGTTTATAGTTACAGGCATTTCATTGGTCGAGTAAGATGACAGGTGTTATTTATAGCATTATTTCGAAGAAATAATTTTATTTTATTATTATCATTATTTTATCCTATTCTTATACATTAGAGCGCTGAAACCCGCACATAGCACATTTAGAATGATTCATTCATTATTGAATGAGGAGATGTATTTATGATAAGGGTATTTTTTTCTATTTTGTCCTATTCTTATACATTAGAGCGCTGAAACCCGCACATAGCCTTAATTATACTCTTTATTTAAAATCTTTTTTTAGTTATCTGGAAATAAATGAATCTACTATTAGTTATGTTTCCTTTAAAAATAAGAGAGCTATAATATATTTTTCAAATATATATGCAAAGAATAACTTTCTTTCAACTAGATTCATGTTGAAATCAACTAAGTTTTCATTTTTATTTTTCAGAAATCACATCAGTGATGAGGAATTTAAAAAAGGAAGGATTTTTTATCATGCGATTAAATCTAAACTTATTACTGGATTTAAATCAATTGTTAATCATAGATCAAATACGTATCACTTATATAGAACTTATATTACTTATGGTAACATTGCAATAGACTGGGAAAACTCTCGATCAGTATCTGATTCTGAGATGTAGCAATGGTCTGACTCATTTTTAGCTTATAGCAATAGTAAAAAAGAGAGTTCTTCTATATCATTGATTATTGCTTTATCCTTCATACTGTACAGACGTGTTTTTCAGCTTAGTTATCATATTTATTGATTTTTTCTAATCTAATTTAATTTGACTAAATTTTCTCAAATAAATCTTATTATATTTAATATATATATATACGTTCATATATATGTGCTAATTTATTTGTAAAATTATATCTTGACCGCTATTTAATTATTAATATACTATATATATATTATATGTAATTAATGTATTTGTAATTATTTAATATGTGTTGACCTATTTTTCTATAAATTCATATATTGATTTATTTAAGTAATTAATTTCATTTAATTAATTATATTCATATATTTATATTTATTTATTTTTTTTTATTTATTTTGTATTTATTTTATTTTTATAGGAAATTAAATTATTGTATATTTCATTATTTGTTCATACTTCTTGTTTTTGAATTATTACATAATATATTTAATTGCATTATTGCTTACTATATATTTGATTTAATTTAATCCTAAAAATTATTCATTGCATATATAATTTTATATTTATTCATTGATATATATATATATATATATATATATATATATATATATATATATATATACTTGTGTTTATATACAATATATATAAAATGCATATATAAATATACAATAATAAACATAAATAGTATACATATCTATATATATTTTTATATATAGTATATACTTATACTAAATCATAATGCCGCCTAAAATAAAAAATGAATTACATGAAGAAGTTATTATAAAACTAAATACTATAATAGAAAATCAAAATAAAATAATATTAAATTTAACAAATATTAACTTAGAAAATAATAAAATTATAACTAATCTAAATCTAACAATATCAAACAATCTAATAGAAATGAAAAACCAAATAAAGTTGAATCAAATATCCATGTTAGATAATATAAATTCCCTAGAAGAGAATACTAATAATAATATTATTAAATACTCTGATATTGTTAAATAAAATTTACTATCATCCACTTCTACCACTACTCCTCCTAAGTCTACCACTACTCCTCCTAATTCTGAAGAATTGTCAGTAATTATAAAAATATTACTAAATCTAGTTTAAATATTGATTATATAAACTACATATTTAATGAATTCAACATAGATAGATCAACTGTTACGGATGTTAATTTTAAAAACGGTATAACTGTTATATCTTTTATCTTTTAGCTCATTATATTCAAAGAACTTGTTTATAAATTTAAAAATTTAAAGATACATCATATAGTGACCTTTTTAAAATGCAATCGCTACCCACTGAGACTAGAAAACTAGGCTTACTTTATTATCATGCAATTAAGTCGGGTTCTATCACGTCTCATAAATCGGTTTTCAATAATCGAACCATGAGTTACGAGCTGAGGACAATAGTTAACGATAATATAGATTGGAAGTCTGCCAACTACTCTCCTACATCCGTAGAATGAGATTCATGAGATCCATGAGATTCATGGATGGAGTCCTTTGCTAAGTTTACTAAAACTATGTCTAAGGCTGAATCTAGCAACACCTGACTATCCACTACAGTAGATAGCTATAGATCAAACAATCCAGAACTACATGCAGTCCTGATAAATGCTAGATCAATCAGAAACAAAACAGAAAAACTAATGGAACTCGTAGTAAATAACAACATTGATATTGCAATGATAACAGAAACTTGGCTTAACTCTCAATACAACTGATGCACCAATTATATCTTCATTAAACACACCACCTTTTAACTTTATTAGTTTTCCACGCACTGCACATGCAGGTGGGCTAGGATTATTGTATCATTCTAACCTAAACATTATAAAAACAACAATACCGAACATCGACTCTAGTGAGATAGTATTTATACACTTAAAAAATAGTGAACAAATTTCTCTTAAAATAATACTAATCTATAGGCCTCCGAACAATGATATACAAACTTTCATTTCTGATTTTAATAACATTATTATACCAAACATTACAACAAATACAATAATACTTGGCGATTTTAATATACACATAAATAAAAAAACATGTATTTTCAACAAAATTCTTGAACGAAACAATCTTCACCAACACATTACATTTCCAACTCATATTCATGGCAATATACTTGATCTACTAATAACATATGAACAAAATAATATTGTAAATACTATAACTCAATCAGACATATTTTCTGACCACTATGTCATAAAATTCAAGATAAACATTGCAAAACCTGAACAAAGAATTACAAAATTAACATACCGAGCTATTTCAAAGATCAACTATATCCAACTATGTAAAGATATAGATTACCATATCCTAAACAATGAATATGATGTAATAATTGTAGATAAACTTATGGCTGGAATTAGTTACTGCCTAAATATACATGCACCACTAAAACAAAAATTAATCATAGAACGTCCGAAAAACTTATGGTATAATGCAAAACTCGCTAAAAGCAAACAAACTTTACGGAATATTGAATGAATATATAGAAAAACCAAAACAATGCTAAATAAGTCCATATTTACCAAACAAACAAAGATTCATAACGAAAACTTGAAATCTGCTCGATTAAAATTCTATATAAGCATAATCAATGATGCAGGCCATGATATGAAAAAACTTTATAAAATATCAAATAAATTATTAGGACGAACTATTAAGAAAAAACGACCAGAAAAATCACCCTATGATAATGCCCGTGATTTTAGTATATATTTTATAGAAAAAGTTGATAAAATTATACAATCCCTTACAAATAACGCAAGTAATCAAATTATGACACTCTCCATGAAAAAAATAATATAAATGACTTTCAATGTCCACAGATTGATACAGTAATTACATTGTTAAAGAAAACAAATAAAACATGTAAACTAGATAATATACCGTCAGAAGTCTTCAAATGAATTATCATGTCAATTGCACCATATGTCCTATCATTTATTCAAGAATCAATTCAACAAAACTCCATTCCAAAGTCACTTAAAAAATCAATGATAATCCCATTGTTAAAAAATAATTCACTAGAAGTTGAATCTCTTATAAATTATCGCCCAGTTTATCATTTAAAAATATTTCATAAAATCTTCGAAAAAATATTATGCATTCAACTAAATGAATATATAACCAATCATAACATATTAAACGAGATGCAAAGTGCCTATACAAAATCCAAAAGTACTGAAACTGCCCTAACATTAATTGTCAACGATCTCTTACAAAGCAAGACAAACAAAGCTCATCTAGTATTACTAGATCTTTTAGCAGCATTTGATACGTTAGACCATATTATACTAATAAATCGTCTATATGATATTGGTATTAGATCCAACGCATTAGAATTAATCAAGTCCTATATCACACAACGTACAGCAACAGTAAACATTAATGAATATTTTTCAACAGAAAGATCTTTAAAATACGGAATTCCCCAAGGCTCTGTAATGGGGCCTATACTATTTAATGTGTACATAATTCCCATTTTTAAAATCATTGACAAATATAAATTAATAAAGTACCATTCATATGCCTACGACTTACAATTATATATTGAATCTTCATCTGAAAATGACTGTACATCAGTAAAACTATTAAATGAATGCATTAACGAGATCACTGAATGGTTTAATAGTAATTCATTAAAAATAAATCCAGAAAAAAAACAAAAATTATATATATTAACCTAAAGGGAAATTTAAACGAAAATAATCCCCAATTAATTACGATAAATAATATCCAATACAAACTATCAGATAAGGAAAAAAATCTCGGAGTTTTAATTGATAAGAATCTTAATATGTTAAGTTTTATAAACGCAAAAGTCAAATCAGCCAACTATCAATTGCATAATATTAGAATTATCAGAAAAACAATAACTTTTAATACATGTAAATTGCTAATTCAAAGCCTAGTTATATCTATATTGGACTATTGTAACATACTATTGATTAATTTACCTGCTTATCAGTTAATTCCATTAAATAAAATAATTCTATCGTCAATACGTGTATTATATAAAATACCACCAAGATCAATAGACGACACAATCAGTATAACTGAACTGATGCGACAACAACACCTACTACCAATTAATTTCCGTATTATTTATAAACTACTAGTAACTACACATCTTGCATATCATCACAGGACACCGACGTACCTCGCAAAATTGATCAAACCGTATTCAAGTCTGAGAGTGCAGAGATCACATAATCTACATCAAATTCAAAGCAACACAGAAAAAGAATCGGCACACAACAGCAGAGAATTTAGTATAGCGGCACCTATCGAGTGGAACAGGCTCGATATTAATTTACGATCTTTTGAATCAACATCATCATTTAAAACATTATTAAAAACTCATTTATTTATAATTGCATATGAGTTATAATGTAATTTTTATTATTTAATATATCACGAGCATATATTACCTTGTTTTTATATTATATTACCATGTTATCAAAACTTACAAACACTTTTGTTAACCTTCATTTAAAAAGTGTATAAATACAAATAAATAATAATAATAATAATAATAATATCTATTTTTCAAAATTGACTAAACTCGTTATCTACCATTGCCTTAATAAACGCTAGATGTATTAAGAAAAATGTTGATATTATATTAGCCTATATCTCTAAATACAATCCGACAATCGTTGCTTTTACTGAAACCTGGTTATCTTCAAATGATATTTATAACATTACAATGCTCTCTAATTTCTCAAATAATTTACATACTTATTCTTTTATTCATAGTGACAGAGTTTATGGCAGAGGTGGTGGTGTTGGTATTATGATTCGTAATGATTTTCGTATAATATCATCACATTGTCTTGTCTTTTCATATAGTGATCTATTACTATAAAATCTTCCAATGATATTATTTTTAAAATTATTGTTATATATCGTCCACCACATAATGATTTTACATCTTTTTTTAATGAATTTTCTTATCTTGTTATTAATTCGAATATATATAATACTATATTTGTCGGTGATTTTAATTTTCATTATGGTTCTTTAATATCCCCTCATCTTGAATTCAAATCTTTAATTAATTCTTTATCGTTTAAACAACATGTCCTATGTAAAACCCATTACTTAGTAAATACATTAGACTTAGTTTTAACAAATTCAGTTTCAGATATTATATATGGTATACCAATTAAATCAAAATTAGTAACTGATCATTTAACTATTACCTTCCGATTGAAATTATTTAATACAAAAAGAAAACGCGCTTTCATTAATTATAGAAACATTAAAACATTGAATATTAATTATTTTTCTTATGACATTATCAATTCACTTTCAAATTGTAATATAAATCTTGATTACTTCAATAGTTCTATTCTATATTTATTAGATATCTATTCACCTATTAGGAGATATGTTGTTACAATACATGATATTGTCCATGGTTTAATAGTGAATTGCATAAAATAAAAAGAAATTTACGAAAACTTGAAAAATTATATAAAATTAAATCTTCTAATGAAACATATACTACATTTGTTAAATATAGGTATTTTTATAGATCATCTATTCTAATTGCTAAAAAAAATTATTATTATAATACTTTTAGTTCCTTTGAAAATAATACTAGAAAGATTTATTCTTTTATAAACTCTTAAACTAAAACAGAGTCGGTTATATATACTTTACCTAATTTAATATTATGTTCTAATTTTTCTATTTTTTTTCAGGATAAGGTTTCAAATATTATTTCTAAAATTAAGCTTATACCAAATAATGTGTCTTTTATTCCTTTATGTTATGATATTTTACTTGGGTGTGGTGTACATTTCGACTCTTTTTCTTTTAATTCTATCTCTGAAGTGTTAGATCTTATGTTGGCTTCTAAATCGTCTTCTCCTATCGATCCATTGCATCTATCTCTTTTTCATAAGCTTGCTTTTATACTAACTCCATTTATTTTAAATATTATTAATATTTCTCTCCATTCTGGTATTGTACCTTCATCTTTAAAACATGCTATAATAAAACCTATTCTAAAGAAACCAGGATTGGATATTGAGTGTTTATCTAATTATAGACCAATACCCAATTACCTTTTATAAGTAAATATTAGAAAGAATAGTTTCTAAACAATTAATCAATTATCTATGCAAATTCATTATTTGACACTAGAAAAAGTGCATATAGGAAATTTCATAGTCCTGAAACACTTCTTTTTTCTATTCTTGATGATTTTCTTAATAAGCTTGATAATAATTCTAATATACAGCTTATTTTATTAGACCTATCTGCGGCATTTGATACTATTGATCATTCTATTTTAATTAAACGTCTTGAAGATATTGGTATTGTAGATATTCCTCTAGCTTGGGTTAAATCGTACCTATCTGAAAGAACATTTACGATAAAAATTGATAACCATTATTCATCTACTTGTAAAATGTATTATGGAGTGCCTCAAGGTTCTGTATTAGGGCCATTACTCTTTTCTCTGTATATCTTACCTCTTAAAAATATCTAATTTTCCATCTGTAAAATATCAAATTTTTACTGATGATATTTAATTTTATATTGAGCTTCCAGTAATAGCTAATTCATCTAATAATGTAGTTCTAATTGATTGTATTAATATGGTTAAAAATTGGTTTTTTACAAAATAGCTTAATATTGAATATGAATAAAAATCAACTTCTAAATATATCTAGAATATCATCAGTTTTTCCTTCTGTCATCATTGATTCTATCACAATTGTTCCTTGCAATAATGTTAAAAACATTGGTTTTATTTTTGATGATAACCTAAATTTCTCAGATCAGATAGCTAATGTGTGTAAATCAAATAATTATCAATTAAATAAAATACGATCAATAAAGAAATTATTACCTTTTAGAATTTCTAAAATGTTAATAGAATCAATAGTTATGTCACGTATAAATTATTGTTGTTCTCTATATGATGGCCTTCCTGCTACTTCTACTAAATCCTTAGATAGAATCATTAGATCATCGATAAGAGTTTTACATCGTGTAAAATTATATGACCATGAATCAGTCAATTATCACTTAGTTAATTCTAAATGGTTAAATATGAATCAGAGATCTACTTTTAGCTATTTAAAACTGATTTTTAAGGTACTGAATAATTGTCTTCCGAGTTATTTGATTGACATCCTATAATACAAAGTTTAGAAGAGGAATCTAAGAAACGCGTCTACTCAATTATTACAAAAGAATAATTATAAGCTAAAGAGATATGGAAAACGTTCTTTCAGTGTAGCTGCAGCCGACCTATGGAATTTGCTACCTGTAGAACTAAGAACTAATGTCAATTATTCTTATTTTAAATCAAATATATTGTTATTAATTCGTAAAAATTAATTTTATTATTTTCTAATTAACTATTTATATTTGTGTGTGTATTTTTTTATTTTATATTTTTGTTTACACAATAGAGAACATCTAACGTTATTTTTGTGTATAAATAAACATTAATTCATTCATTCATTCATATATATTCTCTATTAAATTATCTATAATTATTAAATTATATATAATTTTCTTGATTTTATTTGAAATTGAGAATATCACGGCAGGCTTTATATCATGGTAGGTACATAGCCGATATGTTAACAATATAGATATTACGTAATAAAATATAATACATAAATACATGTAAATACGTATATAAACAGGGTATGGCTAAGGATGTAGATCTAGTAGTAGTGAACCAGCACTAACAATAATCAGACGACCTAGCGAGACATGTAATTTAACAAATACAAAAATAGAATGTGTGTGTGTGTATGAATACGTGTTTTGGTATGTATGATGTAATAACAATAACAAAAGTGTAACAATGGAATCAATATGACGTAGTATGTTGTTATTATGAATGTATGTGGGTGTATGTGTGGATGTATGTGTGGATGTGTGTGTTTCACGGGCAAATAGTCGTACGGTACGCCGGTCGTGTGATATGCAATAATTAATAAATAATAATTGTCTAATAATTCGATGGAATGAGTCATTATAAATAACTACCGGAATAGTCCGTCGGTAAATAAGTAATTATAGGTTAACAAATGGTATACCATAATAATATATAGTAATGTATATATATATATATATATATATATATATAGTCATAAAATATCCTGATGAATCATCGATGATGATGTAATACAGGTATTATGTAATGTATATCGATACACACAGGTCAGATATCGTAAATAGGAGGTACACACGTGTAATGGCATATATGCGTGCGTGCGTGCTCGTGCGTATATAATAGTGGGTGTGTCGGAGAATAGGTCACGCCTATATCAACACCACCTCGACAGTTCCTGGAGTCTGCAACCGTGTTTGCAGCAACTATCCATCAACTTGGCAAGGCTTCTCTTGCTGCGCGATTTATTTGTAGTCTCATCAAGCTCCTCTTCCTTATCCTCTATTCCTTCAAGGACATTGGTTTCTTCCCCAACCTGCTCCGTTACCGATGTAGAGGTCAAATATACCGATTCAGATATGGTATCAATTACTTCCTTTGGTGTAACTGACTCTAGTTCTGTAACGAGAATTTCATGTATTAGAATTTACATTTCATATTAGTGTACACATATTATAGTTCATATTATATACATATTCTATAGTGCACATACATATGCACTGATTTATTAGTACATATATTAGTATATATTTATATTATACTAATATATTAGTTATATACCACTTATGTTTTACGAATATATATATATATATATTTATATATCAGGTATAATGTATAGAAGTTATAATGAATTCCATCCGACAATTATATATTTACTATTCTCGATTTTGAATCGTAAAAAGAAAAAGTTCATGTATTTGTACAGTAAATAATTATACCTTTACTGAGCTACTGCCTATTGATAACAGTATATTCGAGATATATCGCAGTTAATATATTTACACGATATATGGTCTAATTATATTTATATATTGTTATTGAAATGCTAATTTTTTTTGGTCCCACCAATGAACTTATATTAGGTTTTCACTACAAAATGGATTTATTTCCCTACGAAACCTATCCCGTGTTAAGGCATCTATAGATGTAACAATAGCTAAAACTTTTGCATACACAATTATATAAATTCACTTTAAATATATGTTAAGAACTCTTCGTCTTACAATTTATTGTATTGGTTCTGGTGGGGTTTGCACCCTCCTCCTAGTCTACAATGTAGGCCCTATAATATAGGGGCAATGTAGGGCCTATATGGATCTTGCTTTAGTATTTATATATATATATATATATGTAAATATATACGAATTTGAAAGTTTAAGTCAATACATATCGTATGTATTAACCTTCCACTGAATCGGGTAGAGATCTCCTCATTCTGCATGATCTGTAGATATCGTGAATGAGATGTCGACCGCACCTCCGCCTGTGTGTCGATTCAGTGGAATGTGTCATCAACAGTACCAGCAAAGCGCACGCCATCATAACTCTGCATGTTACGGTGTTCATTGTGTTCGGTGAAAGTGTTGATGTCTGGGTAAGGGTGTATTGTTATTATTTAAATAGTTATAGAGTTCACGCGAAATTTATAATAATAATAATAATAATAATAATAATAATAATAATAATAATAATAATAATAATAATAATAATAATAATAATAATAATAATAATAATAATAATAATAATAATAATAATAATAATAATAATAATAATAATAATAATAATAATAATAATAATAATAATAATAATAATAATAATAATAATAATAATAATAATAATAATAATAATAATAATAATAATAATAATAATAATAATAATAATAATAATAATAATAATAATAATAATAATAATAATTATAATAATAATTATAATAATAATAATAATAATAATCATAATAATAATAATAATTATAATAATAATAATAATAATTATAATAATAATAATAATAATAATAATAATAATAATAATAATAATAATAATAATAATAATAATAATAATAATAATAATAATAATAATAATAATAATAATAATAATAATAATAATAATAATAATAATAATAATAATAATAATAATAATAATAATAATAATAATAATAATAATAATAATAATAATAATAATAATAATAATAATAATAATAACAATAATATAATAATAATAATGAATACCAAATCAATCAATAAATGTATATTTGTAGGTAGGGGTCCTCACAAAACCTATTTAGATCAGTTGAAAGATGACGTAATCCTAGATATTGGCGATATGGCAAATGCAATGAAAGACAGGGAAGTTTGGAAAAGAATTGTAACGAATGCGTGATTAACCCTGTAAGTAAGTAATATACTAGTTATCACTATTAGCACTGTCTATTTGATTTATTATTACCACGCACACTTTGAATTGTATGATTAAATAGTGTTTAAATAAAATTATATATCTAATCTATCTATTATATATAAATCTAATATATTATAATATAATATAAATTAATGTTTAGATATATATAATAGTTCAATTATATATATATATATATATATATATATTGTGAGGTAACTGCTTATGTGGCACTGTTGGCTAAGGCGTCAGATACACAAGCAATAGGACCCGTTTTCAAGCTCCATCCGCGGTATATTAAAATAGGTCTTGAAATAATATTTAAAAGTGTAATATATATATATTATATAAAGTGTATTATATATAAAAATCATATATAATTGTATATACATAAATTAGAAGATTTCATTAATTCAGGTGATGCTTTAACATGAGAGCGGCTTCGAAGGAACATCAGAGCTATATATGGCTATAAGTGAAAACTTATGTTTACTTCCTGGATGGGATGAAAGGATTCCACCATAATAAAATAACAATATTTATTTATATATATATATATATATATAACTTTATAGGTAAACTTATTATTTTAATAAATTAAATTGATGTGTAATGATTACGTTATAATTTAAACCTTTGAGTTAAGTTTTCAAATATTAGTAATTATTAAGAATTACGATGTAATCGATACTTCTATTATTGTTGGCGATGTTAATAATGATACATTGTTAATATGACGTTTGTTAGTGTATTAATTACTGATGTCCTGAATCACGCCTATATATATCGCTTAGTCTGGGTCGCGTATTGCGTTTACAGCATAGATTTAGAGTACCATATATGGTACTCTTCATATATGGTATACCATATCTATAGATAGCGATTCTCTATTCGCTCAACACAAATTATTTCTACCAATGCGGAGAGAGCTGCCGACATCTTGAAGGTATCTAGGAAACATATATACATACAAATATATATTATTTTAAAAACTATATTTAAAATTGTATTTATATGTTATTTATAAGTTAATACAATGTTTAATTATGTAATAAATCACAAATATATGTATTATTAAATCGATGCTATTAATAGTAATTAAACTAGTATAAATATATTATTTACAGATTCGTTTAATACTCAAATAAAGTACAAATTTCAAAAATATGTTTTAATATTTATTACAATTTTATTTATTTAAATTGAAGTTTAATTATGTAATACATTACAAATATATGAATTAATAAATCGATGCTATTAATAGTAATTAAACTAGTATAAATATATTATTTACAGATTCGTTTAATACTCAAATAAAGTTATAATTTCAAAATTATATTTTAAATATTAAAATGTAAAGTTCCGATAATTATTATTATAATAATATATTAAAGAAATAAAAATTAATGTTCCAATATTATATTAAAAGTATACCTTTACAATATTTTAATTATAATATATTAAATAAATGATAAATATACATTTTAATATAATAAAACACTATGTATATCATATATACTATATGATATACATAATTTAATATATTTTACATATATACCCCAAAACATTACAATTCGTAAAATTGTAATTTATTATATTGATTAACTCTGATTATAATCAAATATGTTATAATATAATAATAATATAATGTGATAATGATTTAATAAAAAGTTAAAGATATATTATTCATTATTAAATAATTTTAATTTTGTAAAAAAAAATTCTTATACATCTCGTAGACTTCTTATCGATTATTTCCATATCCACTTGGTACATTCTTATTTTAATAAACATATATATATATTTTTAATTAAAATTATTCTAGTTTATACCAGGCTAATCAGATGTATAATAATGGTTAATAATATTTATAACTAAACTTTATGAAGCTCCTAATGACTGGACTTTTATTTTACCTATATTATATGAAGTAAGTTTATTATACATTATTGGGTGTCGTATTACTCGTTCAACATATATACATATGTTGACGACATATAATGAAGGATACATTTAACCACCTCTATTTTTTCGTTTGATTAAAGGGGACTAGTCCCCTTTAATCATACAGCTGTAACTTAATGTCAACTAGCCCAACACAACAATCATAATATTCAAATTATTGTATAATGTATCAATGCACTCTTAATCTTAATACCTAATGCATCGATGCATTCTCAAATTCAATAACAAAAGTATCGTTTAAGTCTCAGAATGGGTTACCTAATGCGTCGATGCATCTCAGACTCAATAAAATGCACTGATATTAACTTAGTCGTGTTTATTAAAGGCATCTTTTAATGAAGGTGATAGTACGATTTGAAGTAACGTGACAGGTATTTGTGCTGGAAAGTGATAGTATGATATTATTTAACGTGACATACAACGTACGTTGTTCTAGAGGGGACAGAATGATATGATGTAACGTGACATAACTGTGTTCTGAAAGTATGATATGATGTAACGTGACAGAACTGTGTTCTGAAAGTATGATATGATGTAACGTGACATTATAATATTATGTAACGTGACAGAACGTTGTACTAGAGGGGACATTATGATATGATGTAACGTGACAGTACGTTGTGCTGAAAGTATGATATGATGTAACGTGACATTACAATATTATGGAACGTGGCATTACAATATTATGTAACGTTATAGTACTTGTGCTAGAGGGGACAGCATGATATGATGTAACGTGACATTACAGTATTATGTAACGTGACATTACGTTGTGCTAGAATGGACAGCATGCTTTGATGTAACGTGACAGTACGTTGT
The DNA here is from genome assembly GCA_964019155.1 of Osedax fenrisi. NCBI lineage: Eukaryota > Metazoa > Annelida > Polychaeta > Sabellida > Siboglinidae > Osedax > Osedax fenrisi. The sequence continues at coordinate 56,467,134 of OZ025243.1, forward strand.
GCTGAAAGTATAATATGATGTAACGTGACAGTACTATTCAATATATGTATTCATGCATTTTTTTCAATATGTATACAAGCATATATATATGTATTAGTTTAGAATTATAATAACAACAACGGTAGCTATAATTAAAATTATCAGTATTCACTTTGTTTTTAATTCTTCATTTGACTGATAATATATAAATAATAATATATATATATATATATATATATATATATATATCTGTACAACAATAGAGATACATCGAGTAATACAAATTAATAAAGTTTCAATAAAATTACGACTATTATATTAGTACAAATATAGTTTAACATGCATTAAAAGAATTAGAATACATACGTACCATTTCAGTCAATATTATATATATATATATATATATATATATATATATATATTTATAAAATATAGGGTTACCTCCTATGTATTGGTACCCCCTACTTTTACCACAACATTTATTTTGATTGGTTTGTCCCACCTACATTCAAAATCGTTCCAGCTCACCTAGTCATTCTCATGTATCAACATGAATCTCACATGTAAGACGGTTGATTACAAATTAAATATTAATGTAATAATAATTTTAAATTTAATAATTATATTATAATAAATTTAAAAAGTATACCGTTTAATTATTATAAATATAAAAAAAAAACAGTGAACTTATTAATAATATTGGTGATTAAATGTTTCATTCTTTTTATATTTCATGGTTTTTAATATCTTTAATATCAATTTAATATTACGTTTTAAAATAGGATTTTGAATAAATATATTAAAATTACGAATTTTAAATAAAACAATCACGTGATTTATATATATATATATTGGGAGACAAAATTGGAATAAAAATAATTATTGAATTAATTTTCATATATCATTATACATATAAATTGGTAGCACATTCACTAACCAATATTTAAAGTTTATTACCTAATTTTTATTTTTGGTAGTTAATTTTCAACCCAATCTAAAAATAGATTATTCTAAATATAGTTCAAGCAGTTTATTATCATATTTCATATTTAATTTGTATTTGTATCTAAATTGTTTTTTTTTATATTAAATACCAAACGGATATAACAAAGGGCAAACAGTATATATTCGCCATTATTTGAAAGTAAATGAATTTATCCTAATGTTATGACAAAAGTTATTCATATTCTCAATTATTGTAATACTTATATAATAATAGAATAATAAAAATACATTTAATCGCCATTTTATAAATATATATTAAAAAGATGTCACTTAACATAGACTATTATAATTAAATGCAAATATATGTTTAGTAAATATAGAATTCTCCATTATTTTAATACTTGAATAATAATAGAATAATAATAACATATTTAATCGTCATTTTATAAAATATTCATTGGAAAACTGTTATTTGTTAAATAATAAATTCCTGTAATATGAGATATAACACTTTTAATTCATGATATTACAATTATATTAATAAAAATTTAATATTTAAACATATCCATATAATTATATATTTAGAGCACCTACCCACAAAATTAGGGCACTTCCCAATGTGAGTAGCTGGGTAGCTCTAGAATGAACACTAATATATATATATATATATATATATATATATATATATATTATAATAATACTTATGTTATTTAATATATATTTAATAAATAATTATTGTTATAATTAAAGATTGATTTGTTAATAACAAGTATTATTTAAATGATCGATTCATGGTAAAAATGTGTAATTAATTCTTACCGATAATACGTCATCGTGCTACGTATTCAACACTATAGTGTTGGCTCTATAGACTACAGTATAATAGTATTGTGTATGTATTGTTAATATCAATATTATATAATGTATATATATAATTTATTCGTAATACTAACTTCAAAGTAAACCGGATGTAATAACGACCATTCGATTATGTAACTTCGCAAACACTCCGCGAAACTTTAGTTTAGATCTCTCGTGCTTCAATTACAATTAAACGTGTACATTTCTTATCAGACCACAATCGATACACCCAAGTCATTCACTATAGGTATATATGTCTTTATACATACATCTTCGCTTCTTTCTACGATGCTAGACTTTAATACACTACTTACCGTCTCAGTCTCAACCAATATTATTAATATACAGTTGCTACCATTAGTTGTGTTATTAATATTACTGTAATAACCTATATTATTAATATACATTGGCTACCATTAGTTATGTTATTAATATTACTGTAATAACCTATATTATTAATATACAGTGGCTAACATTAGTTGTGTTATTAATGTCACTGTAATAACCTATATTATTAATATACATTGGCTACCATTAGTTATGTTATTAATATTACTGTAATAACCTATATTATTAATATACAGTGGCTAACATTAGTTATGTTATTAATGTTACTGTAATAACCTATATTATTAATATACAGTTGCTACCATTAGCTGTGTTATAAAACTTACTTTAATAATAAATATTATTAATATACAGTTGCTACTATTAGTTATGTTATTAATGTTACTGCAATAATCTATATTAATAATATACAGTGGCTACCATTAGTTGTGTTATTAATATTACTGTAATAACTGATATTATTAATATACAGTTTCTACCATTAGTTGTGTTATTAATGTCACTGTAATAACGGATATTATTAATATACAGTTGCTACCATTAGTTGTGTTATTAATATCACTGTAATAACCAATATTATTAATATACAGTAGCTACCATTAGGTGTTTTATTAATATTATTATAATAACCAATATTATTAATATACAGTGGCAACCATTAGTCGTGTTATTAATGTTACTGTAAAACCAATATTATTAATATACAGTAGTTACCATTAGTTGTATTATTAATATTACTGTAATAACCTATATTATTAATATAAAGTGGCTACCATTAGCTGTGTTATAAATCTTACTTTAATAATAAATATTATTAATATACAGTGGCTACCATTAGTTGTATTATTAATATTACTGTAATAACCTATATTATTAATATACATTGGCTACCATTAGTTATGTTATTAATTTTACTGTAATAACCTATATTATTAATATACAGTGGCTAACATTAGATGTGTTATTAATGTCACTGTAATAACCAATATTATTAATATACAGTTGCTACCATTAGTTGTGTTATTAATATTACTGTAATAACCTATATTATTAATATACATTGGCTACCATTAGTTATGTTATTAATATTACTGTAATAACCTATATTATTAATATACAGTGGCTAACATTAGTTGTGTTATTAATGTCACTGCAATAATCTATATTAATAATATACAGTGGCTACCATTAGTTGTGTTATTAATGTTACTGTAATAACATATATTATTAATATACAGTTGCTACCATTAGTTATGTTATTAATGTTACTGCAATAATCTATATTAATAATATACAGTGGCTACCATTAGTTGTGTTATTAATGTTACTGTAATAACCTATATTATTAATATACATTGGCTACCATTAGTTTTGTTATTAATGTTACTGTAATAACCTATATTATTAATATACAGTGGCTAACATTAGTTATGTTATTAATGTTACTGTAATAACCTATATTATTAATATACAGTTGCTACCATTAGCTGTGTTATAAATCTTACTTTAATAATAAATATTATTAATATACAGTTGCTACTATTAGCTGTGTTATTAATGTCACTGTAATTACGGATATTATTAATATACAGTGGCTAACATTAGTTGTGTTATTAATATTACTTTAATAATAAATATTATTAATATACTGTTGCTACTATTAGCTGTGTTATTAATGTCACTGTAATTACGGATATTATTAATATACAGTGGCTAACATTAGTTGTGTTATTAATATTACTGTAATAACCAATATTATTAATATACAGTGGCTACCATTAGTTGTGTTATTAATGTTATTGCAATAATCTATATTAATAATATACAGTGGCTACCATTATTTGTGTTATTAATGTTACTGTAATAACCTATATTATTAATATACATTGGCTACCATTAGTTGTGTTATTAATGTTACTGCAATAATCTATATTAATAATATACAGTGGCTACCATTATTTGTGTTATTAATGTTACTGTAATAACCTATATTATTAATATACATTGGCTACCAATAGTTTTGTTATTAATGTTACTGTAATAACCTATATTATTAATATACAGTGGCTAACATTAGTTATGTTATTAATGTTACTGTAATAACCTATATTATTAATATATAGTGGCTACCATTATTTGTGTTATTAATGTTACTGTAATAACCTATATTATTAATATACATTGGCTACCATTAGTTGTGTTATTAATGTTACAATGATAACGGATATTATTAATATACAGTGGTTACCATTAGTTGTTTTATAAATGTTACTGTAATAACCAATATTATTAATATACAGTGGCTAACATTAGTTGTGTTATTAATTTTACTGTAATAACCAATAGTATTAATATATGGTCGCTACCATTAGTTATATTATTAATGTTACTGTAATAACCTATATTATTAATATACAGTTGCTACCATTAGTTGTGTTATTAATGTTACTGCAATAATCTATATTAATAATATACAGTGGCTACCATTAGTTGTGTTATTAATATTACTGTAATAACCTATATTATTAATATACAGTGGCTAACATTAGTTGTGTTATTAATGTCACTGCAATAATCTATATTAATAATATACAGTGGCTACCATTAGTTGTGTTATTAATGTTACTGTAATAACCTATATTATTAATATACAGTTGCTACCATTAGTTATGTTATTAATGTTACTGCAATAATCTATATTAATAATATACAGTGGCTACCATTAGTTGTGTTATTAATGTTACTGTAATAACCTATATTATTAATATACATTGGCTACCATTAGTTTTGTTATTAATGTTACTGTAATAACCTATATTATTAATATACAGTGGCTAACATTAGTTATGTTATTAATGTTACTGTAATAACCTATATTATTAATATACAGTTGCTACCATTAGCTGTGTTATAAATCTTACTTTAATAATAAATATTATTAAGATACAGTTGCTACTATTAGCTGTGTCATTAATGTCACTGTAATTACGGATATTATTAATATACAGTGGCTAACATTAGTTGTGTTATTAATATTACTTTAATAATAAATATTATTAATATACTGTTGCTACTATTAGCTGTGTTATTAATGTCACTGTAATTACGGATATTATTAATATACAGTGGCTAACATTAGTTGTGTTATTAATATTACTGTAATAACCAATATTATTAATATACAGTGGCTACCATTATTTGTGTTATTAATGTTACTGTAATAACCTATATTATTAATATACATTGGCTACCATTAGTTGTGTTATTAATGTTACTGCAATAATCTATATTAATAATATACAGTGGCTACCATTATTTGTGTTATTAATGTTACTGTAATAACCTATATTATTAATATACATTGGCTACCAATAGTTTTGTTATTAATGTTACTGTAATAACCTATATTATTAATATACAGTGGCTAATATTAGTTATGTTATTAATGTTACTGTAATAACCTATATTATTAATATATAGTGGCTACCATTATTTGTGTTATTAATGTTACTGTAATAACCTATATTATTAATATACATTGGCTACCATTAGTTGTGTTATTAATGTTACTGTGATAACGGATATTATTAATATACAGTGGTTACCATTAGTTGTTTTATAAATGTTACTGTAATAACCAATATTATTAATATACAGTGGCTAACATTAGTTGTGTTATTAATTTTACTGTAATAACCAATAGTATTAATATATGGTCGCTACCATTAGTTGTGTTATTAATGTCACTGTAATAACCAATATTGTTAAAATAAAGTGGCTAACATTAGCTGTGTTATTAATTTTACTGTAATAACCAATAGTATTAATATATGGTCGCTACCATTAGTTATATTATTAATGTTACTGTAATAACCTATATTATTAATATACAGTTTCTACCATTAGTTGTGTTATTAATGTTACTGCAATAATCTATATTAATAATATACAGTAGCTACCATTAGTTGTGTTATTAATGTTACTGTGATAACGGATATTATTAATATACAGTGGTTACCATTAGTTGTGTTATAAATGTTACTGTAATAACCTATATTATTAATATACAGTTGCTACCATTAGTTGTGTTATTAATGTTACTGCAATAATCTATATTAATAATATACAGTTGCTACCATTAGTTGTGTTATTAATGTTACTGCAATAATCTATATTAATAATATACAGTGGCTACCATTAGTTGTGTTATTAATGTTACTGTAATAACCTATATTATTAATATACAGTGGCTAACATTAGTTGTGTTATTAATGTTACTGCACTAATCTATATTAATAATATACACTGGCTACCATTAGTTATGTTATTAATATTACTATAATAACCAATATTATTAATATATAGTGGCTAACATTAGTTGTGTTATTAATGCCACTGTAATAACCTATATTATTAATATACAGTGGCTAACATTAGTTGTGTTATTAATATTACAGTAATAATAGATATTATTAATATACTGTTGCTACTATTAGCTGTGTTATTAATGTCACTGTAATTACGGATATTATTAATATACAGTGGCTAACATTAGTTGTGTTATTAATATTACTGTAATAACCAATATTATTAATATACAGTGGCTACCATTAGTTGTGTTATTAATGTTACTGCAATAATCTATATTAATAATATACAGTGGCTACCATTATTTGTGTTATTAATGTTACTGTAATAACCTATATTATTAATATACATTGGCTACCATTAGTTGTGTTATTAATGTTACTGCAATAATCTATATTAATAATATACAGTGGCTACCATTATTTGTGTTATTAATGTTACTGTAATAACCTATATTATTAATATACATTGGCTACCAATAGTTTTGTTATTAATGTTACTGTAATAACCTATATTATTAATATACAGTGGCTAATATTAGTTATGTTATTAATGTTACTGTAATAACCTATATTATTAATATATAGTGGCTACCATTATTTGTGTTATTAATGTTACTGTAATAACCTATATTATTAATATACATTGGCTACCATTAGTTGTGTTATTAATGTTACTGTGATAACGGATATTATTAATATACAGTGGTTACCATTAGTTGTTTTATAAATGTACTGTAATAACCAATATTATTAATATACAGTGGCTAACATTAGTTGTGTTATTAATTTTACTGTACTAACCAATAGTATTAATATATGGTCGCTACCATTAGTTGTGTTATTAATGTCACTGTAATAACCAATATTGTTAAAATAAAGTGGCTACCATTATTTGTGTTATTAATGTTACTGCAATAATCTATATTAATAATATACAGTGGCTACCATTAGTTGTGTTATTAATGTTACTGTGATAACGGATATTATTAATATACAGTGGTTACCATTAGTTGTGTTATAAATGTTACTGTAATAACCTATATTATTAATATACAGTTGCTACCATTAGTTGTGTTATTAATGTTACTGCAATAATCTATATTAATAATATACAGTTGCTACCATTAGTTGTGTTATTAATGTTACTGCAATAATCTATATTAATAATATACAGTGGCTACCATTAGTTGTGTTATTAATGTTACTGTAATAACCTATATTATTAATATACAGTGGCTAACATTAGTTGTGTTATTAATGTTACTGCACTAATCTATATTAATAATATACACTGGCTACCATTAGTTATGTTATTAATATTACTATAATAACCAATATTATTAATATATAGTGGCTAACATTAGTTGTGTTATTAATGCCACTGTAATAACCTATATTATTAATATACAGTGGCTAACATTAGTTGTGTTATTAATATTACTGTAATAATAGATATTATTAATATACAGTTGCTACCATTAGTTGTGTTATTAATGTTACTGTAATAACCTATATTATTAATATACAGTTGCTACCATTAGTTTTGTTATTAATGTCACTATAATAACATATATTATTAATATACAGTGGCTAACATTAGTTGTGTTATTAGTATTACTGTAATAATATATATTATTAATAACAGTTGCTACCATTAGTTGTGTTATTAATGTTACTGCAATAATCTATATTAATAATATACAGTGGCTACCATTAGTTGTGTTATTAATGTTACTGTAATAACCTATATTATTAATATACATTGGCTACCATTAGTTTTGTTATTAATATTACTGTAATAACGGATATTATTAATATAAAGTGGTTACTTTTAGTTGTGTTATTAATGTCACTGTAATAACCAATATTGTTAATATACATTGGCTAACATTAGTTGTGTTATTAATGTTACTGTAATAACCTATATTATTAATATACAGTTGATACCATTAGTTATGTTATTAATGTCACTGTAATAACCAATATTGTTAATATACATTGGTTAACATTAGTTGTGTTATAAATGTTACTGTAATAACCTATATTATTAATATACATTGGCTACCATTAGTTATGTTATTAATATTACTGTAATAACCTATATTATTAATATACAGTGGCTAACATTAGATGTGTTATTAATGTCACTGTAATAACCAATATTATTAATATACAGTTGCTACCATTAGTTGTGTTATTAATATTACTGTAATAACCTATATTATTAATATACAGTTGCTACCATTAGTTGTGTTATTAATGTTACTGCAATAATCTATATTAATAATATACAGTTGCTACCATTAGTTGTGTTAATAATGTTACTGCAATAATCTATATTAATAATATACAGTGGCTACCATTAGTTGTGTTATTAATGTTACTGTAATAACCTATATTATTAATATACAGTGGCTAACATTAGTTGTGTTATTAATGTTACTGCACTAATCTATATTAATAATATACACTGGCTACCATTAGTTATGTTATTAATATTACTATAATAACCAATATTATTAATATATAGTGGCTAACATTAGTTGTGTTATTAATGCCACTGTAATAACCTATATTATTAATATACAGTGGCTAACATTAGTTGTGTTATTAATATTACTGTAATAATAGATATTATTAATATACAGTTGCTACCATTAGTTGTGTTATTAATGTTACCTTTATAACAGATATTATTAATATACAGTGGCTACCATTAATTATGTTATTAATGTTACTGTAATAACCTATATTATTAATATACAGTTGCTACCATTAGTTTTGTTATTAATGTCACTATAATAACATATATTATTAATATACAGTGGCTAACATTAGTTGTGTTATTAGTATTACTGTAATAATATATATTATTAATAACAGTTGCTACCATTAGTTGTGTTATTAATGTTACTGCAATAATCTATATTAATAATATACAGTGGCTACCATTAGTTGTGTTATTAATGTTACTGTAATAACCTATATTATTAATATACATTGGCTACTATTAGTTTTGTTATTAATATTACTGTAATAACGGATATTATTAATATAAAGTGGTTACTTTTAGTTATGTTATTAATGTCACTGTAATAACCAATATTGTTAATATACATTGGCTAACATTAGTTGTGTTATTAATGTTACTGTAATAACCTATATTATTAATATACAGTTGATACCATTAGTTATGTTATTAATGTCACTGTAATAACCAATATTGTTAATATACATTGGTTAACATTAGTTGTGTTATAAATGTTACTGTAATAACCTATATTATTAATATACATTGGCTACCATTAGTTGTGTTATTAATGTTACTGTGATAACGGATATTATTAATATACAGTGGTTACCATTAGTTGTTTTATAAATGTACTGTAATAACCAATATTATTAATATACAGTGGCTAACATTAGTTGTGTTATTAATTTTACTGTACTAACCAATAGTATTAATATATGGTCGCTACCATTAGTTGTGTTATTAATGTCACTGTAATAACCAATATTGTTAAAATAAAGTGGCTAACATTAGCTGTGTTATTAATTTTACTGTAATAACCAATAGTATTAATATATGGTCGCTACCATTAGTTATATTATTAATGTTACTGTAATAACCTATATTATTAATATACAGTTTCTACCATTAGTTGTGTTATTAATGTTACTGCAATAATCTATATTAATAATATACAGTGGCTACCATTAGTTGTGTTATTAATGTTACTGTGATAACGGATATTATTAATATACAGTGGTTACCATTAGTTGTGTTATAAATGTTACTGTAATAACCTATATTATTAATATACAGTTGCTACCATTAGTTGTGTTATTAATGTTACTGCAATAATCTATATTAATAATATACAGTTGCTACCATTAGTTGTGTTATTAATGTTACTGCAATAATCTATATTAATAATATACAGTGGCTACCATTAGTTGTGTTATTAATGTTACTGTAATAACCTATATTATTAATATACAGTGGCTAACATTAGTTGTGTTATTAATGTTACTGCACTAATCTATATTAATAATATACACTGGCTACCATTAGTTATGTTATTAATATTACTATAATAACCAATATTATTAATATATAGTGGCTAACATTAGTTGTGTTATTAATGCCACTGTAATAACCTATATTATTAATATACAGTGGCTAACATTAGTTGTGTTATTAATATTACTGTAATAATAGATATTATTAATATACAGTTGCTACCATTAGTTGTGTTATTAATGTTACTGTAATAACCTATATTATTAATATACAGTTGCTACCATTAGTTTTGTTATTAATGTCACTATAATAACATATATTATTAATATACAGTGGCTAACATTAGTTGTGTTATTAGTATTACTGTAATAATATATATTATTAATAACAGTTGCTACCATTAGTTGTGTTATTAATGTTACTGCAATAATCTATATTAATAATATACAGTGGCTACCATTAGTTGTGTTATTAATGTTACTGTAATAACCTATATTATTAATATACATTGGCTACCATTAGTTTTGTTATTAATATTACTGTAATAACGGATATTATTAATATAAAGTGGTTACTTTTAGTTGTGTTATTAATGTCACTGTAATAACCAATATTGTTAATATACATTGGCTAACATTAGTTGTGTTATTAATGTTACTGTAATAACCTATATTATTAATATACAGTTGATACCATTAGTTATGTTATTAATGTCACTGTAATAACCAATATTGTTAATATACATTGGTTAACATTAGTTGTGTTATAAATGTTACTGTAATAACCTATATTATTAATATACATTGGCTACCATTAGTTATGTTATTAATATTACTGTAATAACCTATATTATTAATATACAGTGGCTAACATTAGATGTGTTATTAATGTCACTGTAATAACCAATATTATTAATATACAGTTGCTACCATTAGTTGTGTTATTAATATTACTGTAATAACCTATATTATTAATATACAGTTGCTACCATTAGTTGTGTTATTAATGTTACTGCAATAATCTATATTAATAATATACAGTTGCTACCATTAGTTGTGTTAATAATGTTACTGCAATAATCTATATTAATAATATACAGTGGCTACCATTAGTTGTGTTATTAATGTTACTGTAATAACCTATATTATTAATATACAGTGGCTAACATTAGTTGTGTTATTAATGTTACTGCACTAATCTATATTAATAATATACACTGGCTACCATTAGTTATGTTATTAATATTACTATAATAACCAATATTATTAATATATAGTGGCTAACATTAGTTGTGTTATTAATGCCACTGTAATAACCTATATTATTAATATACAGTGGCTAACATTAGTTGTGTTATTAATATTACTGTAATAATAGATATTATTAATATACAGTTGCTACCATTAGTTGTGTTATTAATGTTACCTTTATAACAGATATTATTAATATACAGTGGCTACCATTAATTATGTTATTAATGTTACTGTAATAACCTATATTATTAATATACAGTTGCTACCATTAGTTTTGTTATTAATGTCACTATAATAACATATATTATTAATATACAGTGGCTAACATTAGTTGTGTTATTAGTATTACTGTAATAATATATATTATTAATAACAGTTGCTACCATTAGTTGTGTTATTAATGTTACTGCAATAATCTATATTAATAATATACAGTGGCTACCATTAGTTGTGTTATTAATGTTACTGTAATAACCTATATTATTAATATACATTGGCTACTATTAGTTTTGTTATTAATATTACTGTAATAACGGATATTATTAATATAAAGTGGTTACTTTTAGTTATGTTATTAATGTCACTGTAATAACCAATATTGTTAATATACATTGGCTAACATTAGTTGTGTTATTAATGTTACTGTAATAACCTATATTATTAATATACAGTTGATACCATTAGTTATGTTATTAATGTCACTGTAATAACCAATATTGTTAATATACATTGGTTAACATTAGTTGTGTTATAAATGTTACTGTAATAACCTATATTATTAATATACATTGGCTACCATTAGTTATGTTATTAATATTACTGTAATAACCTATATTATTAATATACAGTGGCTAACATTAGATGTGTTATTAATGTCACTGTAATAACCAATATTATTAATATACAGTTGCTACCATTAGTTGTGTTATTAATATTACTGTAATAACCTATATTATTAATATACATTGGCTACCATTAGTTATGTTATTAATATTACTGTAATAACCTATATTATTAATATACAGTGGCTAACATTAGTTGTATTATTAATGTCACTGCAATAATCTATATTAATAATATACAGTGGCTACCATTAGTTGTGTTATTAATGTCACTGTAATTACGGATATTATTAATATACAGTGGCTAACATTAGTTGTGTTATTAATATTACTGTAATAATAGATATAATTAATATACAGTTGCTACCATTAGTTGTGTTATTATTGTGACTGTAATAACCAATATTATTAATATACAGTTGCTACCATTAGTTGTGTTATTAATGTTACTGCAATAATCTATATTAATAATAAACAGTGGCTACCATTATTTGTGTTATTAATGTTACTGTAATAACCTATATTATTAATATACATTGGCTACCAATAGTTTTGTTATTAATGTTACTGTAATAACCTATATTATTAATATACAGTGGTTACCATTAGTTATTTTATTAATGTTACTGTAATAACCTATATTATTAATATACAATTGCTACCATTAGTTGTGTTATTAATATTACTGTAATAATAGATATAATTAATATACAGTTGCTACCATTAGTTGTGTTATTAATGTTACTGCAATAATCTATATTAATAATAAACAGTGGCTACCATTATTTGTGTTATTAATGTTACTGTAATAACCTATATTATTAATATACATTGGCTACCAATAGTTTTGTTATTAATGTTACTGTAATAACCTATATTATTAATATACAGTGGTTACCATTAGTTATTTTATTAATGTTACTGTAATAACCTATATTATTAATATACAGTTGCTACCATTAGTTGTGTTATTAATGTTACTGCAATAATCTATATTAATAATATACAGTGGCTACCATTAGTTGTGTTATTAATGTTACTGTAATAACCTATATTATTAATATACATTGGCTACCATTAGTTTTGTTATTAATGTTACTGTAATAACCTATATTATTAATATAGAGTGGCTAACATTAGTTATGTTATTAATGTTACTGTAATAACCTATATTATTAATACACAGTTGCTACCATTAGCAGTGTTATAAATCTTACTTTAATAATAAATATTATTAATATACAGTTGCTACTATTATCTGTGTTATTAATGTCACTGTAATTACGAATATTATTAATATACAGTGGCTAACATTATTTATGTTAATAATGTTACTATAATAACAGATATTATTAATATACAGTGGCTACCATTAGTTATGTTATTAATGTTACTGTAATAACCTATATTAATAATATACAGTTGCTACCATTAGTTGTGTTATTAATGTTACTGCAATAATCTATATTAATAATATACAGTGGCTACCATTAGTTGTGTTATTAATGTTACTGTAATAACCTATATTATTAATATACAGTGGCTAACATTAGTTGTATTATTAATTTTACTGCAATAATCTATATTAATAATATACACTGGCTACCATTAGTTATGTTATTAATATTACTATAATAACCTATATTATTAATATATAGTGGCTAACATTAGTTGTGTTATTAATGCCACTGTAATAACCTATATTATTAATATACAGTGGCTAACATTAGTTGTGTTATTAATATTACTGTAATAATAGATATTATTAATATACAGTTGCTACCATTAGTTGTGTTATTAATGTTACCTTTATAACAGATATTATTAATATACAGTGGCTACCATTAATTATGTTATTAATGTTACTGTAATAACCTATATTATTAATATACAGTTGCTACCATTAGTTTTGTTATTAATGTCACTATAATAACATATATTATTAATATACAGTGGCTAACATTAGTTGTGTTATTAGTATTACTGTAATAATATATATTATTAATAACAGTTGCTACCATTAGTTGTGTTATTAATGTTACTGCAATAATCTATATTAATAATATACAGTGGCTACCATTAGTTGTGTTATTAATGTTACTGTAATAACCTATATTATTAATATACATTGGCTACCATTAGTTTTGTTATTAATATTACTGTAATAACGGATATTATTAATATAAAGTGGTTACTTTTAGTTGTGTTATTAATGTCACTGTAATAACCAATATTGTTAATATACATTGGCTAACATTAGTTGTGTTATTAATGTTACTGTAATAACCTATATTATTAATATACAGTTGATACCATTAGTTATGTTATTAATGTCACTGTGATAACCAATATTGTTAATATACATTGGTTAACATTAGTTGTGTTATAAATGTTACTGTAATAACCTATATTATTAATATACATTGGCTACCATTAGTTATGCTATTAATATTACTGTAATAACCTATATTATTAATATACAGTGGCTAACATTAGATGTGTTATTAATGTCACTGTAATAACCAATATTATTAATATACAGTTGCTACCATTAGTTGTGTTATTAATATTACTGTAATAACCTATATTATTAATATACAATTGCTACCATTAGTTGTGTTATTAATGTTACTGCAATAATCTATATTAATAATATACAGTTGCTACCATTAGTTGTGTTAATAATGTTACTGCAATAATCTATATTAATAATATACAGTGGCTACCATTATATGTGTTATTAATGTTACTGTAATAACCTATATTATTAATATACAGTGGCTAACATTAGTTGTGTTATTAATGTTACTGCACTAATCTATATTAATAATATACACTGGCTACCATTAGTTATGTTATTAATATTACTATAATAACCAATATTATTAATATATAGTGGCTAACATTAGTTGTGTTATTAATGCCACTGTAATAACCTATATTATTAATATACAGTGGCTAACATTAGTTGTGTTATTAATATTACTGTAATAATAGATATTATTAATATACAGTTGCTACCATTAGTTGTGTTATTAATGTTACCTTTATAACAGATATTATTAATATACAGTGGCTACCATTAATTATGTTATTAATGTTACTGTAATAACCTATATTATTAATATACAGTTGCTACCATTAGTTTTGTTATTAATGTCACTATAATAACATATATTATTAATATACAGTGGCTAACATTAGTTGTGTTATTAGTATTACTGTAATAATATATATTATTAATAACAGTTGCTACCATTAGTTGTGTTATTAATGTTACTGCAATAATCTATATTAATAATATACAGTGGCTACCATTAGTTGTGTTATTAATGTTACTGTAATAACCTATATTATTAATATACATTGGCTACCATTAGTTTTGTTATTAATATTACTGTAATAACGGATATTATTAATATAAAGTGGTTACTTTTAGTTGTGTTATTAATGTCACTGTAATAACCAATATTGTTAATATACATTGGCTAACATTAGTTGTGTTATTAATGTTACTGTAATAACCTATATTATTAATATACAGTTGATACCATTAGTTATGTTATTAATGTCACTGTAATAACCAATATTGTTAATATACATTGGTTAACATTAGTTGTGTTATAAATGTTACTATAATAACCTATATTATTAATATACAGTGGCTAACATTAGATGTGTTATTAATGTCACTGTAATAACCAATATTATTAATATACAGTTGCTACCATTAGTTGTGTTATTAATATTACTGTAATAACCTATATTATTAATATACATTGGCTACCATTAGTTATGTTATTAATATTACTGTAATAACCTATATTATTAATATACAGTGGCTAACATTAGTTGTATTATTAATGTCACTGCAATAATCTATATTAATAATATACAGTGGCTACCATTAGTTGTGTTATTAATGTCACTGTAATTACGGATATTATTAATATACAGTGGCTAACATTAGTTGTGTTATTAATATTACTGTAATAATAGATATAATTAATATACAGTTGCTACCATTAGTTGTGTTATTATTGTGACTGTAATAACCAATATTGTTAATATACATTGGCTAACATTAGTTGTGTTATTAATGTTACTGTAATAACCTATATTATTAATATACAGTTGATACCATTAGTTATGTTATTAATGTCACTGTAATAACCAATATTGTTAATATACATTGGTTAACATTAGTTGTGTTATAAATGTTACTGTAATAACCTATATTATTAATATACATTGGCTACCATTAGTTATGTTATTAATATTACTGTAATAACCTATATTATTAATATACAGTGGCTAACATTAGTTGTATTATTAATGTCACTGCAATAATCTATATTAATAATATACAGTGGCTACCATTAGTTGTGTTATTAATGTCACTGTAATTACGGATATTATTAATATACAGTGGCTAACATTAGTTGTGTTATTAATATTACTGTAATAATAGATATAATTAATATACAGTTGCTACCATTAGTTGTGTTATTATTGTGACTGTAATAACCAATATTATTAATATACAGTTGCTACCATTAGTTGTGTTATTAATGTTACTGCAATAATCTATATTAATAATAAACAGTGGCTACCATTATTTGTGTTATTAATGTTACTGTAATAACCTATATTATTAATATACATTGGCTACCAATAGTTTTGTTATTAATGTTACTGTAATAACCTATATTATTAATATACAGTGGTTACCATTAGTTATTTTATTAATGTTACTGTAATAACCTATATTATTAATATACAATTGCTACCATTAGTTGTGTTATTAATATTACTGTAATAATAGATATAATTAATATACAGTTGCTACCATTAGTTGTGTTATTAATGTGACTGTAATAACCAATATTATTAATATACAGTTGCTACCATTAGTTGTGTTATTAATGTTACTGCAATAATCTATATTAATAATAAACAGTGGCTACCATTATTTGTGTTATTAATGTTACTGTAATAACCTATATTATTAATATACATTGGCTACCAATAGTTTTGTTATTAATGTTACTGTAATAACCTATATTAATAATATACAGTGGCTACCATTAGTTGTGTTATTAATGTTACTGTAATAACCTATATTATTAATATACATTGGCTACCATTAGTTTTGTTATTAATGTTACTGTAATAACCTATATTATTAATATACAGTGGCTAACATTAGTTATGTTATTAATGTTACTGTAATAACCTATATTATTAATACACAGTTGCTACCATTAGCAGTGTTATAAATCTTACTTTAATAATAAATATTATTAATATACAGTTGCTACTATTAGCTGTGTTATTAATGTCACTGTAATTACGAATATTATTAATATACAGTGGCTAACATTATTTATGTTAATAATGTTACTATAATAACAGATATTATTAATATACAGTGGCTACCATCAGTTATTTTATTAATGTTACTGTAATAACCTATATTAATAATATACAGTTGCTACCATTAGTTGTGTTATTAATGTTACTGCAATAACCTATATTATTAATATACAGTTGCTACCATTAGCAGTGTTATAAATCTTACTTTAATAATAAATATTATTAATATACAGTTGCTACTATTAGCTGTGTTATTAATATCACTGTAATTATGGATATTATTAATATACAGTGAATACCATTAGTTGTGTTATTAATGTCACTGTAATAACCAATATTGTTTATATACATTGGCTAACATTAGTTGTGTTATTAATGTCACTGCAATAATCTATATTAATAATATACAGTGGATACCATTAGTTGTGTTATTAATGTTACTGTAATAACCTATATTATTAATATAAAGTGGCTACCATTAGCTGTGTTATAAATCTTACTTTAATAATAAATATTAATAATATACAGTTGCTACCATTAGCTGTATTATTAATGTCACTGTAATAACGGATATTATTAATATACATTGGCTACCATTAGTTATGTTATTAATATTACTATAATAACCTATATTATTAATATATAGTGGCTAACATTAGTTGTGTTATTAATGCCACTGTATTAACCTATATTATTAATATACAGTGGCTAACATTAGTTGTGTTATTAATATTACTGTAATAATAGATATAATTAATATACAGTTGCTACCATTAGTTGTGTTATTAATGTTACCTTTATAACAGATATTATTAACATACAGTGGCTACCATTAATTATGTTATTAATGTTACTGTAATAACCTATATTATTAATATACAGTTGCTACCATTAGTTTTGTTATTAATGTCACTGTAATAACGATATTATTAATATACATTAGCTACCATTAGTTATGTTATTAATATTACTATAATAACCTATATTATTAATATATAGTGGCTAACATTAGTTGTGTTATTAATGCCACTGTAATAACCTATATTATTAATATACAGTGGCTAACATTAGTTGTGTTATTAGTATTACTGTAATAATAGATATTATTAATATACAGTTGCAACCATTAGTTGTGTTATTAATGTTACCTTTATAACAGATATTATTAATATACAGTGGCTACCATTAATTATGTTATTAATGTTACTGTAATAACCTATATTATTAATATACAGTGGCTACCATTAGTTATTTTATTAATGTTATTGTAATAACCTATATTATTAATATACAGTTGCTACCATTAGTTGTGTTATTAATGTTACTGCAATAATATATATTAATAATATACAGTGGTTACCATTAGTTGTGTTATTAATGTTACTGTAATAACCTATATTATTAATATAAAGTGGTTACTTTTAGTTGTGTTATTAATGTCACTGTAATAACCAATATTGTTAATATACATTGGCTAACATTAGTTGTGTTATTAATGTTACTTTAATAACCTATATTATTAATATACAGTTGCTACCATTAGTTGTATTATTAATGTCACTGTAATAACCAATATTGTTAATATACATTGGCTAACATTAGTTGTGTTATAAATGTTACTGTAATAACCTATATTATTAATATACAGTGGCTACCATTAGTTATGTTATTAATGTTACTGTAATAAAAAATATTATTAATATACAGTAGCTAATATTAGCTGTGTTATTAATGTCACTGTAATAACGGATATTATTAATATACAGTGGCTACCATTAGTTGTATTATTAATATTACTGTAATAACCTATAATATTAATATACATTGGCTACCATTAGTTATGTTATTAATATTACTGTAATAACCTATATTATTAATATACAGTGGCTAACATTAGTTGTGTTATTAATGTTACTGTAATAACCTATATTATTAATATACAGTGGCTAATATTAGATGTGTTATTAATATCACTGTAATTATGGATATTATTGATATAAAGTGGCTATCATTAATTATATTATAAATGTTACTGTAATAACCTATATTATTAGTATACAGTGGCTACCATTAGTTATGTTATTAATGGTACTGTAATAACCTATATTATTAATATACAGTGGCTAACATTAGATGTGTTATTAATATCACTGTAATTATGGATATTATTAATATACAGTTGCTACCATTAGCTGTGTTATTAATGTCACTGTAATAACGGATATTATTAATATACAGTGGCTACCATTAGTTGTATTATTAATATTACTTTAATAACCTATATTATTAATATACATTGGCTACCATTAGTTATGTTTTTAATATTACTGTAATAACCTATATTATTAATATACAGTGGCTAACATTAGTTGTATTATTAATATTACTGTAATAACCTATATTATTAATATACATTGGCTACCATTAGTTATGTTATTAATATTACTGTAATAACCTATATTATTAATATACAGTGGCTAACATTAGTTGTGTTATTAATGTTACTGTAATAACCAATATTATTAATATACAGTTGCTACCATTAGTTGTGTTATTAATGTTACTGCAATAATCTATATTAATAATAAACAGTGGCTACCATTATTTGTGTTATTAATGTTACTGTAATAACCTATATTATTAATATACATTGGCTACCAATAGTTTTGTTATTAATGTTACTGTAATAACCTATATTATTAATATACAGTGGTTACCATTAGTTATTTTATTAATGTTACTGTAATAACCTATATTATTAATATACAGTTGCTACCATTAGTTGTGTTATTAATGTTACTGCAATAATCTATATTAATAATATACAGTGGCTACCATTAGTTGTGTTATTAATGTTACTGTAATAACCTATATTATTAATATACATTGGCTACCATTAGTTTTGTTATTAATGTTACTGTAATAACCTATATTATTAATATACAGTGGCTAACATTAGTTATGTTATTAATGTTACTGTAATAACCTATATTATTAATACACAGTTGCTACCATTAGCAGTGTTATAAATCTTACTTTAATAATAAATATTATTAATATACAGTTGCTACTATTAGCTGTGTTATTAATGTCACTGTAATTACGAATATTATTAATATACAGTGGCTAACATTATTTATGTTAATAATGTTACTATAATAACAGATATTATTAATATACAGTGGCTACCATTAGTTATGTTATTAATGTTACTGTAATAACCTATATTAATAATATACAGTTGCTACCATTAGTTGTGTTATTAATGTTACTGCAATAACCTATATTATTAATATACAGTTGCTACCATTAGCAGTGTTATAAATCTTACTTTAATAATAAATATTATTAATATACAGTTGCTACTATTAGCTGTGTTATTAATATCACTGTAATTATGGATATTATTAATATACAGTGAATACCATTAGTTGTGTTATTAATGTCACTGTAATAACCAATATTGTTTATATACATTGGCTAACATTAGTTGTGTTATTAATGTCACTGCAATAATCTATATTAATAATATACAGTGGATACCATTAGTTGTGTTATTAATGTTACTGTAATAACCTATATTATTAATATAAAGTGGCTACCATTAGCTGTGTTATAAATCTTACTTTAATAATAAATATTAATAATATACAGTTGCTACCATTAGCTGTATTATTAATGTCACTGTAATAACGGATATTATTAATATACATTGGCTACCATTAGTTATGTTATTAATATTACTATAATAACCTATATTATTAATATATAGTGGCTAACATTAGTTGTGTTATTAATGCCACTGTATTAACCTATATTATTAATATACAGTGGCTAACATTAGTTGTGTTATTAATATTACTGTAATAATAGATATTATTAATATACAGTTGCTACCATTAGTTGTGTTATTAATGTTACCTTTATAACAGATATTATTAACATACAGTGGCTACCATTAATTATGTTATTAATGTTACTGTAATAACCTATATTATTAATATACAGTTGCTACCATTAGTTTTGTTATTAATGTCACTGTAATAACGATATTATTAATATACATTAGCTACCATTAGTTATGTTATTAATATTACTATAATAACCTATATTATTAATATATAGTGGCTAACATTAGTTGTGTTATTAATGCCACTGTAATAACCTATATTATTAATATACAGTGGCTAACATTAGCTGTGCTATTAATGTCACTGTAATAACGGATATTATTAATATACAGTAGTTACCATTAGTTGTGTTATTAATATTACTGTAATAACCTATATTATTAATATAAAGTGACTACCATTAGCTGTGTTATAAATCTTACATTAATAATAGATATTATTAATATACAGTTGCTACCATTATCTGTGTTATGAATCTTACTTTAATAATAAATATTATTAATATACAGTTGCTACCATTAGCTGTATTATTAATATTACTGTATTAACCTATATTATTAATATACATTGGCTACCATTAGTTATGTTATTAATATTACTGTAATAACCTATATTATTAATATACAGTGGCTAACATTAGTTGTGTTATTAATGTAACTGTAATAACCTATATTATTAATATACAGTGGCTAACATTAGATTTGTTATTAATATCACTGTAATTATGGATATTATTGATATAAAGTTGCTATCATTAGTTGTATTATAAATGTTACTGTAATAATATATATTATTAATATACAGTTGCTACCACTATTTGTGTTATTAATGTCACTGTAATAACGGATATTATTAATATACATTGGCTACCATTAGTTATGTTATTAATATTACTATAATAACCTATATTATTAATATATAGTGGCTAACATTAGTTGTGTTATTAATGCCACTGTAGTAACCTATATTATTAATATACAGTGGCTAACATTAGTTGTGTTATTAATGTTACCTTTATAACAGATATTATTAATATACAGTTGCTACCATTAGTTGTGTTATTAATGTTACTGCAATAATCTATATTAATAATATACAGTGGCTACCATTAGTTTTGTTATTAATTTTACTGTAATAACGGATATTATTAATATACAGTGGCTACCATTAGTTATATTATTAATATTACTGTAATAACCTATATTATTAATATACAGTGGCTAACATTAGTTGTGTTATTAATGTCACTGTAATAACCTATATTATTAATATACAGTGGCTAACATTAGATGTTTTATTAATATCACTGTAATTATGGATATTATTGATATAAAGTGGCTATCATTAGTTATGTTAGTAATGTTACTATAATAACAGATATTATTAATATACCGTTGCTACCATTAGTTGTGTTATTAATGTTACTGCAATAATCTATATTAATAATATACAGTGGCTACCATTAGTTGTGTTATTACTGTTACTGTAATAACCTATATTATTAATATACATTGGCTACCATTAGTTTTGTTATTAATGTTACTGTAATAACGGATATTATTAATATACATTGGATACCATTAGTTGTGTTATTAATGTCACTGTAATAACCTATATTGTTAATATACATTGGCTAACATTAGTTGTGTTATTAATTTCACTGTAATAACCAATATTATTAATATACAGTAGCTACCATTAGGTGTTTTATTAATATCACTGTAATAACCAATATTATTAATATATGGTCGCTAACATTAGATGTGTTATTAATATCACTGTAATAACGGATATTATTAATATACAGTGGCTACCATTAGTTATATTATTAATATTACTGTAATAACCTATATTATTAATATACAGTGGCTAACATTAGTTGTGTTATTAATGTCACTGTAATAACCTATATTATTAATATACAGTGGCTAACATTAGATGTTTTATTAATATCACTGTAATTATGGATATTATTGATATAAAGTGGCTATCATTAGTTGTATTATAAATGTTACGGTAATAATATATATTATTAGTATACAATTGCTACCATTAGTTGTGTTATTAATGTCACTGTAAAAACCAATATTATTAATATATAGTGGCTAACATTAGTTGTGTTATTAATGCCACTGTAATAACCTATATTATTAATATACAGTGGCTAACATTAGTTGTGTTATTATATTACTGTAATAATAGATATTATTAATATACAGTTGCTACCATTAGTTGTGTTATTAATGTTACCTTTATAACAGATATTATTAATATACAGTAGCTACCATTAGTTATGTTATTAATGTTACTGTAATAACCTATATTATTAATATACAGTTGCTACCATTAGTTGTGTTATTAATATTACTATAATAACCTATATTATTAATATACAGTTGCTACCATTAGTTATGTTATTAATGTTACTGTAATAATCTATATTATTAATATACAGTGGCTACCATTAGTTATGTATTAATATTACTGTAATTACCTATATTATTAATATACAGTGGCTAACATTAGTTGTGTTATTAATTTTACTGTAATAACCAATAGTATTAATATATGGTCGCTACCATTAGATGTGTTATTAATATTACTGTAATTATGGATATTATTAATATACAGTGGATACCATTAGTTGTGTTATTAATGTCACTGTAATAACCAATATTGTTAATATACATTGGCTAACATTAGTTGTGTTATTAATGTCACTGTAATAACGGATATTATTAATATAAAGTGGCTACCATTCGTTGTGTTATAAATGTTACTGTAATAATAGATATTATTAATATATAGTGACTACCTTTAGTTGTGTTAGTAATGTCACTGTAATAACGGATATTATTAATATACAGTGGCTACCATTAGTTGTGTTATTAATATTACTGTAATAACCTATATTATTAATATACATTGGCTACCATTAGTTATGTTATTAATGTTACTGTAATAACCTATAGTATTAATATACAGTGGCTACTATTAGCTGTGCTATTAATGTCACTGTAATAACGGATATTATTAATATACATTAGTTACCATTAGTTGTGTTATTAATATTACTGTAATAACCTATATTATTAATATAAAGTGGCTACCATTAGCTGTGTTATAAATCTTAAATTAATAATAGATATTATTAATATACAGTTACTACCATTAGCTGTGCTATTAATGTCACTGTAATAACGGATAGTATTAATATACAGTGGCTACCATTAGTTGTATTATTAATATTACTGTAATAACCTATATTATTAATATACAGTGGTTACCATTAGTTGTGTTATTAATATTACTGTAATAACCTATATTATTAATATACAGTGGCTAACATTAGTTGTGTTATTAATGTCACTGTAATAACCTATATTATTAATATACAGTGGCTAACATTAGATTTGTTATTAATATCACTGTAATTATGGATATTATTGATATAAAGTGGCTATCATTAGTTGTATTATAAATGTTACTGTAATAATATATATTATTAATATACAGTTGCTACCACTAGTTGTGTTATTAATGTCACTGTAATAACGGATATTATTAATATACATTGGCTACCATTAGTTATGTTATTAATATTACTATAATAACCTATATTATTAATATATAGTGGCTAACATTAGTTGTGTTATTAATGCCACTGTAGTAACCTATATTATTAATATACAGTGGCTAACATTAGTTGTGTTATTAATATTACTGTAATAATAGATATTATTAATATACAGTTGCTACCATTAGTTGTGTTATTAATGTTACCTTTATAACAGATATTATTAATATACAGTTGCTACCATTAGTTGTGTTATTAATGTTACTGCAATAATCTATATTAATAATATACAGTGGCTACCATTAGTTTTGTTATTAATGTTACTGTAATAACGGATATTATTAATATACAGTGGCTAACATTAGTTGTGTTATTAATTTTACTGTAATAACCAATAGTATTAATATACAGTGGCTAACATTAGTTGTGTTATTAATGTCACTGCAATAATCTATATTATTAATATACAGTCGCTACCATTATTTGTGTTATTAATGTTACTGCAATAACGGATATTATTAATATACAGTGGTTACCATTAGTTTTGTTATTAATGTCACTGTAATAACGTATATTATTAATATACAGTGGCTTCCATTAGTTGTGTTATTAATGTTACTGTAATAATCTATATTATTAATATACAGTGACTACCATTAGTTGTGTTATTAATGTCACTGTATAAACAATATTATCAATATACAGTGGTTACCATTAGTTGTGTTATTAATGTTACTATAATAACAAATATTATTAATATACATTGGCTACCATTAGTTTTGTTATTAATGTTACTGTAATAACCAATATTATTAATATACAGTATCTACCATTAGTTGTGTTATTAATATTACTGTAATAACGGATATTATTAATATACAGTTGCTACCATTAGTTATGTTATTAATATTATTATAATAAACTATATTATTAATATATAGTGGCTAACATTAGTTGTGTTATTAATGCCACTGTAATAACCTATATTATTAATATACAGTGGCTAACATTAGTTGTGTTATTAATATTATTATAATAAACTATATTATTAATATATAGTGGCTAACATTAGTTGTGTTATTAATGCCACTGTAATAACCTATATTATTAATATACAGTGGCTAGTGTTAAGCCAACATTAGTTGTGTTATTAATATTACTGTAATAATAGATATTATTAATATACAGTTGCTACCATTAGTTGTGTTATTAATGTTACCTTTATAACATATATTATTAATATACAGTAGCTACCATTAGTTATGTTATTAATGTTATTGTAATAACCTATATTATTAATATACAGTTGCTACCATTAGTTGTGTTATTAATATTACTGTAATAATCTATATTATTAATATACAGTGGCTAACATTAGTTGTGTTATTAATTTTACTTTAATAACCAATAGTATTAATATATGGTCGCTACCATTAGATGTGTTATTAATATCACTGTAATTATGGATATTATTAATATACAGTGGATACCATTAGTTGTGTTATTAATGTCACTGTAATAACCAATATTGTTAATATACATTGGCTAACATTAGTTGTGTTATTAATGTCACTGTAATAACGGATATTATTAATATAAAGTGGCTACCATTCGTTGTGTTATAAATGTTACTGTAATAATAGATATTATTAATATATAGTGACTACCTTTAGTTGTGTTAGTAATGTTACTGTAATAACCTATATTATTAATATACAGTGGCTACCATTAGCTGTGCTATTAATGTCATTGTAATAACGGATATTATTAATATACAGTAGTTACCATTAGTTGTGTTATTAATATTACTGTAATAACCTATATTATTAATATAAAGTGACTACCATTAGCTGTGTTATAAATCTTACATTAATAATAGATATTATTAATATACAGTTGCTACCATTAGCTGTGCTATTAATGTCACTGTAATAACGGATATTATTAATATACAGTGGCTACCATTAGTTGTGTTATTAATATTACTGTAATAACTTATATTATTAATATACATTGGCTACCATTAGTTATGTTATAAAGTTTACTGTAATAACCTATATTATTAATATACAGTGCTACCATTAATTGTGTTATTAATGTCACTGTAATAACATATATTATTAATATACCATTAGTTGTATTATTAATGATACTGTAATAACCAATGTTATTAATATACAGTGGCTACCATTAGTTGTGTTATTAATGTCACTGCAATAATCTATATTATTAATATACAGTCGCTACCATTAGTTATGTTATAAATGTTACTGTAATAACCAATATTATTAATATACAGTGGCTAATATTAGTTTTGTTATTAATGTCACTGTAATAACGTATATTATTAATATACAGTGGCTTCCATTATTTGTGTTATTAATGTTACTGTAATAATCTATATTATTAATATACAGTGACTACCATTAGTTGTGTTATTAATGTCACTGTATAAACAATATTATCAATATACAGTGGTTACCATTAGTTGTGTTATTAATGTTACTATAATAACAAATATTATTAATATACATTGGCTACCATTAGTTTTGTTATTAATGTTACTGTAATAACCAATATTATTAATATACAGTATCTACCATTAGTTGTGTTATTAATATTACTATAATAACGGATATTATTAATATACAGTTGCTACCATTAGTTTTGTTATTAATGTCACTGTAATAACGGATATTATTAATATACATTGGCTACCATTAGTTATGTTATTAATATTATTATAATAAACTATATTATTAATATATAGTGGCTAACATTAGTTGTGTTATTAATGCCACTGTAATAACCTATATTATTAATATACAGTGGCTAACATTAATTGTGTTATTAATATTACTGTAATATTAGATATTATTAATATACAGTTGCTACCATTAGTTGTGTTATTAATGTTACCTTTATAACAGATATTATTAATATACAGTAGCTACCATTAGTTATGTTAATAATGTTACTGTAATAACCTATATTATTAATATACAGTGGCTAACATTAGTTGTGTTATTAATATTACTGTAATAATAGATATTATTAATATACAGTAGCTACCATTAGGTATGTTATAAAGTTTACTGTAATAACCTATATTATTAATATACAGTGCAACCATTAATTGTGTTATTAATGTCACTGTAATAACATATATTATTAATATACCATTAGTTGTATTATTAATGATACTGTAATAACCTATATTACTAATATACAGTTGCTACCATTAGTTATGTTATTAATGTTACTGTAATAATAGATATTATTAATATAAAGTTGCTACCATTAGTTGTGTTATTAATGTTACCTTTATAACAGATATTATTAATATACAGTAGCTACCATTAGTTATGTTATTAATGTTACTGTAATAACCTATATTATTAATATACAGTTGCTACCATTAGTTGTGTTATTAATATTACTTTAATAACCTATATTACTAATATACAGTTGCTACCATTAGTTATGTTATTAATGTTACTGTAATAATCTATATTATTAATATACAGTGGCTACCATTAGTTATGTATTAATATTACTGTAATAACTTATATTATTAATATACAGTGGCTAACATTAGTTGTGTTATTAAAATCACTGTAATTATGGATATTATTAATATACAGTAGATACCATTAGTTGTGTTATTAATGTCACTGTAATAACCAATATTGTTAATATACATTAGCTAACATTAGTTGTGTTATTAATGTCACTGTAATAATGGATATTATTAATATACAGTGGCTAACATTAGTTGTGTTATTAGTTTTACTGTAATAACCAATAGTATTAATATATGGTCGCTACCATTAGATGTGTATTAATATCACTGTAATTATGGATATTATTAATATACAGTGGATACCATTAGTTGTGTTATTAATGTCACTGTAATAAACAATATTGTTAATATACATTGGCTAACATTAGTTGTGTTATTAATGTCACTGTAATAACCAATATTATTAATATAAAGTGGCTAACATTAGTTATGTTAGTAATGTTACTATAATAAAAGATATTATTAATATACAGTGGCTACCATTAGTTATGTTATTAATAGTACTGTAATAACCTATATTATTAATATACCGTTGCTACCATTAGTTGTGTTATTAATGTTACTGCAATAATCTATATTAATAATATACAGTGGCTACCATTAGTATGTGTTATTACTGTTACTGTAATAACCTATATTATTAATATACATTGGCTACCATTAGTTTTGTTATTAATTTTACTGTAATAACGGATATTATTAATATACATTGGCTAACATTAGTTGAGTTATTAATGTTACTGTGATAACCAATGTTATTAATATACAGTGGCTACCATTAGTTGTGTTATTAATGTCACTGCAATAATCTATATTATTAATATACAGTCGCTACCATTAGTTGTGTTATTAATGTTACTGCAATAATCTATATTATTAATATACAGTGGCTACCATTAGTTGTGTTATTAATGTCACTGTAATAACGGATATTATTAATATAAAGTGGCTACCATTAGTTATGTTATAAATGTCACTGTAATAACATATATTATTAATATACCATTAGTTGTATTATTAATGATACTGTAATAACCATTATTATTAATATACAGTGGCTAACATTAGTTGTGTTATTAATGTCACTGTAATAACGGATATTATTAATATGCAGTGTCTACCATTAGTTGTGTTATTAATTTCACTGTAATAACCAATGTTATTAATATACAGTGGCTACCATTAGTTGTGTTATTAATGTCACTGCAATAATCTATATTATTAATATACACTCGCTACCATTAGGTATGTTATAAAGTTTACTGTAATAACCTATATTATTAATATACAGTGCAACCATTAATTGTGTTATTAATGTCACTGTAATAACATATATTATTAATATACCATTAGTTGTATTATTAATGATACTGTAATAACCTATATTACTAATATACAGTTGCTACCATTAGTTATGTTATTAATGTTACTGTAATAATAGATATTATTAATATAAAGTTGCTACCATTAGTTGTGTTATTAATGTTACCTTTATAACAGATATTATTAATATACAGTAGCTACCATTAGTTATGTTATTAATGTTACTGTAATAACCTATATTATTAATATACAGTTGCTACCATTAGTTGTGTTATTAATATTACTTTAATAACCTATATTACTAATATACAGTTGCTACCATTAGTTATGTTATTAATGTTACTGTAATAATCTATATTATTAATATACAGTGGCTACCATTAGTTATGTATTAATATTACTGTAATAACTTATATTATTAATATACAGTGGCTAACATTAGTTGTGTTATTAAAATCACTGTAATTATGGATATTATTAATATACAGTAGATACCATTAGTTGTGTTATTAATGTCACTGTAATAACCAATATTGTTAATATACATTAGCTAACATTAGTTGTGTTATTAATGTCACTGTAATAACGGATATTATTAATATACAGTGGCTAACATTAGTTGTGTTATTAATTTTACTGTAATAACCAATAGTATTAATATATGGTCGCTACCATTAGATGTGTATTAATATCACTGTAATTATGGATATTATTAATATACAGTGGATACCATTAGTTGTGTTATTAATGTCACTGTAATAAACAATATTGTTAATATACATTGGCTAACATTAGTTGTGTTATTAATGTCACTGTAATAACCAATATTATTAATATAAAGTGGCTAACATTAGTTATGTTAGTAATGTTACTATAATAAAAGATATTATTAATATACAGTGGCTACCATTAGTTATGTTATTAATAGTACTGTAATAACCTATATTATTAATATACCGTTGCTACCATTAGTTGTGTTATTAATGTTACTGCAATAATCTATATTAATAATATACAGTGGCTACCATTAGTATGTGTTATTACTGTTACTGTAATAACCTATATTATTAATATACATTGGCTACCATTAGTTTTGTTATTAATTTTACTGTAATAACGGATATTATTAATATACATTGGCTAACATTAGTTGAGTTATTAATGTTACTGTGATAACCAATGTTATTAATATACAGTGGCTACCATTAGTTGTGTTATTAATGTCACTGCAATAATCTATATTATTAATATACAGTCGCTACCATTAGTTGTGTTATTAATGTTACTGCAATAATCTATATTATTAATATACAGTGGCTACCATTAGTTGTGTTATTAATGTCACTGTAATAACGGATATTATTAATATAAAGTGGCTACCATTAGTTATGTTATAAATGTCACTGTAATAACATATATTATTAATATACCATTAGTTGTATTATTAATGATACTGTAATAACCATTATTATTAATATACAGTGGCTAACATTAGTTGTGTTATTAATGTCACTGTAATAACGGATATTATTAATATGCAGTGTCTACCATTAGTTGTGTTATTAATTTCACTGTAATAACCAATGTTATTAATATACAGTGGCTACCATTAGTTGTGTTATTAATGTCACTGCAATAATCTATATTATTAATATACACTCGCTACCATTAGTTGTGTTATTAATGTTACTGCAATAATCTATATTATTAATATACAGTGGCTACCATTAGTTGTGTTATTAATGTCACTGTAATAACGGATATTATTAATATAAAGTGGCTACCATTAGTTATGTTATAAATGTTACTGTAATAACGGATATTATTAATATACAGTGGTTACCATTAGTTTTGTTATTAATGTCACTGTAATAACGTATATTATTAATATACAGTGGCTTCCATTAGTTGTGTTATTAATGTTACTGTAATAATCTATATTATTAATATACAGTGACTACCATTAGTTGTGTTATTAATGTCACTGTATAAACAATATTATCAATATACAGTGGTTACCATTAGTTGTGTTATTAATGTTACTATAATAACAAATATTATTAATATACATTGGCTACCATTAGTTTTGTTATTAATGTTACTGTAATAACCAATATTATTAATATACAGTATCTACCATTAGTTGTGTTATTAATATTACTGTAATAACGGATATTATTAATATACAGTTGCTACCATTAGTTATGTTATTAATATTATTATAATAAACTATATTATTAATATATAGTGGCTAACATTAGTTGTGTTATTAATGCCACTGTAATAACCTATATTATTAATATACAGTGGCTAACATTAGTTGTGTTATTAATATTATTATAATAAACTATATTATTAATATATAGTGGCTAACATTAGTTGTGTTATTAATGCCACTGTAATAACCTATATTATTAATATACAGTGGCTAGTGTTAAGCCAACATTAGTTGTGTTATTAATATTACTGTAATAATAGATATTATTAATATACAGTTGCTACCATTAGTTGTGTTATTAATGTTACCTTTATAACAGATATTATTAATATACAGTAGCTACCATTAGTTATGTTATTAATGTTACTGTAATAACCTATATTATTAATATACAGTTGCTACCATTAGTTGTGTTATTAATATTACTGTAATAACCTATATTACTAATATACAGTTTCTACCATTAGTTATGTTATTAATGTTACTGTAATAATCTAAATTATTAATATACAGTGGCTACCATTAGTTATGTATTAATATTACTGTAATAACCTATATTATTAATATACAGTGGCTAACATTAGTTGTGTTATTAATTTTACTGTAATAACCAATAGTATTAATATATGGTCGCTACCATTAGATGTGTTATTAATATCACTGTAATTATGAATATTATTAATATACAGTGGATACCATTAGTTGTGTTATTAATGTCACTGTAATAACCAATATTGTTAATATACATTGGCTAACATTAGTTGTGTTATTAATGTCACTGTAATAACGGATATTATTAATATAAAGTGGCTACCATTCGTTGTGTTATAAATGTTACTGTAATAATAGATATTATTAATATATAGTGACTACCTTTAGTTGTGTTAGTAATGTCACTGTAATAACCTATATTATTAATATACAGTGGCTACCATTAGCTGTGCTATTAATGTCACTGTAATAACGGATATTATTAATATACAGTAGTTACCATTAGTTGTGTTATTAATATTACTGTAATAACTTATATTATTAATATAAAGTGACTACCATTAGCTGTGTTATAAATCTTACATTAATAATAGATATTATTAATATACAGTTGCTACCATTAGCTGTGCTATTAATGTCACTGTAATAACGGATATTATTAATATACAGTGGCTACCATTAGTTGTGTTATTAATATTACTGTAATAACCTATATTATTAATATACATTTGCTACCATTAGTTATGTTATTAATATTACTGTAATAAACTATATTATTAATATACAGTGGCTACCATTAGTTGTGTTATTAATCTCACTGCAATAATCTATATTATTAATATACAGTCGCTACCATTAGTTGTGTTATTAATGTTACTGCAATAATCTATATTATTAATATACAGTGGCTACCATTAGTTGTGTTATTAATGTCACTGTAATAACGGATATTATTAATATAAAGTGGCTACCATTAGTTGTGTTATTAATGTTACTGTAATAATCTATATTATTAATATACAGTGACTACCATTAGTTGTGTTATTAATGTCACTGTATAAACAATATTATCAATATACAGTGGTTACCATTAGTTGTGTTATTAATGTTACTATAATAAAAAATATTATTAATATACATTGGCTACCATTAGTTGTGTTATTAATGTCACTGTAATAACCTATATTATTAATATACAGTGGCTAACATTAGTTGTGTTATTAATATTACTGTAATAATAGATATTATTAATATACAGTGGCTATCATTAGTTATGTTATAAAGTTTACTGTAATAACCTATATTATTAATATACAGTGCTAAAATTAATTGTGTTATTAATGATACTGTAATAACCAATGTTATTATATACAGTGGCTACCATTAGTTGTGTTATTAATGTCACTTCAATAATCTATATTATTAATATACAGTCGCTACCATTAGTTATGTTATAAATGTCACTGTATAAACAATATTATCAATATACAGTGGTTACCATTAGTTGTGTTATTAATGTTACTATAATAACAAATATTATTAATATACATTGGCTACCATTAGTTTTGTTATTAATGTTACTGTAATAACCAATATTATTAATATACAGTATCTACCATTAGTTGTGTTATTAATATTACTGTAATAACGGATATTATTAATATACAGTTGCTACCATTAGTTTTGTTATTAATGTCACTGTAATAACGGATATTATTAATATACATTGGCTACCATTAGTTATGTTATTAATATTATTATAATAAACTATATTATTAATATATAGTGGCTAACATTAGTTGTGTTATTAATGCCACTGTAATAACCTATATTATTAATATACAGTGGCTAACATTAGTTGTGTTATTAATATTACTGTAATATTAGATATTATTAATATACAGTTGCTACCATTAGTTGTATTATTAATGTTACCTTTATAACAGATATTATTAATATACAGTAGCTACCATT
The DNA here is from genome assembly GCA_964019155.1 of Osedax fenrisi. Classification (NCBI taxonomy): domain Eukaryota; kingdom Metazoa; phylum Annelida; class Polychaeta; order Sabellida; family Siboglinidae; genus Osedax; species Osedax fenrisi. Next base: position 56,502,210 of record OZ025243.1, read on the forward strand.
AGTTGTGTTATTAATATTACTGTAATAATAGATATTATTAATATACAGTGGCTACCATTAGTTATGTTATAAAGTTTACTGTAATAACCTATATTATTAATATACAGTGCTACCATTAATTGTGTTATTAATGTCACTGTAATAACATATATTATTAATATACCATTAGTTGTATTATTAATGATACTGTAATAACCAATGTTATTAATATACAGTGGCTACCATTAGTTGTGTTATTAATGTCACTGCAATAATATATATTATTAATATACAGTCGCTACCATTAGTTATGTTATAAATGTTACTGTAATAACCAATATTATTAATATACAGTGGCTAATATTAGTTTTGTTATTAATGTCACTGTAATAACGTATATTATTAATATACAGTGGCTTCCATTAGTTGTGTTATTAATGTTACTGTAATAATCTATATTATTAATATACAGTGACTACCATTAGTTGTGTTATTAATGTCACTGTATAAACAATATTATCAATATACAGTGGTTACCATTAGTTGTGTTATTAATGTTACTATAATAACAAATATTATTAATATACATTGGCTACCATTAGTTATGTTATTAATATTATTATAATAAACTATATTATTAATATATAGTGGCTAACATTAGTTGTGTTATTAATGCCACTGTAATAACCTATATTATTAATATACAGTGGCTAACATTAGTTGTGTTATTAATATTACTGTAATAATAGATATTATTAATATAAAGTTGCTACCATTAGTTGTGTTATTAATGTTACCTTTATAACAGATATTATTAATATACAGTAGCTACCATTAGTTATGTTATTAATGTTAATGTAATAACCTATATTATTAATATACAGTTGCTACCATTAGTTGTGTTATTAATATTACTGTAATAACCTATATTACTAATATACAGTTGCTACCATTAGTTATGTTATTAATGTTACTGTAATAATCTATATTATTAATATACAGTTGCTACCATTAGTTATGTATTAATGTCACTGTAATAACATATATTATTAATATACCATTAGTTGTATTATTAATGATACTGTAATAACCATTATTATTAATATACAGTGGCTAACATTAGTTGTGTTATTAATGTCACTGTAATAACGGATATTATTAATATGCAGTATCTACCATTAGTTGTGTTATTAATTTCACTGTAATAACCAATGTTATTAATATACAGTGGCTACCATTAGTTGTGTTATTAATGTCACTGCAATAATCTATATTATTAATATACAGTCGCTACCATTAGTTGTGTTATTAATGTCACTGTAATAACGGATATTATTAATATAAAGTGGCTACCATTAGTTATGTTATAAATGTTACTGTAATAACGGATATTATTAATATACAGTGGTTACCATTAGTTTTGTTATTAATGTCACTGTAATAACGTATATTATTAATATACAGTGGCTACCATTAGTTATGTTATTAATGTTACTGTAATAATCTATATTATTAATATACAGTGACTATCATTAGTTGTGTTATTAATGTCACTGTATAAACAATATTATCAATATACAGTGGTTACCATTAATTGTGTTATTAATGTTACTATAATAACAAATATTATTAATATACAGTGGCTTCCATTAATTGTGTTATTAATGTTACTGTAATAACCTATATTATTAATATACAGTCACTACCATTAGTTGTGTTATTAATGTTACTGTAATAAAGAATATTATTAATATAAGTGGCTACTATTAGTTCTGTTATTAATGTTACTGTCATAATCTATATTATCAATATACAGTGACTACCATTAGTTGTGTTATTAATATCACTGTAATTATGGATATTATTAATATACAGTGGATACCATTATTTGTGTTATTAATGTCACTGTAATAACCTATATTGTTAATATACATAGGCTAACATTAGTTGTGTTATTAATGTTACAGTAATAATATATATTATTAATATACAGTCGCTACCATTAATTGTGTTATTAAAGTCACTGTAATAACCTATATTATTAATATACAGTGCTAAAATTAATTGTGTTATTAATGATACTGTAATAACCAATGTTATTATATACAGTGGCTACCATTAGTTGTGTTATTAATGTCACTTCAATAATCTATATTATTAATATACAGTCGCTACCATTAGTTATGTTATAAATGTCACTGTATAAACAATATTATCAATATACAGTGGTTACCATTAGTTGTGTTATTAATGTTACTATAATAACAAATATTATTAATATACATTGGCTACCATTAGTTTTGTTATTAATGTTACTGTAATAACCAATATTATTAATATACAGTATCTACCATTAGTTGTGTTATTAATATTACTGTAATAACGGATATTATTAATATACAGTTGCTACCATTAGTTTTGTTATTAATGTCACTGTAATAACGGATATTATTAATATACATTGGCTACCATTAGTTATGTTATTAATATTATTATAATAAACTATATTATTAATATATAGTGGCTAACATTAGTTGTGTTATTAATGCCACTGTAATAACCTATATTATTAATATACAGTGGCTAACATTAGTTGTGTTATTAATATTACTGTAATATTAGATATTATTAATATACAGTTGCTACCATTAGTTGTATTATTAATGTTACCTTTATAACAGATATTATTAATATACAGTAGCTACCATTAGTTGTGTTATTAATATTACTGTAATAATAGATATTATTAATATACAGTGGCTACCATTAGTTATGTTATAAAGTTTACTGTAATAACCTATATTATTAATATACAGTGCTACCATTAATTGTGTTATTAATGTCACTGTAATAACATATATTATTAATATACCATTAGTTGTATTATTAATGATACTGTAATAACCAATGTTATTAATATACAGTGGCTACCATTAGTTGTGTTATTAATGTCACTGCAATAATATATATTATTAATATACAGTCGCTACCATTAGTTATGTTATAAATGTTACTGTAATAACCAATATTATTAATATACAGTGGCTAATATTAGTTTTGTTATTAATGTCACTGTAATAACGTATATTATTAATATACAGTGGCTTCCATTAGTTGTGTTATTAATGTTACTGTAATAATCTATATTATTAATATACAGTGACTACCATTAGTTGTGTTATTAATGTCACTGTATAAACAATATTATCAATATACAGTGGTTACCATTAGTTGTGTTATTAATGTTACTATAATAACAAATATTATTAATATACATTGGCTACCATTAGTTATGTTATTAATATTATTATAATAAACTATATTATTAATATATAGTGGCTAACATTAGTTGTGTTATTAATGCCACTGTAATAACCTATATTATTAATATACAGTGGCTAACATTAGTTGTGTTATTAATATTACTGTAATAATAGATATTATTAATATAAAGTTGCTACCATTAGTTGTGTTATTAATGTTACCTTTATAACAGATATTATTAATATACAGTAGCTACCATTAGTTATGTTATTAATGTTAATGTAATAACCTATATTATTAATATACAGTTGCTACCATTAGTTGTGTTATTAATATTACTGTAATAACCTATATTACTAATATACAGTTGCTACCATTAGTTATGTTATTAATGTTACTGTAATAATCTATATTATTAATATACAGTTGCTACCATTAGTTATGTATTAATGTCACTGTAATAACATATATTATTAATATACCATTAGTTGTATTATTAATGATACTGTAATAACCATTATTATTAATATACAGTGGCTAACATTAGTTGTGTTATTAATGTCACTGTAATAACGGATATTATTAATATGCAGTATCTACCATTAGTTGTGTTATTAATTTCACTGTAATAACCAATGTTATTAATATACAGTGGCTACCATTAGTTGTGTTATTAATGTCACTGCAATAATCTATATTATTAATATACAGTCGCTACCATTAGTTGTGTTATTAATGTCACTGTAATAACGGATATTATTAATATAAAGTGGCTACCATTAGTTATGTTATAAATGTTACTGTAATAACGGATATTATTAATATACAGTGGTTACCATTAGTTTTGTTATTAATGTCACTGTAATAACGTATATTATTAATATACAGTGGCTACCATTAGTTATGTTATTAATGTTACTGTAATAATCTATATTATTAATATACAGTGACTATCATTAGTTGTGTTATTAATGTCACTGTATAAACAATATTATCAATATACAGTGGTTACCATTAATTGTGTTATTAATGTTACTATAATAACAAATATTATTAATATACAGTGGCTTCCATTAATTGTGTTATTAATGTTACTGTAATAACCTATATTATTAATATACAGTCACTACCATTAGTTGTGTTATTAATGTTACTGTAATAAAGAATATTATTAATATAAGTGGCTACTATTAGTTCTGTTATTAATGTTACTGTCATAATCTATATTATCAATATACAGTGACTACCATTAGTTGTGTTATTAATATCACTGTAATTATGGATATTATTAATATACAGTGGATACCATTATTTGTGTTATTAATGTCACTGTAATAACCTATATTGTTAATATACATTGGCTAACATTAGTTGTGTTATTAATGTTACAGTAATAATATATATTATTAATATACAGTCGCTACCATTAATTGTGTTATTAAAGTCACTGTAATAACATATATTATTAATATACAGTGGTTACCATTAGTTGTATTATTAATGATACTGTAATAACCAATATTATCAATATACAGTGGCTAACATTAGTTGTGTTATTAATGTTACTGTAATAACGGATATTATTAATATAAAGTGGCTACCATTAGTTATGTTATAAATGTTACTGTACTAACGGATATTATTAATATACAGTGGTTACCATTAGTTGTGTTATTAATATTACTGTAATAACCTATATTATTAATATAAAGTGGCTACCATCAGCTGTGTTATAAATCTTACTTTAATAATAAATATTATTAATATACAGTTGCTACCATTAGCTGTGTTATTAATATCACTGTAATAACCTATATTATTAATATACATTGGCTACCATTAGGTATGTTATTAATATTACTGTAATAACCTATATTATTAATATACAGTGGCTAACATTAGTTATGTTATTAATGTCACTGTAATAACCTATATTATTAATATACAGTGGCTAACATTAGATTTGTTATTAATATCACTGTAATTATGGATATTATTGATATAAAGTGGCTATCATTAGTTGTATTATAAATGTTACTGTAATATATATTATTAATATACAGTTGATACCACTAGTTGTGTTATTAATGTCACTGTAATAACGGATATTATTAATATACATTGGCTACCATTAGTTATGTTATTAATATTACTATAATAACCTATATTATTAATATATAGTGGCTAACATTAGTTGTGTTATTAATGCCACTGTAGTAACCTATATTATTAATATACAGTGGCTAACATTAGTTGTGTTATTAATGTTACCTTTATAACAGATATTATTAATATACAGTTTCTACCATTAGTTGTGTTATTAATGTTACCTTTATAACAGATATTATTAATATACAGTTTCTACCATTAGTTGTGTTATTAATGTTACCTTTATAACAGATATTATATATATACAGTGGATACCATTAGTTGTGTTATTAATGTCACTGTAATAAACAATATTGTTAATATACATTGGCTAACATTAGTTTTGTTATTAATGTCACTGATATAACCAATATTATTAATATAAAGTGGCTAACATTAGTTATGTTAGTAATGTTACTATAATAACAGATATTATTAATATACAGTGGCTACCATTAGTTATGTTATTAATGGTACTGTAATAACCTATATTATTAATATACCGTTGCTACCATTAGTTGTGTTATTAATGTTACTGCAATAATCTATATTAATAATATACAGTGGCTACCATTAGTTGTGTTATTACTGTTACTGTAATAACCTATATTATTAATATACATTGGCTACCATTAGTTTTGTTATTAATGTTACTGTAATAACGGATATTATTAATATACATTGGCTAACATTAGTTGTGTTATTAATGTTAATGTGATAACGGATATTATTAATATACAGTGGTTACCATTAGTTGTGTTATAAATGTTACTGTAATAACCTATATTATTAATATACAGTGGCTAACATTAGTTGTGTTATTAATATTACTGTAATTATGGATATTATTGATATAAAGTGGCTATCATTAGTTGTATTATAAATGTTACGGTAATAATATATATTATTAATATACAATTGCTACCATTAGTTGTGTTATTAATGTCACTGTAATAACCAATATTATTAATATACAGTATCTACCATTAGTTGTGTTATTAATATTACTGTAATAACGGATATTATTAATATACAGTTGCTACCATTAGTTTTGTTATTAATGACACTGTAATAACGGATATTATTAATATACATTGGCTACCATTAGTTATGTTATTATGTTACTGTAATAACCTATATTATTAATATACAGTTGCTACCATTAGTTGTGTTATTAATATTACTGTAATAACCTATATTACTAATATACAGTTGCTACCATTAGTTATGTTATTAATGTTACTGTAATAATCTATATTATTAATATACAGTTGCTACCATTAGTTATGTATTAATGTCACTGTAATAACATATATTATTAATATACCATTAGTTGTATTATTAATGATACTGTAATAACCATTATTATTAATATACAGTGGCTAACATTAGTTGTGTTATTAATGTCACTGTAATAACGGATTTTATTAATATGCAGTGTCTACCATTAGTTGTGTTATTAATTTCACTGTAATAACCAATGTTATTAATATACAGTGGCTACCATTAGTTGTGTTATTAATGTCACTGCAATAATCTATATTATTAATATACAGTCGCTACCATTAGTTGTGTTATTAATGTCACTGTAATAACGGATATTATTAATATAAAGTGGCTACCATTAGTTATGTTATAAATGTTACTGTAATAACGGATATTATTAATATACAGTGGTTACCATTAGTTTTGTTATTAATGTCACTGTAATAACGTATATTATTAATATACAGTGGCTACCATTAGTTATGTTATTAATGTTACTGTAATAATCTATATTATTAATATACAGTGACTATCATTAGTTGTGTTATTAATGTCACTGTATAAACAATATTATCAATATACAGTGGTTACCATTAATTGTGTTATTAATGTTACTATAATAACAAATATTATTAATATACAGTGGCTTCCATTAATTGTGTTATTAATGTTACTGTAATAACCTATATTATTAATATACAGTCACTACCATTAGTTGTGTTATTAATGTTACTGTAATAAAGAATATTATTAATATAAGTGGCTACTATTAGTTCTGTTATTAATGTTACTGTCATGATCTATATTATCAATATACAGTGACTACCATTAGTTGTGTTATTAATATCACTGTAATTATGGATATTATTAATATACAGTGGATACCATTATTTGTGTTATTAATGTCACTGTAATAACCTATATTGTTAATATACATTGGCTAACATTAGTTGTGTTATTAATGTTACAGTAATAATATATATTATTAATATACAGTCGCTACCATTAATTGTGTTATTAAAGTCACTGTAATAACATATATTATTAATATACAGTGGTTACCATTAGTTGTATTATTAATGATACTGTAATAACCAATATTATCAATATAAAGTGGCTAACATTAGTTGTGTTATTAATGTTACTGTAATAACGGATATTATTAATATAAAGTGGCTACCATTAGTTATGTTATAAATGTTACTGTACTAACGGATATTATTAATATACAGTGGTTACCATTAGTTGTGTTATTAATATTACTGTAATAACCTATATTATTAATATAAAGTGGCTACCATTAGCTGTGTTATAAATCTTACTTTAATAATAAATATTATTAATATACAGTTGCTACCATTAGCTGTGTTATTAATGTCACTGTAATAACCTATATTATTAATATACATTGGCTACCATTAGTTATGTTATTAATATTACTGTAATAACCTATATTATTAATATACAGTGGCTAACATTAGTTATGTTATTAATGTCACTGTAATAACCTATATTATTAATATACAGTGGCTAACATTAGATTTGTTATTAATATCACTGTAATTATGGATATTATTGATATAAAGTGGCTATCATTAGTTGTATTATAAATGTTACTGTAATATATATTATTAATATACAGTTGCTACCACTAGTTGTGTTATTAATGTCACTGTAATAACGGATATTATTAATATACATTGGCTACCATTAGTTATGTTATTAATATTACTATAATAACCTATATTATTAATATATAGTGGCTAACATTAGTTGTGTTATTAATGCCACTGTAGTAACCTATATTATTAATATACAGTGGCTAACATTAGTTGTGTTATTAATGTTACCTTTATAACAGATATTATTAATATATAGTTTCTACCATTAGTTGTGTTATTAATGTTACCTTTATAACAGATATTATTAATATACAGTTTCTACCATTAGTTGTGTTATTAATGTTACCTTTATAACAGATATTATTAATATACAGTGGATACCATTAGTTGTGTTATTAATGTCACTGTAATAAACAATATTGTTAATATACATTGGCTAACATTAGTTTTGTTATTAATGTCACTGATATAACCAATATTATTAATATAAAGTGGCTAACATTAGTTATGTTAGTAATGTTACTATAATAACAGATATTATTAATATACAGTGGCTACCATTAGTTATGTTATTAATGGTACTGTAATAACCTATATTATTAATATACCGTTGCTACCATTAGTTGTGTTATTAATGTTACTGCAATAATCTATATTAATAATATACAGTGGCTACCATTAGTTGTGTTATTACTGTTACTGTAATAACCTATATTATTAATATACATTGGCTACCATTAGTTTTGTTATTAATGTTACTGTAATAACGGATATTATTAATATACATTGGCTAACATTAGTTGTGTTATTAATGTTAATGTGATAACGGATATTATTAATATACAGTGGTTACCATTAGTTGTGTTATAAATGTTACTGTAATAACCTATATTATTAATATACAGTGGCTAACATTAGTTGTGTTATTAATATTACTGTAATTATGGATATTATTGATATAAAGTGGCTATCATTAGTTGTATTATAAATGTTACGGTAATAATATATATTATTAATATACAATTGCTACCATTAGTTGTGTTATTAATGTCACTGTAATAACCAATATTATTAATATACAGTATCTACCATTAGTTGTGTTATTAATATTACTGTAATAACGGATATTATTAATATACAGTTGCTACCATTAGTTTTGTTATTAATGTCACTGTAATAACGGATATTATTAATATACATTGGCTACCATTAGTTATGTTATTAATATTATTATAATAAACTATATTATTAATATATAGTGGCTAACATTAGTTGTGTTATTAATGCCACTGTAATAACCTATATTGTTAATATACATTGGCTAACATTAGTTGTGTTATTAATGTCACTGTAATAACGGATATTATAAATATAAAGTGGCTAACATTCGTGTTGTTATAAATGTTACTGTAATAATAGATATTATTAATACATAGTGACTACCTTTAGTTGTGTTAGTAATGTCACTGTAATAACCTATATTATTAATATACAGTGGCTACCATTAGCTGTGCTATTAATGTCACTGTAATAACGGATATTATTAATATACAGTAGTTACCATTAGTTGTGTTATTAATATTACTGTAATAACCTATATTATTAATAAAAAGTGGCTACCATTAGCTGTGTTATAAATCTTACATTAATAATAGATATTATTAATATACAGTGGCTAACATTAGTTGTGTTATTAATGTCACTGTAATAACCTATATTATTAATATACAGTGGCTAACATTAGTTGTGTTATTAATATTACTGTAATAATAGATATTATTAATATAAAGTGGCTACCATTAGCTGTGTTATAAATCTTACATTAATAATAGATATTATTAATATACAGTTGCTACCATTTGTTTTGTTATTAATGTCACTGTAATAACGGATATTATTAATATACATTGGCTACCATTAGTTATGTTATTAATATTATTATAATAAACTATATTATTAATATACAGTTGCTACCATTAGTTGTGTTATTAATGTTACCTTTATAACAGATATTATTAATATACAGTAGCTACCATTAGTTATGTTATTAATGTTACTGTAATAACCTATATTATTAATATACAGTTGCTACCATTAGTTGTGTTATTAATATTACTGTAATAACCTATATTATTAATATACAGTTGCTACCATTAGTTGTGTTATTAATGTCACTGTAATAACCAATATTGTTAATATACATTGGCTAACATTAGTTGTGTTATTAATGTCACTATAATAACCTATATTATTAATATACAGTGGCTACAATTAGCTGTGCTATTAATGTCACTGTAATAACGGATATTATTAATATACAGTAGTTACCATTAGTTGTGTTATTAATATTACTGTAATAACCTATATTATTAATAAAAAGTGGCTACCATTAGCTGTGTTATAAATCTTACATTAATAATAGATATTATTAATATACAGTGGCTAACATTAGTTGTGTTATTAATGTCACTGTAATAACCTATATTATTAATATACAGTGGCTAACATTAGTTGTGTTATTAATATTACTGTAATAATAGATATTATTAATATAAAGTGGCTACCATTAGCTGTGTTATAAATCTTACATTAATAATAGATATTATTAATATACAGTTGCTACCATTAGTTTTGTTATTAATGTCACTGTAATAACGGATATTATTAATATACATTGGCTACCATTAGTTATGTTATAAATGTTACTGTACTAATAGATATTATTAATATATAGTGACTACCTTTAGTTGTGTTAGTAATGATACTGTAATAACCTATATTATTAATATACAGTTGCTACCATTAGCTGTGCTATTAATGTCACTGTATTAACGGATATTATTATTATACAGTGGCTACCATTAGTTGTGTTATTAATATTACTGTAATAACCTATATTATTAATATACATTGGCTACCATTAGTTATGTTATTAATATTACAGTAATAAACTATATTATTAATATACAGTGGCTAACATTAGTTGTGTTATTAATGTCACTATAATAACCTATATTATTAATATACAGTGGCTAACATTAGTTGTGTTATTAATATTACTGTAATAATAGATAGTATTAATATACAGTGGCTACCATTAGTTATGTTATAAATTTTACTGTAATAACCTATATTATTAATATATAGTGCTACCATTAATTGTGTTATTAATGTCACTGTAATAACATATATTATTAATATACCATTAGTTGTATTATTAATTTCACTGTAATAACCAATGTTATTAATATACAGTAGCTACCATTAGTTGTGTTATTAATGTTACTGCAATAATCTATATTATTAATATACAGTGGCTACCATTAATTGTGTTATTAATGTCACTGTAATAACATATATTATTAATATAAAGTGGCTACCATTAGTTATGTTATAAATGTTACTGCATTAATCTATATTAATAATATACAGTGGCTACCATTAGTTGTGTTATTAATGTTACCTTTATAACAGATATTATTAATATACAGTAGCTACCATTTGTTAAGTTATTAATGTTACTGTAATAACCTATATTATTAATATACAGTTGCTACCATTAGTTGTGTTATTAATATTACTGTAATAACCAATATTATTAATATACAGTTGCTACCATTAGTTGTGTTATTAATATTACTGTAATAATAGATATTATTAATATACAGTTGCTACCATTAGTTGTGTTATTAATGTTACTGCATTAATCTATATTAATAATATACAGTGGCTACCATTAGTTGTGTTATTAATGTCACTGATATAACCAATATTATTAATATAAAGTGGCTAACATTAGTTATGTTAGTAATGTTACTATAATAACAGATATTATTAATATACAGTTGCTACCATTAGTTGTGTTATTAATGTTACCTTTATAACAGATATTATTAATATACAGTAGCTACCATTTGTTATGTTATTAATGTTACTGTAATAACCTATATTATTAATATACAGTTGCTACCATTAGTTGTGTTATTAATATTACTGTAATAACCAATATTATTAATATACAGTTGCTACCATTAGTTGTGTTATTAATGTCACTGTAATAACCAATATTGTTAATATACATTGGCTAACATTAGTTGTGTTATTAATGTCACTGTAATAACGGATATTATTAATATAAAGTGGCTACCATTCGTTGTGTTATAAATGTTACTGTAATAATAGATATTATTAATACATAGTGACTACCTTTAGTTGTGTTAGTAATGTCACTGTAATAACCTATATTATTAATATACAGTGGCTACCATTAGCTGTGCTATTAATGTCACTGTAATAACGGATATTATTAATATACAGTAGTTACCATTAGTTGTGTTATTAATATTACTGTAATAACCTATATTATTAATAAAAAGTGGCTACCATTAGCTGTGTTATAAATCTTACATTAATAATAGATATTATTAATATACAGTGGCTAACATTAGTTGTGTTATTAATGTCACTGTAATAACCTATATTATTAATATACAGTGGCTAACATTAGTTGTGTTATTAATATTACTGTAATAATAGATATTATTAATATAAAGTGGCTACCATTAGCTGTGTTATAAATCTTACATTAATAATAGATATTATTAATATACAGTTGCTACCATTTGTTTTGTTATTAATGTCACTGTAATAACGGATATTATTAATATACATTGGCTACCATTAGTTATGTTATTAATATTATTATAATAAACTATATTATTAATATACAGTTGCTACCATTAGTTGTGTTATTAATGTTACCTTTATAACAGATATTATTAATATACAGTAGCTACCATTAGTTATGTTATTAATGTTACTGTAATAACCTATATTATTAATATACAGTTGCTACCATTAGTTGTGTTATTAATATTACTGTAATAACCTATATTATTAATATACAGTTGCTACCATTAGTTGTGTTATTAATGTCACTGTAATAACCAATATTGTTAATATACATTGGCTAACATTAGTTGTGTTATTAATGTCACTATAATAACCTATATTATTAATATACAGTGGCTACCATTAGCTGTGCTATTAATGTCACTGTAATAACGGATATTATTAATATACAGTAGTTACCATTAGTTGTGTTATTAATATTACTGTAATAACCTATATTATTAATAAAAAGTGGCTACCATTAGCTGTGTTATAAATCTTACATTAATAATAGATATTATTAATATACAGTGGCTAACATTAGTTGTGTTATTAATGTCACTGTAATAACCTATATTATTAATATACAGTGGCTAACATTAGTTGTGTTATTAATATTACTGTAATAATAGATATTATTAATATAAAGTGGCTACCATTAGCTGTGTTATAAATCTTACATTAATAATAGATATTATTAATATACAGTTGCTACCATTAGTTTTGTTATTAATGTCACTGTAATAACGGATATTATTAATATACATTGGCTACCATTAGTTATGTTATAAATGTTACTGTACTAATAGATATTATTAATATATAGTGACTACCTTTAGTTGTGTTAGTAATGATACTGTAATAACCTATATTATTAATATACAGTTGCTACCATTAGCTGTGCTATTAATGTCACTGTATTAACGGATATTATTATTATACAGTGGCTACCATTAGTTGTGTTATTAATATTACTGTAATAACCTATATTATTAATATACATTGGCTACCATTAGTTATGTTATTAATATTACAGTAATAAACTATATTATTAATATACAGTGGCTAACATTAGTTGTGTTATTAATGTCACTATAATAACCTATATTATTAATATACAGTGGCTAACATTAGTTGTGTTATTAATATTACTGTAATAATAGATAGTATTAATATACAGTGGCTACCATTAGTTATGTTATACATTTTACTGTAATAACCTATATTATTAATATATAGTGCTACCATTAATTGTGTTATTAATGTCACTGTAATAACATATATTATTAATATACCATTAGTTGTATTATTAATTTCACTGTAATAACCAATGTTATTAATATACAGTAGCTACCATTAGTTGTGTTATTAATGTTACTGCAATAATCTATATTATTAATATACAGTGGCTACCATTAATTGTGTTATTAATGTCACTGTAATAACATATATTATTAATATAAAGTGGCTACCATTAGTTATGTTATAAATGTTACTGCATTAATCTATATTAATAATATACAGTGGCTACCATTAGTTGTGTTATTAATGTTACCTTTATAACAGATATTATTAATATACAGTAGCTACCATTTGTTAAGTTATTAATGTTACTGTAATAACCTATATTATTAATATACAGTTGCTACCATTAGTTGTGTTATTAATATTACTGTAATAACCAATATTATTAATATACAGTTGCTACCATTAGTTGTGTTATTAATATTACTGTAATAATAGATATTATTAATATACAGTTGCTACCATTAGTTGTGTTATTAATGTTACTGCATTAATCTATATTAATAATATACAGTGGCTACCATTAGTTGTGTTATTAATGTCACTGATATAACCAATATTATTAATATAAAGTGGCTAACATTAGTTATGTTAGTAATGTTACTATAATAACAGATATTATTAATATACAGTTGCTACCATTAGTTGTGTTATTAATGTTACCTTTATAACAGATATTATTAATATACAGTAGCTACCATTTGTTATGTTATTAATGTTACTGTAATAACCTATATTATTAATATACAGTTGCTACCATTAGTTGTGTTATTAATATTACTGTAATAACCAATATTATTAATATACAGTTGCTACCATTAGTTGTGTTATTAATGTCACTGTAATAACCAATATTGTTAATATACATTGGCTAACATTAGTTGTGTTATTAATGTCACTGTAATAACGGATATTATTAATATAAAGTGGCTACCATTCGTTGTGTTATAAATGTTACTGTAATAATAGATATTATTAATACATAGTGACTACCTTTAGTTGTGTTAGTAATGTCACTGTAATAACCTATATTATTAATATACAGTGGCTACCATTAGCTGTGCTATTAATGTCACTGTAATAACGGATATTATTAATATACAGTAGTTACCATTAGTTGTGTTATTAATATTACTGTAATAACCTATATTATTAATAAAAAGTGGCTACCATTAGCTGTGTTATACATCTTACATTAATAATAGATATTATTAATATACAGTGGCTAACATTAGTTGTGTTATTAATGTCACTGTAATAACCTATATTATTAATATACAGTGGCTAACATTAGTTGTGTTATTAATATTACTGTAATAATATATATTATTAATATAAAGTGGCTACCATTAGCTGTGTTATAAATCTTACATTAATAAGAGATATTATTAATATACAGTTGCTACCATTAGTTTTGTTATTAATGTCACTGTAATAACGGATATTATTAATATACATTGGCTACCATTAGTTATGTTATTAATATTATTATAATAAACTATATTATTAATATATATTGGCTAACATTAGTTGTGTTATTAATGCCACTGTAATAACCTATATTATTAATATACAGTGGCTAACATTAGTTTTATTATTAATATTACTGTAATAATAGATATTATTAATATACAGTAGTTACCATTAGTTGTGTTATTAATATTACTGTAATAACCTATATTATTAATAAAAAGTGGCTACCATTAGCTGTGTTATAAATCTTACATTAATAATAGATATTATTAATATACAGTGGCTAACATTAGTTGTGTTATTAATGTCACTGTAATAACCTATATTATTAATATACAGTGGCTAACATTAGTTGTGTTATTAATATTACTGTAATAATAGATATTATTAATATAAAGTGGCTACCATTAGCTGTGTTATAAATCTTACATTAATAATAGATATTATTAATATACAGTTGCTACCATTAGTTATGTTATAAATGTTACTGTAATAACCAATATTATTAATATACAGTGGCTAATATTAGTTTTGTTATTAATGTCACTGTAATAACGTATATTATTAATATACAGTGGCTTCCATTAGTTGTGTTATTAATGTTACTGTAATAATCTATATTATTAATATACAGTGACTACCATTAGTTGTGTTATTAATGTCACTGTATAAACAATATTATCAATATACAGTGGTTACCATTAGTTGTGTTATTAATGTTACTATAATAACAAATATTATTAATATACATTGGCTACCATTAGTTATGTTATTAATATTATTATAATAAACTATATTATTAATATATAGTGGCTAACATTAGTTGTGTTATTAATGCCACTGTAATAACCTATATTATTAATATACAGTGGCTAACATTAGTTGTGTTATTAATATTACTGTAATAATAGATATTATTAATATAAAGTTGCTACCATTAGTTGTGTTATTAATGTTACCTTTATAACAGATATTATTAATATACAGTAGCTACCATTAGTTATGTTATTAATGTTAATGTAATAACCTATATTATTAATATACAGTTGCTACCATTAGTTGTGTTATTAATATTACTGTAATAACCTATATTACTAATATACAGTTGCTACCATTAGTTATGTTATTAATGTTACTGTAATAATCTATATTATTAATATACAGTTGCTACCATTAGTTATGTATTAATGTCACTGTAATAACATATATTATTAATATACCATTAGTTGTATTATTAATGATACTGTAATAACCATTATTATTAATATACAGTGGCTAACATTAGTTGTGTTATTAATGTCACTGTAATAACGGATATTATTAATATGCAGTATCTACCATTAGTTGTGTTATTAATTTCACTGTAATAACCAATGTTATTAATATACAGTGGCTACCATTAGTTGTGTTATTAATGTCACTGCAATAATCTATATTATTAATATACAGTCGCTACCATTAGTTGTGTTATTAATGTCACTGTAATAACGGATATTATTAATATAAAGTGGCTACCATTAGTTATGTTATAAATGTTACTGTAATAACGGATATTATTAATATACAGTGGTTACCATTAGTTTTGTTATTAATGTCACTGTAATAACGTATATTATTAATATACAGTGGCTACCATTAGTTATGTTATTAATGTTACTGTAATAATCTATATTATTAATATACAGTGACTATCATTAGTTGTGTTATTAATGTCACTGTATAAACAATATTATCAATATACAGTGGTTACCATTAATTGTGTTATTAATGTTACTATAATAACAAATATTATTAATATACAGTGGCTTCCATTAATTGTGTTATTAATGTTACTGTAATAACCTATATTATTAATATACAGTCACTACCATTAGTTGTGTTATTAATGTTACTGTAATAAAGAATATTATTAATATAAGTGGCTACTATTAGTTCTGTTATTAATGTTACTGTCATAATCTATATTATCAATATACAGTGACTACCATTAGTTGTGTTATTAATATCAGTGTAATTATGGATATTATTAATATACAGTGGATACCATTATTTGTGTTATTAATGTCACTGTAATAACCTATATTGTTAATATACATTGGCTAACATTAGTTGTGTTATTAATGTTACAGTAATAATATATATTATTAATATACAGTCGCTACCATTAATTGTGTTATTAAAGTCACTGTAATAACATATATTATTAATATACAGTGGTTACCATTAGTTGTATTATTAATGATACTGTAATAACCAATATTATCAATATACAGTGGCTAACATTAGTTGTGTTATTAATGTTACTGTAATAACGGATATTATTAATATAAAGTGGCTACCATTAGTTATGTTATAAATGTTACTGTACTAACGGATATTATTAATATACAGTGGTTACCATTAGTTGTGTTATTAATATTACTGTAATAACCTATATTATTAATATAAAGTGGCTACCATCAGCTGTGTTATAAATCTTACTTTAATAATAAATATTATTAATATACAGTTGCTACCATTAGCTGTGTTATTAATATCACTGTAATAACCTATATTATTAATATACATTGGCTACCATTAGGTATGTTATTAATATTACTGTAATAACCTATATTATTAATATACAGTGGCTAACATTAGTTATGTTATTAATGTCACTGTAATAACCTATATTATTAATATACAGTGGCTAACATTAGATTTGTTATTAATATCACTGTAATTATGGATATTATTGATATAAAGTGGCTATCATTAGTTGTATTATAAATGTTACTGTAATATATATTATTAATATACAGTTGATACCACTAGTTGTGTTATTAATGTCACTGTAATAACGGATATTATTAATATACATTGGCTACCATTAGTTATGTTATTAATATTACTATAATAACCTATATTATTAATATATAGTGGCTAACATTAGTTGTGTTATTAATGCCACTGTAGTAACCTATATTATTAATATACAGTGGCTAACATTAGTTGTGTTATTAATGTTACCTTTATAACAGATATTATTAATATACAGTTTCTACCATTAGTTGTGTTATTAATGTTACCTTTATAACAGATATTATTAATATACAGTTTCTACCATTAGTTGTGTTATTAATGTTACCTTTATAACAGATATTATATATATACAGTGGATACCATTAGTTGTGTTATTAATGTCACTGTAATAAACAATATTGTTAATATACATTGGCTAACATTAGTTTTGTTATTAATGTCACTGATATAACCAATATTATTAATATAAAGTGGCTAACATTAGTTATGTTAGTAATGTTACTATAATAACAGATATTATTAATATACAGTGGCTACCATTAGTTATGTTATTAATGGTACTGTAATAACCTATATTATTAATATACCGTTGCTACCATTAGTTGTGTTATTAATGTTACTGCAATAATCTATATTAATAATATACAGTGGCTACCATTAGTTGTGTTATTACTGTTACTGTAATAACCTATATTATTAATATACATTGGCTACCATTAGTTTTGTTATTAATGTTACTGTAATAACGGATATTATTAATATACATTGGCTAACATTAGTTGTGTTATTAATGTTAATGTGATAACGGATATTATTAATATACAGTGGTTACCATTAGTTGTGTTATAAATGTTACTGTAATAACCTATATTATTAATATACAGTGGCTAACATTAGTTGTGTTATTAATATTACTGTAATTATGGATATTATTGATATAAAGTGGCTATCATTAGTTGTATTATAAATGTTACGGTAATAATATATATTATTAATATACAATTGCTACCATTAGTTGTGTTATTAATGTCACTGTAATAACCAATATTATTAATATACAGTATCTACCATTAGTTGTGTTATTAATATTACTGTAATAACGGATATTATTAATATACAGTTGCTACCATTAGTTTTGTTATTAATGACACTGTAATAACGGATATTATTAATATACATTGGCTACCATTAGTTATGTTATTATGTTACTGTAATAACCTATATTATTAATATACAGTTGCTACCATTAGTTGTGTTATTAATATTACTGTAATAACCTATATTACTAATATACAGTTGCTACCATTAGTTATGTTATTAATGTTACTGTAATAATCTATATTATTAATATACAGTTGCTACCATTAGTTATGTATTAATGTCACTGTAATAACATATATTATTAATATACCATTAGTTGTATTATTAATGATACTGTAATAACCATTATTATTAATATACAGTGGCTAACATTAGTTGTGTTATTAATGTCACTGTAATAACGGATTTTATTAATATGCAGTGTCTACCATTAGTTGTGTTATTAATTTCACTGTAATAACCAATGTTATTAATATACAGTGGCTACCATTAGTTGTGTTATTAATGTCACTGCAATAATCTATATTATTAATATACAGTCGCTACCATTAGTTGTGTTATTAATGTCACTGTAATAACGGATATTATTAATATAAAGTGGCTACCATTAGTTATGTTATAAATGTTACTGTAATAACGGATATTATTAATATACAGTGGTTACCATTAGTTTTGTTATTAATGTCACTGTAATAACGTATATTATTAATATACAGTGGCTACCATTAGTTATGTTATTAATGTTACTGTAATAATCTATATTATTAATATACAGTGACTATCATTAGTTGTGTTATTAATGTCACTGTATAAACAATATTATCAATATACAGTGGTTACCATTAATTGTGTTATTAATGTTACTATAATAACAAATATTATTAATATACAGTGGCTTCCATTAATTGTGTTATTAATGTTACTGTAATAACCTATATTATTAATATACAGTCACTACCATTAGTTGTGTTATTAATGTTACTGTAATAAAGAATATTATTAATATAAGTGGCTACTATTAGTTCTGTTATTAATGTTACTGTCATGATCTATATTATCAATATACAGTGACTACCATTAGTTGTGTTATTAATATCACTGTAATTATGGATATTATTAATATACAGTGGATACCATTATTTGTGTTATTAATGTCACTGTAATAACCTATATTGTTAATATACATTGGCTAACATTAGTTGTGTTATTAATGTTACAGTAATAATATATATTATTAATATACAGTCGCTACCATTAATTGTGTTATTAAAGTCACTGTAATAACATATATTATTAATATACAGTGGTTACCATTAGTTGTATTATTAATGATACTGTAATAACCAATATTATCAATATAAAGTGGCTAACATTAGTTGTGTTATTAATGTTACTGTAATAACGGATATTATTAATATAAAGTGGCTACCATTAGTTATGTTATAAATGTTACTGTACTAACGGATATTATTAATATACAGTGGTTACCATTAGTTGTGTTATTAATATTACTGTAATAACCTATATTATTAATATAAAGTGGCTACCATTAGCTGTGTTATAAATCTTACTTTAATAATAAATATTATTAATATACAGTTGCTACCATTAGCTGTGTTATTAATGTCACTGTAATAACCTATATTATTAATATACATTGGCTACCATTAGTTATGTTATTAATATTACTGTAATAACCTATATTATTAATATACAGTGGCTAACATTAGTTATGTTATTAATGTCACTGTAATAACCTATATTATTAATATACAGTGGCTAACATTAGATTTGTTATTAATATCACTGTAATTATGGATATTATTGATATAAAGTGGCTATCATTAGTTGTATTATAAATGTTACTGTAATATATATTATTAATATACAGTTGCTACCACTAGTTGTGTTATTAATGTCACTGTAATAACGGATATTATTAATATACATTGGCTACCATTAGTTATGTTATTAATATTACTATAATAACCTATATTATTAATATATAGTGGCTAACATTAGTTGTGTTATTAATGCCACTGTAGTAACCTATATTATTAATATACAGTGGCTAACATTAGTTGTGTTATTAATGTTACCTTTATAACAGATATTATTAATATATAGTTTCTACCATTAGTTGTGTTATTAATGTTACCTTTATAACAGATATTATTAATATACAGTTTCTACCATTAGTTGTGTTATTAATGTTACCTTTATAACAGATATTATTAATATACAGTGGATACCATTAGTTGTGTTATTAATGTCACTGTAATAAACAATATTGTTAATATACATTGGCTAACATTAGTTTTGTTATTAATGTCACTGATATAACCAATATTATTAATATAAAGTGGCTAACATTAGTTATGTTAGTAATGTTACTATAATAACAGATATTATTAATATACAGTGGCTACCATTAGTTATGTTATTAATGGTACTGTAATAACCTATATTATTAATATACCGTTGCTACCATTAGTTGTGTTATTAATGTTACTGCAATAATCTATATTAATAATATACAGTGGCTACCATTAGTTGTGTTATTACTGTTACTGTAATAACCTATATTATTAATATACATTGGCTACCATTAGTTTTGTTATTAATGTTACTGTAATAACGGATATTATTAATATACATTGGCTAACATTAGTTGTGTTATTAATGTTAATGTGATAACGGATATTATTAATATACAGTGGTTACCATTAGTTGTGTTATAAATGTTACTGTAATAACCTATATTATTAATATACAGTGGCTAACATTAGTTGTGTTATTAATATTACTGTAATTATGGATATTATTGATATAAAGTGGCTATCATTAGTTGTATTATAAATGTTACGGTAATAATATATATTATTAATATACAATTGCTACCATTAGTTGTGTTATTAATGTCACTGTAATAACCAATATTATTAATATACAGTATCTACCATTAGTTGTGTTATTAATATTACTGTAATAACGGATATTATTAATATACAGTTGCTACCATTAGTTTTGTTATTAATGTCACTGTAATAACGGATATTATTAATATACATTGGCTACCATTAGTTATGTTATTAATATTATTATAATAAACTATATTATTAATATATAGTGGCTAACATTAGTTGTGTTATTAATGCCACTGTAATAACCTATATTGTTAATATACATTGGCTAACATTAGTTGTGTTATTAATGTCACTGTAATAACGGATATTATAAATATAAAGTGGCTAACATTCGTGTTGTTATAAATGTTACTGTAATAATAGATATTATTAATACATAGTGACTACCTTTAGTTGTGTTAGTAATGTCACTGTAATAACCTATATTATTAATATACAGTGGCTACCATTAGCTGTGCTATTAATGTCACTGTAATAACGGATATTATTAATATACAGTAGTTACCATTAGTTGTGTTATTAATATTACTGTAATAACCTATATTATTAATAAAAAGTGGCTACCATTAGCTGTGTTATAAATCTTACATTAATAATAGATATTATTAATATACAGTGGCTAACATTAGTTGTGTTATTAATGTCACTGTAATAACCTATATTATTAATATACAGTGGCTAACATTAGTTGTGTTATTAATATTACTGTAATAATAGATATTATTAATATAAAGTGGCTACCATTAGCTGTGTTATAAATCTTACATTAATAATAGATATTATTAATATACAGTTGCTACCATTTGTTTTGTTATTAATGTCACTGTAATAACGGATATTATTAATATACATTGGCTACCATTAGTTATGTTATTAATATTATTATAATAAACTATATTATTAATATACAGTTGCTACCATTAGTTGTGTTATTAATGTTACCTTTATAACAGATATTATTAATATACAGTAGCTACCATTAGTTATGTTATTAATGTTACTGTAATAACCTATATTATTAATATACAGTTGCTACCATTAGTTGTGTTATTAATATTACTGTAATAACCTATATTATTAATATACAGTTGCTACCATTAGTTGTGTTATTAATGTCACTGTAATAACCAATATTGTTAATATACATTGGCTAACATTAGTTGTGTTATTAATGTCACTATAATAACCTATATTATTAATATACAGTGGCTACAATTAGCTGTGCTATTAATGTCACTGTAATAACGGATATTATTAATATACAGTAGTTACCATTAGTTGTGTTATTAATATTACTGTAATAACCTATATTATTAATAAAAAGTGGCTACCATTAGCTGTGTTATAAATCTTACATTAATAATAGATATTATTAATATACAGTGGCTAACATTAGTTGTGTTATTAATGTCACTGTAATAACCTATATTATTAATATACAGTGGCTAACATTAGTTGTGTTATTAATATTACTGTAATAATAGATATTATTAATATAAAGTGGCTACCATTAGCTGTGTTATAAATCTTACATTAATAATAGATATTATTAATATACAGTTGCTACCATTAGTTTTGTTATTAATGTCACTGTAATAACGGATATTATTAATATACATTGGCTACCATTAGTTATGTTATAAATGTTACTGTACTAATAGATATTATTAATATATAGTGACTACCTTTAGTTGTGTTAGTAATGATACTGTAATAACCTATATTATTAATATACAGTTGCTACCATTAGCTGTGCTATTAATGTCACTGTATTAACGGATATTATTATTATACAGTGGCTACCATTAGTTGTGTTATTAATATTACTGTAATAACCTATATTATTAATATACATTGGCTACCATTAGTTATGTTATTAATATTACAGTAATAAACTATATTATTAATATACAGTGGCTAACATTAGTTGTGTTATTAATGTCACTATAATAACCTATATTATTAATATACAGTGGCTAACATTAGTTGTGTTATTAATATTACTGTAATAATAGATAGTATTAATATACAGTGGCTACCATTAGTTATGTTATAAATTTTACTGTAATAACCTATATTATTAATATATAGTGCTACCATTAATTGTGTTATTAATGTCACTGTAATAACATATATTATTAATATACCATTAGTTGTATTATTAATTTCACTGTAATAACCAATGTTATTAATATACAGTAGCTACCATTAGTTGTGTTATTAATGTTACTGCAATAATCTATATTATTAATATACAGTGGCTACCATTAATTGTGTTATTAATGTCACTGTAATAACATATATTATTAATATAAAGTGGCTACCATTAGTTATGTTATAAATGTTACATCATTAATCTATATTAATAATATACAGTGGCTACCATTAGTTGTGTTATTAATGTTACCTTTATAACAGATATTATTAATATACAGTAGCTACCATTTGTTAAGTTATTAATGTTACTGTAATAACCTATATTATTAATATACAGTTGCTACCATTAGTTGTGTTATTAATATTACTGTAATAACCAATATTATTAATATACAGTTGCTACCATTAGTTGTGTTATTAATATTACTGTAATAATAGATATTATTAATATACAGTTGCTACCATTAGTTGTGTTATTAATGTTACTGCATTAATCTATATTAATAATATACAGTGGCTACCATTAGTTGTGTTATTAATGTCACTGATATAACCAATATTATTAATATAAAGTGGCTAACATTAGTTATGTTAGTAATGTTACTATAATAACAGATATTATTAATATACAGTTGCTACCATTAGTTGTGTTATTAATGTTACCTTTATAACAGATATTATTAATATACAGTAGCTACCATTTGTTATGTTATTAATGTTACTGTAATAACCTATATTATTAATATACAGTTGCTACCATTAGTTGTGTTATTAATATTACTGTAATAACCAATATTATTAATATACAGTTGCTACCATTAGTTGTGTTATTAATGTCACTGTAATAACCAATATTGTTAATATACATTGGCTAACATTAGTTGTGTTATTAATGTCACTGTAATAACGGATATTATTAATATAAAGTGGCTACCATTCGTTGTGTTATAAATGTTACTGTAATAATAGATATTATTAATACATAGTGACTACCTTTAGTTGTGTTAGTAATGTCACTGTAATAACCTATATTATTAATATACAGTGGCTACCATTAGCTGTGCTATTAATGTCACTGTAATAACGGATATTATTAATATACAGTAGTTACCATTAGTTGTGTTATTAATATTACTGTAATAACCTATATTATTAATAAAAAGTGGCTACCATTAGCTGTGTTATAAATCTTACATTAATAATAGATATTATTAATATACAGTGGCTAACATTAGTTGTGTTATTAATGTCACTGTAATAACCTATATTATTAATATACAGTGGCTAACATTAGTTGTGTTATTAATATTACTGTAATAATAGATATTATTAATATAAAGTGGCTACCATTAGCTGTGTTATAAATCTTACATTAATAATAGATATTATTAATATACAGTTGCTACCATTTGTTTTGTTATTAATGTCACTGTAATAACGGATATTATTAATATACATTGGCTACCATTAGTTATGTTATTAATATTATTATAATAAACTATATTATTAATATACAGTTGCTACCATTAGTTGTGTTATTAATGTTACCTTTATAACAGATATTATTAATATACAGTAGCTACCATTAGTTATGTTATTAATGTTACTGTAATAACCTATATTATTAATATACAGTTGCTACCATTAGTTGTGTTATTAATATTACTGTAATAACCTATATTATTAATATACAGTTGCTACCATTAGTTGTGTTATTAATGTCACTGTAATAACCAATATTGTTAATATACATTGGCTAACATTAGTTGTGTTATTAATGTCACTATAATAACCTATATTATTAATATACAGTGGCTACCATTAGCTGTGCTATTAATGTCACTGTAATAACGGATATTATTAATATACAGTAGTTACCATTAGTTGTGTTATTAATATTTCTGTAATAACCTATATTATTAATAAAAAGTGGCTACCATTAGCTGTGTTATAAATCTTACATTAATAATAGATATTATTAATATACAGTGGCTAACATTAGTTGTGTTATTAATGTCACTGTAATAACCTATATTATTAATATAC
Organism: Osedax fenrisi; assembly: GCA_964019155.1. Taxonomy (NCBI): domain Eukaryota; kingdom Metazoa; phylum Annelida; class Polychaeta; order Sabellida; family Siboglinidae; genus Osedax; species Osedax fenrisi. Next base: position 56,528,971 of record OZ025243.1, read on the forward strand.
AGTGGCTAACATTAGTTGTGTTATTAATATTACTGTAATAATAGATATTATTAATATAAAGTGGCTACAATTAGCTGTGTTATAAATCTTACATTAATAATAGATATTATTAATATACAGTTGCTACCATTAGTTTTGTTATTAATGTCACTGTAATAACGGATATTATTAATATACATTGGCTACCATTAGTTATGTTATAAATGTTACTGTACTAATAGATATTATTAATATATAGTGACTACCTTTAGTTGTGTTAGTAATGATACTGTAATAACCTATATTATTAATATACAGTTGCTACCATTAGCTGTGCTATTAATGTCACTGTATTAACGGATATTATTATTATACAGTGGCTACCATTAGTTGTGTTATTAATATTACTGTAATAACCTATATTATTAATATACATTGGCTACCATTAGTTATGTTATTAATATTACAGTAATAAACTATATTATTAATATACAGTGGCTAACATTAGTTGTGTTATTAATGTCACTATAATAACCTATATTATTAATATACAGTGGCTAACATTAGTTGTGTTATTAATATTACTGTAATAATAGATAGTATTAATATACAGTGGCTACCATTAGTTATGTTATAAATTTTACTGTAATAACCTATATTATTAATATATAGTGCTACCATTAATTGTGTTATTAATGTCACTGTAATAACATATATTATTAATATACCATTAGTTGTATTATTAATTTCACTGTAATAACCAATGTTATTAATATACAGTAGCTACCATTAGTTGTGTTATTAATGTTACTGCAATAATCTATATTATTAATATACAGTGGCTACCATTAATTGTGTTATTAATGTCACTGTAATAACATATATTATTAATATAAAGTGGCTACCATTAGTTATGTTATAAATGTTACTGCATTAATCTATATTAATAATATACAGTGGCTACCATTAGTTGTGTTATTAATGTTACCTTTATAACAGATATTATTAATATACAGTAGCTACCATTTGTTAAGTTATTAATGTTACTGTAATAACCTATATTATTAATATACAGTTGCTACCATTAGTTGTGTTATTAATATTACTGTAATAACCAATATTATTAATATACAGTTGCTACCATTAGTTGTGTTATTAATATTACTGTAATAATAGATATTATTAATATACAGTTGCTACCATTAGTTGTGTTATTAATGTTACTGCATTAATCTATATTAATAATATACAGTGGCTACCATTAGTTGTGTTATTAATGTCACTGATATAACCAATATTATTAATATAAAGTGGCTAACATTAGTTATGTTAGTAATGTTACTATAATAACAGATATTATTAATATACAGTTGCTACCATTAGTTGTGTTATTAATGTTACCTTTATAACAGATATTATTAATATACAGTAGCTACCATTTGTTATGTTATTAATGTTACTGTAATAACCTATATTATTAATATACAGTTGCTACCATTAGTTGTGTTATTAATATTACTGTAATAACCAATATTATTAATATACAGTTGCTACCATTAGTTGTGTTATTAATGTCACTGTAATAACCAATATTGTTAATATACATTGGCTAACATTAGTTGTGTTATTAATGTCACTGTAATAACGGATATTATTAATATAAAGTGGCTACCATTCGTTGTGTTATAAATGTTACTGTAATAATAGATATTATTAATACATAGTGACTACCTTTAGTTGTGTTAGTAATGTCACTGTAATAACCTATATTATTAATATACAGTGGCTACCATTAGCTGTGCTATTAATGTCACTGTAATAACGGATATTATTAATATACAGTAGTTACCATTAGTTGTGTTATTAATATTACTGTAATAACCTATATTATTAATAAAAAGTGGCTACCATTAGCTGTGTTATACATCTTACATTAATAATAGATATTATTAATATACAGTGGCTAACATTAGTTGTGTTATTAATGTCACTGTAATAACCTATATTATTAATATACAGTGGCTAACATTAGTTGTGTTATTAATATTACTGTAATAATATATATTATTAATATAAAGTGGCTACCATTAGCTGTGTTATAAATCTTACATTAATAAGAGATATTATTAATATACAGTTGCTACCATTAGTTTTGTTATTAATGTCACTGTAATAACGGATATTATTAATATACATTGGCTACCATTAGTTATGTTATTAATATTATTATAATAAACTATATTATTAATATATATTGGCTAACATTAGTTGTGTTATTAATGCAACTGTAATAACCTATATTATTAATATACAGTGGCTAACATTAGTTTTATTATTAATATTACTGTAATAATAGATATTATTAATATACAGTAGTTACCATTAGTTGTGTTATTAATATTACTGTAATAACCTATATTATTAATAAAAAGTGGCTACCATTAGCTGTGTTATAAATCTTACATTAATAATAGATATTATTAATATACAGTGGCTAACATTAGTTGTGTTATTAATGTCACTGTAATAACCTATATTATTAATATACAGTGGCTAACATTAGTTGTGTTATTAATATTACTGTAATAATAGATATTATTAATATAAAGTGGCTACCATTAGCTGTGTTATAAATCTTACATTAATAATAGATATTATTAATATACAGTTGCTACCATTAGTTTTGTTATTAATGTCACTGTAATAACGGATATTATTAATATACATTGGCTACCATTAGTTATGTTATTAATATTATTATAATAAACTATATTATTAATATATAGTGGCTAACATTAGTTGTGTTATTAATGCCACTGTAATAACCTATATTATTAATATACAGTGGCTACCATTAGTTGTGTTATTAATATTACTGTAATAACCTATATTATTAATATACATTGGCTACCATTAATTGTGTTATTAATGTCACTGTAATAACATATTTTATTAATATAAAGTGGCTACCATTAGTTATGTTATAATTGTTACTGTACTAACGGATATTATTAATATACAGTGGTTACCATTAGTTGTGTTATTAATGTTACTGTAATAACGGATATTATTAATATACAGTTGCTACCATTAGCTGTGTTATTAATGTCACTGTAATAACCTATATTATTAATATACATTGGCTACCATTAGTTATGTTATTAATATTACTGTAATAACCTATATTATTAATATACAGTGGCTAACATTAGTTGTGTTATTAATGTCACTGTAATAACCTATATTATTAATATACAGTGGTTACCATTAGTTGTATTATTTATGATACTGTAATAACCAATGTTATTAATATACAGTAGCTACCATTAGTTGTGTTATTAATGTTACTGCAATAATCTATATTATTAATATACAGTGGCTACCATTAATTGTGTTATTAATGTCACTGTAATAACATATATTATTAATATAAAGTGGCTACCATTAGTTATGTTATAATTGTTACTGTACTAACGGATATTATTAATATACAGTGGTTACCATTAGTTGTGTTATTAATGTTACTGTAATAACGGATATTATTAATATACAGTTGCTACCATTAGCTGTGTTATTAATGTCACTGTAATAACCTATATTATTAATATACATTGGCTACCATTAGTTATGTTATTAATGTCACTGTAATAACCTATATTATTAATAATCAGTGGCTAACATTAGATTTGTTATTAATATCACTGTAATTATGGATATTATTGATATAAAGTGGCTATCATTAGTTGTATTATAAATGTTACTGTAATAATATATATTATTAATATACAGTTGCTACCACTAGTTGTGTTATTAATGTCACTGTAATAACGGATATTATTAATATACATTGGCTACCATTAGTTATGTTATTAATATTACTATAATAACCTATATTATTAATATATAGTGGCTAACATTAGTTGTGTTATTAATGCCATTGTAGTAACCTATATTAATATACAGTGGCTAACATTAGTTGTGTTATTAATATTACTGTAATAATAGATATTATTAATATACAGTTGCTACCATTAGTTGTGTTATTAATGTTACCTTTATAACAGATATTATTAATATACAGTTGCTACCATTAGTTGTGTTATTAATGTTACTGCAATAATCTATATTAATAATATACAGTGGCTACCATTAGTTGTGTTATTAATGTTACTGTAATAACCTATATTATTAATATACATTGGCTACCATTAGTTGTGTTATTAATGTTACTGTAATAACCAATATTATTAATATACAGTGGTTACCATTAGTTGTGTTATTAATGTCACTGTAATAAACTATATTATTAATATACAGTGGCTAACATTAGTTGTGTTATTAATATTACTGTAATAATAAATATTATTAATATACATTTGCTACCATTAGTTGTGTTATTAATATCACTGTAATAATAGATATTATTAATATACAGTGGCTACCATTAGTTATGTTATAAATTTTACTGTAATAACCTATATTAATAATATATAGTCGCTACCATTAATTGTGTTATTAATGTCACTGTAATAACATATATTATTAATATACAGTGGTTACTATTAGTTGTATTATTTATGATATTGTAATAACCAATGTTATTAATATACAGTAGCTACCATTAGTTGTGTTATTAATGTTACTGCAATAATCTATATTATTAATATACAGTGGCTACCATTAGTTGTGTTATTAATGTTACTGTGATAACGGATATTATTAATATACAGTGGTTACCATTAGTTATGTTATTAATGATACTGTAATAACCAATATTATTAATATAGGGTTTCTACCATTAGTTGTGTTATTAATGTTACTGCAATAATCTATATTATTAATATACAGTGGCTACCATTAGTTGTGTTATTAATGTCACTGTAATAACGGATATTATTAATATAAAGTGGCTACCATTAGTTATGTTATAAATGTACTGTAATAACGGATATTATTAATATACAGTGGTTACCATTAGTTTTGTTATTAATGTCACTGTAATAACGTATATTATTAATATACAGTGGCTTCCATTAGTTGTGTTATTAATGTTACTGTAATAACGGATATTATTAATATACAGTGGCTACCATTAGTTATGTTATTAATGTTACTGTAATAACATATATTATTAATATACAGTCACTACCATTAGTTGTGTTATTAATGTTACTGTAATAACGGATATTATTAATATAAGTGGCTACTATTAGTTATGTTATTAATGTTACTGTAATAATCTATATTATTAATATACAGTGGCTACCATTAGATGTGTTATTAATATCACTGTAATTATGGATATTATTAATATACAGTGGCTACCATTAGTTGTGTTATTAATTGTACTGTAATAACCTATATTATTAATATACATTGGCTACCATTTTTTATGTTATTAATATTACTCTAATAAACTATATTATTAATATACCGTGGCTAACATTAGTTGTGTTATTAATGTCACTGTAATAACCTATATTATTAATATACAGTGGCTAACATTAGTTGTGTTATTAATATCACTGTAATAATAGATATTATTAATATACAGTGGCTACCATTAGGTATGTTATAAATTGTACTGTAATAACCTATATTAATAATATATAGTCGCTACCATTAATTGTGTTATTAATGTCACTGTAATAACATATATTATTAATATACAGTGGTTACCATTAGTTGTATTATTTATGATACTGTAATAACCAATGTTATTAATATACAGTAGCTACCATTAGTTGTGTTATTAATGTTACTGCAATAATCTATATTATTAATATACAGTGGCTACCATTAGTTATGTTATTAATATTACTGTAATAAACTATATTATTAATATACAGTGGCAAAAATTAGTTGTGTTATTAATGTCACTGTAATAACGTATATTATTAATATACAGTTGTTTCCATTAGTTGTGTTATTAATATCACTGTAATAATAGATATTATTAATATACAGTGGCTACCATTAGTTATGTTATAAATTGTACTGTAATAACCTATATTAATAATATATAGTCGCTACCATTAGTTGTATTATTAATGATACTGTAATAACCAATATTATTAATATACAGTAGCTACCATTAGTTGTGTTATTAATGTTACTGCAATAATCTATATTATTAATATACAGTGGCTACCATTAGTTGTGTTATTAATGTCACTTTAATAACGGATATTATTAATATAAAGTGGCTACCATTAGTTATGTTATAAATGTTACTGTACTAACGGATATTATTAATATACAGTAGTTACCATTAGTTATGTTATAAATTTTACTGTAATAACCTACATTAATAATATATAGTCGCTACCATTAATTGTGTTATTAATGTCACTGTAATAACATATATTATTAATATACAGTGGTTACTATTAGTTGTATTATTTATGATATTGTAATAACCAATGTTATTAATATACAGTAGCTACCATTAGTTGTGTTATTAATGTTACTGCAATAATCTATATTATTAATATACAGTGGCTACCATTAGTTGTGTTATTAATGTTACTGTGATAACGGATATTATTAATATACAGTGGTTACCATTAGTTATGTTATTAATGATACTGTAATAACCAATATTATTAATATAGGGTTTCTACCATTAGTTGTGTTATTAATGTTACTGCAATAATCTATATTATTAATATACAGTGGCTACCATTAGTTGTGTTATTAATGTCACTGTAATAACGGATATTATTAATATAAAGTGGCTACCATTAGTTATGTTATAAATGTACTGTAATAACGGATATTATTAATATACAGTGGTTACCATTAGTTTTGTTATTAATGTCACTGTAATAACGTATATTATTAATATACAGTGGCTTCCATTAGTTGTGTTATTAATGTTACTGTAATAACGGATATTATTAATATACAGTGGCTACCATTACTTATGTTATTAATGTTACTGTAATAACATATATTATTAATATACAGTCACTACCATTAGTTGTGTTATTAATGTTACTGTAATAACGGATATTATTAATATAAGTGGCTACTATTAGTTATGTTATTAATGTTACTGTAATAATCTATATTATTAATATACAGTGGCTAACATTAGTTGTGTTATTAATATCACTGTAATAATAGATATTATTAATATACAGTGGCTACCATTAGTTATGTTATAAATTGTACTGTAATAACCTATATTAATAATATATAGTCGCTACCATTAATTGTGTTATTAATGTCACTGTAATAACATATATTATTAATATACAGTGGTTACCATTAGTTGTATTATTTATGATACTGTAATAACCAATGTTATTAATATACAGTAGCTACCATTAGTTGTGTTATTAATGTTACTGCAATAATCTATATTATTAATATACAGTGGCTACCATTAGTTATGTTATTAATATTACTGTAATAAACTATATTATTAATATACAGTGGCAAAAATTAGTTGTGTTATTAATGGCACTGTAATAACGTATATTATTAATATACAGTTGTTTCCATTAGTTGTGTTATTAATATCACTGTAATAATAGATATTATTAATATACAGTGGCTACCATTAGTTATGTTATAAATTGTACTGTAATAACCTATATTAATAATATATAGTCGCTACCATTAGTTGTTTTATTAATGTTACTGCAATAATCTATATTATTAATATACAGTGGCTACCATTAGTTGTGTTATTAATGTCACTTTAATAACGGATATTATTAATATAAAGTGGCTACCATTAGTTATGTTATAAATGTTACTGTACTAACGGATATTATTAATATACAGTAGTTACTATTAGTTTTGTTATTAATATCACTGTAATAACGTATATTATTAATATACAGTTGTTTCCATTAGTTGTGTTATTAATGTTAATGTAATAACCTATATTATTAATATAAGTGGCTACTATTAGTTCTGTTATTAATGTTACTGTAATAATCTATATTATTAATATACAGTGGCTACCATTAGTTGTGTTATTAATGTCACTGTAATAACCAATATTATCAATATACAGTGGTTAACATTAGTTGTGTTATTAATGTTACTATAATAACAAATATTATTAATATACATTGGCTACCATTATTTTGTTATTAATGTTACAGTAATAATATATATTATTAATATACAGTCGCTACCATTAATTGTATTATTAATGTCACTGTATTAACATATATTATTAATATACAGTGGTTACCATTAGTTGTATTATTAATGATACTGTAATAACCAATATTATTAATATACATTGGCTAACATTAGTTGTGTTATTAATATCACTGTAATAACGGATATTATTAATATACAGTTGCTACCATTATATGTGTTATTAATGTCACTGTAATAACCAATATTATTAATATACAGTGGCTACCATTAGGTGTTTTATTAATATTATTATAATAACCAATATTATTAATATACAGTCGCTACCATTAGTTGTGTTATTAATATCACTGTAATAACGGATATTATTAATATACAGTGGCTACCATTAGTTATGTTATTAATGTCACTGTAATAACCAATATTATTAATATACATTTGCTACCATTAGTTATGTTATTAATATTACTGTAATAAACTATATTATTAATATACAGTGGCTAACATTAGTTGTGTTATTAATGTCACTGTAATAACCTATATTATTAATATACAGTGGCTAACATTAGTTGTGTTATTAATATTACTGTAATAATAGATATTATTAATATACAGTGGCTACCATTAGTTATGTTATAAATTTTACTGTAATAACCTATATTATTAATATACAGTGCTACCATTAATTGTGTTATTAATGTTACTGTAATAACATATATTATTAATATACAGTGCTTACCATTAGTTGTGTTATTAATGTTACTGTAATAATATATATTATTAATATACAGTGGTTACCATTAGGTGTATTATTAATGATACTGTAATAACCAATATTATTAATATACAGTGGCTAACATTATTTGTGTTATTAATGTCACTGTAATAACGTATATTATTAATATACAGTGGCTTCCATTAGTTGTGTTATTAATGTTACTGTAATAACCTATATTATTAATACACAGTCACTACCATTAGTTGTGTTATTAATGTTACTGTAATAATGGATATTATTAATGTAATTGGCTACTATTAGTTCTGTTATTAATGTTACTGTAATAATCTATATTATTAATATACAATGGCTACCATTAGTTGTGTTATTAATGTCACTGTAATAACCAATATTATCAATATACAGTAGTTACCATTAGTTGTATTATTAATGTTACTGTAATAACGGATATTATTAATATAAAGTGGCTACCATTAGTTGTATTATTAATGATACTGTAATAACCAATATTATTAATATACAGTGGCTAACATTAGTTGTGTTATTAATATCACTGTAATAATAGATATTATTAATATACAGTGGCTACCATTAGTTATGTTATAAATTTTACTGTAATAACCTATATTATTAATATACATATGCTACCATTAGTTATGTTATTAATGTCACTTTAATAACCTATATTATTATTATACAGTGGCTAACATTAGTTGTGTTATTAATATTACTGTAATAACAGATATTATTAATATACAGTGGCTAACATTAGTTAAGTTATTAGTGTTACTGTAATAACCTATATTATTAATGTACAGTGGCTACCATTAGTTGTGTTATTAATGTTACTGTGATAACGGATATTATTAATATTCAGTGGCTACCATTAGTTATGTTATTAATGGTACTGTAATAACCTATATTATTAATATACAGTTGCTACCATTAGTTGAGTTATTAATATTACTGTAATAACCTATATTATTAATATACAGTTTCTACCATTAGTTGTGTTATTAATATCACTGTAATAACCAATATTATTAATATATGGTCGCTACCATTAGATGTGTTATTAATATCACTGTAATTATGGATATTATTAATATACAGTGGATACCATTAGTTGTGTTATTAATGTCACTGTAATAACCAATATTGTTAATATACATTGGCTAACATTAGTTGTGTTATTAATTTCACTGTAATAACGGATATTATTAATATAAAGTGGCTACCATTCGTTGTATTATAAATGTTACTGTAATAATAGATATTATTAATATATAGTGGCTACTTTTAGTTGTGTTAATAATGTCACTGTAATAACCTATATTATTAATATACAGTGGCTATCATTAGTTGTGTTATTAATATTACTGTAATAATAAATATTATTAATATACATTTGCTACCATTAGTTATGTTATTAATATTACTGTAATAACCTATATTATTAATATAAAGTGGCTACCATTAGCAGTGTTATAAATCTTACTTTAATAATAAATATTATTAATATACAGTTGCTACAATTAGCTGTGCTATTAATGCCACTGTAATAACGGATATTATTAATATATAGTGGCTACCATTAGTTGTGTTATTAATTTTACTGTAATAACCAATATTATTAATAAACAGTTGCTACCATTAGTTATGTTATTAATATTACTGTAATAATCAATAATATTAATATACAGTGGCTACCATTAGTTGTGTTATTAATGTTACTGTAATAACCAATATTATTAATATACAGTTGCTACCATTAGTTATGTTATTAATATTACTGTAATAACCCATATTATTTATATACAGTGGCTACCATTAGGTGTGTTATTAATGTTACTGTAATAACCAATATTATTAATATACAGTTGCTACCATTATTTGTGTTATTAATGTCACTGTAATAACCAATATAATTAATATACAGTGGCTACCATTTATTAATGTTATTAATATTACTGTAATAATCAATAATATTAATATACAGTGGCTACCATTAGTTGTGTTATTAATGTTACTGTAATAACCAATATTATTAATATACAGTTACTACCATTAGTTATGTTATAAATATTACTGTAATAACCAATATTATTAATATACAGTTACTACCATTAGTTGTGTTATTAATTTCACTGTAATAACCTATATTATTAATATATAGTGGCTACCATTAGTTGTGTTATTAATTTTACTGTAATAACGTATATTATTAATATACATTGTTTACCATTAGTTTTGTTATTAATGTCACTGTAATAACTTATATTATTAATATATAGTGGCTACCATTAGTTGTGTTATTAATGTTACTGTAATAACCAATATTATTAATATACAGTGGATACCATTAGTTATGTTAGTAATGTCACTGTAATAACCTATATTATTAATATAAAGTTGATACCATTAGTTGTGTTTTTAATAGTACTGTAATAAACTATATTATTAATATACTTTGGTTACCAATAGTTGTGTTATTAATGTCACAGTAATAACCTATATTATTTATATACAGTGGCTACCATTAGTTGTGTTATTAATTTCACTGTAATAACCTATATTATTAATATATAGTGGCAATAATTAGTTATGTTATTAATATTACTGTAAAACCTATATTATTAATTTACAGTGGCTACCATTAGTTGTGTTATTAATGTTACTGTAAAACCAATATTATTTATATACAGTGGCTACCATTAGTTGTGTTATTAATGTTACTGTAATAACGTATATTATTTATATACAGTGGCTACCTTTAGTTGTGTTAGTAATGTTACTGTAATAACCTATATTATTAATATACAGTGGCTATCATTAGTTGTGTTATTAATATTACTGTAATAATAAATATTATTAATATACATTTGCTACCATTAGTTATGTTATTAATATTACTGTAATAACCTATATTATTAATATACAGTGGATACCATAAGTTGTTTTATTAATGTCACTGTAATAACCAATATAATTAATATACAGTGGCTACCATTAGTTGTGTTATTAATGTTACTGTAATAACCAATATTATTAATATACAGTGGATACCATAAGTTGTTTTATTAATGTCACTGTAATAACCAATATAATTAATATACAGTGGCTACCATTTATTAATGTTATTAATATTACTGTAATAATCAATAATATTAATATACAGTGGCTACCATTAGTTGTGTTATTAATGTCACTGTAATAACCTATATTATTAATATACAGTGGCTACCATTAGTTGTGTTATTAATGTTACTGTAATAACCAATATTATTTATATACAGTGGCTACCATTAGTTGTGTTATTAATGTTACTGTAATAACCAATATTATTAATATACAGTTGCTACCATTATTTGTGTTAGTAATGTCACTGTAATAACCAATATAATTAATATACAGTGGCTACCATTTATTAATGTTATTAATATTACTGTAATAATCAATAATATTAATATACAGTGGCTACCATTAGTTGTGTTATTAATGTTACTGTAATAACCAATATTATTAATATACAGTTACTACCATTAGTTATGTTATTAATATTACTGTAATAACCAATATTATTAATATACAGTTACTACCATTAGTTGTGTTATTAATTTCACTGTAATAACCTATATTATTAATATATAGTGGCTACCATTAGTTGTGTTATTAATGTTACTGTAATAACGTATATTATTAATATACATTGGTTACCATTAGTTTTGTTATTAATGTCACTGTAATAACTTATATTATTAATTTACAGTGGCTACCATTAGTTGTGTTATTAATGTTACTGTATAACGTATATTATTAATATACATTGGTTACCATTAGTTGTATTATTAATGTCACTGTAATAACCTATATTATTAATTTACAGTGGCTACCATTAGTTGTGTTATTAATTTTACTGTAATAACGTATATTATTAATATACATTGTTTACCATTAGTTTTGTTATTAATGTCACTGTAATAACTTATATTATTAATATACAGTTGATACCATTAGTTGTGTTTTTAATAGTACTGTAATAAACTATATTATTAATATACTTTGGTTACCATTAGTTGTGTTATTAATGTCACAGTAATAACCTATATTATTTATATACAGTGGCTACCATTAGTTGTGTTATTAATTTCACTGTAATAACCTATATTATTAATATATAGTGGCTACAATTAGTTATGTTATTAATATTACTGTAAAACCTATATTATTAATTTACAGTGGCTACCATTAGTTGTGTTATTAATGTTACTGTAATAACGTATATCATTAATATACATTGGTTACAATTAGTTTTGTTATTAATGTCACTGTAATAACTTATATTATTAATTTACAGTGGCTACCATTAGTTATGTTATTAATGTTACTGTATAACGTATATTATTAATATACATTGGTTACCATTAGTTTTGTTATTAATGTCACTGTAATAACCTATATTATTAATATAAAGTGGCTACCATTCGTTGTATTATAAATGTTACTGTAATAACCTATATTATTAATATACAGTTGCTACCATTAGTTATGTTATTAATATTACTGTAATAATCAATAATATTAATATACAGTGGATACCATAAGTTGTGTTATTAATATTACTTTAATAACCTTTATTATTAATATATAGTTGCTACTATTAGTTATGTTATTAATATTACTGTAATAAACAATATAATTAATATACAGTATCTACCATTAGTTGTGTTATTAATGTTACTGTAATAACCAATATTATTAATATACAGTTGCTACCATTAGTTATGTTATTAATATTACTGTAATAATCAATAATATTAATATACAGTGGATACCATAAATTGTGTTATTAATATTACTGTAATAAACAATATAATTAATATACAGTGGCTACCATTAGTTGTGTTATAAATATTACTTTAATAACCTTTATTATTAATATATAGTTGCTACTAATAGTTATGTTATTAATATTACTGTAATAAACAATATAATTAATATACAGTAGCTACCATTAGTTGTGTTATTAAAGTTACTGTAATAACCTATATTATTAATATACAGTATCTACCATTAGTTGTGTTATAACTATTACTTTAATAACCTTTATTATTAATATATAGTTGCTACTATTAGTTGTGTTATAAATATTACTGTAATAACCAATATTATTAATATACAGTGGCTACCATTAGTTGTGTTATTAATGTTACTGTAATAACCAATATTATTAATATACAGTGGCTACCATTAGTTGTGTTATTAATGTTACTGTAATAACCAATATTATTAATATACAGTGTCGTTTTATATTTATTAAATACATCTGATTGTATTAACAGCTATAATATATTTTAATTAGTTACCTGTTGTCTTGTATTACTCGAGGATATTATATGGTTAGGTTCACTATTCTTATTTTATATAAATGGTTTGCAAACAATTATTAATCCGCCTATTATATAACATATTTATTTGCAGATGATCCAAACTATCTATTAGCTTAAATCTAACGATTCTAACTATCTTCAAGAAGGATTAAATAGTATCTGAAACTAGATGACTGATTGGGAACTGGAACTATGGTCTACTAAATGTGTTGTTATGCGAATTTTGAAATCAGTTTATAGACAATTGTCTAAGGAGGATCATTGAAAGCTATAAGTAGCTTTATTAAGTCGATACCTCCATAGTATATGAATATAATAGCTTTGGGACATTTATACAATAATAATAAGACTTGTGTACTAGAATTCAATATAATAAGAGTAAAGAAATATATATATAAAGATAATAATAATAATACAAATAATGTCCCTCAGCGTATTTCATCATGTTTCATCAATCCATTAAATAAACTAATAAAATAAAATGTGTTAAAACTTGTGCAAACAAATATAAAACAAAAAGTGCGAATAAAATAATAAAAAATTATTGAAATGTAATAACATAAAATGATTCAAATGGTTTAGTATATACAAATTAAAATAAAGTATGTTTAAAACTTGTGCAAACAATTATATAACAAAAAAGTGCGAATAAAATAATAAAAAATTATAAAAATATAATAACATAAATATGACCCAAGTAGTTTTAAATATAAAAATTTTAAAAATTGACGAAGATTAAAAATATTAAAAATTATTAAAATGCTAAAATATAAAAACTAATATTTATTTAAAAAGTAATTCTTTAATACTTTTTTTAATTTGTGTATATTATGTATATTTTCAGATTTTAATATATTATTACTCATTATATTATTATAGTATTTTGGGCCTTTAAAAAAAATTGTGTTTTGAAATTTCGTTGTTTTCATTAATGGTAAAATAAATCTTGATTTGTCTTTATTATAAATAAAAAATGTATCTAGATTAATGTTATAGTTATTATGTATAAGGTTATATAAAAATAATATTATTCTAAAAGATATGAGTTCATTCAATTTTAAAATAGAATTATATTTAAACATATTATTAGTGTGTGATAAACGAATCAGAGGTAATTGAGACTTGTCTATCATATTTTTATTGATAATTCGAATTGTTTTTTTTTGTATTAATACTAGTTTTTTTAATCTATCTTCATAAACATTACCCCATATTTCTATTCCATATGACATATTTGATAAAAATAGTGAATTATATAATATAATTAAATTGCGTATGTTAAGAAATTTTAGCTTCCGAAAAAGATATACAATTTTTGATAATTTATTACACAAATTTATAATATGAAACGAATATGTTAAATTACTATCTAATATAATACCTAAAAACGTATACCTATCTACTATTTCTATGTTCGCATTATTTAAATTTATATTATTTATAATTTTTGTATTAAAATAAGGAAGTATTTTAGTTTTTTCAATATTAAATTTTAATTTATTTATATTAAACCAATGACATAATCTATCTAAATATAATTGCATATTACTACTCAATTCTTCATTTGAATTTGCAAATATAGAGAGTGATGTGTCATCTGCATATATATTTAAATTTATATTATCATCATTATTAAATATATTTGATATGTCATTAATAAATATTATAAAAAATAATGGACCTAATACTGATCCCTGAGGAACACCAAAACGTACATTTCTAACAGATGATACAGTATTATTTATTCGAGTTTTAACTTTTCTATCTAATAAATAATTTTTTAAAAACACATTTACATGACCCCTAAAACCACAGTATTCTAATTTTTTTAATAAAATGTCATGGTCTACAACATCGAACTCTTTTTTAAGGTCTAAAAATAGCGTAGAAATTTTTTTATTTAAACTATGTTTAGTAAATAAAAAATGTTGTAAGTTAAAATGTGAAAGGGTAGTATTGGATTTTTCAATAAATCCATATTGGTTATCATTAATTATTTTATTTTTATATATAAAGTCCATCATTCTATTATAAATTATTTTTTCGAAGATTTTACTAATTTGCGGTAGTAATGAAATGGGTCTATAGTTGATTATCTGTTTTTTATCATTTGCTTTAAATACTGGTTTAATGATAGCAATTTTCATATTATCAGGAAATTCAGAATTAGCCAAGCATAAATTAAATAAATATTCTAATGGTTTAGCAATAGAATTTATTAAAAGCTTGATTAATTTCATGTCCCAGTTATTTATATCTTTGGATGATTTAGATTTCATATTAAGTGTAATATTAATTATTTCCTTATCAGTAATAGGTAAAAAATAAAAACTGTTCTCAATAGAGTTTAAAAAATATCTAAAATCATTATCATTAGTTATATTATCATTAGTCATATTATCACTAGTCATGTTATCACTAATCAAATTATCATTAGTCATATTTTTATTTAAAAAACTTTCATTTATTTTAAAACCCACATTTGAAAAATAATTATTAAAATGTTCACATTGATCTTTTATATTTATAATTTCTTTTCCTTCATATTTAAGTATTTTGGGTAATTCATCAACATTTTGATTAATTATAGTGTTCAAATATGTCCAATTTTCTTTTTGATTACAATTTGAAAAAATATTTGAGTAATATTTATTTTTTTCATATTTTATATTTTTATTAATTTTATTTTTTAGTTTTTTATATTTAATAAATGTGATAGGGCAGTTTTTAGTTTTATATGTGTTAAATAATTTATTTTTTTTTCTTATTGCATTTTTCAATTTACTTGTAAGCCATGGATTGTTAATACTATTTTTATTTATTTTTTTTCTAGATATGGGACAAAATTTATTAAACATTTCATTTAATTGTATTACTAATTCATCATAACATATAGAAGGATCTGTAATTGTGTAAAAATAGTCCCATTTGTAAATCGATAATGTATTTACTAATGCATTAATATTATGCATATTTCTGATATATACATAGTCACAACTTTTAGTATAGTTATTTTTTATATTCAAAGTAGTAAATATAACAGAATGATCAGATATATCTGTATTAATAACACCATTCAATAAAATTGAATTACTATTTGTTATATTAATCTAACACCTTTGTAGGTGTTAATTGGTATTTCATTTCTATTTGTTAATAAACTTAAAATCTTAGCATAACTTTTAGCGAAAATCTAAGTTTTAAACTGTATATTAACTTAGTTTATAGGTACTATTAGAGCATGTATAATTATTAAAGGGTTACGCTTATTTTTAAAATGTTTGAAAATTCAATGTAAAAATATAGGGATTTTTATATTTTTTTTATTGTTAATTATTTTAAAATTCTTAAGATATTATAATTATTAAATAAGGATATTGAAGGGAGGACTGTTCTATATAGTTTGATATATCAAAATGAGAAAATATAATATATTTTTGAAAATACAACTCATCTAATAATGGTAACAATTTAGTTTTTTTTGTATTTTATATATGATATAATAAAAATAATTATATGATCATCCAATCATTAAATAAACACATAATAACTAATATATTCTGAAAATTTCATCAATATTTGAGCATTATTTACATAGTTATTTAATTTCTAAGAATAATATTATACTAATATAATTATTCTGAGTAAATCAAGTTTGAAAATGAGATATATTTGTTATTAAAATATATAGCTTATTTAAATTAAATGAGTATAATATATGTGTTTGTATATTTATTATACAAATATTATATGTATATGATGTATGTATATGTATATTATACATAGTTGTGATAATAATCTACAATATTATATGTATATTATATATTTTTTATTTTAATCAAAAATATGTATATTATAGTAATCCACAATATGATTATCGATTATCAATTATCGATTAGCATGAAGTATCAATATATTAATATAAACGTTGTTATTCTATATATATATATATATAAATATATAAATATGATAGTAATAGTAATACAAAATATATTAGATACAAAAAATAATAATTCTGATAAATAACTTTATATAAACGTATTTTTACAGTATTTTTAGAGATTATTTCTTATAATTATTTATTCTCAAAAATAGGTCATGTTATAAAACCTTTATTTTTATAATTGATAAATCAATAATTAATCAAAGTTTTGAGCTCAAATATTTTAATGTGAGTATATATAACAAATACTGCATATTTCAAATAATTAAAAAAAAAATGTGTATATATAATTTCTAAAACTATTAAATTGTAATATATTTATTATATTTATTTCATTACAAATGGATTGTATATGTATAGAATGTAATACATGTGTACATGTAATTTAGAAATTAATAACGACAATTATATAATATGTTCATGTTGTAATAAATACCATTATAAATGCTTATATAAAGCAACAATTATGAAAACAAATTGGTCTAATAAATAACCACCAAAATATTCTATTAAGTTATTTAGATCACCAATTTTTTACTTTAAATGTAATACATACATAAATAATAATAATGATAATACACCAATAAATCTACCTAGTTTAAATAACTCATTACCATCGTCTACCATTATTGATAATAGTAATATTAATAATTTAATAAATAGCACAGAAACAAAATTATATATGTTATTATCAAAAATCACTGAAATAAGTGATATGATTGTTGTTAAAAAATCATACACTATTGTAACCGCTAATGTAACCTCTATTGTAACCACTTATGATACATATACTGATAATTTGGTAACATCAGTAAATATTATTAAAAATAATATAGATAGCAATAATGAAATAATAATTCACAATATAAATATTCCTAATAATGATCAAACTAATTTCTTTAAATACTTAGTAAAAATTATTTGTAAAACAGTAGATATTAATAAATCGGGTATATAATCAATAGTTCAATTATTATTTAATAAATTAAACTTAATTTTAGATAATGTGGTCTCAAAAAAAATTATTTTATCAAATGTTAACAGATTATGTAAATTACGAGATCTACAAAATTCATTCATTAGAATATCTTTAGATGAAATATCACTAGAACGATATCAGATATTATACCATGTAGTTAAAAATAAATTAATTAAAAGTAAAAAAATTATCAAATGTATTTATAATTCTAGAATTAGTTCCTATGAACTAATATATATTATAAATAATAAACTGACTGGAATATGTCAATTGGTGAAGATAATTTTAGTTTATGGAAATTGTCATATATTACTTATAAAAATTCCATTATTAATTAAAATAAAAATAAAACTACAGGTTCTAGATGACTAACCGGTTATAAAGATGAAAATATTAAAAATAACAATTTTAATATATATTATGATAATGCTTGTAGTATTAGAAATAAATGATTTTTTTGGAATTTTTACTTTTATCTAATAAATATGACATTATATGTTTAGTTTAAACATTCTTAACGATAGATGATAGAGATTATCTATATTTAATCGATGGAAAAAATGATATACTATTTAGATACGATAAATTAATTCATAGAGAAGGTGTTGCGATATTTTGTAAATCTAGTTTATGTCCTGTAACAAATTTTATTTCACACATAGATATTCAATATATATATTTAAACATTAATTCAAATATTACATTTAATATTATATGTGTTTATAGACCTCCAAATTGTAATTAAGTATCGCATGAACAGATATGTAAATTATTTGATATAATCCAACAAAATTATAATTCTTCTATAATTATAGGATATTTTAATTTACCAAATTTTAATTGGAAAGAATATACATTTCCTAGTTACCCAAAAAGTTATGCATTACTGGAGTATATCCTCTAATTGATATACAAAATAATAATATTTTATCAGATCTCGACAAAACAAATACGTTAAATTTATATTTGTGTTCAATTCAACA
Source organism: Osedax fenrisi (assembly GCA_964019155.1). Taxonomy (NCBI): domain Eukaryota; kingdom Metazoa; phylum Annelida; class Polychaeta; order Sabellida; family Siboglinidae; genus Osedax; species Osedax fenrisi. The sequence goes on from OZ025243.1 coordinate 56,549,105, forward strand.
AAATTATAATGGAAATTTACCCGAATTTTATAATATAACTAAACAAAAATTAGATAATATTGATTTTAATCTTGAAATAATTAAAATATTATTAAAAGAAAATTAGAGTAAAAAACACATACTTTCGGAACTGATGGGATACCATCTTCTATGTTAAAATTATTATCTAATGAATTATGTAGGCCTTTATATATTATTTTTAATTCATCTTTATTATATATCCTATTTACAAAATAATGTATTTTAGTTATATCTTTCTTTCTATTTTGGATAATTTGTCGTTTATTTTTACGGAAAGTGTAAACATTTTAATTTTTTTATTTTATTAATTTCATATTATTCTTTTTATATAACGTTTATAATATATTATAGGTAACAAGTATATATATACTTATATATTTTCAATTACATGTGTAGAATAAATATTTTTTAAATAAATTATCAATCAATAATAATAATAATTTTATGGTAATTCTAAAATGGTTAAAGTTCTTAATTTATTTAATATAATATTAATATTTATTTATTTCAATAACTAATAATAATAAGTACAATTATTATAATAATTATTAAATTCAGTATATTAATAATAATATAAATATACATTAAAAGTGATAATCATAATGATGAGAAAATTATATAGATGAATTTAATATATATTTATATTATATTATATAAAAATTTTCAAACTAAACTTTCCACATCTAGAACTAACTCCTTCTATCCCTTAAAACTAATAATATATGTACTACTATAGTAGTATACTAAAGTATACTTTCAGTCAAACTATGTATAACTACATCCATACTCACGTTATATAAATGTAATCGTATTAGTTGTTGTAATTATAGCATGTATATATATATATATATATATATATATTGTGTATATATATCGTGAAGTTAACTGATTGTGTGGCTCAGTTGACTAATGCGTCAGACACACAAGCAGCAGGACGCGAGTTCAGGACTATTAAAATAGGTCTTACAATAATATTTAAAAGTGTGAATAAATAAATTATCGCTTCTCATTAAAACCCTGGTTGCCTTAACATGAGAGCGGCTTCGAAGGGATATGAGAGACTTATGGTTAAGTAAAAACTTCATCTAAGTTACTAAAAAGGACTCCAGCAAAATAAAATAACAATATATATATATATATATATATATAATAGAATATTATTAGGTATACATATTATTTTAATAAATGAAATTGATGTGTAATGATTATGTTATAATTACCTTTGAGTTATAATTTTCAAATATTATTAATTAAGAATTACGATGTAATAGATATTTTATTATTGTTGGCGATGTTAATAATGATAAGTGGTTAATACGACAGTTGTTAATGTGATAATAAATTATGTATGGTATCACGCCTATATATATCGCTTAGACTGGGTCACGTGGTGTGTATAATTACGTGCGTTTACAGCGCGCCACATGAAGTGAAATCACGCTCTAATAACGCCATTTTGTTTCGTTGGAGATGAATTCTATAATAACCAACTCCGTTAATGTGGTCATATATATATATGTATAGTTTAGATTCCAAAATAAAAATTAATTATAACATAAATTTGTCGCATTTTCAAATTCTGAATATTGACTGTATAAATAATAAGTATTACTGGAATATATATATATATATATATTTATATATATATATATATTTATATATAAGGCTCGAGCCTTATAAGGAACTTCGAAGTTGGTTTGTTACACAGAGTATTAATGTTCATTCATAGATATTCATAGATAGGTTGAATGAACCATGTCAAGGGTGAAGTAGGTATGCCACTTCTGGAGAGACGGTAATTAGTGTATTAAAGTCTAGCATCGTAGAAAGCAGCGAAGATGTATGTATAAAGTTATATATACCTATAGTGAATAGTTTGGGTGTATCGATTGTGGTCTGATAATAAATGTACACGTTTAATTGTAATAGAAGCACGAGTGATCTAAACTAAAGTTTCGCGGAGTGTTTGCGAAGTTACATAATCGTCTGGTCGCTATTACATTCGGTTTACTTTGAAGTTATTATTACGAATAAAGTATGTATGTATATACATTATATACTACTGATATTAATAATACACACACACGATACTATGCGGCGGTATGTCGTATAGTGTTGATTAAGTTTCATGATGTATGTTTTAATTACGAATTTAATTATTTAAGCATCGGTAAGTTTAAATAACGCCTTGTTACATACATACATGCAGTAGGGTACGGACTACTCCCGGACCATTATAATATGTCATTAAACAATATTTAGAAGTGAACATATATAATTATATATATACAATATATATATAGTGTTTACACTAATGATCAGCTCTATAGAGCTATAGTTAAAAAAATGGATTCATTAACATGAGAGCGAATTCGAAGGGAAAGTATAACCATTTGGTTATAAGTTAATTACAACTTCATCTAAGTTACTGATGGGATGAAATAAAATTAAAAAAAATTAATTAAATATATTGATTTACAAAAACAAATACAATTTAATTTCAAATTATATTTGAATATGTCTAATGTTGATCTTAATTAAGATTTAAATCATTTGTTATGCTTATAAGTAATATGTTTTATTAATTATATTATTAACTAGTGAATTTTACTTTAAACTATACGTTCACATGGTAAATGTCGATATATTTTATTTTCTATTATATATATATATCGCATGCAATAACTTTATATATATATATAACATAAACTAAACGTATATGTTTCTGATGAGTACGAAATTTCAATTAAATAAATAAATATTTCCATTTAATACATTTTTATTTACAGTAACAATATTTATATATATATATATATATATATATATATATATATATACAATAAAAGTAATTAAAGTAATAAATACTACGGACAATGTGGTGAAAACGAATTGAGTTGAGGTTCGGATATCGTGAACAATGATGTCATTGTTTAGTTTGTGTTTAAAGGTGGAAGTCGGGTGTTAATGGTTTTGTTACATGGAGGGAGTTGATTCCAGGGGAGGCTGGCGCTAACAGAGTAGCGAAGCTTCCCTAGTTTGTTAGTCAAAAGGAAGGTACTAAATATATACATACACACACAAATATACATATATATATATAAATATATACATATGTATATATTCATCATTAAAAAATATCATATAATCATATTACACTATATATTACCTATATATACGATATATATATATATATATATATATATATATATAGGAATTAAGACCTTGCATGTTTCCATGTAATTGCACTATATAGTCGTGATATTATAGAGATAAATTCTAGTGTAATATGATTATATGATATTTGTTAATGATGAATCATACTATAGTATACATATTGTTGTATACAACATTTATATTCATATACGTACTATCGTTATTTATTTTATATTCATTAAGTTAATATTATTACATTATAGTGTATTGCGTAATAGAATTGACCTTACGGTCCCCTAGATATTAGATCATTTAATAAAAATACTAATTATCCTATAGAAACGAACAAAAATACACCGTAATCTCGACGAGTTTCTACTTATTCCAAGGACATTGTACTTGTAGGACGTGATGACTATTCTGTCGCATGGCAACCGTAACCAAGTACGCGCACACACACTCGGTACACATTCGCACACCGCACATCGCACTCTCTATAATTACACTATACCGTAGTTATATAATGAAACTAACTTGTCGTGTAGCAACTTACAACGAAATATCTACGTATAAATTTCATACCTATTTACACATCTATGTGAATATTTATTTATATAAATATTTGGATATCTAAGTACAATATGCAAATATATATATATATATATATATATATATATATATATTAATATGTGCTACCTATATGCAGAGCTGGGCACGATACTCAAAAAATGTATAATAGATATAATTACAATTACACACTTTTTTCTTATAATAGATATAAATACAATTACTTTACAAAAATAATAGTAGATACAATTACAAATACAGAATTTTCTTAGTAGATACATCTTAATAGATACAAATACATTATAATTATATAAAATATATACAAATACCTAAACATATAGATTTATAAATTATATAGATATATATTATATCATATAATATATATATATGTATATATATATATATATATATATATATATATATATATATTCATCGATGTCGAATTTGATAGTACATATCAAGATACATTACACGGAATAATATCCCGAAATGTTTTCTAGAAAGGGATTTTCTAGCAAGTTGTAGTGGGACCCCTTTTAAGTTACTATATTTTCCGAAAATTGTCGGAAAGTAATGGGATAACTCACTACATTATCCTTAATTTATCAGCTTCCTTCTATACCCTTGACCATAATATCCTTATAAATGGACTATCCTCTATCGGAATATGTGGTACTTCACTCGATTGGTTCATCTCATACCTAACTGGTCATTTGTTTACCAAATTAGCATAACTTCACTAATTTCTAAACCTCGTAAAGTTACTCATGGAGTAGTAGGTCTACCGTAGTAAGTCTACCGTAGTAAGCCTACCTCAAAGTATGTTCTTGGTCCACTCCTATTCAATATCAATCTACTTCCCTTATTTAAAATTATTGACAAATACCCCCACTATAGATCTATAGTCGACTATCACTCGTATACAGATGGCATATTACACTGTAGATTGATAGACCCTAAAAATGCAATACATTTACTTAACAACCTATTACTGATATACATAACAGGCTCACCAACAACTCCTTATCACTAAACTGTCTTAAAAGTGAATCATTGCATATTAAAACATCTACTACTATATTCCTTCCACCACAAATTACCATTAACAATTTGAGTATTTATTATGCTAATTAAATAAAAACTCTTGGTATATTAATCGACCCAACACTAAAATTTCACATTCCGACTAAATCACTATCACAGTCAATTAACTACATACTACAAAACTTACGAACAATAATACCCTTCATTAATTTTAATAGTGCAATCTTCTCGCTACATCCCTCATTCTACCCCACATTGATTACTATAATTCCTATCCCTATAGGTACATATATGCCTCCTTACAATCTAATAAATAAACGCCTTCAAAATACAGCTATCAGATTTATATATTTTTCAACATAGCTAAACATTCCAGACAACATATATCTCCTCTAAGAACCAACTTACATTGGCTGCCAATAAAATCCAGTATAATTTATAATATTTCACTCATCATACATTTATCTACACACCAGACTATCTCGCCAACTTACTAACTTCCCAAATAACTATTTACAACAACAAAAATAAAAAAATTCAAATTAAAAACTCCAGTTCTATCATATTTAATATCTGCCCAACATAAATCTTTCTCCGTCCATGCTCCAAAAATCTGGAATGATCTACTTCACCATATCTGGTCAATTGACTCAACTGCAATTTAAATCTCAAAACATGCCGTTTTCTCAATAAATACATTAAAAATCACGTCCGAAAACTTCCATAAAGTAGTTGATGGAAGTGCTTAAACGAATTAGGCAACTGGTAACAAGTAACTAAAATTATAGTTAACTTGCTAGAAAATAACTTTCTAGCAAACAATTCCGGACATTATTTCGGAAAAACTGGATACCCCTTTTAAAAGGACATATTAAATACTTCCAACGTGTTACCTTATAACGTGTTCTTCAATAAATGATATAGAATACATTTGTTGACATTTAATGACATTTAATGATACCAACGATGAATCTTTTAGTGTATACATTGGTTGTACATACGCTGGTATACCAGCGTTTATTATATCTGAAATTATACTATGAGCCATTACATACTATAGAAAAATATACATTATTACAATATACTATTTTTCAACTAAAAATAATCAGCGATCTTTACTTTCGAATGTTAAACATGAATATAGTAAATTATCAAATATACAAAAAATAAATTATTAATATATTATTAATTATTATTATTTAGAATTATCATATTTATTAAAATGATTTTATATTTCTATATAATATATAATTTTGAATTATAAATCAATTATTATATAAAATATATTATCAAAATAATGTCTTTGTTTTCAATAAATGTATATAATGGTTTTTGAGAATAAATCACTATAATTGATATATCATAATTGTTAACAATGAATTAATTTCAATATTAACAAAAGATATTTTATTAAAAAATATATATATTAAAACTAATTTATAAAATGATATTATAAAATATTGATATAAAATAAATATAATAACCAAATGATATGATATAATAAAATGTATTTGTTTAAATAATTGTCTTAGTAGATACGTATCGTAGATACTATTTATGACTAATAGATACGATTACAAATACTTTTGTAATTTTTATAATAGATACAAATACAAATACAAATGTATCTACGATACTGATTTTTTGCCTTAATAGATACTGTATCGGCGATAATGCCCAGCTCTGCCTATATGTGCATACCTATGCGCATGTCGAACGCTAGAATTAGTATTCGGGTAAACAATAAAGCCACGCGGCTCTCTCGTAATGTTAATTAGGTCATCTCACGTGACTCCAAACACGTTAATATCGAATACTAGTACTACAGTTAATATTTTTTACTATAGTATACTACAATATATTGTTGAGAGGCCTGTCTAGGCATGCGATTAGGAGTGATGATGATGATGATACGATGATGTAGAATGCTTGTTAGAAATGTTGGGAATCCTATTATAGGAATGCTCGAAATTATGTTAAAATAACTCGGATGAAATTCCATAAAGATAAATATGTGAAGTTTTACTTATACCAAAGATTTTGCGAAGCAAAGATATAACACTCACTATGCATGCAACGTAATTTAGTAATACCCATTGCCGCTGCTAGCAGTAGTATCGAATCACTGAAATATATTTAGGTTCGGCTCAGTTTTCATACAACAATGTTTTCATTGCTCTATTAAATTAGTTGCAATATAAATTAGCTTTACTCACCAAATATAAACTTATAGTATTTAAAACATACATATCATATTTTTTTTTTATATTTTAGTAATGAACACATATTTTTCATCATATAAATATATTAATTTAAAGCATATTATTTAACATTTTAAAAGTATATAGTTCGATACGAATTTACTTTGAAAACAACACATAGTTCCTAAAAGTAACCCGATATAGGTGGAACTAGGGTATTTTTTGTAAAAATTCGTATTACACGATTTCGCGTAAGTGTTATATCTTTCCTTCGGAAAATCTTTACTTATACTACATAATACTACTTCAATATATTAATATTAATATGTATACATATATATATATATATATATATATAAATATATATATATATATATATATATATCACTTCCTCTTCATGGTTATATTTTACTAACAGACATTTATATTTATATTTAATAATCAGAAAAAATCAGTAATAAGATAGGTCTATTGTATACTATTATATTACTATATTACTTATTAATATATATTACATACGATACGTATTTTATTTAGAAAATTAATAATAATATTAATACATAAAAGCATATTTATATAAATATTACATAAACATTTTCTTAAATCACTTATGCATAACATATTTAAATATGTATATATATATATATATATATATATATATATATATTTAAATTGTAGTTACAACCATCAGTAAACGTATTACCGGGAATGGGAGTGTGCAATCGCTATTTTATAGTTGATATCGAGTAGAGCCACCTATAGCCTCAGATTTATAAAAATTTAAATTTTCAATATTTATTTAAATTTAAAAATATATAGTTTTGTAAATTATCGATATTGTTAGGTATATAACTGTAGAAATAGCGATCATAATATTGAATTATTATTTTTAGATTTAAACTTGATATTTAAATGTAATATGTAATATAACCGGCAGATATATCTTATAACATTGTAAATATGTTAAATAAAATTAATTTACAATTTAAAATAAAATATAAGATATTATTATATTATTCAATAATTCATTGTATAATACATTACTTAATTTAATATAGTTATAGAATATAATTAATTAATAATAATATATTTAATAATTAAAATAATATAGTTTAAATTAAATTACACTATATATATAGTAAATTAATTAATTTTCATAATTTATATTGAAAATTTAAAGATTTATTTTATAAATTCAAAATCATTATATGTATAGAAAATAAGTTAATATTCTGTGTAGTAATCTATAATGGAAATTAAAAAATGTAGTGAGTATAATATGTGTTTTAATCTGGCATATATTATTTAAACTATTAATAAGTGCACTATACAATATTATTATATATTTGTAGATAATAATAATGAATAAGATAATAATAATACATAATTTCCAATTATTATACTTTACACTTGTTATACAAATATTTATACACAGATATGTATTATCAAATTAAAGATATATTGATTTTATTAATATTATAAACTATAAAGCTGGTAATATAATTTACAATATTAATAAAAATATATGTGTAAATTATATACATTTTATATCAGAAGAATATATTTTGATTTAAACTTATTGATTAGTTATATATTTACAACTCGTATTGATGTATTGTAGAATATATTTATATAATAAAATATTTAAAAGATATTGGAAATCATTTAATATCATATATATATATATATACATATTTTTAAACTAAAAAATAAATATATTATCACATATTATTAAATTTAATTGTGTAATTTAAAATAAAATTAGATTAAATACAATAAATTAAACGATATTTAAAAAAAATTAGGATAACATATACAATTATGGAGGCACGAACAATCGTGAAATATACAAATAGTATAAGAACAACTATGGAATATACAAATCTTACAGGAACAATCGTTAAATACAAACCGACAAGAACAACCGTATAAGAAAAACTATAAAATATATAAACCGACAAGATGAACCGTATAAGAAAAACCATGGAATATACAAACCGACAAGATGAACCGTATAATAAAAACCATGGAATATACAAACCGTGAAATACAAACCGACAAGAATATCCGTATAAGAAAAACCATGGAATATACAAATCGTATACAAATATACTACAAAGTAAAAATATGCCACTTGTATCTATTTACGTGAAATACATTTTAATTTCGGTAATTCCGCAATGTAAATGGCACTACTTATCGTGGTTTAATATCTTTGCATATCTTTAATATTATATTCAGGATTATAATTGAAAAATATTTTAAAATATTATTTAATATATATATATTTTATTTTAAATAAGGTTAATTATATATATATATATATAATACTTTAATTACATATTTATATTAAAATATACTACTTTATAATACTTTTATGTAAATTTATATTATAGTACATTTACTACTTTATAAGTACTTTTTTTATTAAATATAATATTTATTTTATAGTAAATTAAATGTAATTTAATTATAATTCTAATTATGTAACTAATATATTTATAAACATATATACATTTCATTTTACATACGGTTAATTATATATAATATATAATAGTGTTATTTAATTAAATATTTAGAAATATCTCGAATCAGGCCGCCTATTGTTATTATAATTATTATAATAATAATGTCAGAATTCAAGGTGGGCTGTATGTATATATACATTACTTCGCATTATACGCATTATAAGATATTTTATAGTAACACAATATTTGATAGGCAGCTATATAACGCAGCTAAAAAACCAGCATAATCAAACCAAAGAAATCACACAACCCAAAATAAATATTGAACTCTGACATTCTAATAATAATAATCGACACCTGCTTCGAGATTCATGAATATTTATAATATAAATTTACTAATTTATAGAATTTAATTTTAAGTTTTAAATTTATTTTATTTACATTTATTTTAAAGTAAATTTAATTTAATTTAATAACATATTTATAATATACATTTACTTAGCCTTCGGACGATCTTTGTCAACCATGTGAGAAAAACCATGGAATATACAAACCATGAAATACGAACCGACAACAAAAACCATGCAATAACAAACCGTAGGACCTATAAGAACAACAGTGAAATACAAACCAACTAGATGAACCGTATAAGATAAATCATGCAATATACTAACGTTAAAATACAATCCGACAAGAACAACCGTGAAATATATAAACCGTACAAGAACAAATGTAAAATATAAACCATACAAGGGTAAATGTATATATTTTTATATTTTACCGTTGTTCTCATATAAAGCTACCTAAGTTATACCTAATATATTGAAATAGAAATATATATAATGATTTACAATATTTATCTATTATGTTTTTTTTATAATAATTTTAGTTATTGTATATATATATAAACGTAATAATATTTGTAATAAAATCAGATACTAAAGTGTAATGTAATTATGGTGTGAATATGAATTAGTGTTAATATAATTATCTATTTTTCTCCTTATAATCTATTTGGTGAAAGACTCGACAAGCCATGATTTTTATTTCATCCGGGCTATTGCCAATATAATATTATTATATATATATATATATATATATATATATATATATCAGTGTTCATTCTAGAGCTACCCAGCTACCCAAATTGGGAAGTGCCCTAATTATGTGGGTAGCTGCCCTAAATATATAATTATATGGATTAATTATTAAATTATTATTGATATACTTGTAATATCATTAATTAAAAGTGTTATATCTATAATTACAGGAATATATTATTTAATAAATGTCAGTTTTCCAATGAATATTTATAAAATGACGATTAAATGTGTTATTATTCTTATATTATTATTTAAGTATTAAAATAATGAAGAATTTATTATTTAATAAATGGCAGATTTTTAATAAATATTTGTAAAATGGCGATTAAATGTATTATTATTTAAGTATTAAAATAATGAAGAATTGTTATTTAATAAATGGAGGATTTTCAATAAATATTTATAAAATGGAGATTAAATGTATTATTATTATTCTATTATTATTTAAGTATTAAAATAATGGAGAATATGAATAACTTCTGTCATAACATTAGGATAAATTCATTATTTTTCAAATAATGGCGAATATATACTATTTGCCCTTTGTTATATCCGTTTGATATTTTATATAAACAAACAATTTAGATTCAAATATAAATTAAATATGAAATATGATAATAAACTGCTTGATCTATATTTAGAATAATCTATTTTTAGATTGGGTAGCAAATTCATTACCCAAAATGAAAATTGGGTAGCAAACTTTAAATATTGGGTAGTGAATTTGCTACCAATTTATATTTATAATAATATATGAAAATTAATTTAATAATTATTTTTATTCCAATTCTTTTCTCCCAATATATATAAATCACATGATTGTTTTATTTAAAATTTGTAATTTTTATATATTTATTCAAAATCCTATTTTAAAACGTAATATTAAAGTGATATATGACATATTAAAAACCATGAAAATATAAAAATAATGAAACATTTAATCACCAATATTATTAATAAGTTCACTGTTTTTTATATTCATGATAATTAAACTGTATACTTTTTAAATGTATTATAATCTAATTATTAAATTTAAAATTATTATTTTTATTATTACATTAATATTTAATAATATCATATTATATATTAATTATCATACTTATCATAATTATTATTCTTATATATAATATATAATGTTTAAAATATAATGTCATAAATATCATGTATTATACTACTTATTAGTTATTATATATATTGAATTTAAAATTAACCGTTGTACGGTGTACGTACTGCATGTTGATACATGAGCATGCCATATTTTATATTGATTTTATTATGATAAAATTGGTATCACTGGAAAGATTATTAAATTATATAATACAATTCATATTATGTTTTTTTTTAATTTGTATTTAAACAAAAGATATTAACAAAAATGTGCAAACAAATTATTACATTTTAATAATCAATACAATAATAATATACATTCTAATTAATTGTTTATATTATGAAATTAAAATATCTTATATAAATTATATATAATAATGTGTACCAGTATGATATAATAATATTAATATAGATATAGGTATTTTTGTATATTTTTATCTACCTATAAGTATTTTTAAGTATTTATATGTATGATATATTATATATCGTTAATTGTATATATATAATATATAATTAATGAAAATAATTACTATATATATTAAATATTTAGTATCTTATAATTTGTATTATATAGAAACTTATTTATTTATATATTCCTATAAATACATTTCCAAGCAAATAACTAATCCTTATACTTAACATAATAGTATACAGGTGTTTCTCGCGAAATATATCATTATGCTTATAATAATCATTATAATAATATGAAAGTTTAAATTATAAATATACTATTCGATTGATTAGTAATATTACCAATACATTTATATAAAAAAATAAGTGTATATATATAAGTTTGATAGAGTTACTATTACATTATTATAATAAATATATAATTATATATATGATATTACAATAATCATAATATTATAACTTATCGAGAACCAAATTACTTATATATCAAACTACTCGAACATCTAATTTTAAAAATATAACTTCTCGACTACCTAATTTTCAATATAACATATCAACCATCTAATTTCCAATATTATAAGATCTCGACTACCTAATTTTCAATATTATAACATATCGAAAACATAATTTTCAATATTATAAGATCTCGACTACCTAAGTTTCAATATTATAACATATCGACAACATAATTTTTAATATTATAAGATCTCGACTACCTAATTTTCTATATTATAACATATCAACCATCTAATTTCCAATATTATAAGATCTCAACTACCTAATTTTCAATATTAAGACATATCGACAACATCATTTCCAATATTATAATATCTCAACTACCTAATTTTCAATATTAAGACATATCGACAACATCATTTTCAATATTATAAGATCTCGACTACCTAATTTTCTATATTATAACATATCGACAACATAATTTTCAATATTATAAGATCTCGACAACATAATTTTCAATATTATAAGATCTCGAATACCTAATTTTCAATATTATAAATGCTCGAAGATCAAATTTTTAATATCTGAATATTTCATGAATCAAATGTTGAGAGATTGAATATAAAAAGAATTATTTGATATCAATGTATTAGAATTAAAATTTGTAAATTATTTAATTGTAAACGAATTATAAGTAATCGAATCGAATACTTATTTGCTATTTATTTACATCTCTAATTCAAAAAGCCTCCTAAGTAGCTTTTGTAAGTAACAATTGTTACAGGTTTAAATTGCCTCAGGGTATAAGTGTCTATCTAATATATTATTTATCATAATTGAATTTATAAATAGATGGCGAAATTACCCATATATGTCATCCTACATTTTACTTAGTAACATATATTTAAATGCCCTATAATAATTTTTTTTTGGTAGCTGCCCTGAAACCTAGAATGAACACTGATATATATATATATATATATATATATATATATATCGACCCGCATGTCTGCAGGCTATTGTCAATGCCCATGGATACAGCATTCTGGAAACATATAAATGTATGCATTATGTCGATATATAGGCACCTATATTCACTTGTTGTTGATGTTATTTTGTTGTTGTTTTTGTTGTTGTTGTTGTTGTTGATTGCGGCATACGGGCGTTACGCGGATGTTACTCCGCGGAAGAACGCCAGAACAGCCCTTGGTGCTGACACCAAGACTGCGAGAGGGGGTGCCGCCCCCCCCGAAACATCGGATCCTTCTCCTCCGGGTAGCCGGGCATTCCTGGAGCCAGTGCTCCAGGGTCTCAAACTCTTCTTCGCAGTAAGGGCACATCGCTGGCGAGTTCGCATCGATGATGTTGCGGTAGGCCGCTAGGCTTCTGCAGTGGCCACTGCGCAACTGGGCTAGCAACACCGCCTCTCTTCTCGTCAGAGGCTCGTCGCTCCTGGTATCGCAATAGACGGCCTTTGTTCAGCAATGCGTAATCTCTACTTCCACCACCTCTATTTTCACAATAGCCTTGGCAGCCTCGAAGGTAATCCTTCATGCCAACGACGTAGAGATAGTGGACGCACTAGACCACGCACTATTCGCAGCGTCATCCGCCCATTCGTTGCCAATCAGTCCGCAGTGACCGGGAACCCACTGGAGCAGGACCTCCCGGTTTAGAGAGAACAGGCCACGTCGGACTTCCGCGACTCCTGCCTTATCCGACTTACCTGAGCCCTCCAAAGCCAACATCAACGACTGGCTGTCCGAGCACACTATGACGTGATCAAACCTGCCATCTTCTTCGGCAAGCCACTTGATGGCCAAGTTCAATGCCACCACTTCCGTCTCGAACGAAGACGTCCAACGACTGCCCTTCTGTGTTCTGGTGGTGATGTGGATTGGTGCAGATACATAGCCCGATGTGACCACCGCTGCGCTACCCCCACAAGAGTGACCAGTCTCCGCGGACCCGTCCGTGTAAATGGTCACCCTTTGAGAGCCCGCTGCTGCGATAGTCTGTAGCGAGTCTTCTAGCAGTGTTTCTGGCTTCGGAGCATCTTGCCCCCCTTAGCTAGGAGCGATTTGACTCGCCACAACTTGCCTCTGCCCCATAACCAGGGTGGTTTACGATCATAGAGGAACGGCTCTCTTGGATGGTCCTCCAGGCCAATATTACCACAGATTTCTATCGCCAAATCGCTGAAGCAACTCCTGTTCTTCCACCTGTGATGGACACGAGCTGCATGGAAAGACCGTCTTGGGTTACTAGCATGGATTCTAGTCTCCGCGGAACGCCCTTCTCTAACATGATTGTTAAGAGCCTGTTCCTCCACACCGTATCGTATGCCTTGCTGAAGTCCAATAGCGCCAATACACTCCTCTTAACCGGCTGGCTCTGGAAGTCATTACTAATGGACTGTGAAAGCCGTAACACCTGATCTTCACAGGACCGCCCAACTCTGAACACGGCCTGATCATCATTCCACCATCCGTTCTCTTCAGCCAGCCATGACAGTCGGCTAGCCACCATCCTTTCCATCGTCTTTGCCACGCACGATGTTAAGGCTACTGGCCTGTAGGAGTCGATGTCTGATGCTGGCTTACTTTTCTTGATGAGTGGGATGAGTCTCCTCCCGGAGCGCCTTTCGGTTTCATGTGTTTTATTGCTTCATTCAGTTCCGTCAGACTGAACGGAGAAGAACTCTCCCCATCAACTGAAGGAACCTTCAGCTGACGTGCACAACCGGCCGTTGTGTACCAGAGACTCATTGCGGGTGGATCCCTGGCTCTTACCGCTCAGGGACTTAACCACCTCTTGTTTGGATCTGCTGTATCCGCCGCGTCCTCTAGAAACTCCACCCATCTTCGCTCCTTCTCCTTGCGGATTAGAGCCTAGACACTCCTGCAGGCTTCAACCCACTCCCTGCGGTTGTCCCCGAGTGTCCTCCTGAGCAAGTTTCTAAACTTCACGGCTTCCCTTAAGTCCCTGGTCATTCAGGCCTTACTATTGGTCGAGGACTTCACGTCCAGTGAAGCTCGACCAATTCTGTCTTTTTGCACTAGCACCGCCATTTCTACTTGGTTGGAAAAGCCCTCGAAATCCGCCTTGATCCAATTCCACCTCAAACTCCTTGAAGTGGTGGGTTTAAGCGTAGTGATCGGTATATCGAGAGTTATCAAAATCGGTAGGTGATCTGATCCCGTGCAGTCCATAACGCCCCATTCCACCTTGTCCAGCCAACTGTTGTGGACTAGAGTGACATCGGGTGCGCTACGGCCGCCCGTACCGACGTTGACCCTGGTGGCCTCACCGTGGCTCGCGTTGTTCGTACTGGACGAACATCATAACATAACCATCTTTCTGCAGCGAGAACCATAACCAGTTCCGCTCTTGATAGCTTAGAGCAACTCTTGTGCGATTCTCTCCCACACCCTTACATAACAGTGGTGAGGACGTGCGCCTCAAGCTCCTGTAGCAAAGCAAGCAGATCCTCGTATTGGCCGCTGCGGCCGGACTCCTTGCTACTCCTATCGTCTGGCCAACAAGAATGTTAGTCCTCAAGGGGGCAACGGATACCTGCAATGCTACCGGGGTTAATGGCCTGACCTGAGTGTTTTTACACGTCACATATTCCCAGACTCCTCTGCTTTGGGCGGCTCTCTTCAGCAGGCTACAACATTTATGCTTATGTGATAGGTCTCCGCACCCCACACAAGTCAGGAATGTCTGGTTGTTCCTCAGGACCTTACCGCATACCTTGCAGGAAGGCTCTGGGTTTTTCTCCATATCACCCGCTCGGGTGAACAACACCCGAGGCAACCAGGCCGAGTCCTGTTGTCCGGGAGGATAACAAATATCCGTATTTCTGGGGGAGTAGCAGACCCTCCGAGCCTGGGGCTCGAGAGCTGGTCTTGCCGGGGGGAATATCCTTTTCGCCTCCCTGAGGGAGTACACGAAGCGCCACGTGTAGGCCGGATACTGCTTCGCTGTTGTTGTTGTTCGCGGCGTAGCGTTCACATGGACGGGAGTCCACGCTCAAACATTATTACAGCCTCTGGTTGTTCAAGCAGGGCTGACAGTGGGGGCGCCGCTCTCCCAAACTCACGGATTCGTCTTCGAGCTGTGGCCGGGCACTCTTTGAGCCAGTGCTCGAGCGTCTCTGGAGCTCCTTAGCAATGTGGACAGGTCGCAGAGACAATGTTT
Source organism: Osedax fenrisi (assembly GCA_964019155.1). NCBI lineage: Eukaryota > Metazoa > Annelida > Polychaeta > Sabellida > Siboglinidae > Osedax > Osedax fenrisi. The sequence continues at coordinate 56,565,839 of OZ025243.1, forward strand.
CGGTATGCTGCCAGCTTGTGGCAGTGGCCACTGCGGAGATGGGCTAGTAGGACCGAATCCTTTCTAGAGAGGGAGACTGGGGCTCGATTGCCGTTAAATACCGCTTTGGTTCTTTCGTGGCTTATGGCCGGTTCCATCGTTTCTCTCTTCGTGAAGGCTTTGGCTGTCTGGAAGGTTATGCCACCATCCGTTTCCGCTGACTCTTCGTCTGAAGCTGCCGCTGCTCCGGCTTCGCCGTCCGCCCACTCGTTTCCGATGAGCCCTATATGGCCGGGGACCCATTGTAGCGATACACGCGTATTCAGCGAGTTCAGGATTCGGCGGGTCTATGCTAGGTCTAACCCGTCGCTCAATACAGGTGACTGTAGGATTGTCAGGGTTGACTGGCTGTCGGTGCATTTAATGGAGGGGTCTTGGTTCTCGCGGTTCTTGATCCATCCAACTGCCAGTAGCATTGCTGTCACTTCCGTCTCATAGGAGGACGTGAGATGTCTTCCCTTGTATGTGATGAAGGTGATTTTGACTGGGTCAGTAGCTGGACATGAAGTAACTACTGCTGCGCTGCCTCCGTTTTTATAATTGCTTTCCGCCGATCTGTCAGTGTAGATGGTGATCTCAGCTTCTCCGGCTGCCGCGATGGTATCCACTGTGTCCGTGAGCAGGGTTCTCTAGTCACAGGACTTATCGCTGCCGCCATTTAGTCGCGTATTTACCGTCCATGTTGGATCACTGTTCCAGTTCCGGGGTGGCGCTTTCTTTGGAGTAAACCTCTCTCTAGGCAATTGGTCAAGGCCGATGCGCGCGCATTCTGATTGAGCTAATGTGCTGAAGCTCGATCTTTTCCATTTATGCTCGATAGGCGAGGTGAACAGTTTGTGGCGTAGGTTGCCGGCGGGGAGCCTGGCTGACCTTTCCCAAGCAACAATGCAGTTACGCCTGATCTGTGTCTCGAAGTAAGTTAGCTCGGCCTCCGTGCGTAAGCATTCGAGAGGTGTATCAGCCAATTGACCTGTTAGGACACGTAGAGACCGATTCTGTACTCGTTTCAGAATGGCAACGTTCGACTTCGCGTGCCATGGTTGCCAAGCCGCGCCGAAGTAGTGCAGTGTGCTGTGAATCAGGGCTGTGTGAGATCCACGTCATGCATGGTCTGCTCCATCCCCACTCTTTGGATGACAGTGAGTATAAGATCCGGATCCTAACTCTGAGCCTGACAGAGTCGACATGTGGCCGAAAGGTTAGTGAGCAGTTAAAGGTGACCCCGAGGAACTTGGGAGTCTTGTTGAATATGAAGGGCTGGTTATTGAGGGTAATCGACGGAATCCACTTTGCTTCATAAGTGTTGGAAGTGAAGAACGACACTTCACACTTCGACGTATTCAATTTTAGCTTGTGGAGGGAACTCCACGCGATACCCTGCGCACCGCCTCTTGAACCTTGCTCTCAGCAACAGTCTTATCGCGGTCTTGGCTCCTGATCGCCATGTCGTCCGCATACATGCTGAAGCTCACCCCACTCAGGACTTCTTCTCTAATACCATTAATATAGAAGAGGAATAGTAGGGGTAAGAGTACAGTTCCCTGAGGCATTCCTTGTTGCATCTTTCTGCTGGCGCCAAAAACGCCGTCGATCCGCATTGCTGCCTTTCTGTCGCAGAGGAATCCTCTGATCCAGCTGACGATAGTCCTTGATACGCCTTTTTCCATCATCAGCTCAAACAAAGGATTCCGCCATACCGTGTCATACGCCTTACTGTAGTCCAGTAGTGCGAGGATCAGCGATTAGCGGGTCGAGTCTGGAATCCGTCGCTTGGGAGAGGCGGAGAACTTAATCCTCGCAGGATCTGAGGGTCCGAAAACCAGCCTGTTCCTGACACCACCACTCATTGGACTCTGCCATGAAGGAGAGGCGGCTTGCCACCATTCTCTCCATTGTTTAGCCACGCAGGATTTGAGCGTTACTGGGCGAAATGAGTTTATCTGACTTGCCGGCTTACCCTTTTTCAATATGGGGACAATTATAGCCTCCCCCCATGAAGCCGGGCAAGATCCCGTTTTCCATAAAGCTGGATGCGATTGGGCCCATGGCTTTGATGAATCTCGGGTGAATCTTATCCTTCCCTGGCGCGCCTTTGACTTTCATTCTTGTGATCGCGTTGGACATTTCTGCGGTATTAAATGGGATAGAGCTCGGGTCCTCAACTATTGGACTTATTAATGAGCGGCGCACTGAATTCTTAATGCGGCATGCCTTGGGTATACTCAACCTACTGGTCGCAGCGTATCTTTGTAGGAAGGATTCTGCCTTGACCTTGTTTGTTATGTATTCCCTCCCCTCGTGGACCAATATTTCATTCCGGATGCTTGCTGTGCTCCTTCCGCTCAAAGACTTGATTGTTCTCCAGATATTATGGGGGTTCGAACTTGAGTCAGAGTCATCGAGGAATTCCTTCCATCTGTTCTCCTTGCTCTCTCTGATCATATCCCGCACTGTCATACATGCCTCAATCCATTCAGCCCGCTTGTTCGTAATGTCTCTCCTCAGCGCGTTTCATCGCTTCACAGCCTCTCGCATGTCCCTTTCCATCAGCCACTCTTCGAGATTCGATCCCAGAGAGTCTTCAGGTTGCCATCTGTTCCACATTTGACTATGTGCGTTTAAATCGCCCACTGTGATTGCGTTCCGGTCGTGAGGTAGTTCCGACATCTCAAACTCGTTACTGTGGTTTGCTCCTCTTGACGGGGTAGTAGACGTTGGATAGTAGAGTCTTGACGAAAGGTTTGGCTCTCAATTCAATCGATTGAAACTCCAGGAGGGAATTATGGCACAAGGAGTGTTGTCAATAGTTGTGAACGGTATATCTTCCTTAATAAAAAAAATAAGTCCCCCACCACGCGCTGGTTCCTGAAAGCATTGGGGATCCGATCGGTTGTACAACCAGTGTGGTTACGGTCGATGGTAGGGGAGACGTGCAGGATTGGGGTGGGACGCAGTCGCTGCAGGTCCAGTTTCCTGGAGTCTGTGATACTCGTCTCAGGCCACTAAATGTCTCTTACTTGTGCGAGGTCGCAATGCACGAGCCACATTTGAGGTGCGGCTGATTGGTTATCAGCGTCCTTCTGCAGAGCTTGCAGCATGGTCCAGGGCCGGGGTTCGCTTCAACATCGCCAGTTCTCATCAATAGCATCCGGACCACCAAAGCTGGTAGGTGTCCTGACCACATAAAAACCCCTGTGAGTGTGGGGGGCGGCGTTCCAAACGGCCTCAGGACCGAGACTGTAAAGCCGAAGTAAAGATTCTTTTCACCATCTCGATGAGGTGGACATGGAGCGCCGCGGGAAGGCAGAATCGTAGCTCCACTGATGTTATGTTCTCGTGAACCGACTAACTAAAGTCAACTGTAATTCTGTGTGTCCATTTAGTAAACTAACTCATGTAAAATAAACTTATATTATCTCATCTCAATCATAGGCTACCCTATATTATCATGTATTGTCATACCATATCATTTTTATTATATTATCTAATGCATACACACACTATAATATACATTATATATATTGTATACACATATCTACAATCTAATATCGTGACAGTTAGATATATTACCAAGGATATTATATATAATATGTTATAGGAGATTACATGTCTGTATAAGAATACGTATCTATCTTCCTATTCAGGTATTGTTAACAATCGTATACCCATTACTTGTTTATATTACATAAATGTTTAGACAATAGGTGTATTTATAAATATATTTACATATGGGTCAATATCGCATCTATATTTTAAGTTTCGAAATACATACATACAATTTCGTCATAAGATTATTTATATATATATATATATATATATATATATATAATTATATCTATATGTCCTTAGAAAAATAATTGAAAATAATATATATATATATAATGTACTGAATAACACTACAGCCTATTAACTTTTAATATCCTTATAATAACCTTGAACTAATATCAATAATTTCAGAAATATATCATTAATGTCACCAATCTAATAAATATAATATGATTACCTTAGTAGTGAGGATATTTCTATGTTACTAGGTAGTATTCATATGAATTAAAACACTACTATGTGTAATAATTATTCAGCGAACTAACCTAGGTTACATTTAATTATACTGATTTTCCATCTCAACACTATCTTTCTATATTATAATAGTACAAATACTATTATTACATTTATTTCAAGGGCTTCAACCAATATTACCTCATTAACTATATCACCCTACGTCACACAATAGAATACGTAAACATTTTTATATACTTCCTAATCAATTTAATAACTCCCCTGATCATTTTTTTCCCTATACTTATTATTTACTAATATTTTATTAATTGTCCAAGTATATAGATAAAATCCTATATAGCTCCTGTATACCAAAAGGGTAACCCTTCATTTGCAGCTGACCATATACTCATCAATATCCTTCCTAGCTCATTAATGTGATATGAGAAGATTCTTTCGTATAATCTAACATATTATTTACGCTCTACTGGGGTATTAACTAAACATCAATATGGTTTATTATGGGTATACCGATTTATAAGACTACTGAATTACAATTACTTTATTTTTATAATCATATTTTCTAAATTCGAAATGCATATATGATATATATTAGCACTTATATTGCCAAGGTTATTGATACAGTATTTAATTCAAAGTTATTATATAAACTATCATGTTATGGTATTAAACATAGAGCTAGAGATAAATCTAACTCTAGCTGGTGGTATTAAAGAAGATAATCATGATTAGTTCGTTTTAAATTTATTAAGATCTGAATGTATCAACAGTAATATATTATAATTATGTACCTGTTGTCTGGTATTCCTCGAGGATATGAGATAGGTTCACTATTCTTATTTTATATAAATGATTTGCAAAAAATTATTAATCCGCCAATATATAACATATTTATTTTCAGATGATGCCAAACCAGCTATTAGATTAAATCTAACGATTCCAACTATCTGCAAGAAGGATTAAAAATAATTTTAAATTAGATGATTGATTGGTACTATAGCCTACTAAATGTGTTGTTATGAGAATTGGTTATATTAAACAACCACCTTTGTAGATTTTAATTGGTATTATATTGCCAATTATTAATATACTTAAATATCTTAGCATAACTTTATGCGAAAATCTAAATTTTAAACTTTATATTAACATAGTTTATAGGTACTATTAAAACATGTATACTTATTAAGGGTTACGCTTATTTTGAAAATGTTTGAAATTTCAATGTAAAAATATAGGGATTTTTATATTTTTTTAATTGTTAATTATTTAAAAATTCTTAAGATATTACAATTCTGTAAAAAGTATTATGCTGTGGGACTGTTCTGTATAGTTTGATATAGCTTAATGAGAAAATATTATATATTTTTGGAAATACAACTCATCTAATAATGGTAAAAATGTAGTTTATTTATTATTTTTTTAAATTGTATTTTATATATGATATAATAAAAATAATTATATGATCATCCAACCATTCAATAGGCATATAATAACTAATATATTCTGAAAATGTCATCAATATTTGAGAATTATTTACATAGTAATTGACGTTTTAAGAATAAATTATACTAAAATAATTATTCTGAGTAAATAAAGTATGAAAATTACATATATTTTTTATTAAAATATAGAGCTTATTTGAATAAAAAGAGTATAGTATATGTGTTTGTATGTTTATTATATTAACATTATATGTTATATATATATTATACATAGTTATGATAATAATCCACAATATTATATTTATATTATTTATATATATATTATAGTAATCAAAAATGTTTATGTATAGCCCAGTATTCAAAACTCGTGTTTAACTTGGATTTATCTCGAGTTTAAAACTCGTGTTTAGCTCGGTAATTTGGTAACACTTTAAACACCAGCTAGATCCAAGTTTACTCGAGTTAACTCGAGTTAAATCCAAGTTTAATTCGAGATTACTCGAGTTAAATCCAAGTTTAACACCAGCTAGATCCAAGTTTACTCGAGTTAACTCGAGTTAAATCCAAGTTAACTCGAGTTAAATCCAAGTTTACTCGAGTTAAATCCAAGTTAACTCGAGTTAAATCCCAGTTTTACTCTAGCTAAATCCCAGTTAAATCCAAGTTTACTCGAGTTAAATCCAAGTTAACTCGAGTTAAATCCAAGTTAACTCGAGTTAAATCCAAGTTTACTCAAGTTAAATGCAGCTTACATCGATCTAAATCCAAGTTCAACTCGAGACAAATGAAGTTCAATCCAAGTTCAGCTCGAGATTAATCCAAATTAAATAAGTTAGCAATATTAAAATAACTATAATATAATTAATTATAGCTTACATCAATAAGAATAGAGGATAATACAAATTCATGACCGGTTAAATCCAAGGAAGTTTTCAGAAATCAGTTTATTTATTTATAAGTTAGCATAACATTCAAAGAATATATACATAAAATAAATATTTATGTTTATAAATTAAAATATATTTCAATATATATTATAATAATAATACTAGGTTTTGAATAGTAAATAAATACACTTCGAAGGTTTGAAATAGTAAATAAATACACTTCGAAGGTTATAAATAGTATTATTTGTATTAAATTTGTATTATTTGTATGATATGATGTAACGTGACATTACAATATGATATAACATGACAGTACGGTGTGCTGAAAGTATGATATGATGTAACGTGACATTACAATATGATATAACGTGACAGTACGGTGGTCTGAAAGTATGATATGATGTAACGTGACATTACAATATTATATAACGTGACAGTACGGTGGTAATAACTATACTAGTATAGTAATCCATAATATGATATATATATATATATATATATATATATATATATATATATATATATATATATATATAATTATGATACGTATTACTACTAGTAATAATATTTTTACAAAATATTATATCATATACTGTAATGATATCGTCTATGTATGTATATGCTCATATACATTATACACATATACATTGTACACATGTATTGATATCACCTATATATGTAGACGCTCATATATAGTACACATGTATTGATACCATCTATTTGTATATACGTTATATCTAGTACAAACGTACGTAGTATAGCCACGCCCACTCGTACGATAAACAACCACCACCCCGCGCGTGCATTCCCAGATACGTGCCTGGTTGACTTGTACTGCACTAATTAACATTAGTATCCTCACGCACACGCTAACGTGAACATACATGCTTCACTATATACTCTATCTTAATCTATATACAGTCAAAGCTCGATAACTCAACATTGACGGGACGGAGTTTTCATGTTGAGTTAGCGAGTATGTTGAGTTATCGGATGTATAAATTAATGACTTAATTAATGTTTTGTTCACAGAAATGCATTCAAAATAGTACTCGTATGATAATATAATAATTGTAATTGAATTTTTACGTTTATATATTTATATCCATATATTATTAAATAAAACCATGTTGAATAATGTAGGATATTGAATTAATTGAAACTATGTTGAATTATATTTGTTGAGCAATGTAGAATCCAACAACATATGTTTGTGATATTTTGATTTTTCATTAATGTTGAGTTATCGGATGTATATTTACATGTAATGTATAGGCTAGGATTATAAAAACGATGTTGAGTTATATGTATGTTGAGTTATATTTGTTGAGTAATAGGGTTTTTGTTAACATGTAAAAGATACGAATCCAACCAAATATTTGTTGGATGTTGAGTTATCGGCAATGTTGAGTTATCGGCATGTTAAGTTACCGAGCTTCTACTGTATATCTATACTAATAAACACATTGTTGCCTTGGATTACTGTGTATTCCTTATCTATACTATACAATATTTTGACAACGTTGGGATATTAACATCATCATATACCACAGGTATACATGCGAATACATAGAGGCATCATATTATTACAGATACAAACATAATAATTCTGTAAAATAACTTTATATAAACGTATTTTTACAGTATTTTTAGAGATTATTTATTATCATTATCTATTCTCAAAAATAGTTCGTGCTATAAAACCTTTATTTGTAATCATTTTGAGCTCTACTATATTAATGTGGTATATTAACATCTCAAACACTACATATTTCAAATAATTAAAACATATTTATTTGTTACTGTATTTTCCAAAACGCTTGTATCTCCTTAATAGAATATTTAGATCTTTTTATAACAATGATTATGTATCAGTTAAATGTTAAAATAAAGCAAGCTAACAAATGTAATAAAGTTAAAATATAATGTGCGTACTATTATAATAAAGTAAAAGGTTAAAATAAATCAACCGATCAGATGTAATAAATTTAAAATATAGTGTTCATATTATTATAATAAAGTGAAAGGGTAACATTAAGAAAGCTAACAGATGTAATACAGTTAAAATATAGTGTTCGTATTATTATAATAAATAAATGGTTAAAATAAAGCAACCGAACAGATGTAATAAAGTTAAAATATTGTGTTCGTACTATTATAATAATCTGAAAGGTTAAAATAAAGTAAGCGAATATATGTAATAAAGTTAAAATATAGTGTTCGTACTATTATAATAAAGTGAAAGGTTAAAATAAAGAATGCGAACAGATGTAATAAATTTAAAATATAGTGTTCGTATTATTATAATAAAGTGAAAGGTTAAAATAAAGCAAGCGAACAGATGTAATAAAGTTAAAATATAGTGTTCGTATTATTATAATAAAGTAAATGGTTAAAATAAAGCAACCGAACAGATGTAATAAAGTTAAAATATTGTGTTCATATTATTATAATAAAGTGAAAGGTTACAATAAAGTAACTGAACAGATGTAATAAAGTTAAAATATAGTATTCGTACTATTATAATAAAGTAAAAGGTTAAAATAAAGCTAGCGAATATATATAATAAAGTTAAAATATAGTGTTCGTATTATTATAATAAAGTAAATGGTTAAAATAAAGCAACCGAACAGATGTAATAAAGTTAAAATATAGTGTTCGTATTATTATAATAAAGTAAATGGTTAAAATAAAGCAACCGAACAGATGTAATAAAGTTAAAATATAGTGTTCATATTATTATAATAAAGTAAATGGTTAAAATAAAGTAACCGAAAAGATGTTATACATTTAAAATTTAGTGTTCTTACTATTATAATAAAGTGAAGGGTTAAAATTAAGCAAGCGAACAGATGTAATAAAGTTAAAATATAGTGTTAGTTCTATTATAATAAACTGAAAGGTTAAAATAAAGAATGCGAACAGATGTAATAAAGTAAAAATATTATGTTCGTACTATTATAATAAACTGAAAAGTTAAAATAAAGAATGCGAATAGATGTAATAAAGTTAAATATAGTATTCGTACTATTATAATAAAGTGAAAGTTCAAAATTAAGAAAGCTAACAGATGTAATAAAGTTAAAATATAGTGTTCGTATTATTATAATAAAGTAAATGGTTAAAATAAAGCAACCGAACAGATGTAATAAAGTTAAAATATTGTGTTCATATTATTATAATAAAGTGAAAGGTTACAATAAAGCAACCGAACAGATGTAATAAAGTTAAAATATAGTATTCGTACTATTATTATAAAGTAAAAGGTTAAAATAAAGCTAGCGAACAGATGTAATAAAGTTAAAATATAGTTTTAGTTCTATTATAATAAACTGAAAGGTTAAAATAAAGCATGCGAACAGATGTATAAAGTTAAAATATTGTGTTCGTACTATTATAATAAACTGAAAAGTTAAAATAAAGAATGCGAATATATATAATAAGTTAAAATATAGTGTTCGTATTATTATAATAAAGTAAATGGTTAAAACAAAGCAACCGAGCAGATGTAATAAAGTTAAAATATAGTGTTCATATTATTATAATAAAGTAAATGGTTAAAATAAAGCAACCGAACAGATGTAATATATTTAAAATTTAGTGTTCTTACTATTATAATAAACTGAAAGGTTAAAATAAAGAATGCGAACAGATGTAATAAAGTTAAAATATAGTGTTCGTATTATTATAATAAAGTAAATGGTTAAAATAAAGCAACCGAACAGATGTAATAAAGTTAAAATATAGTGTTCATATTATTATAATAAAGTAAATGGTTAAAATTAAGCAAGCGAACAGATGTAATAAAGTTAAAATATAGTTTTCGTTCTATTATAATAAACTGAAAGGTTAAAATAAAGAATGCGAACAGATGTAATAAAGTTAAAATATTGTGTTCGTACTATTATAATAAACTGAAAGTTTAAAATTAAGAAAGCTAATATTGTAATAAAGTTAAAATATAGTGTTCGTACTATTATAATAAAGTGACATGAATATAGTAAATTATCAAATATACAAAAAATAAATTATTAATATATTATTAATTATTATTATTTAGAATTATCATATTTATTAAAATGATTTTATATTTCTATATAATATATAATTTTGAATTATAAATCAATTATTATATAAAATAAGCTCAGGAGGACACTCGGGGACAACCGCAGGGAGTGGGTTGAAGCCTGCAGGAGTGTACAGGCTCTAATCCGCAAGGAGAAGGAGCGAAGATGGGTGGAGTTTCTAGAGGACGCGGCGGATACAGCAGATCCAAACAAGATTTGGAGGGTGGTTAAGTCCCTGAGCGGTAAGAGCCAGGGATCCACCCGCAATGAGTCTCTGGTACACAACGGCCGGTTGTGCACGTCAGCTGAAGGTTCCTTCAGTTGATGGGGAGAGTTCTTCTCCGTTCAGTCTGACGGAACTGAATGAAGCAATAAAACACATGAAACCGAAAGGCGCTCCGGGAGGAGACTCATCCTATTCATCAAGAAAAGTAAGCCAGCATCAGACATCGATTCCTACAGGCCAGTAGCCTTAACATCGTGCGTGGCAAAGACGATGGAAAGGATGGTGGCTAGCCGACTGTCATGGCTGGCTGAAGAGAACGGATGGTGGAATGATGATCAGGCCGTGTTCAGAGTTGGGCGGTCCTGTGAAGATCAGGTGTTACGGCTTTCACAGTCCATTAGTAATGACTTCCAGAGCCAGCCGGTTAAGAGGAGTGTATTGGCGCTATTGGACTTCAGCAAGGCATACGATACGGTGTTGAGGAACAGGCTCTTAACAATCATGTTAGAGAAGAGCGTTCCGCGGAGACTAGAATCCATGCTAGTAACCCAAGACGGTCTTTCCATGCAGCTCGTGTCCATCATAGGTGGAAGAACAGGAGTTGCTTCAGCGATTTGACGATAGAAATCTGTGGTAATATTGGCCTGGAGGACCATCCAAGAGAGCCGTTCCTCTATGATCGTAAACCACCCTGGTTGTGGGGCAGAGGCAAGTTGTGGCGAGTCAAATCGCTCCTAGCTAAGGGGGGCAAGATGCTCCGAAGCCAGAAACACTGCTAGAAGACTCGCTACAGACTATCGCAGCAGCGGGCTCTCAAAGGGTGACCATTTACACGGACGGGTCCGCGGAGACTGGTCACTCTTGTGGGGGTAGCGCAGCGGTGGTCACATCGGGCTATGTATCTGCACCAATCCACATCACCACCAGAACACAGAAGGGCAGTCGTTGGACGTCTTCGTTCGAGACGGAAGTGGTGGCATTGAACTTGGCCATCAAGTGGCTTGCCGAAGAAGATGGCAGGTTTGATCACGTCATAGTGTGCTCGGACAGCCAGTCGTTGATGTTGGCTTTGGAGGGCTCAGGTAAGTCGGATAAGGCAGGAGTCGCGGAAGTCCGACGTGGCCTGTTCTCTCTAAACCGGGAGGTCCTGCTTCAGTGGGTTCCCGGTCACTGCGGACTGATTGGCAACGAATGGGCGGATGACGCTGCGAATAGTGCGTGGTCTAGTGCGTCCACTACCTCTACGTCGTTAGCAGGAAGGATTACCTTCGAGGCTGCCAAGGCTATTGTGAAAATAGAGGTGGTGGACGTAGAGATTACGCATTGCTGAACAAAGGCCGTCTATTGCGATACCAGGAGCGACGAGCCTCTGACGAGAAGAGAGGCGGTGTTGCTAGCCCAGTTGCGCAGTGGCCACTGCAGAAGCCTAGCGGCCTACCGCAACATCATCGATGCGAACTCGCCAGCGATGTGCCCTTACTGCGAAGAAGAGTTTGAGACCCTGGAGCACTGGCTCCAGGAATGCCCGACTACCCGGAGGAGAAGGATCCGATGTTTCGGGGGGGCGACACCCCCTCTCGCAGTCTTGGTGTCAGCACCAAGGGCTGTTCTGGCGTTCTGCCGCGGAGTAACATCCGCGTAACGCCCGTATGCCGCAATCAACAACAACAACAACAACAAAAACAACAACAAAATAACATTAACAACAAGTGAATATAGGTGCCTATATATCGACATAATGCATACATTTATATGTTTCCAGAATGCTGTATCCATGGGCATTGACAATAGCCTGCAGACATGCGGGTCGATATATATATATATATATATATATATATATATATCAGTGTTCATTCTAGGTTTCAGGGCAGCTACCAAAAAAAAATTATTATAGGGCATTTAAATATATGTTACTAAGTAAAATGTAGGATGACATATATGGGTAATTTCGCCATCTATTTATAAATTCATTTATGATAAATAATATATTAGATAGACACTTATACCCTGAGGCAATTTAAACCTGTAACAATTGTTACTTACAAAAGCTACTTAGGAGGCTTTTTGAATTAGAGATGTAAATAAATAGCAAATAAGTATTCGATTCGATTACTTATAATTTGTTTACAATTAAATGATTTACAAATTTTAATTCTAATACATTGATATCAAATAATTCTTTTTATATTCAATCTCTCAACATTTGATTCATGAAATATTCAGATATTAAAAATTTGATCTTCGAGCATTTATAATATTGAAAATTAGGTATTCGAGATCTTATAATATTGAAAATTATGTTGTCGAGATCTTATAATATTGAAAATTATGTTGTCGATATGTTATAATATAGAAAATTAGGTAGTCGAGATCTTATAATATTGAAAATGATGTTGTCGATATGTCTTAATATTGAAAATTAGGTAGTTGATATATTATAATATTGGAAATGATGTTGTCGATATGTCTTAATATTGAAAATTAGGTAGTTGAGATCTTATAATATTGGAAATTAGATGGTTGATATGTTATAATATAGAAAATTAGGTAGTCGAGATCTTATAATATTAAAAATTATGTTGTCGATATGTTATAATATTGAAACTTAGGTAGTCGAGATCTTATAATATTGAAAATTATTTTTTCGATATGTTATAATATTGAAAATTAGGTAGTCGAGATCTTATAATATTGGAAATTAGATGGTTGATATGTTATATTGAAAATTAGGTAGTCGAGAAGTTATATTTTTAAAATTAGATGTTCGAGTAGTTTGATATATAAGTAATTTGGTTCTCGATAAGTTATAATATTATGATTATTGTAATATCATATATATAATTATATATTTATTATAATAATGTAATAGTAACTCTATCAAACTTATATATATACACTTATTTTTTTATATAAATGTATTGGTAATATTACTAATCAATCGAATAGTATATTTATAATTTAAACTTTCATATTATTATAATGATTATTATAAGCATAATGATATATTTCGCGAGAAACACCTGTATACTATTATGTTAAGTATAAGGATTAGTTATTTGCTTGGAAATGTATTTATAGGAATATATAAATAAATAAGTTTCTATATAATACAAATTATAAGATACTAAATATATAATATATATAGTAATTATTTTCATTAATTATATATTATATATATACAATTAACGATATATAATATATCATACATATAAATACTTAAAAATACTTATAGGTAGATAAAAATATACAAAAATACCTATATCTATATTAATATTATTATATCATACTGGTACACATTATTATATATAATTTATATAAGATATTTTAATTTCATAATATAAACAATTAATTAGAATGTATATTATTATTGTATTGATTATTAAAATGTAATAATTTGTTTGCACATTTTTGTTAATATCTTTTGTTTAAATACAAATTAAAAAAAAACATAATATGAATTGTATTATATAATTTAATAATCTTTCCAGTGATACCAATTTTATCATAATAAAATCAATATAAAATATGGCATGCTCATGTATCAACATGCAGTACGTACACCGTACAACGGTTAATTTTAAATTCAATATATATAATAACTAATAAGTAGTATAATACATGATATTTATGACATTATATTTTAAACATTATATATTATATATAAGAATAATAATTATGATAAGTATGATAATTAATATATAATATGATATTATTAAATATTAATGTAATAATAAAAATAATAATTTTAAATTTAATAATTAGATTATAATACATTTAAAAAGTATACAGTTTAATTATTATGAATATAAAAAACAGTGAACTTATTAATAATATTGGTGATTAAATGTTTCATTATTTTTATATTTTCATGGTTTTTAATATGTCATATATCACTTTAATATTACGTTTTAAAATAGGATTTTGAATAAATATATAAAAATTACAAATTTTAAATAAAACAATCATGTGATTTATATATATTGGGAGAAAAGAATTGGAATAAAAATAATTATTAAATTAATTTTCATATATTATTATAAATATAAATTGGTAGCAAATTCACTACCCAATATTTAAAGTTTGCTACCCAATTTTCATTTTGGGTAGTGAATTTGCTACCCAATCTAAAAATAGATTATTCTAAATATAGATCAAGCAGTTTATTATCATATTTCATATTTAATTTATATTTGAATCTAAATTGTTTGTTTATATAAAATATCAAACGGATATAACAAAGGGCAAATAGTATATATTCGCCATTATTTGAAAAATAATGAATTTATCCTAATGTTATGACAGAAGTTATTCATATTCTCCATTATTTTAATACTTAAATAATAATAGAATAATAATAATACATTTAATCTCCATTTTATAAATATTTATTGAAAATCCTCCATTTATTAAATAACAATTCTTCATTATTTTAATACTTAAATAATAATACATTTAATCGCCATTTTACAAATATTTATTAAAAATCTGCCATTTATTAAATAATAAATTCTTCATTATTTTAATACTTAAATAATAATATAAGAATAATAACACATTTAATCGTCATTTTATAAATATTCATTGGAAAACTGACATTTATTAAATAATATATTCCTGTAATTATAGATATAACACTTTTAATTAATGATATTACAAGTATATCAATAATAATTTAATAATTAATCTTAATCCATATAATTATATATCTAGGGCAGCTACCCACATAATTAGGGCACTTCCCAATTTGGGTAGCTGGGTAGCTCTAGAATGAACACTGATATATATATATATATATAATAATATTATATTGGCAATAGCCCGGATGAAATAAAAAGCATGGCTTGTCGAGTCTTTCACCAAATAGATTATAAGGAGAAAAATAGATAATTATATTAACACTAATTCATATTCACACCATAATTACATTACACTTTAGTATCTGATTTTATTAAAAATATTATTACGTTTATATATATATATACAATAACTAAAATTATTATAAAAAAAACATAATAGATAAATATTGTAAATCATTATATATATTTCAATTTCAATATATTAGGTATAACTTAGGTAGCTTTATATGAGAACAACGGTAAAATATTAAAATATATACATTTACCCTTGTATGGTTTATATTTTACATTAGTTCTTGTACGGTTTATATATTTCACGGTTGTTCTTGTCGGATTGTATTTTAACGTTAGTATATTGCATGATTTATCTTATACGGTTCATCTAGTTGGTTTGTATTTCACTGTTGTTCTTATAGGTCCTACGGTTTGTTATTGCATGGTTTTTGTTGTCGGTTCGTATTTCATGGTTTGTATATTCCATGGTTTTTCTCACATGGTTGACAAAGATCGTCCGAAGGCTAAGTAAATGTATATTATAAATATGTTATTAAATTAAATTAAATTTACTTTAAAATAAATGTAAATAAAATAAATTTAAAACTTAAAATTAAATTCTATAAATTAGTAAATTTATATTATAAATATTCATGAATCTCGAAGCAGGTGTCGATTATTATTATTAGAATGTCAGAGTTCAATATTTATTTTGGGTTGTGTGATTTCTTTGGTTTGATTATGCTGGTTTTTTAGCTGCGTTATATAGCTGCCTATCAAATATTGTGTTACTATAAAATATCTTATAATGCGTATAATGCGAAGTAATGTATATATACATACAGCCCACCTTGAATTCTGACATTATTATTATAATAATTATAATAACAATAGGCGGCCTGATTCGAGATATTTCTAAATATTTAATTAAATAACACTATTATATATTATATATAATTAACCGTATGTAAAATGAAATGTATATATGTTTATAAATATATTAGTTACATAATTAGAATTATAATTAAATTACATTTAATTTACTATAAAATAAATATTATATTTAATAAAAAAAGTACTTATAAAGTAGTAAATGTACTATAATATAAATTTACATAAAAGTATTATAAAGTAGTATATTTTAATATAAATATGTAATTAAAGTATTATATATATATATATATATATATATATATATATATATATATATATATAATTAACCTTATTTAAAATAAAATATATATATATTAAATAATATTTTAAAATATTTTTCAATTATAATCCTGAATATAATATTAAAGATATGCAAAGAAATTAAACCACGATAAGTAGTGCCATTTACATTGCGGAATTACCGAAATTAAAATGTATTTCACGTAAATAGATACAAGTGGCATATTTTTACTTTGTAGTATATTTGTATACGATTTGTATATTCCATGGTTTTTCTTATACGGATATTCTTGTCGGTTTGTATTTCACGGTTTGTATATTCCATGGTTTTTATTATACGGTTCATCTTGTCGGTTTGTATATTCCATGGTTTTTCTTATACGGTTCATATTGTCGGTTTATATATTTTATAGTTTTTCTTATACGGTTGTTCTTGTCGGTTTGTATTTAACGATTGTTCCTGTAAGATTTGTATATTCCATAGTTGTTCTTATACTATTTGTATATTTCACGATTGTTCGTGCCTCCATAATTGTATATGTTATCCTAATTTTTTTTAAATATCGTTTAATTTATTGTATTTAATCTAATTTTATTTTAAATTACACAATTAAATTTAATAATATGTGATAATATATTTATTTTTTAGTTTAAAAATATGTATATATATATATATGATATTAAATGATTTCCAATATCTTTTAAATATTTTATTATATAAATATATTCTACAATACATCAATACGAGTTGTAAATATATAACTAATCAATAAGTTTAAATCAAAATATATTCTTCTGATATAAAATGTATATAATTTACACATATATTTTTATTAATATTGTAAATTATATTACCAGCTTTATAGTTTATAATATTAATAAAATCAATATATCTTTAATTTGATAATACATATCTGTGTATAAATATTTGTATAACAAGTGTAAAGTATAATAATTGGAAATGATGTATTATTATTATCTTATTCATTATTATTATCTACAAATATATAATAATATTGTATAGTGCACTTATTAATAGTATAAATAATATATGCCAGATTAAAACACATATTATACTCACTAAATTTTTTAATTTCCATTATAGATTACTACACAGAATATTAACTTATTTTCTATACATATAATGATTTTGAATTTATAAAATAAATCTTTAAATTTTCAATATAAATTACGAAAATTAATTAATTTACTATATATATAGTGTAATTTAATTTAAACTATATTATTTTAATTATTAAATATATTATTATTAATTAATTTATTCTATAACTATATTAAATTAAGTAATGTATTATACAATGAATTATTGAATAATATAATAATATCTTATATTTTATTTTAAATTGTAAATTAATTTTATTTAACATATTTACAATGTTATAAGATATATCTGCCGGTTATATTACATATTACATTTAAATATCAAGTTTAAATCTAAAAATAATAATTCAATATTATGATCGATATTTCTACAGTTATATACCTAACAATATCGATAATTTACAAAACTATATATTTTTAAATTTAAATAAATATTGAAAATTTAAATTTTTATAAATCTGAGGCTATAGGTGGCTCTACTCGATATCAACTATAAAATAGCGATTGCACACTCCCATTCCCGGTAATACGTTTACTGATGGTTGTAACTACAATTTAAATATATATATATATATATATAAATATTTAAATATGTTATGCATAAGTGATTTAAGAAAATGTTTATGTAATATTTATATAAATATGCTTTTATGTATTAATATTATTATTAATTTTCTAAATAAAATACGTATCGTATGTAATATATATTAATAAGTAATATAGTAATATAGTAGTATACAATAGAATTATCTTATTACTGATTTTTTCTGATTATTAAATATAAATATAAATGTCTGTTAGTAAAATATAACCAGGAAGAGGAAGTGATATATATATATATATATATATATATATATATATATATATGTATACATATTAATGTTGTAAGGTATATTATTAGTATTATACAAGTGTGTGCACTGTAGCGTATCATATGCATTCCTATTTCCATTGTTGATATGCATGAATGATTTGATAAAAGTCATATCCTAAATTCAACAAGTCACTTCTAGAAATACAGTCAGTACTTAAACATCTATATTAGATATATAAAACAAGCGTAGCGCATATAACATTGGTGACAGCGGTATCCAGTGCTGACTAGGACCAGTGGCTAGAGGAAGAAATTGAAATACAACATAGGATAACAGGTTTGTGTATTGATATTGTTACTTTGCATACACTTGTATAATAAAATATTATTTTAGATAATAAAATATTATTTTTTAAATAATATTTTTAGTTTATTTACGTAATTAAACATAAGTATAAGAGGGATATAGAAGATATGGGAGAAGATAGTAAGCCAGTAGGTAGACCTGCTAAGAAAGATTTAGCATATGTTAAACTAGATTATTTTAATGAGGGTACAGATGCTGGTGAGTGGATTGCAAGAGCTGAGGAATGTGTAGATTTATTGGGGCATAAGGGTGAGGATGCGGCAGGGTATATTTTATATCATATAAGAGGTGGTGCAAAATTAGAATTATCAATGTTAGGCAATAAACTTTTAAATAAAGAGCATATATTTAATAGTTTAAGGGAGAGATGTAGTAGTAGGAGGTCACGGGGTGAGAGGTTACATGATTTAGTTGATAGGAAACAACGAGAAGGGGAGAATATTACTATGTTTATAGATGCTATATTAAAATTAGGGTTAAGTTTGAAAGAGGATGTAGATGGGTGGGAGGGGCTAATGACAGATTCATTCAAAACAAATGTATTTGACTGCGAATTACGGCGATATTTATTAATATCAGGAAAAAAAAAAAGTTTTTCTGAAATACGCTCAATGGCGAGGGAGTTTGAATCTATGAGTAATGTGAAGGAGGGTGGTATATGCTATAAGATAGAAACTAATAAAGTAATAGGTGAAGTAACTAATAGAGGGAATGATGGTAGTAGGTTGGAGGAACGTATACAAATATTAGATAGGAGGAATACTGAGTTGGAAGGTAGATTAAGAGGTAACTGGACAGACAGAGTTAGATGTTTTACATGTGGAGGGGAAGGGCATACTAGTAGATGGTGTAGGAATAGGAATTTAAACCGCCAACCTTTCCAGTAGATCAGGCAACTAGGAAAGGGGCGAATGCCTGGAAAATAAAGGGGGGTACAAGGGAAATAGGTAATAATAATAGGTTAATAGGAAGATGTCCTAGGGAAAAGGTAGTAATAAATCGGATGGTAGTTGAATGTTTAATAGATACAGGTAGTCAGGTTTCAGTGATATCAGAGGGGATGGTAAGGTCATTAGACTTGAAAGTAATACCTGTAAACCCAAAAGTTGATTTAAAAACAGCAAATGGCACTAAATTAGACTATAGGGGACAAGTAATAATGGATATTATATTATGGGGTAAGAAGAGTGAGAAGTTAGGTTTCATAGTAACTAATATTAAGGGATTGTTTATAATAGGTATGAATATTTTACAGACTTATGGGGTTATATCGATTACTGGAGTGAGTAGGGGAATTCATATAAGAAGTAGGGTATCAAATAGAATAAGTAGTGTTAGTATTAATAATGAGGAGATAGTAAAAGTTTATATAGGGTGTAAAAATAGAATTTTTAAGGAGAGCATAGAAAAATTAACTTATAAATATAGAAAAATATTTTTTTTAAATAATGATAGATTAGCTTCTGCTAAAGTAAGATTACACAGTATTAGAACAATAGACAAAATACCGGTCGCTCAACCTTATAGACGAATAATACCTTCCCAGGTAGAGGCAGTGAAGAATCAGATTGTTAAGTGGGAGATGGGAGGGGTAATAGTTAAGTCCAATAGTGAATATGCAAGTCCACTAGTGGTAGTAAAAAAGGGTACAGGAGAAATTAGATTATGTGTAGACTATAGGCAGCTGAATAATAAGACTATTAAGGATGCATATCCAATTCCTAGGATAGATGATTCATTAGAGGCACTAGGGGGAGCTAAAGTATTTTCGTCTTTCGATTTAAAGTCAGCATATCACCAGATAAAAATAGTAAAAGAGGATCAATTTAAAACAGCATTCAGTTCCCCGTGGGGACTCTACGAGTTTACTAGAATGCCATTTGGGTTAACCAATGCTCCAGCTACATTTCAGAGAGTAATATCAAACTTATTTAGATCAGAGATGTATAAATTTGTAGTATGTTATTTAGATGATATATTAGTTTATTCTAAGACATGGAAGGAACATTTAGGACATATTGAAGTTGTAATGATGAGGTTGGAAGAAGCTGGATTTCAGTTAAATACAGGGAAATGTAGATTATTTATAAATGAAATACATTTTCTAGGCTTTAAGATATCAGATAAAGGGATAGGAACGATACCGGATAAGATTAAGACGATAATAGAGTGGAAAAGGCCAAAGAACTTGAAGGAGTTAAGGTCATTCTTGGGTGTAGGATCATATTATCGTAGGTTTATAGAAGGATATACTAAGATTGTACATCCATTATTAAAATTAACGAAATCTGAGGCAGGGGTAGGTAGTATAAGTAAGAGAATGAGTAGACGGGTAAATATTAAGTGGGATGATGACTGTGAAAGAGCGATGCAGAAGATAAAAGATAAGTTAAGTAGTGCACCAATATTAGCATTACCTAGATTCGAGGAAGCATTCATATTAGAGACAGATGCATCACATATTGGTTTAGGTGCTGTTCTTAGCCAGGTGATAGATGGGGAGAGGAAGGTAATTGCATATGCTAGTAGATCATTAAAGGCAGGAGAAGAAAATCAAGCTAATTACTCGGCTAAGAAACTAGAGTTTCTTGCCGTAGTATGGGCGGTAACTGATAAATTTAAACATTACTTAATGGGGGCTAAACAGTGTACAATATTTACAGATAATAGCGCTGTAGCGTGTATAGAAAATAAGAAACAGTTAACAGCTTTAGAGCAGAGGTGGGTATCACTACTAGCGCCATTTCCAATACGTTTTAAATATAGAACAGGTAGTACAAATATAGTAGCAGATGCGTTATCTAGGAGATGTGAGGAGAATAATGAGGTAGAAGGGGATGATTTCAAAAGATTATATGAGGATGATCTAGAGATCAATGATATTAGTATAATAGCAGGCATAGAGGAAGGGAAGATAAGGGAGATGCAAATGGAGGAGCATAGGTTAAAAGAGATAATAAAACATTTAGAAAGTGGGTCAATAAATAATGATAACTACATAATAGAAGAAGGAGTTCTATATAAGAATAGGAAAAATGGTGATAAGGTATTGGTAGTTCCACGTGAGTTAATTAGGGAGATCTTACAAGGGGTACACGATGCCAATGGTCACCAGGGTATAGATAGAACGGTAGCGAGAATCAGTCTAAAGTATACCTGGGTAGGTAGATATAGAGATATTAAGGAGTATATAGATAAGTGCGAAATATGTCAAGTATCTAAGGGAGGGGGTAGAAATCCTAAAATAGATATGGGATATTTAGGTGCAACTAGACCATTGGAGTTAGTGTTTCTAGACTTCGTTAATATTGATAAATCCTCAGATGGAAGAGAGAGTATATTAGTAATGACCGATTCATATACTAAGTTTACTAGAGCTATTCCTACTAGAAATCAGTTAGCAATTACGGTAGCTAAGATATTAATGAATGAGTGGATCTATTGTTATGGGACTCCGGAGAGAATACATACCGACCAAGGACGTAATTTTCAAGCGGAAGTAGTTAGGGAAATATGTAAGTTATTTAATATTAACCAAAGTAGGACTAGTCCTTATCATCCAGAAGGTAATGGACAATGCGAACGCATGAATAGATCTATTATTAATTTATTAAGAGTTTTGTGTACGGAAGAAAAGTCCAAATGGCCGATTCATTTACCCAAAATGATTTATGCGTATAATATTATGCCTCATGCGACAACAGGGTTTTCTCCATTTTTTTTAATGTTTGGACGTGAAGAAAAATTACCAGTTGATTTAAGATTAGAGAGGTATGGGAGAGGCACGGACAGTGATTGGTTATGGGAGACGAAGCAGAAAATGGGAGAAATCGGCAGTAAAGTAAAACATAGAATAGAATTAACTAGAAAAAAAATAAATGACAAAAAGAAAGAAGACGAATTAGAGGCTGGGACTATAGTTAGAATAAAAAAACGTAAATTAGGTAGACGGAAATTAGAAAATATTTGGGGTGAGGAAAAATGGGAAGTTGAAGGTAGAGTTAAAGGTACTTCTGCCTATAAAATTAAATTTGGCCAGACATGTAGGGTGGAAAATAGGATCAATTTAAGAGTAACCAAGGATTAAGGTTTAGTTTTAGTTATAGTTTAGGGTTGTGTAGGTTATACTTTTAGGTAATGGCATATATATTATGGGTAGTAATTTTGTTAAAAAAAAAAAAAAAAAAATATATATATAATGTTTTTTATAAACAAATAGTGTGGTCACTATTTTTTTAGGTAGTGGGTGGATGTTGTAAGGTATATTATTAGTATTATACAAGTGTGTGTACTGTGGCGTATCATATGCATTCCTATTTCCATTGTTGATATGCATGAATGATTTGATAAAAGTCATATCCTAAATTCAACAAGTCACTTCTAGAAATACAGTCAGTACTTAAACATCTATATTAGATATATAAAACAAGCGTAGCGCATATAACATTAATATTAATATATTGAAGTAGTATTATGTAGTATAAGTAAAGATTTTCCGAAGGAAAGATATAACACTTACGCGAAATCGTGTAATACGAATTTTTACAAAAAATACCCTAGTTCCACCTATATCGGGTTACTTTTAGGAACTATGTGTTGTTTTCAATGTAAATTCGTATCAAACTATATACTTTTAAAATGTTAAATAATATGCTTTAAATTAATATATTTATATGATGAAAAATATGTGTTCATTACTAAAATATAAAAAAAAAATATGATATGTATGTTTTAAATGCTATAAGTTTATATTTGGTGAGTAAAAGCTAATTTATATTGCAACTAATTTAATAGAGCAATGAAAACATTGTTGTATGAAAACTGAGCCGAACCTAAATATATTTCAGTGATTCGATACTACTGCTAGCAGCGGCAATGGGTATTACTAAATTACGTTGCATGCATAGTGAGTGTTATATCTTTGCTTCGCAAAATCTTTGGTATAAGTAAAACTTCACATATTTATCTTTATGGAATTTCATCCGAGTTATTTTAACATAATTTCGAGCATTCCTATAATAGGATTCCCAAAATTTCTAACAAGCATTCTACATCATCGTATCATCATCATCATCACTCCTAATCGCATGCCTAGACAGGCCTCTCAACAATATATTGTAGTATACTATAGTAAACAATATTAACTACAGTACTAGTATTCGATATTAACGTGTTTGGAGTCACGTGAGATGACCTAATTAACATTACGAGAGAGCCGCGTGGCTTTATTGTTTACCCGAATACTAATTCTAGCGTTCGACATGCGCATAGGTATGCACATATAGGCAGAGCTGGGCATTATCGCCGATACAGTATCTATTAAGGCAAAAAATCAGTATCGTAGATACATTTGTATTTGTATTTGTATCTATTATAAAAATTACAAAAGTATTTGTAATCGTATCTATTAGTCATAAATAGTATCTACGATACGTATCTACTAAGACAATTATTTAAACAAATACATTTTATTATATCATATCATTTGGTTATTATATTTATTTTATATCAATATTTTATAATATCATTTTATAAATTAGTTTTAATATATATATTTTTTAATAAAATATCTTTTGTTAATATTGAAATTAATTCATTGTTAACAATTATGATATATCAATTATAGTGATTTATTCTCAAAAACCATTATATACATTTATTGAAAACAAAGACATTATTTTGATAATATATTTTATATAATAATTGATTTATAATTCAAAATTATATATTATATAGAAATATAAAATCATTTTAATAAATATGATAATTCTAAATAATAATAATTAATAATATATTAATAATTTATTTTTTGTATATTTGATAATTTACTATATTCATGTTTAACATTCGAAAGTAAAGATCGCTGATTATTTTTAGTTGAAAAATAGTATATTGTAATAATGTATATTTTTCTATAGTATGTAATGGCTCATAGTATAATTTCAGATATAATAAACGCTGGTATACCAGCGTATGTACAACCAATGTATACACTAAAAGATTCATCGTTGGTATCATTAAATGTCATTAAATGTCAACAAATGTATTCTATATCATTTATTGAAGAACACGTTATAAGGTAACACGTTGGAAGTATTTAATATGTCCTTTTAAAAGGGGTATCCAGTTTTTCCGAAATAATGTCCGGAATTGTTTGCTAGAAAGTTATTTTCTAGCAAGTTAACTATAATTTTAGTTACTTGTTACCAGTTGCCTAATTCGTTTAAGCACTTCCATCAACTACTTTATGGAAGTTTTCGGACGTGATTTTTAATGTATTTATTGAGAAAACGGCATGTTTTGAGATTTAAATTGCAGTTGAGTCAATTGACCAGATATGGTGAAGTAGATCATTCCAGATTTTTGGAGCATGGACGGAGAAAGATTTATGTTGGGCAGATATTAAATATGATAGAACTGGAGTTTTTAATTTGAATTTTTTTATTTTTGTTGTTGTAAATAGTTATTTGGGAAGTTAGTAAGTTGGCGAGATAGTCTGGTGTGTAGATAAATGTATGATGAGTGAAATATTATAAATTATACTGGATTTTATTGGCAGCCAATGTAAGTTGGTTCTTAGAGGAGATATATGTTGTCTGGAATGTTTAGCTATGTTGAAAAATATATAAATCTGATAGCTGTATTTTGAAGGCGTTTATTTATTAGATTGTAAGGAGGCATATATGTACCTATAGGGATAGGAATTATAGTAATCAATGTGGGGTAGAATGAGGGATGTAGCGAGAAGATTGCACTATTAAAATTAATGAAGGGTATTATTGTTCGTAAGTTTTGTAGTATGTAGTTAATTGACTGTGATAGTGATTTAGTCGGAATGTGAAATTTTAGTGTTGGGTCGATTAATATACCAAGAGTTTTTATTTAATTAGCATAATAAATACTCAAATTGTTAATGGTAATTTGTGGTGGAAGGAATATAGTAGTAGATGTTTTAATATGCAATGATTCACTTTTAAGACAGTTTAGTGATAAGGAGTTGTTGGTGAGCCTGTTATGTATATCAGTAATAGGTTGTTAAGTAAATGTATTGCATTTTTAGGGTCTATCAATCTACAGTGTAATATGCCATCTGTATACGAGTGATAGTCGACTATAGATCTATAGTGGGGGTATTTGTCAATAATTTTAAATAAGGGAAGTAGATTGATATTGAATAGGAGTGGACCAAGAACATACTTTGAGGTAGGCTTACTACGGTAGACTTACTACGGTAGACCTACTACTCCATGAGTAACTTTACGAGGTTTAGAAATTAGTGAAGTTATGCTAATTTGGTAAACAAATGACCAGTTAGGTATGAGATGAACCAATCGAGTGAAGTACCACATATTCCGATAGAGGATAGTCCATTTATAAGGATATTATGGTCAAGGGTATAGAAGGAAGCTGATAAATTAAGGATAATGTAGTGAGTTATCCCATTACTTTCCGACAATTTTCGGAAAATATAGTAACTTAAAAGGGGTCCCACTACAACTTGCTAGAAAATCACTTTCTAGAAAACATTTCGGGATATTATTCCGTGTAATGTATCTTGATATGTACTATCAAATTCGACATCGATGAATATATATATATATATATATATATATATATATATATATACATATATATATATTATATGATATAATATATATCTATATAATTTATAAATCTATATGTTTAGGTATTTGTATATATTTTATATAATTATAATGTATTTGTATCTATTAAGATGTATCTACTAAGAAAATTCTGTATTTGTAATTGTATCTACTATTATTTTTGTAAAGTAATTGTATTTATATCTATTATAAGAAAAAAGTGTGTAATTGTAATTGTATCTATTATACATTTTTTGAGTATCGTGCCCAGCTCTGCATATAGGTAGCACATATTAATATATATATATATATATATATATATATATATATATATATATATATTTGCATATTGTACTTAGATATCCAAATATTTATATAAATAAATATTCACATAGATGTGTAAATAGGTATGAAATTTATACGTAGATATTTCGTTGTAAGTTGCTACACGACAAGTTAGTTTCATTATATAACTACGGTATAGTGTAATTATAGAGAGTGCGATGTGCGGTGTGCGAATGTGTACCGAGTGTGTGTGCGCGTACTTGGTTACGGTTGCCATGCGACAGAATAGTCATCACGTCCTACAAGTACAATGTCCTTGGAATAAGTAGAAACTCGTCGAGATTACGGTGTATTTTTGTTCGTTTCTATAGGATAATTAGTATTTTTATTAAATGATCTAATATCTAGGGGACCGTAAGGTCAATTCTATTACGCAATACACTATAATGTAATAATATTAACTTAATGAATATAAAATAAATAACGATAGTACGTATATGATTATAAATGTTGTATACAACAATATGTATACTATAGTATGATTCATCATTAACAAATATCATATAATCATATTACACTAGAATTTATCTCTATAATATCACGACTATATAGTGCAATTACATGGAAACATGCAAGGTCTTAATTCCTATATATATATATATATATATATATATATCGTATATATAGGTAATATATAGTGTAATATGATTATATGATATTTTTTAATGATGAATATATACATATGTATATATTTATATATATATATGTATATTTGTGTGTGTATGTATATATTTAGTACCTTCCTTTTGACTAACAAACTAGGGAAGCTTCGCTACTCTGTTAGCGCCAGCCTCCCCTGGAATCAACTCCCTCCATGTAACAAAACCATTAACACCCGACTTCCACCTTTAAACACAAACTAAACAATGACATCATTGTTCACGATATCCGAACCTCAACTCAATTCGTTTTCACCACATTGTCCGTAGTATTTATTACTTTAATTACTTTTATTGTATATATATATATATATATATATATATATATATATATATATATAAATATTGTTACTGTAAATAAAAATGTATTAAATGGAAATATTTATTTATTTAATTGAAATTTCGTACTCATCAGAAACATATACGTTTAGTTTATGTTATATATATATATAAAGTTATTGCATGCGATATATATATATATAATAGAAAATAAAATATATCGACATTTACCATGTGAACGTATAGTTTAAAGTAAAATTCACTAGTTAATAATATAATTAATAAAACATATTACTTATAAGCATAACAAATGATTTAAATCTTAATTAAGATCAACATTAGACATATTCAAATATAATTTGAAATTAAATTGTATTTGTTTTTGTAAATCAATATATTTAATTAATTTTTTTTAATTTTATTTCATCCCATCAGTAACTTAGATGAAGTTGTAATTAACTTATTTTATATAATAATTGATTTATAATTCAAAATTATATATTATATAGAAATATAAAATCATTTTAATAAATATGATAATTCTAAATAATAATAATTAATAATATATTAATAATTTATTTTTTGTATATTTGATAATTTACTATATTCATGTCACTTTATTATAATAGTACGAATACTATATTTAACTTTATTACATCTATTCGCATTCTTTATTTTAACTTTTCAGTTTATTATAATAGTACGAACACAATATTTTTACTTTATTACATCTGTTCGCATTCTTTATTTTAACCTTTCAGTTTATTATAATAGAACTAACACTATATTTTAACTTTATTACATCTGTTCGCTTGCTTAATTTTAACCTTTCACTTTATTATAATAGTAAGAACACTAAATTTTAAATGTATAACATCTTTTCGGTTGCTTTATTTTAACCATTTACTTTATTATAATAATACGAACACTATATTTTAACTTTATTACATCTATTCGGTTGCTTTATTTTAACCATTTACTTTATTATAATAATACGAACACTATATTTTAACTTTATTACATCTGTTCTGTTGCTTTATTTTAACCATTTACTTTATTATAATAATACGAACACTATATTTTAACTTTATTACATCTGTTCTGTTGCTTTATTTTAACCATTTACTTTATTATAATAATACGAACACTATATTTTAACTTTATTACAATATTAGCTTTCTTAATTTTAAACTTTCAGTTTATTATAATAGTACGAACACAATATTTTAACTTTATTACATCTGTTCGCATTCTTTATTTTAACCTTTCAGTTTATTATAATAGAACGAAAACTATATTTTAACTTTATTACATCTGTTCGGTTGCTTTATTTTAACCATTTACTTTATTATAATAATACGAACACTATATTTTAACTTTATAACATCTGTTAGCTTTCTTAATTTTGAACTTTCACTTTATTATAATAGTACGAATACTATATTTAACTTTATTACATCTATTCGCATTCTTTATTTTAACTTTTCAGTTTATTATAATAGTACGAACATAATATTTTTACTTTATTACATCTGTTCGCATTCTTTATTTTAACCTTTCAGTTTATTATAATAGAACTAACACTATATTTTAACTTTATTACATCTGTTCGCTTGCTTAATTTTAACCCTTCACTTTATTATAATAGTAAGAACACTAAATTTTAAATGTATAACATCTTTTCGGTTACTTTATTTTAACCATTTACTTTATTATAATAATATGAACATTATATTTTAACTTTATTACATCTGTTCGGTTGCTTTATTTTAACCATTTACTTTATTATAATAATACGAACACTATATTTTAACTTTATTATATATATTCGCTAGCTTTATTTTAACCTTTTACTTTATTATAATAGTACGAATACTATATTTTAACTTTATTACATCTGTTCAGTTACTTTATTGTAACCTTTCACTTTATTATAATAATATGAACACAATATTTTAACTTTATTACATCTGTTCGGTTGCTTTATTTTAACCATTTACTTTATTATAATAATACGAACACTATATTTTAACTTTATTACATCTGTTCGCATTCTTTATTTTAACCTTTCACTTTATTATAATAGTACGAACACTATATTTTAACTTTATTACATATATTCGCTTACTTTATTTTAACCTTTCAGTTTAATATAATAGTACGAACACAATATTTTAACTTTATTACATCTGTTCGGTTGCTTTATTTTAACCATTTATTTATTATAATAATACGAACACTATATTTTAACTGTATTACATCTGTTAGCTTTCTTAATGTTACCCTTTCACTTTATTATAATAATATGAACACTATATTTTAAATTTATTACATCTGATCGGTTGATTTATTTTAACCTTTTACTTTATTATAATAGTACGCACATTATATTTTAACTTTATTACATTTGTTAGCTTGCTTTATTTTAACATTTAACTGATACATAATCATTGTTATAAAAAGATCTAAATATTCTATTAAGGGGATACAAGCGTTTTGGAAAATACAGTAACAAATAAATATGTTTTAATTATTTGAAATATGTAGTGTTTGAGATGTTAATATACCACATTAATATAGTAGAGCTCAAAACGATTAAAAATAAAGGTTTTATAGCACGAACTATTTTTGAGAATAGATAATGATAATAAATAATCTCTAAAAATACTGTAAAAATACGTTTATATAAAGTTATTTTATAGAATTATTATGTTTGTATCTGTAATAATATGATGCCTCTATGTATTCGCATGTATACCTGTGGTATATGATGATGTTAATATCCCAACGTTGTCAAAATATTGTATAGTATAGATAAGGAATACACAGTAATCCAAGGCAACAATGTGTTTATTAGTATAGATATACAGTAGAAGCTCGGTAACTTAACATGCCGATAACTCAACATTGCCGATAACTCAACATCCAACAAATATTTGGTTGGATTCGTATCTTTTACATGTTAACAAAAACCCTATTACTCAACAAATATAACTCAACATACATATAACTCAACATCGTTTTTATAATCCTAGCCTATACATTACATGTAAATATACATCCGATAACTCAACATTAATGAAAAATCAAAATATCACAAACATATGTTGTTGGATTCTACATTGCTCAACAAATATAATTCAACATAGTTTCAATTAATTCAATATCCTACATTATTCAACATGGTTTTATTTAATAATATATGGATATAAATATATAAACGTAAAAATTCAATTACAATTATTATATTATCATACGAGTACTATTTTGAATGCATTTCTGTGAACAAAACATTAATTAAGTCATTAATTTATACATCCGATAACTCAACATACTCGCTAACTCAACATGAAAACTCCGTCCCGTCAATGTTGAGTTATCGAGCTTTGACTGTATATAGATTAAGATAGAGTATATAGTGAAGCATGTATGTTCACGTTAGCGTGTGCGTGAAGATACTAATGTTAATTAGTGCAGTACAAGTCAACCAGGCACACAGTTAGAAAATATGGTACAAGAGGTGATTCTCAAATGGTACATTAGCTCATGTACCATCTGAGGATATTAATTTGAATTATAATGTATTTCTAGATGGTACATTAGGAAATTTATTTGAAATGGTACAATACAGCGTTTTCAAAATGGTACATGAGGAAATTTATTAAAAATGGTACAATACAGCGTTTTCAAAATGGTACATTAGGAAATTTATTCAAAATGGTACAATACAGCTTTTTCAAAATGGTACATGAGGAAATTTATTAAAAATGGTACAATACAGCGTTTTCAAAATGGTACATTAGGAAATTTATTTAAAATGGTACAATACAGCGTTTTCAAAATGGTACATGAGGAAATTTATTAAAAATGGTACATACAGCGTTTTTAAAATGGTACGTTATATAATATAATGTAAATGGTACATTAGGTTGTTTAAATTATGGTACATTATGAAATATATGTGAAATGGTACATTATATAGTTTTCAAAATGGTACTCAATGTAATATAATGATATGGTACACTGGGTTTTTTAAATGATGGTACCTTAGGAAATATATGTTATGGTAGCCCAGCTAACAGTAATATCAGCATAATAGCAGCATAACAGCATATGTTATAGCCTCAAAGGTTTACATTGTGTTATTATGCTGCCATTATGCTGCTATTAAATGTCTATTATGCTGCTATTATGCTGCTATTAATTTTAAAATATATTATACTGCTATTATGCTGCTATTCTAATAATAGCAGCATAATAGCATCATAATATACTTTTAAAATTAATAGAAAATAATATTATCACAATGGCAGCATAATAGCAGCATAACAGCAGTATAATAGCATGACAAATTAATAGCAGCATAATAGACATTTAATAGCAGCATAATGGCAGAATAATAGCACAATGTAAACATTTGAGGCTATAACATATGCTGTTATGCTGCTATTATGCTGCTCTTACTGTTAGCTGGGAGCCTATATTATTTAATATTCAAAATGGTACTCTATGGAATAGGTGGGGATATACCCTATACATATAAGGGGCGAAGCCCTTTAGATTGGTATGCCGGTATTCGTATGCGGTATTAATATATAACCTCTATAACATATTTGATACATGTCCTCATATATATAACATATTTGATTTATGGAATATAGTTTAAATGATAAACCTAGTTTTTTTTAATATAAAACATGAGTAGATATAATTAATTGGTAGGGATGATTACAAATATTACAATATTCAATACAATATATATATACGCCTAAATATATTATATTTCGTATAGAGTTAACTCTATAATTATAACTATATTATAATATGTATATGCACGCATCAAGCTGTATGAATTTCACTGTGAATCAAATATATTTTATATAAAAATATATATATTTAAAAACATAATTATATTGTAAAAAGATACAAAATATGCCAATACTGCAGTGTCCCATGGGATTCGAACTACAATTACTGCCAAATTTAGCAAGGTAGGTACACCTAAGTACACGACTAACTATAGTCGAGATATATCTCGACTATAGTCGGGATATATAATCCTATTTATATTATATATAATCTATAATATATATATATATAACCTATAGGTTTATTATATTTATATATTTTTTTTTGAGTGTTTTACTTTACAATATTTTATTTCCCCGACATTAATAATATTATTTTACTGAATTTTTGCATTTTATATTTGAATTTACTTTCATGTTTTCTTTCTTTTTAATTGACGTTTATATAAAAATAATAAAATTAAAAAAAACTGTTAGGTATTTATTTTTTTCTTTAGTATTTTCTTTAGTATTTTTTATTTCCCTCTGACTAATAATATTATTTGACTTTATTTTTAATTACATAAACATTTTGTATTGAATCTTTTTTCTTGTATACTTGATTATACTTCTTTGTTTTATTTCTCTTTATTGACACTTATATAAAAATTAGTAATTAAACTAACATTTCAGTTTGAACAAATATTTTACATTCTTTACATTATTATAAAGTATTACAAAAAAATTCCTAAAACTTATTTACTGAAAAAAAAAAAAAAAAAAAAAAATGTTACATACATTTCTTACCACCTTTCTAGATATTCTTTTTGTTATGTTTTATTCAGTTTTATTCAGTTTTACTTCATTTTACTTCATGTTTTTCTTCTTTTATACTAATACATCTATATTTTTGTTTAGTGTATTATTTTATAGTACTTATTATTTATTTTAGTTATTTATTTATAAATAATTAAATGATGATTACATAATTTTATGGCAAGTTCAAACAATTTATATTATTTTTCTATTTTATTCATTGTATTGTATCTATGTAAACAGGAAGTCATCTAATATTTTATAATATTTTATTTATTTAGTTTTTTTTTGAACTTGCTTTAAGATTAAGGGTAATTGTCTCGATAAGCTTTAGCTTCTACAAAAACCCTGGTGCAAACCTAAATCTGATAATAATAAAATAATAATATTTAAGAATAATTTGTGATTTATATTATAATTTGTAATACAACAGTTTACCTATTTGTGTAATCTTATTATATAATTATTACATTTACCTTAATAATTAGATTATATATGATCGATAGTAATTAATTAACTTGACAAATAATTAGTTCAATTACCAGGGGCGGATACAGGAATTTTTCAAGGGGGGGGCTGAAATTCAAATAAAAGTATATTTTTAAAATAAGACATATTTAGGACTACTATGATAACTACTATGATTCCTACTATGATAATATTCAATTGATATATAAATTAAATACTATATTAAATTAAATAGAATAATATTTTATATTTTATTGAATAAAAACTATTAATCCAATATATTAATAAATTGCATTATTCTTGGATTACGTATTTCAAATTTGGAAATAATATAATCACAATCGATCTCTATGTCTTTATGTATATATAAAGAAATTATTTTTAGTTGATCTTCACTCATAATCGAAGGTAAATATGTATTTATTATTCTTAATCGGTTAAATGAACGTTCACATTCACACAAGGTAACTGGAGTAGTAGCCATCAATAAAAGCATTTCATAGATATTAGGAAAAAATGTATATAATAATATATATAAATTATAAATTATTTAATAATTTCAATTTACCTTGCCATGTTATCGAGTACTTGAGTACTGGTCGTAACAATTTGTATTGTATTAGGTATACCTATATCTATAGATATTTATTTTCTGTCCATTTAACTTCCCAACAAATCAATTCGGTTTGTATTAAATGTATCTTTGGTAAATCATCTTTTACTAATTCATAAAACTTTAATATATTTTCTTTTCATGAATCCTTGTTTTCATTCATTACTTTTGGAATTAATAATGCTCCAAGAGATATATACAATATGTATATATTGGATCCTTCTTTCATCTCCATTATCAAATGATCCATGAATGGAATATATATTACTTTTTTTTAAATACTCTTCAGATGATGAAGCAGGTGTCTTTATTTAACCTTGGTAAAGAAATTCCTTCATTTGAATATGATAATAAATGTGACGCTTCTTCATTCCATTATAATTGTACTTCATCAATATTATCTCTACAAACTTGTATCCCTTTAATTACACTTTGAATATCATGATTTGCCTTATATGCGTCTATTGACCTACTCTGGAGAGCATTTGTTAAATTTTCTATGAAATTAATTGAATTATTACATACAATTAATGACATACTAAATTGAGTATTAATCATAGAATTGTAAAGACCGTTAGCTTTTGTTATACTTTCTGAATTCCATGTTTTATCTTCATATATTTCTAAAATTTTTCAAGTATTGCTTGATACAGTTTGATAAATACTCGCAAAGCATCATGTCTGGCAACCGATCTCGTTTTACTTTAACTAATTTCTTTTTAGAAGATTCAACACAAATTTGTGTAAAATTTTCTTCTAATAAACCTTGCCTCTTAGCAGAATATTTAAAAAATATGCAGATTTCTAATAATATGCTTACCATATTTTGAATTAACGACATTTTGCATTCATCTACTATTGATATATTTAATACATGTGATCTATAGTATACATGTGTAGAGTTAGTGTTCTTATTCAGAATTATAGTTGACGCTCCTTTTATTTTTCCAGATATATTTCCTGCTCCATAGTATCCTTACCCTCTTAAATGTTCAATATTTAATTCAGATTTAGTTAGTGTATCCATAATCAAGTTAGCTTTACTTTCTCCACTAAGATGTTCACATCCTATCAAATAATTCAACTTTTCAGTGATACACTTACCATTATAATATCTAATTTATAAAGCCATTTGTTCAGTATTATATACATCTATGGTTTCATCAGCTAAAATATTTAGCTTTTTTTATACCATCAATTATAATTGAAGAATAATTATTCTGTCTTTAATATATTCACCATATTCAAATATCAATTCATTCTGTGTTGTTTTTGAAGTGTATTTAGCATTTTTACTACACATTAATAAGTGTTCTTTTAATATATCATTTCCAGAGTTTATACATAGTTTTAGAAGTGCATTTAAATTTCCTAGATTAAAATGTGGATCAGTATACTAATCTATAGATTCTAGAGAATACTCATTATGACCATGTAATGAAATATTTTATCTTCTATAAAGAATGATTTTATCTAAAGGGGGTATCCCACTACAAATATTTCCGGCAAGTTGCCGGAAATATTTTAACTTTAAAAACATTTTCTATCAAGTTAACTACAATTTTAGTGGGAAAACCCCTTTACTTTCCGGCAACTTGCCTGAAATATAATAACTTTATAGGAGTATTCCATTACAACTTAATATAATAATTTTTTAAAGTTACAATATTTCAAGTAAGTTGCCGGAAAATCTTATATACAAGTATAGTGGGATACCCCTTTAATATTGATTTAAATGTTTCTCTGTTGCATTAAATGTACTTAGATATGTTATTGTTGACTTGCATTATAGCTGATTGCAGCATGCTTCTTATTTTCTATCACTGCAATAAAACGAGAATTTTCTTCCAAAGAGTTATTGTGGTAAATAAAAAAAATCAACTATAATTGATTCAAATTTTCTTAAATCTGCAATCGAATCTTTAAACTTAATCATGGACGAAGTGACACATTTTCCAACTTGATTGTGATTAATTTTAAATGAAAAATACATGGTATATACAATCGGCCATTTAAAGATTCACCCTACCTATAATTGATATTGAATGTTTTGCTGATTTAACCATATTATCTATTTTTAAATCATATATTTTACGATCATGAGGGGGGGGCTAGAGCCCCCCTAGCCCCCCCTGTATCCGCCCCTGATTACTGCAATAATTACAGTAATGGTTACTTAGTTTTACTTATTAAAACTTTGACTATAATACTATAGTATTAGTAACTTATATATAAGTTACTAAGTTACTATTATAGTTATACCTATTATTATTATAATTAAAATATTATATTCAATATATAATAATTATAGTAACTATTATAGTTATTATACTACTATACAAATTTACGTAGTGTTACTTTATTTATATGTAGGGTATTCCTATACCATCGAAGTGTCTAAACTTTCTTTATATTGATGAAGATGATCATCATCACCATGATATAGGTATATATAGGTATATATAGGTATATATACCTATATATATAGGTATATATCCTACACATTTTATTTTTGTTTCTACTTTAAATTAAACTGTCTTTCATAAACTATATAATACTATTGTGTATGTACAATATAATATTGAATATTCGCATTATAATTAAGTCATTTTAAACGAAATATTTTGAATGTGTTTAAATAATTATTTAAATAAACATTTAAACATTAAATGTTAGTAAATCAAATTATAGTTACAATAATCATTATATTAATGGTAACCATAATAACTCTAATAATTTAAGTATCGTTGTTATATTAATATATATATACATATAATATATTGCCTATACTTTAAATTAAACGGTCTTTCAGAAACTAGATAATACTACTATGTATGTGCACTATTCGCATTATAATTAAGTCATTTGAAACTTATTATTTATAATATTTTCGAAAATAAATGTTAGGAAAAAGTATAATTTGTATAATTAAATATCATAATATATAGTTAAACAAAAAACATATGTCTAATTATAGTAATTAAAATGATATACATTAAATTGTGTTTTTATGATGAAACAATTTGTATTTACATTGGCTAATTTTATCTGATTACAAAATAAATATATGAATTTAATATTATTTTTTCATACTCTCCAATTCTACTAATTATTTTATACTAGCATCAATAAAAAAAATCTCATTGTAATACCTAGATTTAATATAATATTAATTCAAGTATTAATTGTACCCAGTAATTTACTGATTAAAATTATATTCGATAAATACATCTTATTTATACGTTGATTATAATTTATTTATAACACCGTAATGTTATTTTCTATTATATCGTACTATCACCATGAGCACACCTCACTTTCACATCCCATCACAACGTACTAATACGTTCCAGCATAATATACTATTACGTTCCAGCATATCATACTAATACGTTCCAGAATAATGTACTATTACGTTCCAGCATAATGTACTATTACGTTCCAGCATATCATACTAATACGTTCCAGCATAATATACTATTACGTTCCAGCATATCATACTAATACGTTCCAGCATAATGTACTATTACGTTCCAGCATATCATACTAATACGTTCCAGCATAATGTACTATTACGTTCCAGCATATCATACTAATACGTTCCAGCATAATGTACTATTACGTTCCAGCATATCATACTATTACGTTCCAGCATAATGTACTATTACGTTCCAGCATATCATACTAATACGTTCCAGCATAATTTACTATTACGTTCCAGCATATCATACTATTACGTTCCAGAATAATGTACTATTACATTCCAGCATATCATACTAATACGTTCCAGCATATCATACTATTACGTTCCAGCATATCATACTATAACGTTCCAGCATAATGTACTATTACGTTCCATCATATCATAGTCGTATGATAATCATATTAATACGTTCCAGCATAATGTACTATTACGTTCCAGCATATCATACTAATACGTTCCAGCATAATGTACTATTACGTTCCAGCATATCATACTAATACGTTCCAGCATAATGTACTATTACGTTCCAGCATATCATACTATTACGTTCCAGCATAATGTACTATTACGTTCCAGCATATCATACTAATACGTTCCAGCATAATGTACTATTACGTTCCAGCATATCATACTAATACGTTCCAGCATATCATACTAATACGTTCCAGCATATAATACTATTACGTTCCAGCATATCACACTATAACGTTCCAGCATAATGTACTATTACGTTCCATCATATCATAGTCGTATGATAATCATATTAATACGTTCCAGCATAATGTACTATTACGTTCCAGCATATCATACTAATACGTTCCAGCATAATGTACTATTACGTTCCAGCATATCATACTAATACGTTCCAGCATAATGTACTATTACGTTCCAGTATATCATACTATTACGTTCCAGCATAATGTACTATTACGTTCCAGCATATCATACTAATACGTTCCAGCATAATGTACTATTACGTTCCAGCATATCATACTAATACGTTCCAGCATAATGTACTATTACGTTCCAGCATATCATACTAATACGTTCCAGCATAATGTACTATTACGTTCCAGCATATCATACTAATACGTTCCAGCATAATGTACTATTACGTTCCAGCATATCATACTATTACGTTCCAGCATAATGTACTATTACGTTCCAGCATATCATACTAATACGTTCCAGCATAATGTACTATTACGTTCCAGCATATCATACTAATACGTTCCAGCATAATGTACTATTACGTTCCAGCATATCATACTAATACGTTCCAGCATAATGTACTATTACGTTCCAGCATATCATACTAATACGTTCCAGCATAATGTACTATTACGTTCTAGCATATCATACTAATACGTTCCAGCATAATGTAATATTACGTTCCAGCATATCATACTATTACGTTCCAGCATAATGTACTATTACGTTCCAGCATATCATACTAATACGTTCCAGCATAATGTACTATTACGTTCCAGCATATCATACTATTACGTTCCAGCATAATGTACTATTACGTTCCAGCATATCATACTAATACGTTCCAGCATAATGTACTATTACGTTCCAGCATATCATACTAATACGTTCCAGCATAATGTACTATTACGATCCAGCATATCATACTATCATGTTTCAGCATAAGGTACTGTCACGTTCCAGCATATCATTCTGTCACGTTCCAGCATATCATACTATAATGTTCCATCGCAGCGTACTACTACCGTACATCCACATCTTGATACGACTCCAGAACACTATAATAATATATTACAGAACTGTGCAGTATATTTTAGAACAATCGTACTGGAACACTTGTTCCGGGACGTATAAGTGAGGTAATGGAACGTACTAAAATCAGTATGCCGTATCAATATTGTACCATGATAAATGTGGGATCATATACAGTTATGGGAGTTAATAAATAAATATACAATAATATGATTACATAACAATTATAAGTTATTTTCAATATTAATATATTAATGTTATAATTACAAATACTATTCATATTTATCAATATATTAATTATATTTATAAAAAAAAGTGTAATGTATCTATCTCAGGTCATTGATATATTCATATATATATATATATATATATATATATATATCTGATCTTAAAGTTCTCTTGATCATATATATATATATATATATATTGATAATATATATTACTATTGATCATTATTATATTAATTAATATATTATAATATTTAAATATAATTAATGGATTAATCTAAATAGTGTTATTTATAACTCATTTATTAAATGTATAATAATTTCTGAAAATGTTTAATAATATAATTATAATAATATTAAATATTTTAATACTTTTTACCCTAAGGCTTTTTACTATAAATCCTATAAGTGAAATACATATTTAGTTATATTATAATTCTTGTAATACTATTAACAAATAATTAATATTAGTTAATCTAATTGTTATTAATATTCGATATATATATATCATTGTTATAAAACAATATTTATAAAATATCTACAAAATTATTCAAAAGTTTGATGACGAAAATATGGCGGACATTTATTGACGATCTTCTATGTTCAACT
The DNA here is from genome assembly GCA_964019155.1 of Osedax fenrisi. Classification (NCBI taxonomy): domain Eukaryota; kingdom Metazoa; phylum Annelida; class Polychaeta; order Sabellida; family Siboglinidae; genus Osedax; species Osedax fenrisi. The sequence goes on from OZ025243.1 coordinate 56,606,480, forward strand.
ATGTGTATACGTGATACCCAATACAAGTAAATGCTTTAATTTAATCTAATCTTACAATAATCGATATATATAATATTATAAAATAATTTTTTTTATATTGATATTCATTTTCCGCATACGATCTAATTAGTAGCTATTTAAGGCGCACGTAATTTATATCCATATGTGGAATTATATATGTCATGACACTCATAATACAACATCCCCTTTCTGCCAGGAACTTTTATTTACATGTTTGTTAAAATTTACTTACTCAATACTAGCAAATTATAACCATAAATTATATGAAATATATACATATTCAGGATTATAAATTAAAATATGATTATTTATATTGATTTTATTCAAAAAATTATTTAGGTATCATTAATCATTATTTTTTATAACGTTTTATTTCTAATATTAAAATATTTGTGTATTCATTTGTAATTTTAAATTTAATTATAAATCAGTAAAATATTTGTATTTATATTAATTTTATTCATTATTTATTATAAATTATTGTATTTATAATATTGCATTATTTTTTATATTCATTTGTAATTATATATTTAATTAAAAATCATTAAAATATTATTATTCATATTCATTTTATTCATTACATTATAATAATGTTTAATTATAATTATTTATTATATTATCATCAATCATTATTTTTTATAAATTTGTATTTATAATATTTAACTATTTTTGATATTTATTTGTAATTATATATTTAATTATAAATCATTAAAATATTATTATTTACATCATATTTTTTTTCATATTTATTTATTTTTAATAATCATTATAATGTCATCATTTATTTGCTCAATTTGTAAAGTTAAATTTAATTATGTTATACAGATACAAGATACTCAGAATCACATCGACATTTCAGATGAAGAGGATAACACGATTTCAGATAAATATAATGTTAATATTCAATTAATGTCTATAATTATTATTATTAAGGGGTGTGCTTATTTCATTTGTTTTTCACAAATTATTTTACTTTAAAATATAATTAATTATTATTAAAATAATATATTAAATGTGTGTGATTGTAATGTGACTTATCTATTTTTTATATAAACATACTCCTTATATTGGTAGCCAGTAACCTCGTACGAGGTAATCTCGTACGAGTAATTTCGTACGACTTGTTAAATTTAATTTATTTCATAATAATACAGTTTTTATACGATTATATATAATAACTTATTATATATTGATATAATATATTGTATTATATATATTCGTATAAGAACTGTATAATTATGAAATAAATTAAATTTAATAAGTCGTACGAGATTACTAAATAAGTCGTACGAAATTACCTTGTACCAGATTACCTCGTACGAGATTACTGGCATTCCTTATATTTACATCATATACTAAACATTATGTATAATAATTACCAACATAAAAAGGTTTTAATAATTATATAACATTTTTTGAGATAATTATCATTTATATATATATACCTAATACTCCTAGGAATTCTAGATAACAATATGTTTTATACTCTTTATTATCAATAAATATATATATATAAATATAATGTTAAATTATTATCTTAATTATGTTATACAGATACAAGATACTCAGAATCACATCGACATCTTCAGATGAAGAGGATAACACGATTTCAGATAAATATAATGTTAATATTCAATTAATGTCTATAATTATTATTATTAAGGGGTGTTCTCATTTCATTTATTTTTCACAAATTATTTTACTTTAAAATATAATTAATTATTATTAAAATAATGTATTAATGTGTGTGATTGTAATGTGACTTATCTATTTTTTATATAAACATACTCCTTATATTTACATCATATACTAAACATTGTGTATAATAATTACCAACATAAAAAGGTTTTAATAATTATATAAAATTTGTTGAGATAATTATCATTTATATATATATATACCTAATACTCCTAGGAATTCTAGATAACAATATGTTTTATACTCTTTATTATCAACAAATATATATATAAATATAATGTTAAATTATTATCTTAATTATGTTATACAGATACAAGATACTCAGAATCACATCGACATCTTCAGATGAAGAGGATAACACGATTTCAGATAAATATAATGTTAATATTCAATTAATGTCTATAATTATTATTATTAAGGGGTGTTCTCATTTCATTTGTTTTTCACAAATTATTTTACTTTAAAATATAATTAATTATTATTAAAATAATGTATTAAATGTGTGCAGGGATGGCAAAAACCCAAAAATCCAAAATATGTTGCTGTGGTTTTTGGGTTTTACTGAGGTTTTTCATAAACAATTTAAAGGTATAAAATCATTCTATCCTTTTAATTTTAAAAATGATTAATAAAAGTATAGTTTATTATACAAATTGATAAAAATATAGTTTATTATTAATGTATTGTATAATACACAAGAATGAAGTATATTAATTTAATATATAAAAACAGGGATATCAAAATCATAAAAATACCTTATTTTTTATATAATTTTTTAATATTTTCTATTGTATTATTTTTTTATATAATTTTATTCTATAGAATTGTAATAAAATATTTTTTATTGAATCAATTTCTATGAAATTGTATTTTTATTATTTTCTATTTAATTAAAATGTCATGACAAATATTATATTTATTCTATAGAATTTGATTTTTAATAGTAATACAAAGGAGGTAATACTATTTATGATATTCATATTTTAATATTATATAAATTGTATAACATTATTTATATATTTTCTTACAATCTAGAATTAGTTACATAATGTAATATATATTATCTATTAGAATTACAATTATTAAATGTATAATTTATTAATATAAAAAATCGAAAAACCACAAAAACCACAAAAAATATCAATAGTTTTAAACCCAAAAACCCAATCTCGTCCAACCCTGAATGTGTGTGATTGTAATGTGACTTATCTATTTTTTATATAAACATACTCCTTATATTTACATCATATACTAAACATTATGTATAATAATTACCAACATAAAAAGGTTTTAATAATTATATAACATTTTTTGAGATAATTATCATTTATATATATATACCTAATAGGAAAACCTACTCCTAGGAATTCTAGATAACAATATGTTTTATACTCTTTATTATCAACAAATATATATATATATAAATATAATGTTAAATTATTATCTTAATTATGTTATACAGATACAAGATACTCAGAATCACATCGACATTTCAGATGAAGAGGATAACACGATTTCAGATAAATATAATGTTAATATTCAATTAATGTCTATAATTATTATTATTAAGGGGTGTGCTTATTTCATTTGTTTTTCACAAATTATTTTACTTTAAAATATAATTAATTATTATTAAAATATTGTATTAAATGTGTATGATTGTAATGTGACTTATCTATTTTTTACATAAACATACTCCTTATATTTACATCATATACTAAAAATTGTGTATAATAATTACCAACATAAAAAGGTTTTAATAATTATATAACATTTTTTGAGATAATTATCATTTATATATATATACCTAATTCTCCTAGGAATTCTAGATAACAATATGTTTTATACTCTTTATTATCAACAAATATATATATAAATATAATGTTAAATTATTATCTTAATTATGTTATATAAATACAAGATACTCAGAATCACATCGACATCTTCAGATGGAGAGGATAACATGATTTCAGATAAATATAATGTTAATATTCAATTAATGTCTATAATTATTATTATTAAGGGGTGTTCTCATTTCATTTGTTTTTCACAAATTATTTTACTTTAAAATATAATTAATTATTATTAAAATAATGTATTAAATGTCGTTCAGAGAGCAACTGTGTGTGTGACTGTAATATGACTTATCTATTCTTTATATAAATATACTCCTCATATTTACATCATATACTAAACATTATGTATAATAATTTCCAACATAAAAAGGTTTTAATAATTATATAACATTTTTTTTAACGATTTTTGAGATAATTATCATTTATATATATACTTAATACTCCAAGGAATTCTAGATAACAATATGTTTGTTTGATCAATTTTTTTTCTTTCTCTTTTCTTTAGTCATCTTGATATTGAAGATGTATCACTTATAATCCAGCTATAAAACAATAATAAATTAATGACAGATACATGTAAATTTAATTTAAAATTAAATATACTAAACTTGTATCAATTCTGCTTTATCACTTTTCTTTAGTTGTCAAGATACACCAATGATATCTTTGCTATAAAACATTCAAAAATTAATTATTTTATGAATAAAACTAATATAAATATATCATAATAAATAATTATATAAGCTGGTATACAGCTATACAATTGAAATCATGAAAAGTAGAATTTAAAAAACCACGATAACATTTTAAATTGTAACATTTATCACCATAAGTTTATTATATCATATAAATTATAATAAATTAGTACATATAAATTATAATATAACTAACTATTTATTAAATATATAATTATATTATAAAATAATTATATAAGCTGGTATACAGCTATACAATTGAAATCATGAAAAGTCAAATTTAAAAAACCACGATAACATTTTAAATTGTAACATTTATCACCATAAGTTTATTATATCATATAAATTATAATAAATTAGTACATATAAATTATAATATAACTAACTATTTATTAAATATATAATTATATTATAAAATAATTATATAAGCTGGTATACAGCTATACAATTGAAATCATGAAAAGTCAAATTTAAAAAACCACGATAACATTTTAAATTGTAACATTTATCACCATAAGTTTATTATATCATATAAATTATAATAAATTAGTACATATAAATTATAATATTACTAGCTATATATTAAATATATTCATATATTATAAAATAATTATATAAGCTGGTATAAAGCTATATATATTAAATAATTTAATAAATATTTTTGTAAATTATAAATATTTCATAATATATATATATATATATATAAAACGGTTTAAACCGGAGTTTAAATATAATTATAGGGATTTATGTATTATATAAAAATATAATATATGTTATGTTAAAACAATTAAATTAATAAATATACTTTATGTTGTATTTGTGTATTTATTTCTTTAAAGAAATATATAAATTTTAATATTTATTCATTATATTCCTACCTATATCCCACAATTTATTTAAACTAATTTACAATGTAAAAACTAGTTTTGTAATAGTATTATAATAATTATTGTGTAATGTATTGTAGTTTCTATAAGTATTTAATTAACAAATATCGAAATAATCGTTAACGCACGATTATAAAACTACTACTTTTTGTTGTAATTTTCTCTACTTCATCAAAATATTGAAATAAAATGTTGTAACAACTATTATAATTAGATTAATTACAAACTAGGATTGTTATCAACAATTAGTATTATTATTATTATTATTATTATTAATATTAATTCAAATCAGTTAAATAAATTATGTATATATTCGTAATATATTTGTAATATTTTATTATTATAATAATTATACGCGAATCACTTCACAAATGTGTGATAGAATATTATATATACATTATAGTTCATATATAATTATTACTTCAATGGTTAGGTTTCAATATTAATAGTTTGATAAATTATAGTTAATATATAATTATTAAATCAATCACGAAGTTTTATAATTAATACAAAATAATACTAACTCTTTTAAATTCGCCGTTTAATGTTAATCCCTTTATATTTCGGCGAATTTGTTCGCTATTTCTTTGCCATCCTTTTTTGTTATGACGAGATCTGATATAGTAGCTATTTTAGCTTTTTATTATCAAATAAACAATATATATTCAGATCCCGCCATGTTTCTACTAACAAATTTATTCTGTTAATTTTAAATGTTTACTAAATATTATAGTATAATCATTGGTGAATGTACTTATTTATTATAAAATAGGCATACTTTTGGTTTTACACGGTAAATATCTGTGCCTTTATCTGTGCCCTTTAATCAGAATGTTTGGGCACACTCTGTGCCCATCTGGATAGGTGGTCGTAGATTTGGACACACTTTCGATATCTGTGCCGTTTTTCGGGCACACTTTTTAAAGTGTAAACACTTATATTTTCTACTGTATTATATGTTATATTTTCAATATTTATTTATTATCTAGAACATATAATTAGAGATTTTATATATATATATATATATATATATATATATATATTAATCAATATTTCTTTTACACAGGGTATTACTAAAGCTCCAATGATATTTTGGAGAGATGGACAGTGCACAATAATATGTGAGAATCAAATCATTTATATAAATAATGATTTATTTAATGCCTTTAATGTATATTTTATCATATACCAATTGTTTAACATTAAATACCCATCTAATATTTATAATACATGTATTTTATAAATAATTAAATTTGTATAGAATTTAAAACTACAAAATTGTTAAATTTAATAAAAAAAATATATATACAAATTAATATATCTTATTTCATTCATTATCTAATTATTTAATTATATACATATATATTACTATTATATATTATTGTTTATATAGTATATATTAAATATTGTAACTGGTTCCAAATATAAAATATTACAATAAACAATTTTCTAATGCTACACTTGCTTATTGTAGGTATATTAGCTCGTTTTAAAATGGAACATTAACCCTAGTTCAGATGTTACATTAGCCCTTGTTCAGATGGTACTTTAGTTAGTTTTCAAATGGTACATTAGCCTTTATCCAGATGGTACTTTAGCTTGTTTTCAAATGGTACATTAGCCCTTGTTCAAATGGTACAATAGCTCGTTTTCAAATGGTACAATAGCTCGTTTTCAAATGGTACATGAGCTCGTTTTCAAATGGTACATGAGCTCGTTTTCAAATGGTACATTAGCTCGTTTTCAAATGGTACAATAGCTCGTTTTCAAATGGTACATGAGCTCGTTTTCAAATGGTACATGAGCTCGTTTTCAAATGGTACAATAGCTCGTTTTCAAATGGTACAATAGCTCGTTTTCAAATGGTACATGAGCTCGTTTTCAAATGGTACATGAGCTCGTTTTCATATGGTACATTAGCTCGTTTTCAAATGGTACATTAGCTCGTTTTCAAATGGTACATGAGCTCGTTTTCAAATGGTACATTAGCTCGTTTTCAAATGGTACATAAGCTCGTTTTCAAATGGTACAATAGCTAGTTTTCAAATGGTACAATAGCTCGTTTTCAAATGGTACATGAGCTCGTTTTCAAATGGTACATGAGCTTGTTATCAAATGGTATATTAGCTCGTTTTCAAATGGTACATGAGCCCTTTTCAAATGGTACATGAGCTCGTTTTCAAATGGTACATTAGCCATTTTCAAATGGTACATGAGCTCGTTTTCAAATGGAACAAAGCTATGGTCCCGTAGGTCATTCTCAAAAAGCCACATATATGTGGCATCTGGGGGACAACGACTGTATCCTTTTCAAACACCCTCTAGTACCATATTTTTCTAACTGTGCACGTAGCTGGGAATGCACGCGCGGGGTGGTGGTTGTTTATCGTACGAGTGGGCGTGGCTATACTACGTACGTTTGTACTAGATATAACGTATATACAAATAGATGGTATCAATACATGTGTACTATATATGAGCGTATACATATATAGGTGATATCAATACATGTGTACAATGTATATGTGTATAATGTATATGAGCATATACATACATAGACGATATCATTACAGTATATGATATAATATTTTGTAAAAATATTATTACTAGTAGTAATACGTATCATAATTATATATATATATATATATATATATATATATATATATATATATATATCATATTATGGATTACTATACTAGTATAGTTATTACCACCGTACTGTCACGTTATATAATATTGTAATGTCACGTTACATCATATCATACTTTCAGACCACCGTACTGTCACGTTATATCATATTGTAATGTCACGTTACATCATATCATACTTTCAGCACACCGTACTGTCATGTTATATCATATTGTAATGTCACGTTACATCATATCATACAAATAATACAAATTTAATACAAATAATACTATTTATAACCTTCGAAGTGTATTTATTTACTATTTCAAACCTTCGAAGTGTATTTATTTACTATTCAAAACCTTCAAATACTTAATTTAACTATATGAAAACTTTGAATACACGATTTAATACAAATAATACTATTTAAAACCTTTGAAGTGTATTTATTTACTATTTCAAACCTTCAAAATGAATAATTTAATAAAAATAATACTATTTGAAACCTTCGAAGTGTATTTATTTTTTATATGGCACAACAATGTCTATAAAACTAATATAAGATATCAATATATATATATATATATATATATTCTGTATATTAATTTTACATTCCTATATTTGTTTTACATATTCTCATATTTATTAATTTAATTCAACTTACAGAAGCTGTATCCCAAATACATAAGGAAGTTACTACGACGGAAACTACTAATATTATAGAACATTTTTTAAAAATAATAAAATGGGTTAAAAAATAAATTAATGTTTTACATTTTGTATTTATTAACAATTATATTAATTTAACTCAAATTAAATATAATATATTCATATTTAGTAGTAAAATAATAAATATTAGTATAGTATTATTATTATAATATATATTGAAATATATTTTAATTTATAAACATAAATATTTATTTTATGTATATATTCTTTGAATGTTATGCTAACTTATAAATAAATAAACTGATTTCTGAAAACTTCCTTGGATTTAACAGGTCATGAATTTGTATTATCCTCTATTCTTATTGATGTAAGCTATAATTAATTATATTATAGTTATTTTAATATTGCTAACTTATTTAATTTGGATTAATCTCGAGCTGAACTTGGATTGAACTTCATTTGTGTCGAGTTGAACTTGGATTTAGATCGATGTAAGCTGCATTTAACTTGAGTAAACTTGGATTTAACTCGAGTTAACTTGGATTTAACTCGAGTAAACTTGGATTTAACTGGGATTTAGCTAGAGTAAAACTGGGATTTAACTCGAGTAAACTTGGATTTAACTCGAGTTAACTTGGATTTAACTCGAGTTAACTTGGATTTAACTCCAGTTAACTCGAGTAAACTTGGATCTAGATGGTGTTAAACTTGGATTTAACTCGAGTAATCTCGAGTTAAACTTGGATTTAACTCGAGTTAACTCGAGTAAACTTGGATCTAGCTGGTGTTAAACTTGGATTTAACTCGAGTTAACTCGAGTAATCTCGAGTTAAACTTGGATCTAGCTGGTGTTTAAAGTATTACCAAATTACCGAGCTAAACACGAGTTTTAAACTCGAGATAAATCCAAGTTAAACACGAGTTTTGAATACTGGGCTATACATAAACATTTTTGATTACTATAATATATATAAATAATATAAATATAATATTGTGGATTATTATCATAACTATGTATAATATATATAACATATAATGTTAATATAATAAACATACAAACACATATACTATACTCTTTTTATTCAAATAAGCTCTATATTTTAATAAAAAATATATGTAATTTTCATACTATATTTACTCAGAATAATTATTTTAGTATAATTTATTCTTAAAACGTCAATTACTATGTAAATAATTCTCAAATATTGATGACATTTTCAGAATATATTAGTTATTATATGCCTATTGAATGGTTGGATGATCATATAATTATTTTTATTATATCATATATAAAATACAATTTAAAAAAATAATAAATAAACTACATTTTTACCATTATTAGATGAGTTGTATTTCCAAAAATATATAATATTTTCTCATTAAGCTATATCAAACTATACAGAACAGTCCCACAGCATAATACTTTTTACAGAATTGTAATATCTTAAGAATTTTTAAATAATTAACAATTAAAAAAATATAAAAATCCCTATATTTTTACATTGAAATTTCAAACATTTTCAAAATAAGCGTAACCCTTAATAAGTATACATGTTTTAATAGTACCTATAAACTATGTTAATATAAAGTTTAAAATTTAGATTTTCGCATAAAGTTATGCTAAGATATTTAAGTATATTAATAATTGGCAATATAATACCAATTAAAATCTACAAAGGTGGTTGTTTAATATAACCAATTCTCATAACAACACATTTAGTAGGCTATAGTACCAATCAATCATCTAATTTAAAATTATTTTTAATCCTTCTTGCAGATAGTTGGAATCGTTAGATTTAATCTAATAGCTGGTTTAGCATCATCTGAAAATAAATATGTTATATAATAGGCGGATTAATAATTTTTTGCAAATCATTTATATAAAATAAGAATAGTGAACCTATCTCATATCCTCGAGGAATACCAGACAACAGGTACATAATTATAATATATTACTGTTGATACATTCAGATCTTAATAAATTTAAAACGAACTAATCATGATTATCTTCTTTAATACCACCAGCTAGAGTTAGATTTATCTCTAGCTCTATGTTTAATACCATAACATGATAGTTTATATAATAACTTTGAATTAAATACTGTATCAATAACCTTGGCAATATAAGTGCTAATATATATCATATATGCATTTCGAATTTAGAAAATATGATTATAAAAATAAAGTAATTGTAATTCAGTAGTCTTATAAATCGGTATACCCATAATAAACCATATTGATGTTTAGTTAATACCCCAGTAGAGCGTAAATAATATGTTAGATTATACGAAAGAATCTTCTCATATCACATTAATGAGCTAGGAAGGATATTGATGAGTATATGGTCAGCTGCAAATGAAGGGTTACCCTTTTGGTATACAGGAGCTATATAGGATTTTATCTATATACTTGGACAATTAATAAAATATTAGTAAATAATAAGTATAGGGAAAAAAATGATCAGGGGAGTTATTAAATTGATTAGGAAGTATATAAAAATGTTTACGTATTCTATTGTGTGACGTAGGGTGATATAGTTAATGAGGTAATATTGGTTGAAGCCCTTGAAATAAATGTAATAATAGTATTTGTACTATTATAATATAGAAAGATAGTGTTGAGATGGAAAATCAGTATAATTAAATGTAACCTAGGTTAGTTCGCTGAATAATTATTACACATAGTAGTGTTTTAATTCATATGAATACTACCTAGTAACATAGAAATATCCTCACTACTAAGGTAATCATATTATATTTATTAGATTGGTGACATTAATGATATATTTCTGAAATTATTGATATTAGTTCAAGGTTATTATAAGGATATTAAAAGTTAATAGGCTGTAGTGTTATTCAGTACATTATATATATATATATTATTTTCAATTATTTTTCTAAGGACATATAGATATAATTATATATATATATATATATATATATATAAATAATCTTATGACGAAATTGTATGTATGTATTTCGAAACTTAAAATATAGATGCGATATTGACCCATATGTAAATATATTTATAAATACACCTATTGTCTAAACATTTATGTAATATAAACAAGTAATGGGTATTCGATTGTTAACAATACCTGAATAGGAAGATAGATACGTATTCTTATACAGACATGTAATCTCCTATAACATATTATATATAATATCCTTGGTAATATATCTAACTGTCACGATATTAGATTGTAGATATGTGTATACAATATATATAATGTATATTATAGTGTGTGTATGCATTAGATAATATAATAAAAATGATATGGTATGACAATACATGATAATATAGGGTAGCCTATGATTGAGATGAGATAATATAAGTTTATTTTACATGAGTTAGTTTACTAAATGGACACACAGAATTACAGTTGACTTTAGTTAATCGGTTCACGAGAACATAACATCAGTGGAGCTACGATTCTGCCTTCCCGCGGCGCTCCATGTCTACCTCATCGAGATGGTGAAAAGAATCTTTACTTCGGCTTTACAGTCTCGGTCCTGAGGCCGTTTGGAACGCCGCCCCCCACACTCACAGGGGTTTTTCTGTGGTCAGGACACCTACCAGCTTTGGTGGTCCGGATGCTATTGATGAGAACTGGCGATGTTGAAGCGAACCCCGGCCCTGGACCATGCTGCAAGCCCTGCAGAAGGACGCTGATAACCAATCAGCCGCACCTCAAATGTGGCTCGTGCATTGCGACCTCGCACAAGTAAGAGACATTTAGTGGCCTGAGACGAGTATAACAGACTCCAGGAAACTGGACCTGCAGCGACTGCGTCCCACCCCAATCCTGCACGTCTCCCCTACCATCGACCGTACCCACACTGGTTGTACAACCGATCGGATCCCCAATGCTTTCAGGAACCAGCGCGTGGTGGGGGACTTATTTTTTTTATTAAGGAAGATATACCGTTCACAACTATTGACAACACTCCTTGTGCCATAATTCCCTCCTGGAGTTTCAATCGATTGAATTGAGAGCCAAACCTTTCGTCAAGACTCTACTATCCAACGTCTACTACCCCGTCAAGAGGAGCAAACCACAGTAACGAGTTTGAGATGTCGGAACTACCTCACGACCGGAACGCAATCACAGTGGGCGATTTAAACGCACATAGTCAAATGTGGAACAGATGGCAACCTGAAGACTCTCTGGGATCGAATCTCGAAGAGTGGCTGATGGAAAGGGACATGCGAGAGGCTGTGAAGCGATGAAACGCGCTGAGGAGAGACATTACGAACAAGCGGGCTGAATGGATTGAGGCATGTATGACAGTGCGGGATATGATCAGAGAGAGCAAGGAGAACAGATGGAAGGAATTCCTCGAAGACTCTGACTCAAGTTCGAACCCCCATAATATCTGGAGAACAATCAAGTCTTTGAGCGGAAGGAGCACAGCAAGCATCCGGAATGAAATATTGGTCCACGAGGGGAGGGAATACATAACAAACAAGGTCAAGGCAGAATCCTTCCTACAAAGGTACGCTGCGACCAGTAGGTTGAGTATACCCAAGGCATGCCGCATTAAGAATTCAGTGCGCCGCTCACTAATAAGTCCAATAGTTGAGGACCCGAGCTCTATCCCATTTAATGCCGCAGAAATGTCCAACGCGATCACAAGAATGAAAGTCAAAGGCGCGCCAGGGAAGGATAAGATTCACCCGAGATTCATCAAAGCCATGGGCCCAATCGCATCCAGCTTTATGGAAAACGGGATCTTGCCCGGCTTCATGGAGGGAGGCTATAATTGTCCCCATATTGAAAAAGGGTAAGCCGGCAAGTCAGATAAACTCATTTCGCCCAGTAACGCTCAAATCCTGCGTGGCTAAACAATGGAGAGAATGGTGGCAAGCCGCCTCTCGTTCATGGCAGAGTCCAATGAGTGGTGGTGTCAGGAACAGGCTGGTTTTCGGACCCTCAGATCCTGCGAGGATTAAGTTCTCCGCCTCTCCCAAGCGACGGATTCCAGACTCGACCCGCTAATCGCTGATCCTCGCACTACTGGACTACAGTAAGGCGTATGACACGGTATGGCGGAATCCTTTGTTTGAGCTGATGATGGAAAAAGGCATATCAAGGACTATCGTCAGCTGGATCAGAGGATTCCTCTGCGACAGAAAGGCAGCAATGCGGATCGACGGCGTTTTCGGCGCCAGCAGAAAGATGCAACAAGGAATGCCTCAGGGAACTGTACTCTTACCCCTACTATTCCTCTTCTATATTAATGGTATTAGAGAAGAAGTCCTGAGTGGGGTGAGCTTCAGCATGTATGCGGACGACATGGCGATCAGGAGCCAAGACCGCGATAAGTGCTGTCGAGCTTCACTGGACGTGAAGTCCTCGACCAATAGTAAGGCCTGAATGACCAGGGACTTAAGGGAAGCCGTGAAGTTTAGAAACTTGCTCAGGAGGACACTCGGGGACAACCGCAGGGAGTGGGTTGAAGCCTGCAGGAGTGTCCAGGCTCTAATCCGCAAGGAGAAGGAGCGAAGATGGGTGGAGTTTCTAGAGGACGCGGCGGATACAGCAGATCCAAACAAGAGGTGGTTAAGTCCCTGAGCGGTAAGAGCCAGGGATCCACCCGCAATGAGTCTCTGGTACACAACGGCCGGTTGTGCACGTCAGCTGAAGGTTCCTTCAGTTGATGGGGAGAGTTCTTCTCCGTTCAGTCTGACGGAACTGAATGAAGCAATAAAACACATGAAACCGAAAGGCGCTCCGGGAGGAGACTCATCCCACTCATCAAGAAAAGTAAGCCAGCATCAGACATCGACTCCTACAGTTCAGTAGCCTTAACATCGTGCGTGGCAAAGACGATGGAAAGGATGGTGGCTAGCCGACTGTCATGGCTGGCTGAAGAGAACGTATGGTGGAATGATGATCAGGCCGTGTTCAGAGTTGGGCGGTCCTGTGAAGATCAGGTGTTACGGCTTTCACAGTCCATTAGTAATGACTTCCAGAGCCAGCCGGTTAAGAGGAGTGTATTGGCGCTATTGGACTTCAGCAAGGCATACGATACGGTGTGGAGGAACAGGCTCTTAACAATCATGTTAGAGAAGGGCGTTCCGCGGAGACTAGAATCCATGCTAGTAACCCAAGACGGTCTTTCCATGCAGCTCGTGTCCATCACAGGTGGAAGAACAGGAGTTGCTTCAGCGATTTGGCGATAGAAATCTGTGGTAATATTGGCCTGGAGGACCATCCAAGAGAGCCGTTCCTCTATGATCGTAAACCACCCTGGTTGTGGGGCAGAGGCAAGTTGTGGCGAGTCAAATCGCTCCTAGCTAAGGGGGGCAAGATGCTCCGAAGCCAGAAACACTGCTAGAAGACTCGCTACAGACTATCGCAGCAGCGGGCTCTCAAAGGGTGACCATTTACACGGACGGGTCCGCGGAGACTGGTCACTCTTGTGGGGGTAGCGCAGCGGTGGTCACATCGGGCTATGTATCTGCACCAATCCACATCACCACCAGAACACAGAAGGGCAGTCGTTGGACGTCTTCGTTCGAGACGGAAGTGGTGGCATTGAACTTGGCCATCAAGTGGCTTGCCGAAGAAGATGGCAGGTTTGATCACGTCATAGTGTGCTCGGACAGCCAGTCGTTGATGTTGGCTTTGGAGGGCTCAGGTAAGTCGGATAAGGCAGGAGTCGCGGAAGTCCGACGTGGCCTGTTCTCTCTAAACCGGGAGGTCCTGCTTCAGTGGGTTCCCGGTCACTGCGGACTGATTGGCAACGAATGGGCGGATGACGCTGCGAATAGTGCGTGGTCTAGTGCGTCCACTACCTCTACGTCGTTGGCAGGAAGGATTACCTTCGAGGCTGCCAAGGCTATTGTGAAAATAGAGGTGGTGGACGTAGAGATTACGCATTGCTGAACAAAGGCCGTCTATTGCGATACCAGGAGCGACGAGCCTCTGACGAGAAGAGAGGCGGTGTTGCTAGCCCAGTTGCGCAGTGGCCACTGCAGAAGCCTAGCGGCCTACCGCAACATCATCGATGCGAACTCGCCAGCGATGTGCCCTTACTGCGAAGAAGAGTTTGAGACCCTGGAGCACTGGCTCCAGGAATGCCCGGCTACTCGGAGGAGAAGGATCCGATGTTTCGGGGGGGCGGCACCCCCTCTCGCAGTCTTGGTGTCAGCACCAAGGGCTGTTCTGGCGTTCTGCCGCGGAGTAACATCCGCGTAACGCCCGTATGCCGCAATCAACAACAACAACAACAACAAAAACAACAACAAAATAACATCAACAACAAGTGAATATAGGTGCCTATATATCGACATAATGCATACATTTATATGTTTCCAGAATGCTGTATCCATGGGCATTGACAATAGCCTGCAGACATGCGGGTCGATATATATATATATATATATATATATATCAATGTTCATTCTAGGTTTCAGGGCAGCTACCAAAAAACAATTATTATAGGGCATTTAAATATATGTTACTAAGTAAAATGTAGGATGACATATATGGGTAATTTCGCCATCTATTTATAAATTCATTTATGATAAATAATATATTAGATAGACACTTATACCCTGAGGCAATTTAAACCTGTAACAATTGTTACTTACAAAAGCTACTTAGGAGGCTTTTTGAATTAGAGATGTAAATAAATAGCAAATAAGTATTCGATTCGATTACTTATAATTCGTTTACAATTAAATGATTTACAAATTTTAATTCTAATACATTGATATCAAATAATTCTTTTTATATTCAATCTCTCAACATTTGATTCATGAAATATTCAGATATTAAAAATTTGATCTTCGAGCATTTATAATATTGAAAATTAGGTATTCGAGATCTTATAATATTGAAAATTATGTTGTCGAGATCTTATAATATTGAAAATTATGTTGTCGATATGTTATAATATAGAAAATTAGGTAGTCGAGATCTTATAATATTGAAAATGATGTTGTCGATATGTCTTAATATTGAAAATTAGGTAGTTGAGATATTATAATATTGGAAATGATGTTGTCGATATGTCTTAATATTGAAAATTAGGTAGTTGAGATCTTATAATATTGGAAATTAGATGGTTGATATGTTATAATATAGAAAATTAGGTAGTCGAGATCTTATAATATTAAAAATTATGTTGTCGATATGTTATAATATTGAAACTTAGGTAGTCGAGATCTTATAATATTGAAAATTATGTTTTCGATATGTTATAATATTGAAAATTAGGTAGTCGAGATCTTATAATATTGGAAATTAGATGGTTGATATGTTATATTGAAAATTAGGTAGTCGAGAAGTTATATTTTTAAAATTAGATGTTCGAGTAGTTTGATATATAAGTAATTTGGTTCTCGATAAGTTATAATATTATGATTATTGTAATATCATATATATAATTATATATTTATTATAATAATGTAATAGTAACTCTATCAAACTTATATATATACACTTATTTTTTTATATAAATGTATTGGTAATATTACTAATCAATCGAATAGTATATTTATAATTTAAACTTTCATATTATTATAATGATTATTATAAGCATAATGATATATTTCGCGAGAAACACCTGTATACTATTATGTTAAGTATAAGGATTAGTTATTTGCTTGGAAATGTATTTATAGGAATATATAAATAAATAAGTTTCTATATAATACAAATTATAAGATACTAAATATATAATATATATAGTAATTATTTTCATTAATTATATATTATATATATACAATTAACGATATATAATATATCATACATATAAATACTTAAAAATACTTATAGGTAGATAAAAATATACAAAAATACCTATATCTATATTAATATTATTATATCATACTGGTACACATTATTATATATAATTTATATAAGATATTTTAATTTCATAATATAAACAATTAATTAGAATGTATATTATTATTGTATTGATTATTAAAATGTAATAATTTGTTTGCACATTTTTGTTAATATCTTTTGTTTAAATACAAATTAAAAAAAAACATAATATGAATTGTATTATATAATTTAATAATCTTTCCAGTGATACCAATTTTATCATAATAAAATCAATATAAAATATGGCATGCTCATGTATCAACATGCAGTACGTACACCGTACAACGGTTAATTTTAAATTCAATATATATAATAACTAATAAGTAGTATAATACATGATATTTATGACATTATATTTTAAACATTATATATTATATATAAGAATAATAATTATGATAAGTATGATAATTAATATATAATATGATATTATTAAATATTAATGTAATAATAAAAATAATAATTTTAAATTTAATAATTAGATTATAATACATTTAAAAAGTATACAGTTTAATTATCATTAATATAAAAAACAGTGAACTTATTAATAATATTGGTGATTAAATGTTTCATTATTTTTATATTTTCATGGTTTTTAATATGTCATATATCACTTTAATATTACGTTTTAAAATAGGATTTTGAATAAATATATAAAAATTACAAATTTTAAATAAAACAATCATGTGATTTATATATATTGGGAGAAAAGAATTGGAATAAAAATAATTATTAAATTAATTTTCATATATTATTATAAATATAAATTGGTAGCAAATTCACTACCCAATATTTAAAGTTTGCTACCCAATTTTCATTTTGGGTAATGAATTTGCTACCCAATCTAAAAATAGATTATTCTAAATATAGATCAAGCAGTTTATTATCATATTTCATATTTAATTTATATTTGAATCTAAATTGTTTGTTTATATAAAATATCAAACGGATATAACAAAGGGCAAATAGTATATATTCGCCATTATTTGAAAAATAATGAATTTATCCTAATGTTATGACAGAAGTTATTCATATTCTCCATTATTTTAATACTTAAATAATAATAGAATAATAATAATGCATTTAATCTCCATTTTATAAATATTTATTGAAAATCCTCCATTTATTAAATAACAATTCTTCATTATTTTAATACTTAAATAATAATACATTTAATCGCCATTTTACAAATATTTATTAAAAATCTGCCATTTATTAAATAATAAATTCTTCATTATTTTAATACTTAAATAATAATATAAGAATAATAACACATTTAATCGTCATTTTATAAATATTCATTGGAAAACTGACATTTATTAAATAATATATTCCTGTAATTATAGATATAACACTTTTAATTAATGATATTACAAGTATATCAATAATAATTTAATAATTAATCCATATAATTATATATTTAGGGCAGCTACCCACATAATTAGGGCACTTCCCAATTTGGGTAGCTGGGTAGCTCTAGAATGAACACTGATATATATATATATATATATATATATATATATATATATATATATAATAATATTATATTGGCAATAGCCCGGATGAAATAAAAATCATGGCTTGTCGAGTCTTTCACCAAATAGATTATAAGGAGAAAAATAGATAATTATATTAACACTAATTCATATTCACACCATAATTACATTACACTTTAGTATCTGATTTTATTACAAATATTATTACGTTTATATATATATATACAATAACTAAAATTATTATAAAAAAAACATAATAGATAAATATTGTAAATCATTATATATATTTCTATTTCAATATATTAGGTATAACTTAGGTAGCTTTATATGAGAATAACGGTAAAATATAAAAATATATACATTTACCCTTGTAAGGTTTATATTTTACATTAGTTCTTGTACGGTTTATATATTTCACGGTTGTTCTTGTCGGATTGTATTTTAACGTTAGTATATTGCATGATTTATCTTATACGGTTCATCTTGTCGGTTTGTATATTCCATGGTTTTTCTTATACGGTTCATCTTGTCGGTTTATATATTTTATAGTTTTTCTTATACGGTTGTTCTTGTCGGTTTGTATTTAACGATTGTTCCTGTAAGATTTGTATATTCCATAGTTGTTCTTATACTATTTGTATATTTCACGATTGTTCGTGCCTCCATAATTGTATATGTTATCCTAATTTTTTTTAAATATCGTTTAATTTATTGTATTTAATCTAATTTTATTTTAAATTACACAATTAAATTTAATAATATGTGATAATATATTTATTTTTTAGTTTAAAAATATGTATATATATATATATATGATATTAAATGATTTCCAATATCTTTTAAATATTTTATTATATAAATATATTCTACAATACATCAATACGAGTTGTAAATATATAACTAATCAAAATATATTCTTCTGATATAAAATGTATATATTTTACACATATATTTTTATTAATATTGTAAATTATATTACAAGCTTTATAGTTTATAATATTAATAAAATCAATATATCTTTAATTTGATAATACATATCTGTGTATAAATATTTGTATAACAAGTGTAAAGTATAATAATTGGAAATGATGTATTATTATTATCTTATTCATTATTATTATCTACAAATATATAATAATATTGTATAGTGCACTTATTAATAGTTTAAATAATATATGCCAGATTAAAACACATATTATACTCACTAAATTTTTTAATTTCCATTATAGATTACTACACAGAATATTAACTTATTTTCTATACATATAATGATTTTGAATTTATAAAATAAATCTTTAAATTTTCAATATAAATTACGAAAATTAATTAATTTACTATATATATAGTGTAATTTAATTTAAACTATATTATTTTAATTATTAAATATATTATTATTAATTAATTATATTCTATAACTATATTAAATTAAGTAATGTATTATACAATGAATTATTGAATAATATAATAATATCTTATATTTTATTTTAAATTGTAAATTAATTTTATTTAACATATTTACAATGTTATAAGATATATCTGCCGGTTATATTACATATTACATTTAAATATCAAGTTTAAATCTAAAAATAATAATTCAATATTATGATCGCTATTTCTACAGTTATATACCTAACAATATCGATAATTTACAAAACTATATATTTTTAAATTTAAATAAATATTGAAAATTTAAATTTTTATAAATCTGAGGCTATAGGTGGCTCTACTCGATATCAACTATAAAATAGCGATTGCACACTCCCATTCCCGGTAATACGTTTACTGATGGTTGTAACTACAATTTAAATATATATATATATATATATATATATATATATATATATAAATATTTAAATATGTTATGCATAAGTGATTTAAGAAAATGTTTATGTAATATTTATATAAATATGCTTTTATGTATTAATATTATTATTAATTTTCTAAATAAAATACGTATCGTATGTAATATATATTAATAAGTAATATAGTAATATAGTAGTATACAATAGACTTATCTTATTACTGATTTTTTCTGATTATTAAATATAAATATAAATGTCTGTTAGTAAAATATAACCAGGAAGAGGAAGTGATATATATATATATATATATATATATATATATATATATATATTTATATATATATATATATATATATATATATATATATATATATATATATATATATATATATATATATATATATATATGTATACATATTAATATTAATATATTGAAGTAGTATTATGTAGTATAAGTAAAGATTTTCCGAAGGAAAGATATAACACTTACGCGAAATCGTGTAATACGAATTTTTACAAAAAATACCCTAGTTCCACCTATATCGGGTTACTTTTAGGAACTATGTGTTGTTTTCAATGTAAATTCGTATCGAACTATATACTTTTAAAATGTTAAATAATATGCTTTAAATTAATATATTTATATGATGAAAAATATGTGTTCATTACTAAAATATAAAAAAAAAATATGATATGTATGTTTTAAATGCTATAAGTTTATATTTGGTGAGTAAAAGCTAATTTATATTGCAACTAATTTAATAGAGCAATGAAAACATTGTTGTATGAAAACTGAGCCGAACCTAAATATATTTCAGTGATTCGATACTACTTCTAGCAGCGGCAATGGGTATTACTAAATTACGTTGCATGCATAGTGAGTGTTATATCTTTGCTTCGCAAAATCTTTGGTATAAGTAAAACTTCACATATTTATCTTTATGGAATTTCATCCGAGTTATTTTAACATAATTTCGAGCATTCCTATAATAGGATTCCCAAAATTTCTAACAAGCATTCTACATCATCGTATCATCATCATCATCACTCCTAATCGCATGCCTAGACAGGCCTCTCAACAATATATTGTAGTATACTATAGTAAACAATATTAACTATAGTACTAGTATTCGATATTAACGTGTTTGGAGTCACGTGAGATGACCTAATTAACATTACGAGAGAGCCGCGTGGCTTTATTGTTTACCCGAATACTAATTCTAGCGTTCGACATGCGCATAGGTATGCACATATAGGCAGAGCTGGGCATTATCGCCGATACAGTATCTATTAAGGCAAAAAATCAGTATCGTAGATACATTTGTATTTGTATTTGTATCTATTATAAAAATTACAAAAGTATTTGTAATCGTATCTATTAGTCATAAATAGTATCTACGATACGTATCTACTAAGACAATTATTTAAACAAATACATTTTATTATATCATATCATTTGGTTATTATATTTATTTTATATCAATATTTTATAATATCATTTTATAAATTAGTTTTAATATATATATTTTTTAATAAAATATCTTTTGTTAATATTGAAATTAATTCATTGTTAACAATTATGATATATCAATTATAGTGATTTATTCTCAAAAACCATTATATACATTTATTGAAAACAAAGACATTATTTTGATAATATATTTTATATAATAATTGATTTATAATTCAAAATTATATATTATATAGAAATATAAAATCATTTTAATAAATATGATAATTCTAAATAATAATAATTAATAATATATTAATAATTTATTTTTTGTATATTTGATAATTTACTATATTCATGTCACTTTAT
The DNA here is from genome assembly GCA_964019155.1 of Osedax fenrisi. Lineage (NCBI taxonomy): Eukaryota > Metazoa > Annelida > Polychaeta > Sabellida > Siboglinidae > Osedax > Osedax fenrisi. The sequence continues at coordinate 56,628,887 of OZ025243.1, forward strand.
TATAATAGTACGAATACTATATTTAACTTTATTACATCTATTCGCATTCTTTATTTTAACTTTTCAGTTTATTATAATAGTACGAACACAATATTTTTACTTTATTACATCTGTTCGCATACTTTATTTTAACCTTTCAGTTTATTATAATAGAACTAACACTATATTTTAACTTTATTACATCTGTTCGCTTGCTTAATTTTAACCTTTCACTTTATTATAATAGTAAGAACACTAAATTTTAAATGTATAACATCTTTTCGGTTGCTTTATTTTAACCATTTACTTTATTATAATAATACGAACACTATATTTTAACTTTATTACATCTGTTCGGTTGCTTTATTTTAACCATTTACTTTATTATAATAATACGAACACTATATTTTAACTTTATTACATCTGTTCTGTTGCTTTATTTTAACCATTTACTTTATTATAATAATACGAACACTATATTTTAACTTTATTACAATATTAGCTTTCTTAATTTTAAACTTTCAGTTTATTATAATAGTACGAACACAATATTTTAACTTTATTACATCTGTTCGCATTCTTTATTTTAACCTTTCAGTTTATTATAATAGAACGAAAACTATATTTTAACTTTATTACATCTGTTCGCTTGCTTAATTTTAACCATTTACTTTATTATAATAATATGAACACTATATTTTAACTTTATTACATCTGTTCGGTTGCTTTATTTTAACCATTTACTTTATTATAATAATACGAACACTATATTTTAACTTTATTACATCTGTTCGGTTGCTTTATTTTAACCATTTATTTTATTATAATAATACGAACACTATATTTTAACTTATTATATATATTTGCATTCTTTATTTTAACTTTTCAGTTTATTATAATAGTACGAACACAATATTTTAACTTTATTACATCTGTTCGCATTCTTAATTTTAACCTTTCAGTTTATTATAATAGAACTAAAACTATATTTTAACTTTATTACATCTGTTCGCTTGCTTAATTTTAACCTTTCACTTTATTATAATAGTAAGAACACTAAATTTTAAATATATTACATCTGTTCGGTTGCTTTATTTTAACCATTTACTTTATTATAATAATATGAACACTATATTTTAACTTTATTACATCTGTTCGGTTGCTTTGTTTTAACCATTTACTTTATTATAATAATACGAACACTATATTTTAACTTATTATATATATTCGCATTCTTTATTTTAACTTTTCAGTTTATTATAATAGTACGAACACAATATTTTAACTTTATTACATCTGTTCGCATGCTTTATTTTAACCTTTCAGTTTATTATAATAGAACTAAAACTATATTTTAACTTTATTACATCTGTTCGCTAGCTTTATTTTAACCTTTTACTTTATTATAATAGTACGAATACTATATTTTAACTTTATTACATCTGTTCGGTTGCTTTATTGTAACCTTTCACTTTATTATAATAATATGAACACAATATTTTAACTTTATTACATCTGTTCGGTTGCTTTATTTTAACCATTTACTTTATTATAATAATACGAACACTATATTTTAACTTTATTACATCTGTTAGCTTTCTTAATTTTGAACTTTCACTTTATTATAATAGTACGAATACTATATTTAACTTTATTACATCTATTCGCATTCTTTATTTTAACTTTTCAGTTTATTATAATAGTACGAACATAATATTTTTACTTTATTACATCTGTTCGCATTCTTTATTTTAACCTTTCAGTTTATTATAATAGAACTAACACTATATTTTAACTTTATTACATCTGTTCGCTTGCTTAATTTTAACCCTTCACTTTATTATAATAGTAAGAACACTAAATTTTAAATGTATAACATCTTTTCGGTTACTTTATTTTAACCATTTACTTTATTATAATAATACGAACACTAATTTTTAACTTTATTACATCTGTTCGCTTGCTTTATTTTAACCTTTCACTTTATTATAATAATACGAACACTATATTTTTAATTTATTACATCTGTTCGCATTCTTTATTTTAACCTTTCACTTTATTATAATAGTACGAACACTATATTTTAACTTTATTACATATATTCGCTTACTTTATTTTAACCTTTCAGTTTATTATAATAGTACGAACACAATATTTTAACTTTATTACATCTTTTCGGTTGCTTTATTTTAACCATTTATTTATTATAATAATACGAACACTATATTTTAACTGTATTACATCTGTTAGCTTTCTTAATGTTACCCTTTCACTTTATTATAATAATATGAACACTATATTTTAAATTTATTACATCTGATCGGTTGATTTATTTTAACCTTTTACTTTATTATAATAGTACGCACATTATATTTTAACTTTATTACATTTGTTAGCTTGCTTTATTTTAACATTTAACTGATACATAATCATTGTTATAAAAAGATCTAAATATTCTATTAAGGGGATACAAGCGTTTTGGAAAATACAGTAACAAATATATATGTTTTAATTATTTGAAATATGTAGTGTTTGAGATGTTAATATACCACATTAATATAGTAGAGCTCAAAACGATTAAAAATAAAGGTTTTATAGCACGAACTATTTTTGAGAATAGATAATGATAATAAATAATCTCTAAAAATACTGTAAAAATACGTTTATATAAAGTTATTTTATAGAATTATTATGTTTGTATCTGTAATAATATGATGCCTCTATGTATTCGCATGTATACCTGTGGTATATGATGATGTTAATATCCCAACGTTGTCAAAATATTGTATAGTATAGATAAGGAATACACAGTAATCCAAGGCAACAATGTGTTTATTAGTATAGATATACAGTAGAAGCTCGGTAACTTAACATGCCGATAACTCAACATTGCCGATAACTCAACATCCAACAAATATTTGGTTGGATTCGTATCTTTTACATGTTAACAAAAACCCTATTACTCAACAAATATAACTCAACATACATATAACTCAACATCGTTTTTATAATCCTAGCCTATACATTACATGTAAATATACATCCGATAACTCAACATTAATGAAAAATCAAAATATCACAAACATATGTTGTTGGATTCTACATTGCTCAACAAATATAATTCAACATAGTTTCAATTAATTCAATATCCTACATTATTCAACATGGTTTTATTTAATAATATATGGATATAAATATATAAACGTAAAAATTCAATTACAATTATTATATTATCATACGAGTACTATTTTGAATTCATTTCTGTGAACAAAACATTAATTAAGTCATTAATTTATACATCCGATAACTCAACATACTCGCTAACTCAACATGAAAACTCCGTCCCGTCAATGTTGAGTTATCGAGCTTTGACTGTATATAGATTAAGATAGAGTATATAGTGAAGCATGTATGTTCACGTTAGCGTGTGCGTGAGGATACTAATGTTAATTAGTGCAGTACAAGTCAACCAGGCACGTAGCTGGGAATGCACGCGCGGGGTGGTGGTTGTTTATCGTACGAGTGGGCGACGCCCACTGGGCGTGGCTATACTACGTACGTTTGTACTAGATATAACGTATATACAAATAGATGGTATCAATACATGTGTACTATATATGAGCGTATACATATATAGGTGATATAAATACATGTGTACAATGTATATGTGTATAATGTATATGAGCATATACATACATAGACGATATCATTACAGTATATGATATAATATTTTGTAAAAATATTATTACTAGTAGTAATACGTATCATAATTATATATATATATATATATATATATATATATATCATATTATGGATTACTATACTAGTATAGTTATTACCACCGTACTGTCGTCAACGTTATATAATATTGTAATGTCACGTTACATCATATCATACTTTCAGACCACCGTACTGTCACGTTATATCATATTGTAATGTCACGTTACATCATATCATACTTTCAGCACACCGTACTGTCATGTTATATCATATTGTAATGTCACGTTACATCATATCATACAAATAATACAAATTTAATACAAATAATACTATTTATAACCTTCGAAGTGTATTTATTTACTATTTCAAACCTTCGAAGTGTATTTATTTACTATTCAAAACCTTCAAATACTTAATTTAACTATATGAAAACTTTGAATACACGATTTAATACAAATAATACTATTTAAAACCTTTGAAGTGTATTTATTTACTATTTCAAACCTTCAAAATGAATAATTTAATAAAAATAATACTATTTGAAACCTTCGAAGTGTATTTATTTTTTATATGGCACAACAATGTCTATAAAACTAATATAAGATATCAATTTATATATATATATATATTCTGTATATTAATTTTACATTCCTATATTTGTTTTACATATTCTCATATTTATTAATTTAATTCAACTTACAGAAGCTGTATCCCAAATACATAAGGAAGTTACTACGACGGAAACTACTAATATTATAGACAATTTTTTAAAAAATAATAAAAGGGTTAAAAAATAAATTAATGTTTTACATTTTGTATTTATTAACAATTATATTAATTTAACTCAAATTAAATATAATATATTCATATTTAGTAGTAAAATAATAAATATTTGTATAGTATTATTATTATAATATATATTGAAATATATTTTAATTTATAAACATAAATATTTATTTTATGTATATATTCTTTGAATGTTATGCTAACTTATAAATAAATAAACTGATTTCTGAAAACTTCCTTGGATTTAACCGGTCATGAATTTGTATTATCCTCTATTCTTATTGATGTAAGCTATAATTAATTATATTATAGTTATTTTAATATTGCTAACTTATTTAATTTGGATTAATCTCGAGCTGAACTTGGATTGAACTTCATTTGTCTCGAGTTGAACTTGGATTTAGATCGATGTAAGCTGCATTTAACTTGAGTAAACTTGGATTTAACTCGAGTTAACTTGGATTTAACTCGAGTGAACTTGGATTTAACTGGGATTTAGCTAGAGTAAAACTGGGATTTAACTCGAGTTAACTTGGATTTAACTCGAGTAAACTTGGATTTAACTCGAGTTAACTTGGATTTAACTCGAGTTAACTTGGATTTAACTCGAGTTAACTCGAGTAAACTTGGATCTAGCTGGTGTTAAACTTGGATTTAACTCAAGTAATCTCGAGTTAAACTTGGATTTAACTCGAGTTAACTCGAGTGAACTTGGATCTAGCTGGTGTTAAACTTGGATTTAACTCGAGTTAACTCGAGTAATCTCGAGTTAAACTTGGATCTAGCTGGTGTTTAAAGTGTTACCAAATTACCGAGCTAAACACGAGTTTTAAACTCGAGATAAATCCAAGTTAAACACGAGTTTTGAATACTGGGCTATACATAAACATTTTTGATTACTATAATATATATAAATAATATAAATATAATATTGTGGATTATTATCATAACTATGTATAATATATATAACATATAATGTTAATATAATAAACATACAAACACATATACTATACTCTTTTTATTCAAATAAGCTCTATATTTTAATAAAAAATATATGTAATTTTCATACTTTATTTACTCAGAATAATTATTTTAGTATAATTTATTCTTAAAACGTCAATTACTATGTAAATAATTCTCAAATATTGATGACATTTTCAGAATATATTAGTTATTATATGCCTATTGAATGGTTGGATGATCATATAATTATTTTTATTATATCACTTCCTGTTTACATATATTTTATTATAAGACGTATATTTTTATCTCTTATAAAATCAAGTAATATCATTATTCAGATAAGTAATACATATTTATAATTCTTATATTATTTAAACTTAATTTATTAACTTTACATTAATATACTTATTTTATTGATATATATTTATTTACACCTTATTTGATTGCTTTTTCTATAGTTATTAATTTTGTATTGACATTTTTCTATATAATATTTCATGCATCAGTGATTTTCTGTTTGTTTTTCTTCAATTGCTTTATACTTTTTTATGTACATTTTAGTTTTATATACATTTATTATATATCTTCTATTGAATTTAATTTCATATATATTTATTATATGTATTATAGAAATAATAAATAATTTGTAGAATTTATTTATTATAGTATTATATATAGATGCAAATAATTTAATTTAAAATAATTTTATATATCTTCTATTGAATTGAATTTTCATATATATATTTATTGTATGTAATATAGAAACAATTTAAATGATTTGTAGAATTTATTTATGTTAGTATTATATATAGATGTAAATAATTTAATTTCATATATATATGTATCTATTAGGTATTATATATTAATAATAAACATTATATATAATTTATTTATTTTGGTATTACATATTGATGTATATATATGGTTATCATTAGTCACATACATATTCTAATACAGTTTTTCTTGAGTTTTTTCACTATATAAATATATTTATTTATATTATATATAAATTTCATTCACTATTGATATTAAAGTTAAAAATTCACTTATTTGATTTGCTGTGTATTTCATTTTACTTTGATAATGATTTAAATAAATACATTCTTTTTGTGTTCATTAAAGTTTATATTTTAAATTTGATTACATAACAATATTATTTCCAATATATGATTTTACATTCTATTATAATAATACGAACATTATATTTTAACTTTATTACATCTGTTCGCTTGCTTTATTTTAACCATTTACTTTATTATAATAATACGAACACTATATTTTAACTTTATTACATCTGTTCGCTTGCTTTATTTTAACCTTTCGCTTTATTATAATAGTACAAATACTATATTTTAACTTTATTATATATATTCGCTAGCTTTATTTTAACCTTTAACTTTATTATAATAATACGAACACTATATTTTAACTTTATTACATCTGTTCGGTTGCTTTATTGTAACCTTTCACTTTATTATAATAATAAGAACACAATATTTTAACTTTATTACATCTGTTCGGTTGCTTTATTTTAACCATTTACTTTATTATAATAATACGAACACTATATTTTAACTTTATTACATCTGTTCGGTTGCTTTATTTTAACCATTTACATTATTATAATAATACGAACACTATATTTTAACTTTATTACATCTGTTAGCTTTCTTAATTTTAACCTTTCGCTTTATTATAATAGTACAAATACTATATTTTAACTTTATTACATCTGTTCGGTTGCTTTATTTTAACCATTTACTTTATTATAATAATACGAACACTATATTTTAACTTATTATATATATTCGCATTCTTTATTTTAACTTTTCAGTTTATTATAATAGAACTAAAACTATATTTTAACTTTATTACATCTGTTCGCTTGCTTAATTTTAACCTTTAACTTTATTATAATAATACGAACACTATATTTTAACTTTATTACATCTGTTCGGTTGCTTTATTTTAACCATTTACTTTATTATAATAATACGAACACTATATTTTAACTTTATTACATCTGTTCGCTTGCTTTATTTTAACCTTTCGCTTTATTATAATAGTACAAATACTATATTTTAACTTTATTATATATATTCGCTAGCTTTATTTTAACCTTTAACTTTATTATAATAATACGAACATTATATTTTAACTTTATTACATCTGTTCGGTTGCTTTATTTTAACCATTTACTTTATTATAATAATATGAACACTATATTTTAACTTTATTACATCTGTTCGGTTGCTTTATTTTAACCATTTACTTTATTATAATAATATGAACACTATATTTTAACTTTATTACATCTGTTCGGTTGCTTTATTATAACCATTTACTGAAGTTAAAATATAGTATTCGTACTATTACAATAAAGTGAAAGTTCAAAATTAAGAAAGCTAACAGATGTAATAAAGTTAAAATATAGTGTTCATATTATTATAATAAAGCGAAAGGTTAAAATAAAGCAAGCGAACAGATGTAATAAAGTTAAAATATAATGTTCGTATTATTATAATAAAGTTAAAGGTTAAAATAAAGCAACCGAACAGATGTAATAAAGTTAAAATATAGTGTTCATATTATTATTATAAAGTAAATGGTTAAAATAAAGCAACCGAACAGGTGTAATAAAGTTAAAATATAGTGTTCATATTATTATAATAAAGTAAATGGTTAAAATAAAGCAACCGAAAAGATGTAATACATTTAAAATTTAGTGTTCTTACTATTATAATAAAGTGAAAGGTTAAAATTAAGCAAGCGAACAGATGTAATAAAGTTAAAATATAGTGTTAGTTCTATTATAATAAAGTGAAAGGTTACAATAAAGCAACCGAACAGTTGTAATAAAGTTAAAATATAGTGTTCGTATTATTATAATAAAGTTAAAGGTTAAAATAAAGCAACCGAACAGATGTAATAAAGTTAAAATATAGTGTTCGTATTATTATAATAAAGTTAAAGGTTAAAATAAAGCTAGCGAATATATATAATAAAGTTAAAATATAGTATTTGTACTATTATAATAAAGCGAAAGGTTAAAATAAAGCAAGCGAACAGATGTAATAAAGTTAAAATATAATGTTCGTATTATTATAATAAAGTTAAAAGTTAAAATAAAGCTAGCGAATATATATAATAAAGTTAAAATATAGTATTTGTACTATTATAATAAAGCGAAAGGTTAAAATAAAGCAAGCGAACAGATGTAATAAAGTTAAAATATAGTGTTCGTATTATTATAATAAAGTTAAAGGTTAAAATAAAGCTAGCGAATATATATAATAAAGTTAAAATATAGTATTTGTACTATTATAATAAAGCGAAAGGTTAAAATAAAGCAAGCGAACAGATGTAATAAAGTTAAAATATAATGTTCGTATTATTATAATAAAGTTAAAGGTTAAAATAAAGCAACCGAACAGATGTAATAAAGTTAAAATATAGTATTCATATTATTATAATAAAGTAAATGGTTATAATAAAGCAACCGAACAGATGTAATAAAGTTAAAATATAGTGTTCATATTATTATAATAAAGTAAATGGTTAAAATAAAGCAACCGAACAGATGTAATAAAGTTAAAATATAGTGTTCATATTATTATAATAAAGTAAATGGTTAAAATAAAGCAACCGAACAGATGTAATAAAGTTAAAATATAATGTTCGTATTATTATAATAAAGTTAAAGGTTAAAATAAAGCTAGCGAATATATATAATAAAGTTAAAATATAGTATTTGTACTATTATAATAAAGCGAAAGGTTAAAATAAAGCAAGCGAACAGATGTAATAAAGTTAAAATATAGTGTTCGTATTATTATAATAAAGTAAATGGTTAAAATAAAGCAACCGAACAGATGTAATAAAGTTAAAATATAGTGTTCGTATTATTATAATAAAGTTAAAGGTTAAAATTAAGCAAGCGAACAGATGTAATAAAGTTAAAATATAGTTTTAGTTCTATTATAATAAACTGAAAAGTTAAAATAAAGAATGCGAATATATATAATAAGTTAAAATATAGTGTTCGTATTATTATAATAAAGTAAATGGTTAAAATAAAGCAACCGAACAGATGTAATAAAGTTAAAATATAGTGTTCGTATTATTATAATAAAGTTAAAGGTTAAAATAAAGCTAGGGAATATATATAATAAAGTTAAAATATAGTATTTTTACTATTATAATAAAGCGAAAGGTTAAAATAAAGCAAGCGAACAGATGTAATAAAGTTAAAATATAGTGTTCGTATTATTATAATAAAGTAAATGGTTAAAATAAAGCAACCGAACAGATGTAATAAAGTTAAAATATAGTGTTCATATTATTATAATAAAGTAAATGGTTAAAATAAAGCAACCGAACAGATGTAATAAAGTTAAAATATAGTGTTCGTATTATTATAATAAAGTTAAAGGTTAAAATAAAGCTAGCGAATATATATAATAAAGTTAAAATATAGTATTTGTACTATTATAATAAAGCGAAAGGTTAAAATAAAGCAAGCGAACAGATGTAATAAAGTTAAAATATAGTGTTCGTATTATTATAATAAAGTAAATGGTTAAAATAAAGCAACCGAACAGATGTAATAAAGTTAAAATATAGTGTTCGTATTATTATAATAAAGTTAAAGGTTAAAATAAAGCAACCGAACAGATGTAATAAAGTTAAAATATAGTGTTCGTATTATTATAATAAAGTTAAAGGTTAAAATAAAGCTAGCGAATATATATAATAAAGTTAAAATATAGTATTTGTACTATTATAATAAAGCGAAAGGTTAAAATAAAGCAAGCGAACAGATGTAATAAAGTTAAAATATAATGTTCGTATTATTATAATAAAGTTAAAGGTTAAAATAAAGCAACCGAACAGATGTAATAAAGTTAAAATATAGTGTTCATATTATTATAATAAAGTAAATGGTTAAAATAAAGCAACCGAACAGATGTAATAAAATTAAAATATAGTGTTCATATTATTATAATAAAGTAAATGGTTAAAATAAAGCAACCGAACAGATGTAATAAAGTTAAAATATAGTGTTCATATTATTATAATAAAGTTAAAGGTTAAAATAAAGCAACCGAACAGATGTAATAAAGTTAAAATATAGTGTTCGTATTATTATAATAAAGTTAAAGGTTAAAATAAAGCTAGCGAATATATATAATAAAGTTAAAATATAGTATTTGTACTATTATAATAAAGCGAAAGGTTAAAATAAAGCTAGCGAATATATATAATAAAGTTAAAATATAGTATTTGTACTATTATAATAAAGCGAAAGGTTAAAATAAAGCAAGCGAACAGATGTAATAAAGTTAAAATATAGTGTTCGTATTATTATAATAAAGTAAATGGTTAAAATAAAGCAACCGAACAGATGTAATAAAGTTAAAATATAGTGTTCGTATTATTATAATAAAGTTAAAGGTTAAAATTAAGCAAGCGAACAGATGTAATAAAGTTAAAATATAGTTTTAGTTATATTATAATAAACTGAAAAGTTAAAATAAAGAATGCGAATATATATAATAAGTTAAAATATAGTGTTCGTATTATTATAATAAAGTAAATGGTTAAATTAAAGCAACCGAACAGATGTAATAAAGTTAAAATATAGTGTTCGTATTATTATAATAAAGTTAAAGGTTAAAATAAAGCTAGCGAATATATATAATAAAGTTAAAATATAGTATTTGTACTATTATAATAAAGCGAAAGTTTAAAATAAAGCAAGCGAACAGATGTAATAAAGTTAAAATATAGTGTTCGTATTATTATAATAAAGTAAATGGTTAAAATAAAGCAACCGAACAGATGTAATAAAGTTAAAATATAGTGTTCGTATTATTATAATAAAGTTAAAGGTTAAAATTAAGCAAGCGAACAGATGTAATAAAGTTAAAATATAGTTTTAATTCTATTATAATAAACTGAAAAGTTAAAATAAAGAATGCGAATATATATAATAAGTTAAAATATAGTGTTCATATTATTATAATAAAGTAAATGGTTAAAATAAAGCAACCGAACAGATGTAATAAAGTTAAAATATAGTGTTCTTACTATTATAATAAAGTGAAAGGTTAAAATAAAGCAACCGAACAGATGTAATAAAGTTAAAATATAGTGTTCATATTATTATAATAAAGTAAATGGTTAAAATTAAGCAAGCGAACAGATGTAATAAAGTTAAAATATAGTGTTCGTATTATTATAATAAAGTTAAAGGTTAAAATAAAGCTAGCGAATATATATAATAAAGTTAAAATATAGTATTTGTACTATTATAATAAAGCGAAAGGTTAAAATAAAGCAAGCGAACAGATGTAATAAAGTTAAAATATAGTGTTCGTATTATTATAATAAAGTTAAAGGTTAAAATAAAGCAACCGAACAGATGTAATAAAGTTAAAATATAGTGTTCATATTATTATAATAAAGTAAATGGTTAAAATAAAGCAACCGAACAGATGTAATAAAGTTAAAATATAGTGTTCGTATTATTATAATAAAGTTAAAGGTTAAAATAAAGCTAGCGAATATATATAATAAAGTTAAAATATAGTATTTGTACTATTATAATAAAGCGAAAGGTTAAAATAAAGCAAGCGAACAGATGTAATAAAGTTAAAATATAATGTTCGTATTATTATAATAAAGTTAAAAGTTAAAATAAAGCTAGCGAATATATATAATAAAGTTAAAATATAGTATTTGTACTATTATAATAAAGCGAAAGGTTAAAATAAAGCAAGCGAACAGATGTAATAAAGTTAAAATATAGTGTTCGTATTATTATAATAAAGTTAAAGGTTAAAATAAAGCTAGCGAATATATATAATAAAGTTAAAATATAGTATTTGTACTATTATAATAAAGCGAAAGGTTAAAATAAAGCAAGCGAACAGATGTAATAAAGTTAAAATATAATGTTCGTATTATTATAATAAAGTTAAAGGTTAAAATAAAGCAACCGAACAGATGTAATAAAGTTAAAATATAGTGTTCATATTATTATAATAAAGTAAATGGTTATAATAAAGCAACCGAACAGATGTAATAAAGTTAAAATATAGTGTTCATATTATTATAATAAAGTAAAAGTTAAAATAAAGCAACCGAACAGATGTAATAAAGTTAAAATATAGTGTTCATATTATTATAATAAAGTAAATGGTTAAAATAAAGCAACCGAACAGATGTAATAAAGTTAAAATATAGTGTTCGTATTATTATAATAAAGTTAAAAGTTAAAATAAAGCTAGCGAATATATATAATAAAGTTAAAATATAGTATTTGTACTATTATAATAAAGCGAAAGGTTAAAATAAAGCAAGCGAACAGATGTAATAAAGTTAAAATATAGTGTTAGTTCTATTATAATAAAGTGAAAGGTTACAATAAAGCAACCGAACAGATGTAATAAAGTTAAAATATAGTATTCGTACTATTATAATAAAGTGAAAGTTCAAAATTAAGAAAGCTAACAGATGTAATAAAGTTAAAATATTGTGTTCTTATTATTATAATAAAGTGAAAGGTTACAATAAAGCAATCGAACAGATGTAATAAAGTTAAAATATAGTGTTCGTATTATTATAATAAAGTTAAAGGTTAAAATAAAGCTAGCGAATATATATAATAAAGTTAAAATATAGTATTTGTACTATTATAATAAAGCGAAAGGTTAAAATAAAGCAAGCGAACAGATGTAATAAAGTTAAAATATAATGTTCGTATTATTATAATAAAGTTAAAATTTAAAATAAAGCTAGCGAATATATATAATAAAGTTAAAATATAGTATTTGTACTATTATAATAAAGCGAAAGGTTAAAATAAAGCAAGCGAACAGATGTAATAAAGTTAAAATATAGTGTTCGTATTATTATAATAAAGTTAAAGGTTAAAATAAAGCTAGCGAATATATATAATAAAGTTAAAATATAGTATTTGTACTATTATAATAAAGCGAAAGGTTAAAATAAAGCAAGCGAACAGATGTAATAAAGTTAAAATATAATGTTCGTATTATTATAATAAAGTTAAAGGTTAAAATAAAGCAACCGAACAGATGTAATAAAGTTAAAATATAGTGTTCATATTATTATAATAAAGTAAATGGTTATAATAAAGCAACCGAACAGATGTAATAAAGTTAAAATATAGTGTTCATATTATTATAATAAAGTAAATGGTTAAAATAAAGCAACCGAACAGATGTAATAAAGTTAAAATATAGTGTTCATATTATTATAATAAAGTAAATGGTTAAAATAAAGCAACCGAACAGATGTAATAAAGTTAAAATATAATGTTCGTATTATTATAATAAAGTTAAAGGTTAAAATAAAGCTAGCGAATATATATAATAAAGTTAAAATATAGTATTTGTACTATTATAATAAAGCGAAAGGTTAAAATAAAGCAAGCGAACAGATGTAATAAAGTTAAAATATAGTGTTCGTATTATTATAATAAAGTAAATGGTTAAAATAAAGCAACCGAACAGATGTAATAAAGTTAAAATATAGTGTTCGTATTATTATAATAAAGTTAAAGGTTAAAATTAAGCAAGCGAACAGATGTAATAAAGTTAAAATATAGTTTTAGTTCTATTATAATAAACTGAAAAGTTAAAATAAAGAATGCGAATATATATAATAAGTTAAAATATAGTGTTCGTATTATTATAATAAAGTAAATGGTTAAAATAAAGCAACCGAACAGATGTAATAAAGTTAAAATATAGTGTTCGTATTATTATAATAAAGTTAAAGGTTAAAATAAAGCTAGCGAATATATATAATAAAGTTAAAATATAGTATTTTTACTATTATAATAAAGCGAAAGGTTAAAATAAAGCAAGCGAACAGATGTAATAAAGTTAAAATATAGTGTTCGTATTATTATAATAAAGTAAATGGTTAAAATAAAGCAACCGAACAGATGTAATAAAGTTAAAATATAGTGTTCATATTATTATAATAAAGTAAATGGTTAAAATAAAGCAACCGAACAGATGTAATAAAGTTAAAATATAGTGTTCGTATTATTATAATAAAGTTAAAGGTTAAAATAAAGCTAGCGAATATATATAATAAAGTTAAAATATAGTATTTGTACTATTATAATAAAGCGAAAGGTTAAAATAAAGCAAGCGAACAGATGTAATAAAGTTAAAATATAGTGTTCGTATTATTATAATAAAGTAAATGGTTAAAATAAAGCAACCGAACAGATGTAATAAAGTTAAAATATAGTGTTCGTATTATTATAATAAAGTTAAAGGTTAAAATAAAGCAACCGAACAGATGTAATAAAGTTAAAATATAGTGTTCGTATTATTATAATAAAGTTAAAGGTTAAAATAAAGCTAGCGAATATATATAATAAAGTTAAAATATAGTATTTGTACTATTATAATAAAGCGAAAGGTTAAAATAAAGCAAGCGAACAGATGTAATAAAGTTAAAATATAATGTTCGTATTATTATAATAAAGTTAAAGGTTAAAATAAAGCAACCGAACAGATGTAATAAAGTTAAAATATAGTGTTCATATTATTATAATAAAGTAAATGGTTAAAATAAAGCAACCGAACAGATGTAATAAAGTTAAAATATAGTGTTCATATTATTATAATAAAGTAAATGGTTAAAATAAAGCAACCGAACAGATGTAATAAAGTTAAAATATAGTGTTCATATTATTATAATAAAGTAAATGGTTAAAATAAAGCAACCGAACAGATGTAATAAAGTTAAAATATAGTGTTCGTATTATTATAATAAAGTTAAAGGTTAAAATAAAGCTAGCGAATATATATAATAAAGTTAAAATATAGTATTTGTACTATTATAATAAAGCGAAAGGTTAAAATAAAGCAAGCGAACAGATGTAATAAAGTTAAAATATAGTGTTCGTATTATTATAATAAAGTAAATGGTTAAAATAAAGCAACCGAACAGTTGTAATAAAGTTAAAATATAGTGTTCGTATTATTATAATAAAGTTAAAGGTTAAAATTAAGCAAGCGAACAGATGTAATAAAGTTAAAATATAGTTTTAGTTATATTATAATAAACTGAAAAGTTAAAATAAAGAATGCGAATATATATAATAAGTTAAAATATAGTGTTCGTATTATTATAATAAAGTAAATGGTTAAATTAAAGCAACCGAACAGATGTAATAAAGTTAAAATATAGTGTTCGTATTATTATAATAAAGTTAAAGGTTAAAATAAAGCTAGCGAATATATATAATAAAGTTAAAATATAGTATTTGTACTATTATAATAAAGCGAAAGTTTAAAATAAAGCAAGCGAACAGATGTAATAAAGTTAAAATATAGTGTTCGTATTATTATAATAAAGTAAATGGTTAAAATAAAGCAACCGAACAGATGTAATAAAGTTAAAATATAGTGTTCGTATTATTATAATAAAGTTAAAGGTTAAAATTAAGCAAGCGAACAGATGTAATAAAGTTAAAATATAGTTTTAATTCTATTATAATAAACTGAAAAGTTAAAATAAAGAATGCGAATATATATAATAAGTTAAAATATAGTGTTCATATTATTATAATAAAGTAAATGGTTAAAATAAAGCAACCGAACAGATGTAATAAAGTTAAAATATAGTGTTCTTACTATTATAATAAAGTGAAAGGTTAAAATAAAGCAACCGAACAGATGTAATAAAGTTAAAATATAGTGTTCATATTATTATAATAAAGTAAATGGTTAAAATTAAGCAAGCGAACAGATGTAATAAAGTTAAAATATAGTGTTCGTATTATTATAATAAAGTTAAAGGTTAAAATAAAGCTAGCGAATATATATAATAAAGTTAAAATATAGTATTTGTACTATTATAATAAAGCGAAAGGTTAAAATAAAGCAAGCGAACAGATGTAATAAAGTTAAAATATAGTGTTCGTATTATTATAATAAAGTTAAAGGTTAAAATAAAGCAACCGAACAGATGTAATAAAGTTAAAATATAGTGTTCATATTATTATAATAAAGTAAATGGTTAAAATAAAGCAACCGAACAGATGTAATAAAGTTAAAATATAGTGTTCGTATTATTATAATAAAGTTAAAGGTTAAAATAAAGCTAGCGAATATATATAATAAAGTTAAAATATAGTATTTGTACTATTATAATAAAGCGAAAGGTTAAAATAAAGTAAGCGAACAGATGTAATAAAGTTAAAATATAATGTTCGTATTATTATAATAAAGTTAAAAGTTAAAATAAAGCTAGCGAATATATATAATAAAGTTAAAATATAGTATTTGTACTATTATAATAAAGCGAAAGGTTAAAATAAAGCAAGCGAACAGATGTAATAAAGTTAAAATATAGTGTTCGTATTATTATAATAAAGTTAAAGGTTAAAATAAAGCTAGCGAATATATATAATAAAGTTAAAATATAGTATTTGTACTATTATAATAAAGCGAAAGGTTAAAATAAAGCAAGCGAACAGATGTAATAAAGTTAAAATATAATGTTCGTATTATTATAATAAAGTTAAAGGTTAAAATAAAGCAACCGAACAGATGTAATAAAGTTAAAATATAGTGTTCATATTATTATAATAAAGTAAATGGTTATAATAAAGCAACCGAACAGATGTAATAAAGTTAAAATATAGTGTTCATATTATTATAATAAAGTAAAAGTTAAAATAAAGCAACCGAACAGATGTAATAAAGTTAAAATATAGTGTTCATATTATTATAATAAAGTAAATGGTTAAAATAAAGCAACCGAACAGATGTAATAAAGTTAAAATATAGTGTTCGTATTATTATAATAAAGTTAAAAGTTAAAATAAAGCTAGCGAATATATATAATAAAGTTAAAATATAGTATTTGTACTATTATAATAAAGCGAAAGGTTAAAATAAAGCAAGCGAACAGATGTAATAAAGTTAAAATATAGTGTTCGTATTATTATAATAAAGTTAAAGGTTAAAATAAAGCTAGCGAATATATATAATAAAGTTAAAATATAGTATTTGTACTATTATAATAAAGCGAAAGGTTAAAATAAAGCAAGCGAACAGATGTAATAAAGTTAAAATATAGTGTTCGTATTATTATAATAGAGTTAAAGGTTAAAATAAAGCAACCGAACAGATGTAATAAAGTTAAAATATAGTGTTCATATTATTATAATAAAGTAAATGGTTAAAATAAAGCAACCGAACAGATGTAATAAAGTTAAAATATAGTGTTCGTATTATTATAATAAAGTTAAAGGTTAAAATAAAGCTAGCGAATATATATAATAAAGTTAAAATATAGTATTTGTACTATTATAATAAAGCGAAAGGTTAAAATAAAGCAAGCGAACAGATGTAATAAAGTTAAAATATAATGTTCGTATTATTATAATAAAGTTAAAGGTTAAAATAAAGCAACCGAACAGATGTAATAAAGTTAAAATATAGTGTTCATATTATTATAATAAAGTAAATGGTTAAAATAAAGCAACCGAACAGATGTAATAAAGTTAAAATATAGTGTTCATATTATTATAATAAAGTAAATGGTTAAAATAAAGCAACCGAACAGGTGTAATAAAGTTAAAATATAGTGTTCATATTATTATAATAAAGTAAATGGTTAAAATAAAGCAACCGAACAGATGTAATAAAGTTAAAATATAGTGTTCGTATTATTATAATAAAGTTAAAGGTTAAAATTAAGCTAGCGAATATATATAATAAAGTTAAAATATAGTATTTGTACTATTATAATAAAGCGAAAGGTTAAAATAAAGCAAGCGAACAGATGTAATAAAGTTAAAATATAGTGTTCGTATTATTATAATAAAGTAAATGGTTAAAATAAAGCAACCGAACAGATGTAATAAAGTTAAAATATAGTGTTCGTATTATTATAATAAAGTTAAAGGTTAAAATTAAGCAAGCGAACAGATGTAATAAAGTTAAAATATAGTTTTAGTTCTATTATAATAAACTGAAAAGTTAAAATAAAGAATGCGAATATATATAATAAGTTAAAATATAGTGTTCGTATTATTATAATAAAGTAAATGGTTAAAATAAAGCAACCGAACAGATGTAATAAAGTTAAAATATAGTGTTCGTATTATTATAATAAAGATAAAGGTTAAAATAAAGCTAGCGAATATATATAATAAAGTTAAAATATAGTATTTGTACTATTATAATAAAGCGAAAGGTTAAAATAAAGCAAGCGAACAGATGTAATAAAGTTAAAATATAGTGTTCGTATTATTATAATAAAGTAAATGGTTAAAATAAAGCAACCGAACAGATGTAATAAAGTTAAAATATAGTGTTCATATTATTATAATAAAGTAAATGGTTAAAATAAAGCAACCGAACAGATGTAATAAAGTTAAAATATAGTGTTCGTATTATTATAATAAAGTTAAAGGTTAAAATAAAGCAACCGAACATATGTAATAAAGTTAAAATATAGTGTTCATATTATTATAATAAAGTAAATGGTTAAAATAAAGCAACCGAACAGATGTAATAAAGTTAAAATATAGTGTTCGTATTATTATAATAAAGTTAAAAGTTAAAATAAAGCTAGCGAATATATATAATAAAGTTAAAATATAGTATTTGTACTATTATAATAAAGCGAAAGGTTAAAATAAAGCAAGCGGACAGATGTAATAAAGTTAAAATATAGTGTTCGTATTATTATAATAAAGTTAAAGGTTAAAATAAAGCTAGCGAATATATATAATAAAGTTAAAATATAGTATTTGTACTATTATAATAAAGAGAAAGGTTAAAATAAAGCAAGCGAATAGATGTAATAAAGTTAAAATATAGTGTTCGTATTATTATAATAAAGTTAAAGGTTAAAATAAAGCAACCGAACAGATGTAATAAAGTTAAAATATAGTGTTCATATTATTATAATAAAGTAAATGGTTAAAATAAAGCAACCGAACAGATGTAATAAAGTTAAAATATAGTGTTCGTATTATTATAATAAAGTTAAAAGTTAAAATAAAGCTAGCGAATATATATAATAAAGTTAAAATATAGTATTTGTACTATTATAATAAAGCGAAAGGTTAAAATAAAGCAAGCGAACAGATAAAATAAAGTTAAAATATAGTGTTTGTATTATTATAATAAAGTTAAAGGTTAAAATAAAGCTAGCGAGTATATATAATAAAGTTAAAATATAGTATTTGTACTATTATAATAAAGCGAAAGGTTAAAATAAAGCAAGCGAACAGATGTAATAAAGTTAAAATATAGTGTTCGTATTATTATAATAAAGTTAAAGGTTAAAATAAAGCAACCGAACAGATGTAATAAAGTTAAAATATAGTGTTCATATTATTATAATAAAGTAAATGGTTAAAATAAAGCAACCGAACAGATGTAATAAAGTTAAAATATAGTGTTCGTATTATTATAATAAAGTTAAAGGTTAAAATAAAGCTAGCGAATATATATAATAAAGTTAAAATATAGTATTTGTACTATTATAATAAAGCGAAAGGTTAAAATAAAGCAAGCGAACAGATGTAATAAAGTTAAAATATAATGTTCGTATTATTATAATAAAGTTAAAGGTTAAAATAAAGCAACCGAACAGATGTAATAAAGTTAAAATATAGTGTTCATATTATTATAATAAAGTAAATGGTTAAAATAAAGCAACCGAACAGATGTAATAAAGTTAAAATATAGTGTTCATATTATTATAATAAAGTAAATGGTTAAAATAAAGCAACCGAACAGGTGTAATAAAGTTAAAATATAGTGTTCATATTATTATAATAAAGTAAATGGTTAAAATAAAGCAACCGAACAGATGTAATAAAGTTAAAATATAGTGTTCGTATTATTATAATAAAGTTAAAGGTTAAAATAAAGCTAGCGAATATATATAATAAAGTTAAAATATAGTATTTGTACTATTATAATAAAGCGAAAGGTTAAAATAAAGCAATCGAACAGATGTAATAAAGTTAAAATATAGTGTTCGTATTATTATAATAAAGTAAATGGTTAAAATAAAGCAACCGAACAGATGTAATAAAGTTAAAATATAGTGTTCGTATTATTATAATAAAGTTAAAGGTTAAAATTAAGCAAGCGAACAGATGTAATAAAGTTAAAATATAGTTTTAGTTCTATTATAATAAACTGAAAAGTTAAAATAAAGAATGCGAATATATATAATAAGTTAAAATATAGTGTTCGTATTATTATAATAAAGTAAATGGTTAAAATAAAGCAACCGAACAGATGTAATAAAGTTAAAATATAGTGTTCGTATTATTATAATAAAGATAAAGGTTAAAATAAAGCTAGCGAATATATATAATAAAGTTAAAATATAGTATTTGTACTATTATAATAAAGCGAAAGGTTAAAATAAAGCAAGCGAACAGATGTAATAAAGTTAAAATATAGTGTTCGTATTATTATAATAAAGTAAATGGTTAAAATAAAGCAACCGAACAGATGTAATAAAGTTAAAATATAGTGTTCATATTATTATAATAAAGTAAATGGTTAAAATAAAGCAACCGAACAGATGTAATAAAGTTAAAATATAGTGTTCGTATTATTATAATAAAGTTAAAGGTTAAAATAAAGCTAGCGAATATATATAATAAAGTTAAAATATAGTATTTGTACTATTATAATAAAGCGAAAGGTTAAAATAAAGCAAGCGAACAGATGTAATAAAGTTAAAATATAATGTTCGTATTATTATAATAAAGTTAAAGGTTAAAATAAAGCAACCGAACAGATGTAATAAAGTTAAAATATAGTGTTCATATTATTATAATAAAGTAAATGGTTAAAATAAAGCAACCGAACAGATGTAATAAAGTTAAAATATAGTGTTCGTATTATTATAATAAAGTTAAAGGTTAAAATAAAGCTAGCGAATATATATAATAAAGTTAAAATATAGTATTTGTACTATTATAATAAAGCGTAAGGTTAAAATAAAGCAAGCGAACAGATGTAATAAAGTTAAAATATAGTGTTCGTATTATTATAATAAAGTAAATGGTTAAAATAAAGCAACCGAACAGATGTAATAAAGTTAAAATATAGTGTTCGTATTATTATAATAAAGTTAAAGGTTAAAATAAAGCAACCGAACAGATGTAATAAAGTTAAAATATAGTGTTCGTATTATTATAATAAAGTTAAAGGTTAAAATAAAGCAACCGAACAGATGTAATAAAGTTAAAATATAGTGTTCATATTATTATAATAAAGTAATTGGTTAAAATAAAGCAACCGAACAGATGTAATAAAGTTAAAATATAGTGTTCGTATTATTATAATAAAGTTAAAGGTTAAAATAAAGCTAGCGAATATATATAATAAAGTTAAAATATAGTATTTGTACTATTATAATAAAGCGAAAGGTTAAAATAAAGCAAGCGAACAGATGTAATAAAGTTAAAATATAGTGTTCGTATTATTATAATAAAGTAAATGGTTAAAATAAAGCAACCGAACAGATGTAATAAAGTTAAAATATAGTGTTCGTATTATTATAATAAAGTTAAAGGTTAAAATAAAGCAACCGAACAGATGTAATAAAGTTAAAATATAGTGTTCGTATTATTATAATAAAGTTAAAGGTTAAAATAAAGCTAGCGAATATATATAATAAAGTTAAAATATAGTATTTGTACTATTATAATAAAGCGAAAGGTTAAAATAAAGCAAGCGAACAGATGTAATAAAGTTAAAATATAATGTTCGTATTATTATAATAAAGTTAAAGGTTAAAATAAAGCAACCGAACAGATGTAATAAAGTTAAAATATAGTGTTCATATTATTATTATAAAGTAAATGGTTAAAATAAAGCAACCGAACAGATGTAATAAAGTTAAAATATAGTGTTCATATTATTATAATAAAGTAAATGGTTAAAATAAAGCAACCGAACAGATGTAATAAAGTTAAAATATAGTGTTCATATTATTATAATAAAGTAAATGGTTAAAATAAAGCAACCGAACAGATGTAATAAAGTTAAAATATAGTGTTCGTATTATTATAATAAAGTTAAAAGTTAAAATAAAGCTAGCGAATATATATAATAAAGTTAAAATATAGTATTTGTACTATTATAATAAAGCGAAAGGTTAAAATAAAGCAAGCGAACAGATGTAATAAAGTTAAAATATAGTGTTCGTATTATTATAATAAAGTTAAAGGTTAAAATAAAGCTAGCGAATATATATAATAAAGTTAAAATATAGTATTTGTACTATTATAATAAAGCGAAAGGTTAAAATAAAGCAAGCGAACAGATGTAATAAAGTTAAAATATAATGTTCGTATTATTATAATAAAGTTAAAGGTTAAAATAAAGCAACCGAACAGATGTAATAAAGTTAAAATATAGTGTTCATATTATTATAATAAAGTAAATGGTTAAAATAAAGCAACCGAACAGATGTAATAAAGTTAAAATATAGTGTTCGTATTATTATAATAAAGTTAAAGGTTAAAATAAAGCTAGCGAATATATATAATAAAGTTAAAATATAGTATTTGTACTATTATAATAAAGCGAAAGGTTAAAATAAAGCAAGCGAACAGATGTAATAAAGTTAAAATATAATGTTCGTATTATTATAATAAAGTTAAAGGTTAAAATAAAGCAACCGAACAGATGTAATAAAGTTAAAATATAGTGTTCATATTATTATAATAAAGTAAATGGTTAAAATAAAGCAACCGAACAGATGTAATAAAGTTAAAATATAGTGTTCATATTATTATAATAAAGTAAATGGTTAAAATAAAGCAACCGAACAGGTGTAATAAAGTTAAAATATAGTGTTCATATTATTATAATAAAGTAAATGGTTAAAATAAAGCAACCGAACAGATGTAATAAAGTTAAAATATAGTGTTCGTATTATTATAATAAAGTTAAAGGTTAAAATTAAGCTAGCGAATATATATAATAAAGTTAAAATATAGTATTTGTACTATTATAATAAAGCGAAAGGTTAAAATAAAGCAAGCGAACAGATGTAATAAAGTTAAAATATAGTGTTCGTATTATTATAATAAAGTAAATGGTTAAAATAAAGCAACCGAACAGATGTAATAAAGTTAAAATATAGTGTTCGTATTATTATAATAAAGTTAAAGGTTAAAATTAAGCAAGCGAACAGATGTAATAAAGTTAAAATATAGTTTTAGTTCTATTATAATAAACTGAAAAGTTAAAATAAAGAATGCGAATATATATAATAAGTTAAAATATAGTGTTCGTATTATTATAATAAAGTAAATGGTTAAAATAAAGCAACCGAACAGATGTAATAAAGTTAAAATATAGTGTTCGTATTATTATAATAAAGATAAAGGTTAAAATAAAGCTAGCGAATATATATAATAAAGTTAAAATATAGTATTTGTACTATTATAATAAAGCGAAAGGTTAAAATAAAGCAAGCGAACAGATGTAATAAAGTTAAAATATAGTGTTCGTATTATTATAATAAAGTAAATGGTTAAAATAAAGCAACCGAACAGATGTAATAAAGTTAAAATATAGTGTTCATATTATTATAATAAAGTAAATGGTTAAAATAAAGCAACCGAACAGATGTAATAAAGTTAAAATATAGTGTTCGTATTATTATAATAAAGTTAAAGGTTAAAATAAAGCAACCGAACAGATGTAATAAAGTTAAAATATAGTGTTCATATTATTATAATAAAGTAAATGGTTAAAATAAAGCAACCGAACAGATGTAATAAAGTTAAAATATAGTGTTCGTATTATTATAATAAAGTTAAAAGTTAAAATAAAGCTAGCGAATATATATAATAAAGTTAAAATATAGTATTTGTACTATTATAATAAAGCGAAAGGTTAAAATAAAGCAAGCGGACAGATGTAATAAAGTTAAAATATAGTGTTCGTATTATTATAATAAAGTTAAAGGTTAAAATAAAGCTAGCGAATATATATAATAAAGTTAAAATATAGTATTTGTACTATTATAATAAAGAGAAAGGTTAAAATAAAGCAAGCGAACAGATGTAATAAAGTTAAAATATAGTGTTCGTATTATTATAATAAAGTTAAAGGTTAAAATAAAGCAACCGAACAGATGTAATAAAGTTAAAATATAGTGTTCATATTATTATAATAAAGTAAATGGTTAAAATAAAGCAACCGAACAGATGTAATAAAGTTAAAATATAGTGTTCGTATTATTATAATAAAGTTAAAAGTTAAAATAAAGCTAGCGAATATATATAATAAAGTTAAAATATAGTATTTGTACTATTATAATAAAGCGAAAGGTTAAAATAAAGCAAGCGAACAGATGTAATAAAGTTAAAATATAGTGTTTGTATTATTATAATAAAGTTAAAGGTTAAAATAAAGCTAGCGAATATATATAATAAAGTTAAAATATAGTATTTGTACTATTATAATAAAGCGAAAGGTTAAAATAAAGCAAGCGAACAGATGTAATAAAGTTAAAATATAGTGTTCGTATTATTATAATAAAGTTAAAGGTTAAAATAAAGCAACCGAACAGATGTAATAAAGTTAAAATATAGTGTTCATATTATTATAATAAAGTAAATGGTTAAAATAAAGCAACCGAATAGATGTAATAAAGTTAAAATATAGTGTTCGTATTATTATAATAAAGTTAAAGGTTAAAATAAAGCTAGCGAATATATATAATAAAGTTAAAATATAGTATTTGTACTATTATAATAAAGCGAAAGGTTAAAATAAAGCAAGCGAACAGATGTAATAAAGTTAAAATATAATGTTCGTATTATTATAATAAAGTTAAAGGTTAAAATAAAGCAACCGAACAGATGTAATAAAGTTAAAATATAGTGTTCATATTATTATAATAAAGTAAATGGTTAAAATAAAGCAACCGAACAGATGTAATAAAGTTAAAATATAGTGTTCATATTATTATAATAAAGTAAATGGTTAAAATAAAGCAACCGAACAGGTGTAATAAAGTTAAAATATAGTGTTCATATTATTATAATAAAGTAAATGGTTAAAATAAAGCAACCGAACAGATGTAATAAAGTTAAAATATAGTGTTCGTATTATTATAATAAAGTTAAAGGTTAAAATAAAGCTAGCGAATATATATAATAAAGTTAAAATATAGTATTTGTACTATTATAATAAAGCGAAAGGTTAAAATAAAGCAAGCGAACAGATGTAATAAAGTTAAAATATAGTGTTCGTATTATTATAATAAAGTAAATGGTTAAAATAAAGCAACCGAACAGATGTAATAAAGTTAAAATATAGTGTTCGTATTATTATAATAAAGTTAAAGGTTAAAATTAAGCAAGCGAACAGATGTAATAAAGTTAAAATATAGTTTTAGTTCTATTATAATAAACTGAAAAGTTAAAATAAAGAATGCGAATATATATAATAAGTTAAAATATAGTGTTCGTATTATTATAATAAAGTAAATGGTTAAAATAAAGCAACCGAACAGATGTAATAAAGTTAAAATATAGTGTTCGTATTATTATAATAAAGATAAAGGTTAAAATAAAGCTAGCGAATATATATAATAAAGTTAAAATATAGTATTTGTACTATTATAATAAAGCGAAAGGTTAAAATAAAGCAAGCGAACAGATGTAATAAAGTTAAAATATAGTGTTCGTATTATTATAATAAAGTAAATGGTTAAAATAAAGCAACCGAACAGATGTAATAAAGTTAAAATATAGTGTTCATATTATTATAATAAAGTAAATGGTTAAAATAAAGCAACCGAACAGATGTAATAAAGTTAAAATATAGTGTTCGTATTATTATAATAAAGTTAAAGGTTAAAATAAAGCTAGCGAATATATATAATAAAGTTAAAATATAGTATTTGTACTATTATAATAAAGCGAAAGGTTAAAATAAAGCAAGCGAACAGATGTAATAAAGTTAAAATATAATGTTCGTATTATTATAATAAAGTTAAAGGTTAAAATAAAGCAACCGAACAGATGTAATAAAGTTAAAATATAGTGTTCATATTATTATAATAAAGTAAATGGTTAAAATAAAGCAACCGAACAGATGTAATAAAGTTAAAATATAGTGTTCGTATTATTATAATAAAGTTAAAGGTTAAAATAAAGCTAGCGAATATATATAATAAAGTTAAAATATAGTATTTGTACTATTATAATAAAGCGAAAGGTTAAAATAAAGCAAGCGAACAGATGTAATAAAGTTAAAATATAGTGTTCGTATTATTATAATAAAGTAAATGGTTAAAATAAAGCAACCGAACAGATGTAATAAAGTTAAAATATAGTGTTCGTATTATTATAATAAAGTTAAAGGTTAAAATAAAGCAACCGAACAGATGTAATAAAGTTAAAATATAGTGTTCGTATTATTATAATAAAGTTAAAGGTTAAAATAAAGCTAGCGAATATATATAATAAAGTTAAAATATAGTATTTGTACTATTATAATAAAGCGAAAGGTTAAAATAAAGCAAGCGAACAGATGTAATAAAGTTAAAATATAATGTTCGTATTATTATAATAAAGTTAAAGGTTAAAATAAAGCAACCGAACAGATGTAATAAAGTTAAAATATAGTGTTCATATTATTATTATAAAGTAAATGGTTAAAATAAAGCAACCGAACAGATGTAATAAAGTTAAAATATAGTGTTCATATTATTATAATAAAGTAAATGGTTAAAATAAAGCAACCGAACAGATGTAATAAAGTTAAAATATAGTGTTCATATTATTATAATAAAGTAAATGGTTAAAATAAAGCAACCGAACAGATGTAATAAAGTTAAAATATAGTGTTCGTATTATTATAATAAAGTTAAAGGTTAAAATAAAGCTAGCGAATATATATAATAAAGTTAAAATATAGTATTTGTACTATTATAATAAAGCGAAAGGTTAAAATAAAGCAAGCGAACAGATGTAATAAAGTTAAAATATAGTGTTCGTATTATTATAATAAAGTAAATGGTTAAAATAAAGCAACCGAACAGATGTAATAAAGTTAAAATATAGTGTTCGTATTATTATAATAAAGTTAAAGGTTAAAATTAAGCAAGCGAACAGATGTAATAAAGTTAAAATATAGTTTTAGTTCTATTATAATAAACTGAAAAGTTAAAATAAAGAATGCGAATATATATAATAAGTTAAAATATAGTGTTCGTATTATTATAATAAAGTAAATGGTTAAATTAAAGCAACCGAACAGATGTAATAAATTTAAAATATAGTGTTCGTATTATTATAATAAAGTTAAAGGTTAAAATAAAGCTAGCGAATATATATAATAAAGTTAAAATATAGTATTTGTACTATTATAATAAAGCGAAAGTTTAAAATAAAGTAAGCGAACAGATGTAATAAAGTTAAAATATAGTGTTCGTATTATTATAATAAAGTAAATGGTTAAAATAAAGCAACCGAACAGATGTAATAAAGTTAAAATATAGTGTTCGTATTATTATAATAAAGTTAAAGGTTAAAATTAAGCAAGCGAACAGATGTAATAAAGTTAAAATATAGTTTTAATTCTATTATAATAAACTGAAAAGTTAAAATAAAGAATGCGAATATATATAATAAGTTAAAATATAGTGTTCATATTATTATAATAAAGTAAATGGTTAAAATAAAGCAACCGAACAGATGTAATAAAGTTAAAATATAGTGTTCTTACTATTATAATAAAGTGAAAGGTTAAAATAAAGCAACCGAACAGATGTAATAAAGTTAAAATATAGTGTTCATATTATTATAATAAAGTAAATGGTTAAAATTAAGCAAGCGAACAGATGTAATAAAGTTAAAATATAGTGTTCGTATTATTATAATAAAGTTAAAGGTTAAAATAAAGCTAGCGAATATATATAATAAAGTTAAAATATAGTATTTGTACTATTATAATAAAGCGAAAGGTTAAAATAAAGCAAGCGAACAGATGTAATAAAGTTAAAATATAGTGTTCGTATTATTATAATAAAGTTAAAGGTTAAAATAAAGCAACCGAACAGATGTAATAAAGTTAAAATATAGTGTTCGTATTATTATAATAAAGTTAAAGGTTAAAATAAAGCTAGCGAATATATATAATAAAGTTAAAATATAGTATTTGTACTATTATAATAAAGCGAAAGGTTAAAATAAAGCAAGCGAACAGATGTAATAAAGTTAAAATATAATGTTCGTATTATTATAATAAAGTTAAAGGTTAAAATAAAGCAACCGAACAGATGTAATAAAGTTAAAATATAGTGTTCATATTATTATTATAAAGTAAATGGTTAAAATAAAGCAACCGAACAGATGTAATAAAGTTAAAATATAGTGTTCATATTATTATAATAAAGTAAATGGTTAAAATAAAGCAACCGAACAGATGTAATAAAGTTAAAATATAGTGTTCATATTATTATAATAAAGTAAATGGTTAAAATAAAGCAACCGAACAGATGTAATAAAGTTAAAATATAGTGTTCGTATTATTATAATAAAGTTAAAGGTTAAAATAAAGCTAGCGAATATATATAATAAAGTTAAAATATAGTATTTGTACTATTATAATAAAGCGAAAGGTTAAAATAAAGCAAGCGAACAGATGTAATAAAGTTAAAATATAGTGTTCGTATTATTATAATAAAGTAAATGGTTAAAATAAAGCAACCGAACAGATGTAATAAAGTTAAAATATAGTGTTCGTATTATTATAATAAAGTTAAAGGTTAAAATTAAGCAAGCGAACAGATGTAATAAAGTTAAAATATAGTTTTAGTTCTATTATAATAAACTGAAAAGTTAAAATAAAGAATGCGAATATATATAATAAGTTAAAATATAGTGTTCGTATTATTATAATAAAGTAAATGGTTAAATTAAAGCAACCGAACAGATGTAATAAATTTAAAATATAGTGTTCGTATTATTATAATAAAGTTAAAGGTTAAAATAAAGCTAGCGAATATATATAATAAAGTTAAAATATAGTATTTGTACTATTATAATAAAGCGAAAGTTTAAAATAAAGTAAGCGAACAGATGTAATAAAGTTAAAATATAGTGTTCGTATTATTATAATAAAGTGAAAGGTTAAAATAAAGCAACCGAACAGATGTAATAAAGTTAAAATATAGTGTTCATATTATTATAATAAAGATAAAGGTTAAAATAAAGCTAGCGAATATATATAATAAAGTTAAAATATAGTATTTGTACTATTATAATAAAGCGAAAGGTTAAAATAAAGCAAGCGAACAGATGTAATAAAGTTAAAATATAGTGTTCGTATTATTATAATAAAGTAAATGGTTAAAATAAAGCAACCGAACAGATGTAATAAAGTTAAAATATAGTGTTCGTATTATTATAATAAAGTTAAAGGTTAAAATAAAGCAACCGAACAGATGTAATAAAGTTAAAATATAGTGTTCGTATTATTATAATAAAGTTAAAGGTTAAAATAAAGCTAGCGAATATATATAATAAAGTTAAAATATAGTATTTGTACTATTATAATAAAGCGAAAGGTTAAAATAAAGCAAGCGAACAGATGTAATAAAGTTAAAATATAATGTTCGTATTATTATAATAAAGTTAAAGGTTAAAATAAAGCAACCGAACAGATGTAATAAAGTTAAAATATAGTGTTCATATTATTATTATAAAGTAAATGGTTAAAATAAAGCAACCGAACAGATGTAATAAAGTTAAAATATAGTGTTCATATTATTATAATAAAGTAAATGGTTAAAATAAAGCAACCGAACAGATGTAATAAAGTTAAAATATAGTGTTCATATTATTATAATAAAGTAAATGGTTAAAATAAAGCAACCGAACAGATGTAATAAAGTTAAAATATAGTGTTCGTATTATTATAATAAAGTTAAAGGTTAAAATAAAGCTAGCGAATATATATAATAAAGTTAAAATATAGTATTTGTACTATTATAATAAAGCGAAAGGTTAAAATAAAGCAAGCGAACAGATGTAATAAAGTTAAAATATAGTGTTCGTATTATTATAATAAAGTAAATGGTTAAAATAAAGCAACCGAACAGATGTAATAAAGTTAAAATATAGTGTTCGTATTATTATAATAAAGTTAAAGGTTAAAATTAAGCAAGCGAACAGATGTAATAAAGTTAAAATATAGTTTTAGTTCTATTATAATAAACTGAAAAGTTAAAATAAAGAATGCGAATATATATAATAAGTTAAAATATAGTGTTCGTATTATTATAATAAAGTAAATGGTTAAATTAAAGCAACCGAACAGATGTAATAAATTTAAAATATAGTGTTCGTATTATTATAATAAAGTTAAAGGTTAAAATAAAGCTAGCGAATATATATAATAAAGTTAAAATATAGTATTTGTACTATTATAATAAAGCGAAAGTTTAAAATAAAGTAAGCGAACAGATGTAATAAAGTTAAAATATAGTGTTCGTATTATTATAATAAAGTAAATGGTTAAAATAAAGCAACCGAACAGATGTAATAAAGTTAAAATATAGTGTTCGTATTATTATAATAAAGTTAAAGGTTAAAATTAAGCAAGCGAACAGATGTAATAAAGTTAAAATATAGTTTTAATTCTATTATAATAAACTGAAAAGTTAAAATAAAGAATGCGAATATATATAATAAGTTAAAATATAGTGTTCATATTATTATAATAAAGTAAATGGTTAAAATAAAGCAACCGAACAGATGTAATAAAGTTAAAATATAGTGTTCTTACTATTATAATAAAGTGAAAGGTTAAAATAAAGCAACCGAACAGATGTAATAAAGTTAAAATATAGTGTTCATATTATTATAATAAAGTAAATGGTTAAAATTAAGCAAGCGAACAGATGTAATAAAGTTAAAATATAGTGTTCGTATTATTATAATAAAGTTAAAGGTTAAAATAAAGCTAGCGAATATATATAATAAAGTTAAAATATAGTATTCGTACTATTATAATAAAGCGAAAGGTTAAAATAAAGCAAGCGAACAGATGTAATAAAGTTAAAATATAGTGTTCGTATTATTATAATAAAGTTAAAGGTTAAAATAAAGCAACCGAACAGATGTAATAAAGTTAAAATATAGTGTTCATATTATTATAATAAAGTAAATGGTTAAAATAAAGCAACCGAACAGATGTAATAAAGTTAAAATATAGTGTTCGTATTATTATAATAAAGTTAAAGGTTAAAATAAAGCTAGCGAATATATATAATAAAGTTAAAATATAGTATTTGTACTATTATAATAAAGCGAAAGGTTAAAATAAAGCAAGCGAACAGATGTAATAAAGTTAAAATATAATGTTAGTATTATTATAATAAAGTTAAAGGTTAAAATAAAGCAACCGAACAGATGTAATAAAGTTAAAATATAGTGTTCATATTATTATAATAAAGTAAATGGTTAAAATAAAGCAACCGAACAGATGTAATAAAGTTAAAATATAGTGTTCGTATTATTATAATAAAGTTAAAAGTTAAAATAAAGCTAGCGAATATATATAATAAAGTTAAAATATAGTATTTGTACTATTATAATAAAGCGAAAGGTTAAAATAAAGCAAGCGAACAGATGTAATAAAGTTAAAATATAGTGTTCGTATTATTATAATAAAGTTAAAGGTTAAAATAAAGCTAGCGAATATATATAATAAAGTTAAAATATAGTATTTGTACTATTATAATAAAGAGAAAGGTTAAAATAAAGCAACCGAACAGATGTAATAAAGTTAAAATATAGTGTTCGTATTATTATAATAAAGTAAATGGTTAAAATAAAGCAACCGAACAGATGTAATAAAGTTAAAATATAGTGTTCGTATTATTATAATAAAGTTAAAGGTTAAAATTAAGCAAGCGAACAGATGTAATAAAGTTAAAATATAGTTTTAATTCTATTATAATAAACTGAAAAGTTAAAATAAAGAATGCGAATATATATAATAAGTTAAAATATAGTGTTCATATTATTATAATAAAGTAAATGGTTAAAATAAAGCAACCGAACAGATGTAATAAAGTTAAAATATAGTGTTCTTACTATTATAATAAAGTAAATGGTTAAAATAAAGCAACCGAACAGATGTAATAAAGTTAAAATATAGTGTTCATATTATTATAATAAAGTAAATGGTTAAAATAAAGCAATCGAACATATGTAATAAAGTTAAAATATAGTGTTCATATTATTATAATAAAGTAAATGGTTAAAATAAAGCAACCGAACAGATGTAATAAAGTTAAAATATAGTGTTCGTATTATTATAATAAAGTTAAAGGTTAAAATAAAGCTAGCGAATATATATAATAAAGTTAAAATATAGTATTTGTACTATTATAATAAAGCGAAAGGTTAAAATAAAGCAAGCGAACAGATGTAATAAAGTTAAAATATAGTGTTCGTATTATTATAATAAAGTAAATGGTTAAAATAAAGCAACCGAACAGATGTAATAAAGTTAAAATATAGTGTTCGTATTATTATAATAAAGTTAAAGGTTAAAATTAAGCAAGCGAACAGATGTAATAAAGTTAAAATATAGTTTTAGTTCTATTATAATAAACTGAAAAGTTAAAATAAAGAATGCGAATATATATAATAAGTTAAAATATAGTGTTCGTATTATTATAATAAAGTAAATGGTTAAATTAAAGCAACCGAACAGATGTAATAAAGTTAAAATATAGTGTTCGTATTATTATAATAAAGTTAAATGTTAAAATAAAGCTAGCGAATATATATAATAAAGTTAAAATATAGTATTTGTACTATTATAATAAAGCGAAAGTTTAAAATAAAGTAAGCGAACAGATGTTATAAAGTTAAAATATAGTGTTCGTATTATTATAATAAAGTAAATGGTTAAAATAAAGCAACCGAACAGATGTAATAAAGTTAAAATATAGTGTTCGTATTATTATAATAAAGTTAAAGGTTAAAATTAAGCAAGCGAACAGATGTAATAAAGTTAAAATATAGTTTTAATTCTATTATAATAAACTGAAAAGTTAAAATAAAGAATGCGAATATATATAATAAGTTAAAATATAGTGTTCATATTATTATAATAAAGTAAATGGTTAAAATAAAGCAACCGAACAGATGTAATAAAGTTAAAATATAGTGTTCTTACTATTATAATAAAGTGAAAGGTTAAAATAAAGCAACCGAACAGATGTAATAAAGTTAAAATATAGTGTTCATATTATTATAATAAAGTAAATGGTTAAAATTAAGCAAGCGAACAGATGTAATAAAGTTAAAATATAGTTTTAATTCTATTATAATAAACTGAAAGGTTAAAATAAAGCAAGCGAACAGATGTAATAAAGTTAAAATATAGTGTTCGTATTATTATAATAAAGTTAAAGGTTAAAATAAAGCAACCGAACAGATGTAATAAAGTTAAAATATAGTGTTCATATTATTATAATAAAGTAAATGGTTAAAATAAAGCAACCGAACAGATGTAATAAAGTTAAAATATAGTGTTCGTATTATTATAATAAAGTTAAAGGTTAAAATAAAGCTAGCGAATATATATAATAAAGTTAAAATATAGTATTTGTACTATTATAATAAAGCGAAAGGTTAAAATAAAGCAAGCGAACAGATGTAATAAAGTTAAAATATAATGTTAGTATTATTATAATAAAGTTAAAGGTTAAAATAAAGCAACCGAACAGATGTAATAAAGTTAAAATATAGTGTTCATATTATTATAATAAAGTAAATGGTTAAAATAAAGCAACCGAACAGATGTAATAAAGTTAAAATATAGTGTTCGTATTATTATAATAAAGTTAAAAGTTAAAATAAAGCTAGCGAATATATATAATAAAGTTAAAATATAGTATTTGTACTATTATAATAAAGCGAAAGGTTAAAATAAAGCAAGCGAACAGATGTAATAAAGTTAAAATATAGTGTTCGTATTATTATAATAAAGTTAAAGGTTAAAATAAAGCTAGCGAATATATATAATAAAGTTAAAATATAGTATTTGTACTATTATAATAAAGAGAAAGGTTAAAATAAAGTAAGCGAACAGATGTAATAAAGTTAAAATATAGTGTTCGTATTATTATAATAAAGTTAAAGGTTAAAATAAAGCAACCGAACAGATGTAATAAAGTTAAAATATAGTGTTCATATTATTATAATAAAGTAAATGGTTAAAATAAAGCAACCGAACAGATGTAATAAAGTTAAAATATAGTGTTCGTATTATTATAATAAAGTTAAAAGTTAAAATAAAGCTAGCGAATATATATAATAAAGTTAAAATATAGTATTTGTACTATTATAATAAAGCGAAAGGTTAAAATAAAGCAAGCGAACAGATGTAATAAAGTTAAAATATAGTGTTCGTATTATTATAATAAAGTTAAAGGTTAAAATAAAGCTAGCGAATATATATAATAAAGTTAAAATATAGTATTTGTACTATTATAATAAAGCGAAAGGTTAAAATAAAGCAAGCGAACAGATGTAATAAAGTTAAAATATAGTGTTCGTATTATTATAATAAAGTTAAAGGTTAAAATAAA
The DNA here is from genome assembly GCA_964019155.1 of Osedax fenrisi. Taxonomy (NCBI): domain Eukaryota; kingdom Metazoa; phylum Annelida; class Polychaeta; order Sabellida; family Siboglinidae; genus Osedax; species Osedax fenrisi. The sequence goes on from OZ025243.1 coordinate 56,664,017, forward strand.
GCAACCGAACAGATGTAATAAAGTTAAAATATAGTGTTCATATTATTATAATAAAGTAAATGGTTAAAATAAAGCAACCGAACAGATGTAATAAAGTTAAAATATAGTGTTCGTATTATTATAATAAAGTTAAAGGTTAAAATAAAGCTAGCGAATATATATAATAAAGTTAAAATATAGTATTTGTACTATTATAATAAAGCGAAAGGTTAAAATAAAGCAAGCGAACAGATGTAATAAAGTTAAAATATAATGTTCGTATTATTATAATAAAGTTAAAGGTTAAAATAAAGCAACCGAACAGATGTAATAAAGTTAAAATATAGTGTTCATATTATTATAATAAAGTAAATGGTTAAAATAAAGCAACCGAACAGATGTAATAAAGTTAAAATATAGTGTTCATATTATTATAATAAAGTAAATGGTTAAAATAAAGCAACCGAACAGGTGTAATAAAGTTAAAATATAGTGTTCATATTATTATAATAAAGTAAATGGTTAAAATAAAGCAACCGAACAGATGTAATAAAGTTAAAATATAGTGTTCGTATTATTATAATAAAGTTAAAGGTTAAAATTAAGCTAGCGAATATATATAATAAAGTTAAAATATAGTATTTGTACTATTATAATAAAGCGAAAGGTTAAAATAAAGCAAGCGAACAGATGTAATAAAGTTAAAATATAGTGTTCGTATTATTATAATAAAGTAAATGGTTAAAATAAAGCAACCGAACAGATGTAATAAAGTTAAAATATAGTGTTCGTATTATTATAATAAAGTTAAAGGTTAAAATTAAGCAAGCGAACAGATGTAATAAAGTTAAAATATAGTTTTAGTTCTATTATAATAAACTGAAAAGTTAAAATAAAGAATGCGAATATATATAATAAGTTAAAATATAGTGTTCGTATTATTATAATAAAGTAAATGGTTAAAATAAAGCAACCGAACAGATGTAATAAAGTTAAAATATAGTGTTCGTATTATTATAATAAAGATAAAGGTTAAAATAAAGCTAGCGAATATATATAATAAAGTTAAAATATAGTATTTGTACTATTATAATAAAGCGAAAGGTTAAAATAAAGCAAGCGAACAGATGTAATAAAGTTAAAATATAGTGTTCGTATTATTATAATAAAGTAAATGGTTAAAATAAAGCAACCGAACAGATGTAATAAAGTTAAAATATAGTGTTCATATTATTATAATAAAGTAAATGGTTAAAATAAAGCAACCGAACAGATGTAATAAAGTTAAAATATAGTGTTCGTATTATTATAATAAAGTTAAAGGTTAAAATAAAGCAACCGAACAGATGTAATAAAGTTAAAATATAGTGTTCATATTATTATAATAAAGTAAATGGTTAAAATAAAGCAACCGAACAGATGTAATAAAGTTAAAATATAGTGTTCGTATTATTATAATAAAGTTAAAAGTTAAAATAAAGCTAGCGAATATATATAATAAAGTTAAAATATAGTATTTGTACTATTATAATAAAGCGAAAGGTTAAAATAAAGCAAGCGAACAGATGTAATAAAGTTAAAATATAGTGTTCGTATTATTATAATAAAGTTAAAGGTTAAAATAAAGCTAGCAAATATATATAATAAAGTTAAAATATAGTATTTGTACTATTATAATAAAGAGAAAGGTTAAAATAAAGCAAGCGAACAGATGTAATAAAGTTAAAATATAGTGTTCGTATTATTATAATAAAGTTAAAGGTTAAAATAAAGCAACCGAACAGATGTAATAAAGTTAAAATATAGTGTTCATATTATTATAATAAAGTAAATGGTTAAAATAAAGCAACCGAACAGATGTAATAAAGTTAAAATATAGTGTTCGTATTATTATAATAAAGTTAAAAGTTTAAATAAAGCTAGCGAATATATATAATAAAGTTAAAATATAGTATTTGTACTATTATAATAAAGCGAAAGGTTAAAATAAAGCAAGCGAACAGATGTAATAAAGTTAAAATATAGTATTCGTATTATTATAATAAAGTTAAAGGTTAAAATAAAGCTAGCGAATATATATAATAAAGTTAAAATATAGTATTTGTACTATTATAATAAAGCGAAAGGTTAAAATAAAGCAAGCGAACAGATGTAATAAAGTTAAAATATAATGTTCGTATTATTATAATAAAGTGAAAGGTTAAAATAAAGCAACCGAACAGATGTAATAAAGTTAAAATATAGTGTTCATATTATTATAATAAAGTAAATGGTTAAAATTAAGCAAGCGAACAGATGTAATAAAGTTAAAATATAGTTTTAGTTCTATTATAATAAACTGAAAAGTTAAAATAAAGAATGCGAATATATATAATAATTAAAATATAGTGTTCGTATTATTATAATAAAGTAAATGGTTAAAATAAAGCAACCGAACAGATGTAATATATTTAAAATTTAGTGTTCTTACTATTATAATAAACTGAAAGGTTAAAATAAAGAATGCGAACAGATGTAATAAAGTTAAAATATAGTGTTCGTATTATTATAATAAAGTAAATGGTTAAAATAAAGCAACCGAACAGATGTAATAAAGTTAAAATATAGTGTTCATATTATTATAATAAAGTAAATGGTTAAAATTAAGCAAGCGAACAGATGTAATAAAGTAAAAATATAGTTTTCGTTCTATTATAATAAACTGAAAGGTTAAAATAAATAATGCGAACAGATGTAATAAAGTTAAAATATTGTGTTCGTACTATTATAATAAACTGAAAGTTTAAAATTAAGAAAGCTAATATTGTAATAAAGTTAAAATATAATGTTCGTATTATTATAATAAAGTTAAAGGTTAAAATAAAGCAACCGAACAGATGTAATAAAGTTAAAATATAGTGTTCATATTATTATAATAAAGTAAATGGTTAAAATAAAGCAACCGAACAGATGTAATAAAGTTAAAATATAGTGTTCATATTATTATAATAAAGTAAATGGTTAAAATAAAGCAACCGAACAGATGTAATAAAGTTAAAATATAGTGTTCATATTATTATAATAAAGTAAATGGTTAAAATAAAGCAACCGAACAGATGTAATAAAGTTAAAATATAGTGTTCGTATTATTATAATAAAGTTAAAGGTTAAAATAAAGCTAGCGAATATATATAATAAAGTTAAAATATAGTGTTCGTATTATTATAATAAAGTTAAAGGTTAAAATTAAGCAAGCGAACAGATGTAATAAAGTTAAAATATAGTTTTAGTTATATTATAATAAACTGAAAAGTTAAAATAAAGAATGCGAATATATATAATAAGTTAAAATATAGTGTTCGTATTATTATAATAAAGTAAATGGTTAAATTAAAGCAACCGAACAGATGTAATAAAGTTAAAATATAGTGTTCGTATTATTATAATAAAGTTAAAGGTTAAAATAAAGCTAGCGAATATATATAATAAAGTTAAAATATAGTATTTGTACTATTATAATAAAGTAAATGGTTAAAATTAAGCAAGCGAACAGATGTAATAAAGTTAAAATATAGTGTTCGTATTATTATAATAAAGTTAAAGGTTAAAATAAAGCTAGCGAATATATATAATAAAGTTAAAATATAGTATTTGTACTATTATAATAAAGCGAAAGGTTAAAATAAAGCAAGCGAACAGATGTAATAAAGTTAAAATATAGAGTTCGTATTATTATAATAAAGTTAAAGGTTAAAATAAAGCAACCGAACAGATGTAATAAAGTTAAAATATAGTGTTCATATTATTATATTAAAGTAAATGGTTAAAATAAAGCAACCGAACAGATGTAATAAAGTTAAAATATAGTGTTCGTATTATTATAATAAAGTTAAAGGTTAAAATAAAGCTAGCGAATATATATAATAAAGTTAAAATATAGTATTTGTACTATTATAATAAAGCGAAAGGTTAAAATAAAGCAAGCGAACAGATGTAATAAAGTTAAAATATAATGTTCGTATTATTATAATAAAGTTAAAAGTTAAAATAAAGCTAGCGAATATATATAATAAAGTTAAAATATAGTATTTGTACTATTATAATAAAGCGAAAGGTTAAAATAAAGCAAGCGAACAGATGTAATAAAGTTAAAATATAGTGTTCGTATTATTATAATAAAGTTAAAGGTTAAAATAAAGCTAGCGATTATATATAATAAAGTTAAAATATAGTATTTGTACTATTATAATAAAGCGAAAGGTTAAAATAAAGCAAGCGAACAGATGTAATAAAGTTAAAATATAATGTTCGTATTATTATAATAAAGTTAAAGGTTAAAATAAAGCAACCGAACAGATGTAATAAAGTTAAAATATAGTGTTCATATTATTATAATAAAGTAAATGGTTATAATAAAGCAACCGAACAGATGTAATAAAGTTAAAATATAGTGTTCATATTATTATAATAAAGTAAATGGTTAAAATAAAGCAACCGAACAGATGTAATAAAGTTAAAATATAGTGTTCATATTATTATAATAAAGTAAATGGTTAAAATAAATCAACCGAACAGATGTAATAAAGTTAAAATATAGTGTTCGTATTATTATAATAAAGTTAAAAGTTAAAATAAAGCTAGCGAATATATATAATAAAGTTAAAATATAGTATTTGTACTATTATAATAAAGCGAAAGGTTAAAATAAAGCAAGCGAACAGATGTAATAAAGTTAAAATATAGTGTTCGTATTATTATAATAAAGTTAAAGGTTAAAATAAAGCTAGCGAATATATATAATAAAGTTAAAATATAGTATTTGTACTATTATAATAAAGCGAAAGGTTAAAATAAAGCAAGCGAACAGATGTAATAAAGTTAAAATATAGTGTTCGTATTATTATAATAAAGTTAAAGGTTAAAATAAAGCAACCGAACAGATGTAATAAAGTTAAAATATAGTGTTCATATTATTATAATAAAGTAAATGGTTAAAATAAAGCAACCGAACAGATGTAATAAAGTTAAAATATAGTGTTCGTATTATTATAATAAAGTTAAAGGTTAAAATAAAGCTAGCGAACAGATGTAATAAAGTTAAAATATAGTGTTCGTATTATTATAATAAAGTTAAAGGTTAAAATAAAGCAACCGAACAGATGTAATAAAGTTAAAATATAGTGTTCATATTATTATAATAAAGTAAATGGTTAAAATAAAGCAACCGAACAGATGTAATAAAGTTAAAATATAGTGTTCGTATTATTATAATAAAGTGAAAGGTTAAAATAAAGCAACCGAACAGATGTAATAAAGTTAAAATATAGTGTTCATATTATTATAATAAAGTAAATGGTTAAAATTAAGCAAGCGAACAGATGTAATAAAGTTAAAATATAGTTTTAGTTCTATTATAATAAACTGAAAAGTTAAAATAAAGAATGCGAATATATATAATAATTAAAATATAGTGTTCGTATTATTATAATAAAGTAAATGGTTAAAATAAAGCAACCGAACAGATGTAATATATTTAAAATTTAGTGTTCTTACTATTATAATAAACTGAAAGGTTAAAATAAAGAATGCGAACAGATGTAATAAAGTTAAAATATAGTGTTGGTATTATTATAATAAAGTAAATGGTTAAAATAAAGCAACCGAACAGATGTAATAAAGTTAAAATATAGTGTTCATATTATTATAATAAAGTAAATGGTTAAAATTAAGCAAGCGAACAGATGTAATAAAGTAAAAATATAGTTTTCGTTCTATTATAATAAACTGAAAGGTTAAAATAAATAATGCGAACAGATGTAATAAAGTTAAAATATTGTGTTCGTACTATTATAATAAAGTTTAAAATTAAGAAAGCTAATATTGTAATAAAGTTAAAATATAATGTTCGTATTATTATAATAAAGTTAAAGGTTAAAATAAAGCAACCGAACAGATGTAATAAAGTTAAAATATAGTGTTCATATTATTATAATAAAGTAAATGGTTAAAATAAAGCAACCGAACAGATGTAATAAAGTTAAAATATAGTGTTCATATTATTATAATAAAGTAAATGGTTAAAATAAAGCAACCGAACAGATGTAATAAAGTTAAAATATAGTGTTCATATTATTATAATAAAGTAAATGGTTAAAATAAAGCAACCGAACAGATGTAATAAAGTTAAAATATAGTGTTCGTATTATTATAATAAAGTTAAAGGTTAAAATAAAGCTAGCGAATATATATAATAAAGTTAAAATATAGTATTTGTACTATTATAATAAAGCGAAAGGTTAAAATAAAGCAAGCGAACAGATGTAATAAAGTTAAAATATAGTGTTCGTATTATTATAATAAAGTAAATGGTTAAAATAAAGCAACCGAACAGATGTAATAAAGTTAAAATATAGTGTTCGTATTATTATAATAAAGTTAAAGGTTAAAATTAAGCAAGCGAACAGATGTAATAAAGTTAAAATATAGTTTTAGTTATATTATAATAAACTGAAAAGTTAAAATAAAGAATGCGAATATATATAATAAGTTAAAATATAGTGTTCGTATTATTATAATAAAGTAAATGGTTAAATTAAAGCAACCGAACAGATGTAATAAAGTTAAAATATAGTGTTCGTATTATTATAATAAAGTTAAAGGTTAAAATAAAGCTAGCGAATATATATAATAAAGTTAAAATATAGTATTTGTACTATTATAATAAAGTAAATGGTTAAAATTAAGCAAGCGAACAGATGTAATAAAGTTAAAATATAGTGTTCGTATTATTATAATAAAGTTAAAGGTTAAAATAAAGCTAGCGAATATATATAATAAAGTTAAAATATAGTATTTGTACTATTATAATAAAGCGAAAGGTTAAAATAAAGCAAGCGAACAGATGTAATAAAGTTAAAATATAGAGTTCGTATTATTATAATAAAGTTAAAGGTTAAAATAAAGCAACCGAACAGATGTAATAAAGTTAAAATATAGTGTTCATATTATTATATTAAAGTAAATGGTTAAAATAAAGCAACCGAACAGATGTAATAAAGTTAAAATATAGTGTTCGTATTATTATAATAAAGTTAAAGGTTAAAATAAAGCTAGCGAATATATATAATAAAGTTAAAATATAGTATTTGTACTATTATAATAAAGCGAAAGGTTAAAATAAAGCAAGCGAACAGATGTAATAAAGTTAAAATATAATGTTCGTATTATTATAATAAAGTTAAAAGTTAAAATAAAGCTAGCGAATATATATAATAAAGTTAAAATATAGTATTTGTACTATTATAATAAAGCGAAAGGTTAAAATAAAGCAAGCGAACAGATGTAATAAAGTTAAAATATAGTGTTCGTATTATTATAATAAAGTTAAAGGTTAAAATAAAGCTAGCGATTATATATAATAAAGTTAAAATATAGTATTTGTACTATTATAATAAAGCGAAAGGTTAAAATAAAGCAAGCGAACAGATGTAATAAAGTTAAAATATAATGTTCGTATTATTATAATAAAGTTAAAGGTTAAAATAAAGCAACCGAACAGATGTAATAAAGTTAAAATATAGTGTTCATATTATTATAATAAAGTAAATGGTTATAATAAAGCAACCGAACAGATGTAATAAAGTTAAAATATAGTGTTCATATTATTATAATAAAGTAAATGGTTAAAATAAAGCAACCGAACAGATGTAATAAAGTTAAAATATAGTGTTCATATTATTATAATAAAGTAAATGGTTAAAATAAATCAACCGAACAGATGTAATAAAGTTAAAATATAGTGTTCGTATTATTATAATAAAGTTAAAAGTTAAAATAAAGCTAGCGAATATATATAATAAAGTTAAAATATAGTATTTGTACTATTATAATAAAGCGAAAGGTTAAAATAAAGCAAGCGAACAGATGTAATAAAGTTAAAATATAGTGTTCGTATTATTATAATAAAGTTAAAGGTTAAAATAAAGCTAGCGAATATATATAATAAAGTTAAAATATAGTATTTGTACTATTATAATAAAGCGAAAGGTTAAAATAAAGCAAGCGAACAGATGTAATAAAGTTAAAATATAGTGTTCGTATTATTATAATAAAGTTAAAGGTTAAAATAAAGCAACCGAACAGATGTAATAAAGTTAAAATATAGTGTTCATATTATTATAATAAAGTAAATGGTTAAAATAAAGCAACCGAACAGATGTAATAAAGTTAAAATATAGTGTTCGTATTATTATAATAAAGTTAAAGGTTAAAATAAAGCTAGCGAACAGATGTAATAAAGTTAAAATATAGTGTTCGTATTATTATAATAAAGTTAAAGGTTAAAATAAAGCAACCGAACAGATGTAATAAAGTTAAAATATAGTGTTCATATTATTATAATAAAGTAAATGGTTAAAATAAAGCAACCGAACAGATGTAATAAAGTTAAAATATAGTGTTCGTATTATTATAATAAAGTGAAAGGTTAAAATAAAGCAACCGAACAGATGTAATAAAGTTAAAATATAGTGTTAATATTATTATAATAAAGTAAATGGTTAAAATTAAGCAAGCGAACAGATGTAATAAAGTTAAAATATAGTTTTAGTTCTATTATAATAAACTGAAAAGTTAAAATAAAGAATGCGAATATATATAATAATTAAAATATAGTGTTCGTATTATTATAATAAAGTAAATGGTTAAAATAAAGCAACCGAACAGATGTAATATATTTAAAATTTAGTGTTCTTACTATTATAATAAACTGAAAGGTTAAAATAAAGAATGCGAACAGATGTAATAAAGTTAAAATATAGTGTTCGTATTATTATAATAAAGTAAATGGTTAAAATAAAGCAACCGAACAGATGTAATAAAGTTAAAATATAGTGTTCATATTATTATAATAAAGTAAATGGTTAAAATTAAGCAAGCGAACAGATGTAATAAAGTTAAAATATAGTTTTCGTTCTATTATAATAAACTGAAAGGTTAAAATAAAGAATGCGAACAGATGTAATAAAGTTAAAATATTGTGTTCGTACTATTATAATAAACTGAAAGTTTAAAATTAAGAAAGCTAATATTGTAATAAAGTTAAAATATAATGTTCGTATTATTATAATAAAGTTAAAGGTTAAAATAAAGCAACCGAACAGATGTAATAAAGTTAAAATATAGTGTTAATATTATTATAATAAAGTAAATGGTTAAAATAAAGCAACCGAACAGATGTAATAAAGTTAAAATATAGTGTTCATATTATTATAATAAAGTAAATGGTTAAAATAAAGCAACCGAACAGATGTAATAAAGTTAAAATATAGTGTTCATATTATTATAATAAAGTAAATGGTTAAAATAAAGCAACCGAACAGATGTAATAAAGTTAAAATATAGTGTTCGTATTATTATAATAAAGTTAAAGGTTAAAATAAAGCTAGCGAATATATATAATAAAGTTAAAATATAGTATTTGTACTATTATAATAAAGCGAAAGGTTAAAATAAAGCAAGCGAACAGATGTAATAAAGTTAAAATATAGTGTTCGTATTATTATAATAAAGTAAATGGTTAAAATAAAGCAACCGAACAGATGTAATAAAGTTAAAATATAGTTTTCGTATTATTATAATAAAGTTAAAGGTTAAAATTAAGCAAGCGAACAGATGTAATAAAGTTAAAATATAGTTTTAGTTATATTATAATAAACTGAAAAGTTAAAATAAAGAATGCGAATATATATAATAAGTTAAAATATAGTGTTCGTATTATTATAATAAAGTAAATGGTTAAATTAAAGCAACCGAACAGATGTAATAAAGTTAAAATATAGTGTTCGTATTATTATAATAAAGTTAAAGGTTAAAATAAAGCTAGCGAATATATATAATAAAGTTAAAATATAGTATTTGTACTATTATAATAAAGCGAAAGTTTAAAATAAAGCAAGCGAACAGATGTAATAAAGTTAAAATATAGTGTTCGTATTATTATAATAAAGTAAATGGTTAAAATAAAGCAACCGAACAGATGTAATAAAGTTAAAATATAGTGTTCGTATTATTATAATAAAGTTAAAGGTTAAAATTAAACAAGCGAACAGATGTAATAAAGTTAAAATATAGTTTTAATTCTATTATAATAAACTGAAAAGTTAAAATAAAGAATGCGAATATATATAATAAGTTAAAATATAGTGTTCATATTATTATAATAAAGTAAATGGTTAAAATAAAGCAACCGAACAGATGTAATAAAGTTAAAATATAGTGTTCTTACTATTATAATAAAGTGAAAGGTTAAAATAAAGCAACCGAACAGATGTAATAAAGTTAAAATATAGTGTTCGTATTATTATAATAAAGTTAAAGGTTAAAATAAAGCTAGCGAATATATATAATAAAGTTAAAATATAGTATTTGTACTATTATAATAAAGCGAAAGGTTAAAATAAAGCAAGCGAACAGATGTAATAAAGTTAAAATATAGTGTTCGTATTATTATAATAAAGTTAAAGGTTAAAATAAAGCAACCGAACAGATGTAATAAAGTTAAAATATAGTGTTCATATTATTATAATAAAGTAAATGGTTAAAATAAAGCAACCGAACAGATGTAATAAAGTTAAAATATAGTGTTCGTATTATTATAATAAAGTTAAAGGTTAAAATAAAGCTAGCGAATATATATAATAAAGTTAAAATATAGTATTTGTACTATTATAATAAAGCGAAAGGTTAAAATAAAGCAAGCGAACAGATGTAATAAAGTTAAAATATAATGTTCGTATTATTATAATAAAGTTAAAAGTTAAAATAAAGCTAGCGAATATATATAATAAAGTTAAAATATAGTATTTGTACTATTATAATAAAGCGAAAGGTTAAAATAAAGCAAGCGAACAGATGTAATAAAGTTAAAATATAGTGTTCGTATTATTATAATAAAGTTAAAGGTTAAAATAAAGCTAGCGAATATATATAATAAAGTTAAAATATAGTATTTGTACTATTATAATAAAGCGAAAGGTTAAAATAAAGCAAGCGAACAGATGTAATAAAGTTAAAATATAATGTTCGTATTATTATAATAAAGTTAAAGGTTAAAATAAAGCAACCGAACAGATGTAATAAAGTTAAAATATAGTGTTCATATTATTATAATAAAGTAAATGGTTATAATAAAGCAACCGAACAGATGTAATAAAGTTAAAATATAGTGTTCATATTATTATAATAAAGTAAATGGTTAAAATAAAGCAACCGAACAGATGTAATAAAGTTAAAATATAGTGTTCATATTATTATAATAAAGTAAATGGTTAAAATAAAGCAACCGAACAGATGTAATAAAGTTAAAATATAGTGTTCGTATTATTATAATAAAGTTAAAAGTTAAAATAAAGCTAGCGAATATATATAATAAAGTTAAAATATAGTATTTGTACTATTATAATAAAGCGAAAGGTTAAAATAAAGCAAGCGAACAGATGTAATAAAGTTAAAATATAGTGTTCGTATTATTATAATAAAGTTAAAGGTTAAAATAAAGCAACCGAACAGATGTAATAAAGTTAAAATATAGTGTTCATATTATTATAATAAAGTAAATGGTTAAAATAAAGCAACCGAACAGATGTAATAAAGTTAAAATATAGTGTTCGTATTATTATAATAAAGTTAAAGGTTAAAATAAAGCTAGCGAATATACATAATAAAGTTAAAATATAGTATTTGTACTATTATAATAAAGCGAAAGGTTAAAATAAAGCAAGCGAACAGATGTAATAAAGTTAAAATATAATGTTCGTATTATTATAATAAAGTTAAAGGTTAAAATAAAGCAACCGAACAGATGTAATAAAGTTAAAATATAGTGTTCATATTATTATAATAAAGTAAATGGTTAAAATAAAGCAACCGAACAGATGTAATAAAGTTAAAATATAGTGTTCATATTATTATAATAAAGTAAATGGTTAAAATAAAGCAACCGAACAGGTGTAATAAAGTTAAAATATAGTGTTCATATTATTATAATAAAGTAAATGGTTAAAATAAAGCAACCGAACAGATGTAATAAAGTTAAAATATAGTGTTCGTATTATTATAATAAAGTTAAAGGTTAAAATTAAGCTAGCGAATATATATAATAAAGTTAAAATATAGTATTTGTACTATTATAATAAAGCGAAAGGTTAAAATAAAGCAAGCGAACAGATGTAATAAAGTTAAAATATAGTGTTCGTATTATTATAATAAAGTAAATGGTTAAAATAAAGCAACCGAACAGATGTAATAAAGTTAAAATATAGTGTTCGTATTATTATAATAAAGTTAAAGGTTAAAATTAAGCAAGCGAACAGATGTAATAAAGTTAAAATATAGTTTTAGTTCTATTATAATAAACTGAAAAGTTAAAATAAAGAATGCGAATATATATAATAAGTTAAAATATAGTGTTCGTATTATTATAATAAAGTAAATGGTTAAAATAAAGCAACCGAACAGATGTAATAAAGTTAAAATATAGTGTTCGTATTATTATAATAAAGATAAAGGTTAAAATAAAGCTAGCGAATATATATAATAAAGTTAAAATATAGTATTTGTACTATTATAATAAAGCGAAAGGTTAAAATAAAGCAAGCGAACAGATGTAATAAAGTTAAAATATAGTGTTCGTATTATTATAATAAAGTAAATGGTTAAAATAAAGCAACCGAACAGATGTAATAAAGTTAAAATATAGTGTTCATATTATTATAATAAAGTAAATGGTTAAAATAAAGCAACCGAACAGATGTAATAAAGTTAAAATATAGTGTTCGTATTATTATAATAAAGTTAAAGGTTAAAATAAAGCAACCGAACAGATGTAATAAAGTTAAAATATAGTGTTCATATTATTATAATAAAGTAAATGGTTAAAATAAAGCAACCGAACAGATGTAATAAAGTTAAAATATAGTGTTCGTATTATTATAATAAAGTTAAAAGTTAAAATAAAGCTAGCGAATATATATAATAAAGTTAAAATATAGTATTTGTACTATTATAATAAAGCGAAAGGTTAAAATAAAGCAAGCGAACAGATGTAATAAAGTTAAAATATAGTGTTCGTATTATTATAATAAAGTTAAAGGTTAAAATAAAGCTAGCGAATATATATAATAAAGTTAAAATATAGTTTTAGTTCTATTATAATAAACTGAAAAGTTAAAATAAAGAATGCGAATATATATAATAAGTTAAAATATAGTGTTCGTATTATTATAATAAAGTAAATGGTTAAATTAAAGCAACCGAACAGATGTAATAAAGTTATAATATAGTGTTCGTATTATTATAATAAAGATAAAGGTTAAAATAAAGCTAGCGAATATATATAATAAAGTTAAAATATAGTATTTGTACTATTATAATAAAGCGAAAGGTTAAAATAAAGCAAGCGAACAGATGTAATAAAGTTAAAATATAGTGTTCGTATTATTATAATAAAGTAAATGGTTAAAATAAAGCAACCGAACAGATGTAATAAAGTTAAAATATAGTGTTCATATTATTATAATAAAGTAAATGGTTAAAATAAAGCAACCGAACAGATGTAATAAAGTTAAAATATAGTGTTCGTATTATTATAATAAAGTTAAAGGTTAAAATAAAGCTAGCGAATATATATAATAAAGTTAAAATATAGTATTTGTACTATTATAATAAAGCGAAAGGTTAAAATAAAGCAAGCGAACAGATGTAATAAAGTTAAAATATAATGTTCGTATTATTATAATAAAGTTAAAGGTTAAAATAAAGCAACCGAACAGATGTAATAAAGTTAAAATATAGTGTTCATATTATTATAATAAAGTAAATGGTTAAAATAAAGCAACCGAACAGATGTAATAAAGTTAAAATATAGTGTTCGTATTATTATAATAAAGTTAAAGGTTAAAATAAAGCTAGCGAATATATATAATAAAGTTAAAATATAGTATTTGTACTATTATAATAAAGCGAAAGGTTAAAATAAAGCAAGCGAACAGATGTAATAAAGTTAAAATATAGTGTTCGTATTATTATAATAAAGTAAATGGTTAAAATAAAGCAACCGAACAGATGTAATAAAGTTAAAATATAGTGTTCGTATTATTATAATAAAGTTAAAGGTTAAAATAAAGCAACCGAACAGATGTAATAAAGTTAAAATATAGTGTTCGTATTATTATAATAAAGTTAAAGGTTAAAATAAAGCTAGCGAATATATATAATAAAGTTAAAATATAGTATTTGTACTATTATAATAAAGCGAAAGGTTAAAATAAAGCAAGCGAACAGATGTAATAAAGTTAAAATATAATGTTCGTATTATTATAATAAAGTTAAAGGTTAAAATAAAGCAACCGAACAGATGTAATAAAGTTAAAATATAGTGTTCATATTATTATAATAAAGTAAATGGTTAAAATAAAGCAACCGAACAGATGTAATAAAGTTAAAATATAGTGTTCATATTATTATAATAAAGTAAATGGTTAAAATAAAGCAACCGAACAGATGTAATAAAGTTAAAATATAGTGTTCGTATTATTATAATAAAGTTAAAGGTTAAAATAAAGCTAGCGAATATATATAATAAAGTTAAAATATAGTATTTGTACTATTATAATAAAGCGAAAGGTTAAAATAAAGCAAGCGAATAGATGTAATAAAGTTAAAATATAGTGTTCGTATTATTATAATAAAGTAAATGGTTAAAATAAAGCAACCGAACAGATGTAATAAAGTTAAAATATAGTGTTCGTATTATTATAATAAAGTTAAAGGTTAAAATTAAGCAAGCGAACAGATGTAATAAAGTTAAAATATAGTTTTAGTTCTATTATAATAAACTGAAAAGTTAAAATAAAGAATGCGAATATATATAATAAGTTAAAATATAGTGTTCGTATTATTATAATAAAGTAAATGGTTAAATTAAAGCAACCGAACAGATGTAATAAAGTTAAAATATAGTGTTCGTATTATTATAATAAAGTTAAAGGTTAAAATAAAGCTAGCGAATATATATAATAAAGTTAAAATATAGTATTTGTACTATTATAATAAAGCGAAAGTTTAAAATAAAGTAAGCGAACAGATGTAATAAAGTTAAAATATAGTGTTCGTATTATTATAATAAAGTAAATGGTTAAAATAAAGCAACCGAACAGATGTAATAAAGTTAAAATATAGTGTTCGTATTATTATAATAAAGTTAAAGGTTAAAATTAAGCAAGCGAACAGATGTAATAAAGTTAAAATATAGTTTTAATTCTATTATAATAAACTGAAAAGTTAAAATAAAGAATGCGAATATATATAATAAGTTAAAATATAGTGTTCATATTATTATAATAAAGTAAATGGTTAAAATAAAGCAACCGAACAGATGTAATAAAGTTAAAATATAGTGTTCTTACTATTATAATAAAGTGAAAGGTTAAAATAAAGCAACCGAACAGATGTAATAAAGTTAAAATATAGTGTTCATATTATTATAATAAAGTAAATGGTTAAAATTAAGCAAGCGAACAGATGTAATAAAGTTAAAATATAGTGTTCGTATTATTATAATAAAGTTAAAGGTTAAAATAAAGCTAGCGAATATATATAATAAAGTTAAAATATAGTATTTGTACTATTATAATAAAGCGAAAGGTTAAAATAAAGCAAGCGAACAGATGTAATAAAGTTAAAATATAGTGTTCGTATTATTATAATAAAGTTAAAGGTTAAAATAAAGCAACCGAACAGATGTAATAAAGTTAAAATATAGTGTTCATATTATTATAATAAAGTAAATGGTTAAAATAAAGCAACCGAACAGATGTAATAAAGTTAAAATATAGTGTTCGTATTATTATAATAAAGTTAAAGGTTAAAATAAAGCTAGCGAATATATATAATAAAGTTAAAATATAGTATTTGTACTATTATAATAAAGCGAAAGGTTAAAATAAAGCAAGCGAACAGATGTAATAAAGTTAAAATATAATGTTAGTATTATTATAATAAAGTTAAAGGTTAAAATAAAGCAACCGAACAGATGTAATAAAGTTAAAATATAGTGTTCATATTATTATAATAAAGTAAATGGTTAAAATAAAGCAACCGAACAGATGTAATAAAGTTAAAATATAGTGTTCGTATTATTATAATAAAGTTAAAAGTTAAAATAAAGCTAGCGAATATATATAATAAAGTTAAAATATAGTATTTGTACTATTATAATAAAGCGAAAGATTAAAATAAAGCAAGCGAACAGATGTAATAAAGTTAAAATATAGTGTTCGTATTATTATAATAAAGTTAAAGGTTAAAATAAAGCTAGCGAATATATATAATAAAGTTAAAATATAGTATTTGTACTATTATAATAAAGAGAAAGGTTAAAATAAAGCAAGCGAACAGATGTAATAAAGTTAAAATATAGTGTTCGTATTATTATAATAAAGTTAAAGGTTAAAATAAAGCAACCGAACAGATGTAATAAAGTTAAAATATAGTGTTCATATTATTATAATAAAGTAAATGGTTAAAATAAAGCAACCGAACAGATGTAATAAAGTTAAAATATAGTGTTCGTATTATTATAATAAAGTTAAAAGTTAAAATAAAGCTAGCGAATATATATAATAAAGTTAAAATATAGTATTTGTACTATTATAATAAAGCGAAAGGTTAAAATAAAGCAAGCGAACAGATGTAATAAAGTTAAAATATAGTGTTCGTATTATTATAATAAAGTTAAAGGTTAAAATAAATCTAGCGAATATATATAATAAAGTTAAAATATAGTATTTGTACTATTATAATAAAGCGAAAGGTTAAAATAAAGCAAGCGAACAGATGTAATAAATTTAAAATATAGTGTTCGTATTATTATAATAAAGTTAAAGGTTAAAATAAAGCAACCGAACAGATGTAATAAAGTTAAAATATAGTGTTCATATTATTATAATAAAGTAAATGGTTAAAATAAAGCAACCGAACAGATGTAATAAAGTTAAAATATAGTGTTCGTATTATTATAATAAAGTTAAAGGTTAAAATAAAGCTAGCGAATATATATAATAAAGTTAAAATATAGTATTTGTACTATTATAATAAAGCGAAAGGTTAAAATAAAGCAAGCGAACAGATGTAATAAAGTTAAAATATAATGTTCGTATTATTATAATAAAGTTAAAGGTTAAAATAAAGCAACCGAACAGATGTAATAAAGTTAAAATATAGTGTTCATATTATTATAATAAAGTAAATGGTTAAAATAAAGCAACCGAACAGGTGTAATAAAGTTAAAATATAGTGTTCATATTATTATAATAAAGTAAATGGTTAAAATAAAGCAACCGAACAGATGTAATAAAGTTAAAATATAGTGTTCGTATTATTATAATAAAGTTAAAGGTTAAAATTAAGCTAGCGAATATATATAATAAAGTTAAAATATAGTATTTGTACTATTATAATAAAGCGAAAGGTTAAAATAAAGCAAGCGAACAGATGTAATAAAGTTAAAATATAGTGTTCGTATTATTATAATAAAGTAAATGGTTAAAATAAAGCAACCGAACAGATGTAATAAAGTTAAAATATAGTGTTCGTATTATTATAATAAAGTTAAAGGTTAAAATTAAGCAAGCGAACAGATGTAATAAAGTTAAAATATAGTTTTAGTTCTATTATAATAAACTGAAAAGTTAAAATAAAGAATGCGAATATATATAATAAGTTAAAATATAGTGTTCGTATTATTATAATAAAGTTAAAAGTTAAAATAAAGCTAGCGAATATATATAATAAAGTTAAAATATAGTATTTGTACTATTATAATAAAGCGAAAGGTTAAAATAAAGCAAGCGAACAGATGTAATAAAGTTAAAATATAGTGTTCGTATTATTATAATAAAGTTAAAGGTTAAAATAAAGCTAGCGAATATATATAATAAAGTTAAAATATAGTATTTGTACTATTATAATAAAGAGAAAGGTTAAAATAAAGCAAGCGAACAGATGTAATAAAGTTAAAATATAGTGTTCGTATTATTATAATAAAGTTAAAGGTTAAAATAAAGCAACCGAACAGATGTAATAAAGTTAAAATATAGTGTTCATATTATTATAATAAAGTAAATGGTTAAAATAAAGCAACCGAACAGATGTAATAAAGTTAAAATATAGTGTTCGTATTATTATAATAAAGTTAAAAGTTAAAATAAAGCTAGCGAATATATATAATAAAGTTAAAATATAGTATTTGTACTATTATAATAAAGCGAAAGGTTAAAATAAAGCAAGCGAACAGATGTAATAAAGTTAAAATATAGTGTTCGTATTATTATAATAAAGTTAAAGGTTAAAATAAAGCTAGCGAATATATATAATAAAGTTAAAATATAGTATTTGTACTATTATAATAAAGCGAAAGGTTAAAATAAAGCAAGCGAACAGATGTAATAAAGTTAAAATATAGTGTTCGTATTATTATAATAAAGTTAAAGGTTAAAATAAAGCAACCGAACAGATGTAATAAAGTTAAAATATAGTGTTCATATTATTATAATAAAGTAAATGGTTAAAATAAAGCAACCGAACAGATGTAATAAAGTTAAAATATAGTGTTCGTATTATTATAATAAAGTTAAAGGTTAAAATAAAGCTAGCGAATATATATAATAAAGTTAAAATATAGTATTTGTACTATTATAATAAAGCGAAAGGTTAAAATAAAGCAAGCGAACAGATGTAATAAAGTTAAAATATAATGTTCGTATTATTATAATAAAGTTAAAGGTTAAAATAAAGCAACCGAACAGATGTAATAAAGTTAAAATATAGTGTTCATATTATTATAATAAAGTAAATGGTTAAAATAAAGCAACCGAACAGATGTAATAAAGTTAAAATATAGTGTTCATATTATTATAATAAAGTAAATGGTTAAAATAAAGCAACCGAACAGGTGTAATAAAGTTAAAATATAGTGTTCATATTATTATAATAAAGTAAATGGTTAAAATAAAGCAACCGAACAGATGTAATAAAGTTAAAATATAGTGTTCGTATTATTATAATAAAGTTAAAGGTTAAAATAAAGCTAGCGAATATATATAATAAAGTTAAAATATAGTATTTGTACTATTATAATAAAGCGAAAGGTTAAAATAAAGCAAGCGAACAGATGTAATAAGGTTAAAATATAGTGTTCGTATTATTATAATAAAGTAAATGGTTAAAATAAAGCAACCGAACAGATGTAATAAAGTTAAAATATAGTGTTCGTATTATTATAATAAAGTTAAAGGTTAAAATTAAGCAAGCGAACAGATGTAATAAAGTTAAAATATAGTTTTAGTTCTATTATAATAAACTGAAAAGTTAAAATAAAGAATGCGAATATATATAATAAGTTAAAATATAGTGTTCGTATTATTATAATAAAGTAAATGGTTAAAATAAAGCAACCGAACAGATGTAATAAAGTTAAAATATAGTGTTCGTATTATTATAATAAAGATAAAGGTTAAAATAAAGCTAGCGAATATATATAATAAAGTTAAAATATAGTATTTGTACTATTATAATAAAGCGAAAGGTTAAAATAAAGCAAGCGAACAGATGTAATAAAGTTAAAATATAGTGTTCGTATTATTATAATAAAGTAAATGGTTAAAATAAAGCAACCGAACAGATGTAATAAAGTTAAAATATAGTGTTCATATTATTATAATAAAGTAAATGGTTAAAATAAAGCAACCGAACAGATGTAATAAAGTTAAAATATAGTGTTCGTATTATTATAATAAAGTTAAAGGTTAAAATAAAGCTAGCGAATATATATAATAAAGTTAAAATATAGTATTTGTACTATTATAATAAAGCGAAAGGTTAAAATAAAGCAAGCGAACAGATGTAATAAAGTTAAAATATAATGTTCGTATTATTATAATAAAGTTAAAGGTTAAAATAAAGCAACCGAACAGATGTAATAAAGTTAAAATATAGTGTTCATATTATTATAATAAAGTAAATGGTTAAAATAAAGCAACCGAACAGATGTAATAAAGTTAAAATATAGTGTTCATATTATTATAATAAAGTAAATGGTTAAAATAAAGCAACCGAACAGATGTAATAAAGTTAAAATATAGTGTTCATATTATTATAATAAAGTAAATGGTTAAAATAAAGCAACCGAACAGATGTAATAAAGTTAAAATATAGTGTTCGTATTATTATAATAAAGTAAATGGTTAAAATAAAGCAACCGAACAGATGTAATAAAGTTAAAATATAGTGTTCGTATTATTATAATAAAGTTAAAGGTTAAAATTAAGCAAGCGAACAGATGTAATAAAGTTAAAATATAGTTTTAGTTCTATTATAATAAACTGAAAAGTTAAAATAAAGCAAGCTAACAAATGTAATAAAGTTAAAATATAATGTGCGTACTATTATAATAAAGTAAAAGGTTAAAATAAATCAACCGATTAGATGTAATAAATTTAAAATATAGTGTTCATATTATTATAATAAAGTGAAAGGGTAACATTAAGAAAGCTAACAGATGTAATACAGTTAAAATATAGTGTTCGTATTATTATAATAAATAAATGGTTAAAATAAAGCAACCGAACAGATGTAATAAAGTTAAAATATTGTGTTCGTACTATTATAATAAACTGAAAGGTTAAAATAAAGTAAGCGAATATATGTAATAAAGTTAAAATATTGTGTTCATATTATTATAATAAAGTGAAAGGTTACAATAAAGTAACTGAACAGATGTAATAAAGTTAAAATATAGTATTCGTACTATTATAATAAAGTAAAAGGTTAAAATAAAGCTAGCGAATATATATAATAAAGTTAAAATATAGTGTTCGTATTATTATAATAAAGTAAATGGTTAAAATAAAGCAACCGAACAGATGTAATAAAGTTAAAATATAGTGTTCGTATTATTATAATAAAGTAAATGGTTAAAATAAAGCAACCGAACAGATGTAATAAAGTTAAAATATAGTGTTCATATTATTATAATAAAGTAAATGGTTAAAATTAAGCAAGCGAACAGATGTAATAAAGTTAAAATATAGTTTTCGTTCTATTATAATAAACTGAAAGGTTAAAATAAAGAATGCGAACAGATGTAATAAAGTTAAAATATTGTGTTCGTACTATTATAATAAACTGAAAGTTTAAAATTAAGAAAGCTAATATTGTAATAAAGTTAAAATATAGTGTTCGTATTATTATAATAAAGTAAATGGTTAAAATAAAGCAACAGAACAGATGTAATAAAGTTAAAATATAGTGTTCGTATTATTATAATAAAGTAAATGGTTAAAATAAAGCAACCGAACAGATGTAATAAAGTTAAAATATAGTGTTCGTATTATTATAATAAACTGAAAGGTTAAAATAAAGAATGCGAGCAGATGTAATAAAGTTAAAATATTGTGTTCGTACTATTATAATAAACTGAAAAGTTAAAATAAAGAATGCGAATATATATAATAAGTTAAAATATAGTGTTCGTATTATTATAATAAAATAAATGGTTAAAATAAAGCAACCGAACAGATGTAATACAGTTAAAATATAGTGTTCGTATTATTATAATAAAGTAAATGGTTAAAATAAAGCAACCGAACAGATGTAATAAAGTTAAAATATAGTGTTCATATTATTATAATAAAGTAAATGGTTAAAATTAAGCAAGCGAACAGATGTAATAAAGTTAAAATATAGTTTTCGTTCTATTATAATAAACTGAAAGGTTAAAATAAAGAATGCGAACAGATGTAATAAAGTTAAAATATTGTGTTCGTACTATTATAATAAACTGAAAGTTTAAAATTAAGAAAGCTAATATTGTAATAAAGTTAAAATATAGTGTTCGTATTATTATAATAAAGTAAATGGTTAAAATAAAGCAACAGAACAGATGTAATAAAGTTAAAATATAGTGTTCGTATTATTATAATAAAGTAAATGGTTAAAATAAAGCAACCGAACAGATGTAATAAAGTTAAAATATAGTGTTCGTATTATTATAATAAAGTAAATGGTTAAAATAAAGCAACCGAAAAGATGTTATACATTTAAAATTTAGTGTTCTTACTATTATAATAAAGTGAAAGGTTAAAATTAAGCAAGCGAACAGATGTAATAAAGTTAAAATATAGTGTTAGTTCTATTATAATAAACTGAAAGGTTAAAATAAAGAATGCGAACAGGTGTAATAAAGTAAAAATATTGTGTTCGTACTATTATAATAAACTGAAAAGTTAAAATAAAGAATGCGAATAGATGTAATAAAGTTAAATATAGTATTCGTACTATTATAATAAAGTGAAAGTTCAAAATTAAGAAAGCTAACAGATGTAATAAAGTTAAAATATAGTGTTCGTATTATTATAATAAAGTAAATGGTTAAAATAAAGTAACCGAAAAGATGTTATACATTTAAAATTTAGTGTTCTTACTATTATAATAAAGTAAAGGGTTAAAATTAAGCAAACGAACAGATGTAATAAAGTTAAAATATAGTGTTAGTTCTATTATAATAAAGTAAATGGTTAAAATAAAGCAACCGAACAGATGTAATAAAGTTAAAATATAGTGTTCATATTATTATAATAAAGTAAATGGTTAAAATAAAGCAACCGAACAGATGTAATAAAGTTAAAATATAGTGTTCATATTATTATAATAAAGTAAATGGTTAAAATAAAGCAACCGAACAGATGTAATAAAGTTAAAATATAGTGTTCGTATTATTATAATAAAGTTAAAGGTTAAAATTAAGCAAGCGAACAGATGTAATAAAGTTAAAATATAGTTTTAGTTCTATTATAATAAACTGAAAAGTTAAAATAAAGCAAGCTAACAAATGTAATAAAGTTAAAATATAATGTGCGTACTATTATAATAAAGTAAAAGGTTAAAATAAATCAACCGATCAGATGTAATAAATTTAAAATATAGTGTTCATATTATTATAATAAAGTGAAAGGGTAACATTAAGAAAGCTAACAGATGTAATACAGTTAAAATATAGTGTTCGTATTATTATAATAAATAAATGGTTAAAATAAAGCAACCGAACAGATGTAATAAAGTTAAAATATTGTGTTCGTACTATTATAATAAACTGAAAGGTTAAAATAAAGTAAGCGAATATATGTAATAAAGTTAAAATATAGTGTTCGTACTATTATAATAAAGTGAAAGGTTAAAATAAAGAATGCGAACAGATGTAATAAATTTAAAATATAGTGTTCGTATTATTATAATAAAGTGAAAGGTTAAAATAAAGCAAGCGAACAGATGTAATAAAGTTAAAATATAGTGTTCGTATTATTATAATAAAGTAAATGGTTAAAATAAAGCAACCGAACAGATGTAATAAAGTTAAAATATTGTGTTCATATTATTATAATAAAGTGAAAGGTTACAATAAAGTAACTGAACAGATGTAATAAAGTTAAAATATAGTATTCGTACTATTATAATAAAGTAAAAGGTTAAAATAAAGCTAGCGAATATATATAATAAAGTTAAAATATAGTGTTCGTATTATTATAATAAAGTAAATGGTTAAAATAAAGCAACCGAACAGATGTAATAAAGTTAAAATATAGTGTTCGTATTATTATAATAAAGTAAATGGTTAAAATAAAGCAACCGAACAGATGTAATAAAGTTAAAATATAGTGTTCATATTATTATAATAAAGTAAATGGTTAAAATAAAGCAACCGAACAGATGTAATAAAGTTAAAATATAGTGTTCATATTATTATAATAAAGTAAATGGTTAAAATAAAGCAACCGAACAGATGTAATAAAGTTAAAATATAGTGTTCGTATTATTATAATAAAGTAAATGGTTAAAATAAAGCAACCGAACAGATGTAATAAAGTTAAAATATAGTGTTCGTATTATTATAATAAAGTTAAAGGTTAAAATTAAGCAAGCGAACAGATGTAATAAAGTTAAAATATAGTTTTAGTTCTATTATAATAAACTGAAAAGTTAAAATAAAGCAAGCTAACAAATGTAATAAAGTTAAAATATAATGTGCGTACTATTATAATAAAGTAAAAGGTTAAAATAAATCAACCGATCAGATGTAATAAATTTAAAATATAGTGTTCGTATTATTATAATAAAGTAAATGGTTAAAATAAAGCAACCGAACAGATGTAATAAAGTTAAAATATAGTGTTCGTATTATTATAATAAAGTTAAAGGTTAAAATTAAGCAAGCGAACAGATGTAATAAAGTTAAAATATAGTTTTAGTTCTATTATAATAAACTGAAAGGTTAAAATAAAGCATGCGAACAGATGTAATAAAGTTAAAATATTGTGTTCGTACTATTATAATAAACTGAAAAGTTAAAATAAAGAATGCGAATATATATAATAAGTTAAAATATAGTGTTCGTATTATTATAATAAAGTAAATGGTTAAAACAAAGCAACCGAATAGATGTAATAAAGTTAAAATATAGTGTTCATATTATTATAATAAAGTAAATGGTTAAAATAAAGCAACCGAACAGATGTAATAAAGTTAAAATATAGTGTTCATTTATTATAATAAAGTAAATGGTTAAAATTAAGCAAGCGAACAGATGTAATAAAGTTAAAATATAGTTTTCATTCTATTATAATAAACTGAAAGGTTAAAATAAAGAATGCGAACAGATGTAATAAAGTTAAAATATTGTGTTCGTACTATTATAATATAGTGAAAGGTTAAAATTAAGCAAGCTAACAGATGTAATACATTTAAAATATAGTGTTCGTTCTATTATAATAAACTGAAATGTTAAAATAAAGAATGCGAACAGATGTAATAAAGTTAAAATATAGTGTTCGTATTATTATAATAAAGTAAAAGGTTACAATAAAGCAAGCGAACAGATGTAATAAAGTTAAAATATTGTGTTCGTACTATTATAATAAACTGTAAGGTTAAAATAAAACAAGCTAATATATATAATAAAGTTAAAATATAGTATTCGTACTATTATAATAAAGTGAAAGTTCAAAATTAAGAAAGCGAACAGATGTAATAAAGTTAAAATATAGTGTGCGTATTATTATAATAAAGTGAAAGGTTAAAATTAAGCAAGCTAACAGATATAATAAAGTTAAAATATAGTGTTCGTACTATTATAATAAAGTGAAAGGTTAAAATAAAGAATGCTAACAGATGTAATACATTTAAAATATAGTGTTCATATTATTATAATAAAGTAAATGGTTAAAATAAAGCAACCGAACAGATGTAATAAAGTTAAAATATAGTGTTCATTTATTATAATAAAGTAAATGGTTAAAATTAAGCAAGCGAACAGATGTAATAAAGTTAAAATATAGTTTTCATTCTATTATAATAAACTGAAAGGTTAAAATAAAGAATGCGAACAAATGTAATAAAGTTAAAATATTGTGTTCGTACTATTATAATATAGTGAAAGGTTAAAATTAAGCAAGCTAACAGATGTAATACATTTAAAATATAGTGTTCGTTCTATTATAATAAACTGAAATGTTAAAATAAAGAATGCGAACAGATGTAATAAAGTTAAAATATAGTGTTCGTATTATTATAATAAAGTAAAAGGTTACAATAAAGCATCCGAAAAGATGTAATAAAGTTAAAATATTGTGTTCGTGCTATTATAATAAAGTGAAAGGTTAAAATTAAGCAAGCGAACAGATGTAATACATTTAAAATATAGTGTTCGTATTATTATAATAAAGTAAATGGTTAAAATAAAGCAAGCGAACAGATGTAATAAAGTTAAAATATTGTGTTCGTACTATTATAATAAACTGTAAGGTTAAAATAAAACAAGCTAATATATATAATAAAGTTAAAATATAGTATTCGTACTATTATAATAAAGTGAAAGTTCAAAATTAAGAAAGCGAACAGATGTAATAAAGTTAAAATATAGTGTGCGTATTATTATAATAAAGTGAAAGGTTAAAATTAAGCAAGCTAACAGATATAATAAAGTTAAAATATAGTGTTCGTACTATTATAATAAAGTGAAAGGTTAAAATAAAGAATGCTAACAGATGTAATACATTTAAAATATAGTGTTCATATTATTATAATAAAGTGAAAGGTTAAAATTAAGAAAGCGAATAGATATAATAAAGTTAAAATATTGTGTTCGTACTATTATAATAAACTTAAAGGTTAAAATAAAGCAAGCGAATATATATGTAATAAAGTTAAAATATTGTGTTCGTATCATTATAATAAAGTGAAAGGTTAAAATAAAACAAGCTAATATATATAATAAAGTTAAAATATAGTATTCGTACTATTATAATAAAGTGAAAGTTCAAAATTAAGAAAGCGAACAGATGTAATAAAGATAACATATAGTGTGCGTATTATTATAATAAAGTGAAAGGTTAAAATTAAGCAAGCTAACAGATATAATAAAGTTAAAATATAGTGTTCGTACTATTATAATAAACTGAAAGGTTAAAATAAAGCAAGCGAATATATATAATAAAGTTAAAATATTGTGTTCGTATCATTATAATAAAGTGAAAGGTTAAAATTAAGCAAGCGAACAGATGTAATAAATTTAAAATATAGTTTTCATACTATTATAATAAAGTGAAAGGTTAAAATAAAGCAAGCGAACAGATGTAATAAATTTAAAATATTGTGTTCGTATCATTATAATAAGGTTAAGGGTTAAAATTAAGAAAGCGAATAGGTGTAATAAAGTTAATTACACAGATACTATAAAACACTACAATAATTATTATGGAATAAAAAATATGAAAATAAATAAATTATCATCAATCTAAAATATTCGGCATACTTTAAGTAAGTAATATTATAGAATGTGTTAAATTTAAATTGATTGTAATAATATAATATATAAAATGTATTTTTTAAATTATTTAATTTATAGGTAATGTTTAATTTATATTCCTTTAAGATGATATACATGTTATCGTTTTCAATGTAATAGGCTTTTTGTTGTTGAAAATTCAAAATCTCATGAAGTAATTAAGTATGTTACATAATTTAAATTGCATTATATTAATATTCATAATGTTATTATATATAATAAATATTATAATAATAAGTCTAGTTTTGAAAATATTTATATTTAAAAAAAGGCGAATATAATTTATAATAACTGATTAATATTGTTAGAATATATAATTATATCTAAATATAATTATAAATATTTTCATTTTATATAATATCACAGATGTGACTAAGATTCGCTGATTATTGGCCTATATTTGTCAATTTCTATGCATAAAATTAATATTCTGAGATAATCAATGTTAAAGATTGACCATATTTTGTGTTTTCTTTTGGACTCTATAGAGTATATTATGGTAATTATGGTATCTAATATATTATGGTAAATCAAATTATTTTAAATAGTATTATGTCGTTATAAAGGTCGTTGTCTTCAAAATATAATATATATGAAGATACACTTTGTATATATATATATATTCTCTATTAAATTGTCTATAATTATTAAATTTAAATGATTTTCTTGATTTTATTTGAAATAGAGAATATCACGGCAAGCTTTATATCACGGTAGGCACATAGCCGATATGTTAACAATATATAGATTACGTAATAAAATCTAATAAATAAATACATGTAAATACGTATATAAACAAGGTATGTGCTATGGGTGTAAATCTAGTAGTAGTGAACCAGCACTAACAAAAATCAGACGACTTAGCGAGACATGTAATTTAACAAATACAAAAATAGAATGTGTGTGTGTGAATACGTGTTTTGATATGTATGATGTAATAACAATAACAACAGTGTAACAATGGAATCAATATGACGTAATATGTTGTTATTATGAAAGTATATGGGTATATGTGTGTATATATGTGTGGATGTGTGTGTGTGTTTCACGGGCAAATATACGTACGGTACGCCGGTCGTGTAATACGCAATAATTAATAAATAATAAGTGTCTAATAATTCGATGGAATGAGTCATTATAAATAACTACAGGAATAGTCTGTTGGGAAATAAGTTATTATAGGTTAACAAATGGTACATAATAATATATAGTAATGTATATATACATAGTCATCAAATAGCCTTATGAATCATCGATAATGATTTAATACAGGTATTATGTAATGTATATCGATACCCACAGGTCAGATATCGTAAAGAGGAGGTACAAACGTATAATGTTATATATGCGTGCGTGCGTGCTCGTGCGTATCTAATAGTGGGTGTGTCGGAGAATAGGCCACGCCTATATCAACACCACCTCGACAGTTCTTGGAGTCTGCAACCGTGTTTGCAGCAACTATCCATCAACTTGGCAAGGCTTCTCTTGCTGCGCGATTTATTGGTAGTCTCATCAATCTCCTCTTCCTTATCCTCTAGTCCTTCAAGGACATTGGTTTCTTCCCCAACCTGCTCCGTTACCGATGTAGAGGTCAAATATACCGATTCAGATTTGGTATCAATTACTTCCTTTGGTAACTGACTCTAGTTCTGTAACGAGAATTTCATGTATTAGAATTAACATTTCATATTAGTATACACATATTATAGTTCATATTATATACATATATTATAGTGCACATGCACTGATTTATTAGTACATATATTAGTATATATTTATATTAGACTAATATATTAGTGATATACCACTTATGTTTTACGAATATATATATATATATATATATATATATATATGTATATTTCAGGTATAATGTATAGAAGTTATAATGAATTCCATGCGACAATTATATATTTACTATTCTCGATGTTTGAATCGTAAAAAGAAAAAGTTCATGTATTTGTACAGTAAATAATTATACCTTTACTGAGCTACTTACTGCCTATTGATAACAGTATATTCGAGATATATCGCAGTTAATATATTTACACGATATATGGTCTAATTATATTTATATATTGTTATTGAAATGCTATTTTGTTTTGGTCCCAACAATGAACTTAGATGAAGTTTTCACTACAAAATGGATTTATTGTCCCTACGAAACCTATCACGTATTAAGGCATCCATAGTTGTAACAATAGCTAAAACTTTTGCATACACAATTATATAAATTCACTTTAAATATATGTTAAGACCTCTTCGTCTTACAATTTATTGTATTGGTCCTGGTGGGGTTTGCACCCTCCTCCTAGTCTACAATGTAGGCCATATAATATAGGGGCAATGTAGGGCCTACATGGATCTTGATTTAGTATTTATATATATATATATATATGTAAATATATACGAATTTGAAAGTTTAAAATTCAATAATGTATCGTATGTATTAACCTTCCACTGAATCGGGTAGAGATCTCCTCATTCTGCATGATCTGTAGATATCGTGTATGAGATGTCGACCGCACCTCCGCCTGTGTTTCGATTCAGTGGAATGTGTCATCAACAGTACCAGCAAAGCGCACGCCATCATAACTCTGCATGTTACGGTGTTCATTGTGTTCGGTGAGGGTGTTGATGTCTGGGTAAGGGTGTATTGTTATTATTTAAATAGTTATAGAGTTCACGCGAAATTTATAATAATAATAATAATAATAATAATAATAATAATAATAATAATAATAATAATAATAATAATAATAATAATAATAATAATAATAATAATAATAATAATAATAATAATAATAATAATAATAATAATAATAATAATAATAATAATAATAATAATAATAATAATAATAATAATAATAATAATAATAATAATAATAATAATAATAATAATAATAATAATAATAATAATAATAATATATATTTTGGTATATAAGCTATTTAACGGATTGGTATCTATGCATACATCATATATTATTAATATAAAAAAGACCAACTACAATACCAGAGGCCATTCTCTGCAAATTAGTATGTATACATGTAAACTAAATGTAACAAAAAATCTACTAAATAATCTAATAGCTAAAATTTGGAATGGTCTTGATGAACATATTGTATTAGCAAATAGGTTATATACCTTTAAAAATCATATTAAAAAAATTATAACTTAATATTTATTTATACATATATATATATATATATATATGTATATACTAAGGTATATATTAAATAATTCTTCGGATAGCTTTCCTGTTACAAGGGGTGTTCGTCAAGGTGGAATTCTCTCACCATTGTTATTTAATTTATATACTAATCCTATGATTAAGAAATAAAATGAAATACATTCAGGTTATTGCTTAAATGGAAATATCATAAATAATCTATGTTATGCAGATGATATAGCATTATTTTCACCATCACTAGGGGGTTTGCAGTTGTTGATAAGTTGTTGTGAAGAGTTTGCTAGCCATAACCATATAACGTTTAATATTGATAAATCGGTTCTTTTACCAATTTATTTTGATAAATCATATCATAGACCTGTGAAATTTTATATAGATAATAAACTTCTAAAAGTTGTCAAATCATATAGATATCTTGGACATTGGATTTCAGAGGACTTATCTGATGATATTGATATATATAGTAATATTAAAAAGTTATATAAACAAAGCTATGCAATATCATATAACTTTAATCATTGCTCTAAGGATACCAAAATTATTCTATTTAAAACATTTGTTTCTAATATATACCTTAGTAGCATATGGATACCAAATAGATATTGCATGGCTAAACTTAATATAGCTTATAATAATGCGTATCGTATTGTTATGAACTACAGACGTAGAAATAGTGCCTCTTTAATGTTTTTTAACGATTATGTTAATAATTTAACTGTTAAATTACGCAAGTCATATTATTCGCTATATAAACGAATACAATTATCGTGTAATTCATTAATTGTTCAATTATATGAATATAATATTGTGTTCCCATCGCCACTGTTTACCATGTGGTATAACTCATTGTTTGTATAGTATTTTAAATTTCGTTTCTTAGATTAATTTTTTTTTTTTAGTTTATTCTTTTTAATTTTCGTTTACATTCTATGGACCTCTGTATTTCATGTCTGATTTAAATAAATAAATAAATAAAAATGTATATAATTTTATAAATTATTGATTTTAATTATTAATTGTTTTTATCACCGGCACATGTGATACGTTTCTAATTTACTATTGTTATTTTTATATGTGTACTATCTACGTTTTGTTGTCGTTTTGTGAATTTATCACTACATATTGTTAATTATTACTAAATCGAACTTGAAAAATTCATAATAAATATTCATTCAATTCAATTCAATTCAATAATAATAATAATAATAATAATAATAATAATAATAATAATAATAATAATAATAATAATAATAATAATAATAATAATAATAATAATAATAATAATAATAATAATAATAATAATAATAATAATAATAATAATAATAATAATAATAATAATAATAATAATAATAATAATAATAATAATAATAATAATAATAATAATAATAATAATAATAATAATAATAATAATAATAATATATATTTTGGTATATAAGCTATTTAACGGATTGGTATCTATGCATACATCATATATTATTAATATCAAAAAGACCAACTACAATACCAGAGGCCATTCTCTGCAAATTAGTATGTATACATGTAAACTAAATGTAACAAAAAATCTACTAAATAATCGAATAGCTAAAATGTGGAATGGTCTTGATGAACATATTGTATTAGCAAATAGTTTATATACCTTTAAAAATCATATTAAAAAAATTATAACTTAATATTTATTTATACATATATATATATATATATGTATATATATATAATTTTATAAATTATTGATTTTAATTATTAATTGTTTTTATCACCGGCACATGTGATACGTTTCTAATTTACTATTGTTATTTTTATATGTGTACTATCTACGTTTTGTTGTCGTTTTGTGATTTTATCACTACATATTGTTAATTATTACTAAATCGAACTTGAAAAATTCATAATAAATATTCATTCAATTCAATTCAATTCAATAATAATAATAATAATAATAATAATAATAATAATAATAATAATAATAATAATAATAATAATAATAATAATAATAATAATAATAATAATAATAATAATAATAATAATAATAATAATAATAATAATAATAATAATAATAATAATAATAATAATAATAATAATAATAATAATAATAATAATAATAATAATAATAATAATAATAATAATAATGAATACAAATCAATCAATAAATGTATGTTTGTAGGTAGGGGCCATCACAAAACCTTTTTAGATCAGTTGAAAGATGACGTAATCCTAGATATTGGCGATATGGCAAATGCAATGATAGACAGGGAAGTTTGGAAAATAATTGTAACGAATGCGTGATTAACCCTGTAAGTAAGTAATATACTAGTTATCACTATTAGCACTGTCTATTTGCTTTATAATTACCATGCGCACTTTGAATTGTATGATTAAATAGTGTTTAAATAAAATTATATATCTATCTATCTATTATATATAAATCTAATATATTATAATATAATATAAATTAATGTTTATATATATATAATAGTTAAATTATATATATATATATATATATATATAGATATATATATATATATATTTATTTGTATTACACATATATATATATATATATATATATATATATTGTGAGGTAACTGCTTATATGGCACTGTTGGCTAAGGCGTCAGACACACAAGCAATAGGACCCATTTTCAAGCTCCATCCGCGGTATATTAAAATAGGTCTTAAAATAATATTTAAAAGTGTAATATATATATTATATAAAGTGTATTATATATAAAAATCATATATAATTGTATATACATAAATTAGAAGGTTTCATTAATGCAGGTGATGCTTTAACATGAGAGCGGCTTCGAAGGAACATCAGCGCTATATATGGCTATAAGTGAAAACTTATTTTTACTTCCTGGATGGGATGAAAGGATTCCACCATAATAAAATAACAATATTTATTTATATATATATATATATATAACTTTATAGGTAAACTTATTATTTTAATAAATTAAATTGATGGGTAATGATTACGTTATAATTTAAACCTTTGAGTTAAGTTGTAAAATATTAGTATTTAATAATTGCGATGTAATCGATACTTCTATTATTGTTGTCGATGTTAATAATGATACCTTGTTAATATGACGTTTGTTAGTGTGTTAATTACTGATGTCCTGAATCACGCCTATGTATATCGCTTAGTCTGGGTCACGTGGTGCGTTTACAGCATAGATTTAGAGTACCATATATGGTACTCTTCATATATGGTATACCATATATATAGATAGCGATTCTCTATTCGCTCAACACAAATTATTTCTACCAATGCGGAGAGAGCTGCCGACATCTTGAATGTCTCTAGGAAACATATATACATAAAAATATATATTATTTTTAAAACTATATTTAACATTTTATTTATATGTTATTTATAAGTGAATACAATGTTTAATTATGTAATAAATTACAAATATATGTATTATTAAATCGATGCTATTAATAGTAATTAAACTAGTATACATATATTATTTACTGATTCGTTTAATACTCAAATAATGTAAAAATTTCAAAAATATATTTTAATATTTATTACAATTTTATTTATTTAAATTGACGTTTAATTATGTAATACATTACAAATATATGAATTAATAAATCGATGCTATTAATAGTAATTAAACTAGTATACATATATTATTTACAGATTCGTGTAATACTCAAATAAAGTAAAAATTTTAAAAATATATTTTAAATATTTAATAAAATGTAAAGTTCCGATAATTATTATTATAATAATATATTAAAGAAATAAAAATTAATGTTCCAATGTTATATTAAAAGTATACCTTTACAATATTTGTAATTATAATATATTAAATAAATGATAAATATACATTTTAATATAATAAAACACTATGTATATCATATATACTATATTATATACATAATTTAATATATTTTACATATATGTCTAAATCGTAAAACATTACAATTCGTAAAATTGTAATTTATTATATTGATTAACTCTGATTATAATCAAATATGTTATAATATAATAATAATATAATATAATGTGATAATGATTTAATAAAAAGTTAAAGATATTTTATTCATTATTAAATAATTTTAATTTTAATTTTGTAAAAAAAATGTACATATGTTGACGACATATAGTGAAGGATACATTTAACCACCTCTATTTTTTCATTTGATTGAAGGGGACTAGTCCCCTTCAATCATACAGCTGTAACGTAATCTCAACTAGCCCAACACAACAATCATAACATTCAAATTATTGTATAATATATCAATGCACTCTTAATCTCAATACCTAATGCATCGCTGCATCTCAGAATCAATTAAATGCACTGATATTAATTCAGTCGTGTTTATTAAAGGCATCTTTTAATGAAGGTGATAGTACAATTTGAAGTAACGTGACAGTTAGTTGTGCTGGAAAGTGATAGTATGATATGATTTAACGTGACATACAACGTACGTTGTGCTAAAGGGGACATCATGATATGTTGTAACGTGGCAGTACGGTGTGATGAAATTATGATACGATGTAACGTGACATTACTATATGATGTAATGTGATAGTACGGTGTGCTGAAAGTATGATATGATGTAACGTGACATTACAATATTATGTAACGTGACAGTACGTTGTGCTAGAGTGGACAGAATGATATGATGTAACGTGACAGTAAGTTGTGCTGAAAGTATGATATGATGTAACGTGACATTATAATATTATGTAACGTGGCATTACATTAGTATTTAACGTGACAGTACGTTGTGCTAGAGGGGACAGCATGATATGATGTAACGTGACATTACGTTATGCTAGAGGGGATATCATGATATGATGTAACGTGACATTACGTAGTACTGAAGGTGACATTACAATAATATGTAACGTGTGAGTACGGTTTGCTGAAAGTATAATATGATGTAACGTGACAGTACAATTTAATATATGTATTCATGCATTTTTTGCAATATGTATACAAGCATATATATTAGTTTAGAATTATAACAACAACAACGGTAGCTATAATTAAAATTATTAGAAAATTATCAGTATTCACTTTGTTTTTAATTCTTCATTTGACTGATAATATATAAATAATATAATAATATATATATATATATATATCTATACAACAACAATAGCGAAACATCGAGTAATACAAATTAATAAAGTTTCAATAAAATTACGACTATTAGATTAGTACAAATATAGTTTAAAATGCATTAAAATAATTAGAATACATACGTACCATTGCAGTCAATATTATCTATATATATATTTATATATATAACATATAGGGGTACCTCCTATTTTTTGGTACCCCCTACTTTTA
The DNA here is from genome assembly GCA_964019155.1 of Osedax fenrisi. NCBI lineage: Eukaryota > Metazoa > Annelida > Polychaeta > Sabellida > Siboglinidae > Osedax > Osedax fenrisi. The sequence continues at coordinate 56,699,431 of OZ025243.1, forward strand.
CCACAACATTTATTTTGATTGGTTGGTCCCACCTACATTCAAAATAGTTCCAGCGCCCTAGTCATGATCATGTATCAACATGCAGCTCATACTCCGTACGATGGTTGATTAAAAATTAAATATTAATGTAATAATAATTTTAAATTTAATAATTAAATTATAATCAATTTAAAAAGTATACCGTTTAATTATTATAAATATAAAAAAACAGTGTTCTTATTAATAATATTGGTGATTAAATGTTTCATTCTTTATATATGTCATGGTTTTAAATATCTTTAATATCAATTTAATATTACGTTTTAAAATAAGATTTTGAATAAATATATTAAAATTACGAATTTTAAATAAAACAATCACGTGATTTATATATATATTGGGAGAAAAAAATTGGAATAAAAATAATTATTGAATTAATAAATATAAATTGGTAGCACATCCACTAACCAATATTTAAAGTTTATTACCCAATTTTAATTTTTGGTAGTGAATTTTCTACCCAATCTAAATAATAGATTATTCTAAATATAGTTCAAGCAGTTTATTATCATATTTCATATTTAATTTGTATTTGTTTCTAAATTGTTTGTTTATATTAAATAACAAACGGATATAAAAATGGACAAATAGTATATATTCGCTACATATAAATACAAGTAATTATCGTTAAAATGGTGAATATTTTAATACAATTCAATAAAGGGAAAAAAAGCCTATGGTTTTTAAAGTTGGTATGCATGAGAAAATAAAGTTCTGAGATAATCAAGTTCAAAGTAAATAGTTATTTTTATGGTAAATTGATGGTGATTTTAATTTATATTGTGTGCTATACTATGGAATAACTGATAATATAGCAATAAAAAATACATGTATATATATATATATATATATATATATATATATGAGTACATATTTATTCTCATTATAAATATATATACACTAATTTATACTACAAAAAAATCTCTATAGGTTATTATGACGCTATCAGAAAATACAGGTATAAAAGCTTGAATATGCATTGGCTAATGCATGACATGTAGCGTCGCCTATGTAATCACATATTAATAAATTCAAATTATAAATAAACAACATAATATGACAGTTGCTAATGGTTTTCAAATTGTTTCAATCGATCGAGCATTCACAATTTTATCATATAATATATATTCTTATAATTTTTACTATTTTGATTAATATTGTGAAAAATAGGGTCATAGAAAATACAGGTATAAAAGCTTGAATATGCATTGGCTAATGCATGACATGTAGCGTCGCCTATGTATTCACATATTCATAAATTCAAATTATAAATAAACAACATAATATGACAGTTGCTAATTGTTTTCAAAATGTTTCAATCGATCGAGTATTCACAATTTTATCATATAATATATATTCTTATAATTTTTACTATTTTAAATAATATTGTGAAAAATAGGGTCTATAAAACATAATTTTTTAGATACGTATATGATGATTTATATCACAGTTTATATATGTTATATGTAAAAGTATTCAATTATACATATTTTCTCATAAAAAAAATAGAATAAAATTGTTGTTATGATAAAACCAGTGGCACTCATCCCCTTAAGTAGGATTTTAAATAAATATATTAAAATTACAAATGTTAAATAAAATAAGCACGTGATTTAAATATATAGGGGAAATACAATTAGGATCAATATAATTATTGAATACATTTTCATATATGCATATATTATAAATATAAATTGTTAGCAGATTTAATAAATTAGTGAATTTGCTACCCAATCTAAAATTAGATTATTCTAAATATAGTTCAAGCATATTATTATCATATTTGTATTTGTATCTAAATTATTTATTTATATCTAATATAAAACGGATATAGCAAAGGGCAAATAGTATATATTCGCCATTATTTTTAAAATTAATGAATTTTTTCTAATTTTATTACAGAAGTTATTTATATTCTCCATTTTGTAATACTTAAATAATAATAGAATCATAATAATATATTTAATTGCCATTTTATAAATATATATTAAAAAGATCACTTAACATAGACTATTATAGTTAAATGCAAATCTATGTTTAGTAAATATAGAATTATCTTTAATTAAAACTTGAATAATAATAGAATAATAATAACATATTTAATCGTCATTTTATAAATATTCATTGGAAAACTATCATTTGTTAAATAATAAATTCCTGTAATATGAGATATAACACTTTTAATTCATGATATTACAATTATATTAATAAAAACTTAATAATTAAACATATCCATAAAATTATATATTTAGGGTACCTACCCACAAAATTAGGGCACTTCCCAATTTGGGTAGCTTGGTAATAACCAATAGTATTAATATATATTGGCTACCATTAGTTATGTTATTAATGTTACTGTAATAACCAATATTATTAATATACAGTAGCTACCATTAGATATATTATTAATATTATTATAATAACCAATATTATTAATATATAGTGGCTACCAGTAGTTTTGTTATTAATGTCACAGTAATATCGGATATTATTAATATACAGTTTCTACCATTAGTTGTGTTATTAATGTCACTGTAATAACGGATATTATTAATATACAGTGGCTACCATTAGTTGTGTTATTAATATTACTGTAATAACCAATATTATTAATATACAGTGGTTACCATTAGTTGTGTTATTAATGTTACTGAAATAACGGATATTATTAATATACAGTGCCTACCATTCGTTGTGTTATTAATGTTACTGTAATAACGGATATTATTAATCTACAGTGGCTACCATTAGTTGTGTTATTAATGTTACTGTAATAACGGATATTATTAATATAAGTGGCTACCATTAGTTGTGTTATTAATTTTACTGTAATAACCAATATTTGTAATATACAGTAGCTACAATTACTTGTGTTATTAATGTTAATTTAATAACCAATAGTATTAATATATGTTCGCTACTATTAGATGTGTTATTAATGTCACTGTAATAACCTATATTATTAATATACCGTGGTTATCATTAGTTGTGTTATTAATGTTACTGTAATAATCTATAGTATTAATATATAGTGGCTACCATTAGTTGTGTTATTAATGTTACTGTAATAACCTATATTATTAATATAAGTGGCTACCATAAGTTATGTTATTAATATTACTGTAATAAACAATATTATTAATATACAGTGGCTACCATTAGTTGTGTTATTAATATTATTATAATAACCAATATTATTAATATACAGTGGCTACCATTAGTTATGTTATTAATGTCACTGTAATAAGGGATAGTATTAATATACAGTCGCTACCATTAATTGTGTTATTAATGTCACTGTAATAACCTATATTATTAATATACAGTGGCTATCATTAGTTGTGTTATTAATGATACTGTAATAACTAATATTATTAATATTCAATGGCTAACATTAGTTGTGTTATTAATGATACTGTCATAACCAATATTATTAATATACAGTGGCTACCATTAGTTGTGTTATTAATGATACTGTAATAACCAATATTATTAATATACAGTGGCTAACATTAGTTGTGTTATTAATGTTAGTGTAATAATCTATATTATTAATATACAGTGGCTACCATTAGTTGTGTTATTAATGTTACTGTACTAATCTATATTATTAATATACAGTAGCTAACATTAGTTGTGTTATTAATGTTACTTTAATAACCAATAGTATTAATATACAGTGGCTACCATTAGTTGTATTATTAATGTTACTTTAATAACCAATAGTATTAATATACATTGGCTACCATTAGTTATGTTATTAATGTTACTGTAATAACCAATATTATTAATATACAGTAGCTACCATTAGTTGTGTTATTAATGTTACTGTACTAATCTATATTATTAATATACAGTAGCTAACATTATTTGTGTTATTAATGTTACTTTAATAACCAATAGTATTAATATACAGTGGCTACCATTAGTTGTGTTATTAATGTTACTTTAATAACCAATAGTATTAATATACATTGGCTAACATTAGTTATGTTATTAATGTTACTGTAATAACCAATATTATTAATATACAGTAGCTACCATTAGATATGTTATTAATATTATTATAATAACCAATATTATTAATATATAGTGGCTACCAGTAGTTGTGTTATTAATGTCACAGTAATATCGGATATTATTAATATACAGTTGCTACCATTAGTTGTGTTATTAATGTCACTGTAATAACGGATATTATTAATATACAGTGGCTACCATTAGTTGTGTTATTAATGTTACTGTAATAACGGATATTATTAATCTACAGTGGCTACCATTAGTTGTGTTATTAATGTTACTTTAATAACCAATAGTATTAATATACATTGGCTACCATTAGTTATGTTATTAATGTTACTGTAATAACCAATATTATTAATATACAGTAGCTACCATTAGATATATTATTAATATTATTATAATAACCAATATTATTAATATATAGTGGCTACCATTGGTTGTGTTATTAATGTTACTGAAATAACGGATATTATTAATATACAGTGCCTACCATTCGTTGTGTTATTAATGTTACTGTAATAATGGATATTATTAATCTACAGTGGCTACCATTAGTTGTGTTATTAATGTTACTGTAATAACGGATATTATTAATATAAGTGGCTACCATTAGTTGTGTTATTAATTTTACTGTAATAACCAATATTTGTAATATACAGTAGCTACAATTACTTGTGTTATTAATGTTAATTTAATAACCAATAGTATTAATATATGTTCGCTACTATTAGATGTGTTATTAATGTCACTGTAATAACCTATATTATTAATATACAGTGGTTATCATTAGTTGTGTTATTAATGTTACTGTAATAATCTATAGTATTAATATATAGTGGCTACCATTATTTGTGTTATTAATGTTACTGTAATAACCTATATTATTAATATAAGTGGCTACCATAAGTTATGTTATTAATATTACTGTAATAAACAATATTATTAATATACAGTGGCTACCATTAGTTGTGTTATTAATATTATTATAATAACCAATATTATTAATATACAGTGGCTACCATTAGTTATGTTATTAATGTCACTGTAATAAGGGATAGTATTAATATACAGTGGCTATCATTAGTTGTGTTATTAATGATACTGTAATAACTAATATTATTAATATTCAATGGCTAACATTAGTTGTGTTATTAATGATACTGTCATAACCAATATTATTAATATACAGTGGCTTCCATTAGTTGTGTTATTAATGATACTGTAATAACCAATATTATTAATATACAGTGGCTAACATTAGTTGTGTTATTAATGTTAGTGTAATAATCTATATTATTAATATACAGTGGCTACCATTAGTTGTGTTATTAATGTTACTGTACTAATCTATATTATTAATATACACTAGCTAACATTAGTTGTGTTATTAATGTTACTTTAATAACCAATAGTATTAATATACAGTGGCTACCATTAGTTGTGTTATTAATGTTACTTTAATAACCAATAGTATTAATATACATTGGCTACCATTAGTTATGTTATTAATGTTACTGTAATAACCAATATTATTAATATACAGTAGCTACCATTAGATATGTTATTAATATTATTATAATAACCAATATTATTAATATATAGTGGCTACCAGTAGTTGTGTTATTAATGTCACAGTAATATCGGATATTATTAATATACAGTTGCTACCATTAGTTGTGTTAATGTCACTGTAATAACGGATATTATTAATATACAGTGGCTACCATTAGTTGTGTTATTAATATTACTGTAATAACCAATATTATTAATATACAGTGGCTACCATTAGTTGTGTTATTAATGTTACTTTAATAACCAATAGTATTAATATACATTGGCTACCATTAGTTATGTTATTAATGTTACTGTAATAACCAATATTATTAATATACAGTCGCTACCATTAGTTGTGTTATTAATTTTACTGTAATAACCTATATTATTAATATACAGTGGTTACCATTAGTTGTGTTATTAATGTTACTGTAATGACATATATTGTAAATATACAGTAGCTACCATTAGTTTTGTTAATAATGTTACTGTAATATCCAATATTACAAATATACAGTGGCTACCATTAGTTGTGTTATTAATGTTACTGTAATAACCTATATTATTAATATAAAGTGGTTACCATCAGTTGTGTTATTAATGTCACTGTAATTACATATATTATTAATATACAGTGGATACCATTAGTTGTGTTATTAATGTTACTGTAATAAAGGATACTATTAATATACAGTGGCTACCATTAATTGTGTTATTAATGTTACTGTAATAACCAATATCATTAATATATAGTGTCTATCATTAGTAGTGTTATTAATGTTACTGTAATAACCTATATTATTAATATACAGTGGTTACCATTAGTTGTGTTATTAATGTTACTGTACTAATCTATATTATTAATATACAGTAGCTAACATTAGTTGTGTTATTAATGTTACTTTAATAACCAATAGTATTAATATACAGTGGCTACCATTAGTTGTGTTATTAATGTTACTTTAATAACCAATAGTATTAATATATATTGGCTAACATTAGTTATGTTATTAATGTTACTGTAATAACCAATATTATTAATATACAGTAGCTACCATTAGATATGTTATTAATATTATTATAATAACCAATATTATTAATATATAGTGGCTACCAGTAGTTGTGTTATTAATGTCACAGTAATATCGGATATTATTAATATACAGTTGCTACCATTAGTTGTGTTATTAATGTCACTGTAATAACGGATATTATTAATATACAGTGGCTACCATTAGTTGTGTTATTAATATTACTGTAATAACCAATATTATTAATATACAGTGGCTACCATTAGTTGTGTTATTAATGTTACTTTAATAACCAATAGTATTAATATACATTGGCTACCATTAGTTATGTTATTAATGTTACTGTAATAACCAATATTATTAATATACAGTCGCTACCATTAGTTGTGTTATTAATTTTACTGTAATAACCTATATTATTAATATACAGTGGTTACCATTAGTTGTGTTATTAATGTTACTGTAATGACATATATTGTAAATATACAGTAGCTACCATTAGTTTTGTTAATAATGTTACTGTAATATCCAATATTACAAATATACAGTGGCTACCATTAGTTGTGTTATTAATGTTACTGTAATAACCTATATTATTAATATAAAGTGGTTACCATCAGTTGTGTTATTAATGTCACTGTAATTACATATATTATTAATATACAGTGGATACCATTAGTTGTGTTATTAATGTTACTGTAATAAAGGATACTATTAATATACAGTGGCTACCATTAATTGTGTTATTAATGTTACTGTAATAACCAATATCATTAATATATAGTGTCTATCATTAGTAGTGTTATTAATGTTACTGTAATAACCTATATTATTAATATACAGTGGTTACCATTAGTTGTGTTATTAATGTTACTGTACTAATCTATATTATTAATATACAGTAGCTAACATTAGTTGTGTTATTAATGTTACTTTAATAACCAATAGTATTAATATACAGTGGCTACCATTAGTTGTGTTATTAATGTTACTTTAATAACCAATAGTATTAATATATATTGGCTAACATTAGTTATGTTATTAATGTTACTGTAATAACCAATATTATTAATATACAGTAGCTACCATTAGATATGTTATTAATATTATTATAATAACCAATATTATTAATATATAGTGGCTACCAGTAGTTGTGTTATTAATGTCACAGTAATATCGGATATTATTAATATACAGTTGCTACCATTAGTTGTGTTATTAATGTCACTGTAATAACGGATATTATTAATATACAGTGGCTACCATTAGTTGTGTTATTAATATTACTGTAATAACCAATATTATTAATATACAGTGGTAACCATTAGTTGTATTATTAATGTTACTTTAATAACCAATAGTATTAATATACAATGGCTACCATTAGTTGTGTTATTAATGTTACTGTAATAACCTATATTATTAATATACAATGGCTACCATTAGTTGTGTTATTAATGTCACTGTAATAATCTATATTATTAATATACTGTGGTTATCATTAGTTGTGTTATTAATGTTACTGTAATAAAGGATATTATTAATATACAGTAGCTACCATTAGTTGTGTTATTAATGTCACTGTAATAACATATATTTTTAATATACAGAAGCTACCATAATTGTGTTATTAATGTTACTGTAATAACATATATTGTTAATATAGAGTGGCTACCATTAATTATGTTATTAATGTCACTGTAATAACCAATATTAAAAATATACAGTGGCTACTATTAGTTGTATTATTAATGTGATAACGGATATTATTAATATACAGTGGCTACCATTAGTTGTATTATTATTGTTACCGTAATAATGGATAGTATTAATATACAATGGCTACCATTAGTTATGTTATTAATATTACTGTTATAAACAATATTATTAATATACAGTGGCTACCATTAGTTGTGTTATTAATGTTACTGTAATAACCTATATTATTAATATAAAATTGCTACCATTAGTTGTGTTATAAATGTTACTGTAATAATAGATATTATTAATATACAGTGGCTACCATTAGTTGTGTTATTAATGTCACTGTAATAACCTATATTATTAATATACAGTTGCTACCATTAGTTGTGTTATTAATGTTACTGTAATAACTTATTTTATTAATATACAGTCGCTACAATTAGTTATGTTATTAATGTTATTGTAATAACGGATATTATTAATATACAGTCGCTACTATTAGTTGTGTTATTAATTTTACTGTAATAACCTATATTATTAATATACAGTGGTTACCATTAGTTGTGTTATTAATGTTACTGTAATAACATATATTGTTAATATACAGTAGCTACCATTAGTTGTGTTATTAATGTTACTGTAATAACCTATATTATTAATATAAAGTGGTTACCATCAGTTGTGTTATTAATATCACTGTGATTACATATATTATTAATATACAGTAGATACCATTAGTTGTGTTATTAATGTTACTGTTATAAAGGATACTATTAATATACAGTCGCTACCATTAGTTGTGTTATTAATTTTACTGTAATAACCTATATTATTAATATACAGTGGCTACCATTAATTGTGTTATTAATGTTACTCTAATAACGGATATTATTAATATACAGTGTCTACCATTAGTTGTGTTATTAATGTTACTGTAATAACATATATTGTTAATATACAGTAGCTACCATTAGTTGTATTATTAATGTTACTGTAATATCCAATATTAATAATATAAAGTGTCTACCATTAGTTGTGTTATTAATGTTACTGTAATAACCTATATTATTAATATACAGTTTCTTCCATTAGTTGTGTTATTAATATTACTGTAATAACGTATATTATTAATATACAATGGCTACCATTAGTTGTGTTATTAATGTTACTGTAATAACCAATATTATTAATATATAGTTGCTACCATTAGTTGTGTTATTAATGTTACTGTAATACATTATATTATTAATATACAGTCGCTACAATTAGTTGTGTTATTAATGTTACTGTAATAACGTATATTATTAATATACAGTGGCTACCATTAGTTGTGTTATTAATATTACTGAAATAACGGATATTATTATTATACAGTGGCTACCATTATTTGTGTTATTAATGTTACTGTAATAACCTATATTATTAATATACAGTTGCTACCTTTAGTTGTGTTATTAATGTTACTGTAATGACTTATATTATTAATATACAGTAGCTACAAATACTTGTGTTATTAATGTTACTGTAATAACCAATAGTATTAATATATGGTCGCTACTATTAGATGTGTTATTAATGTCACTGTAATAACCTATATTATTAATATACAGTGGTTATCATTAGTTGTGTTATTAATGTTACTGTAATAATCTATAGTATTAATATATAGAGGCTACCATTAGTTGTGTTATTAATGTTACTGTAATAACCTATATTATTAATATAAGTGGCTACCATTAGTTATGTTATTAATATTACTGTAATAAACAATATTATTAATATACAGTGGTTACCATTAGTTGTGTTATTAATGTTACTGTAATAACGGATATTATTAATCTACAGTGGCTACCATTAGTTGTGTTATTAATGTTACTGTAATAACGGATATTATTAATATACAGTAGCTACAATTACTTGTGTTATTAATGTTACTGTAATAACCAATAGTATTAATATATGGTCGCTACTATTAGATGTGTTATTAATGTTACTGTAATAACGGATATTATTAATATACAGTAGCTACAATTACTTGTGTTATTAATGTTACTGTAATAACCAATAGTATTAATATATGGTCGCTACTATTAGATGTGTTATTAATGTCACTGTAATAACCTATATTATTAATATACAGTGGCTACCATTAATTGTGTTATTAATGTTACTCTAATAACGGATATTATTAATATAAGTGGCTACCATTAGTTGTGTTATTAATGTTACTGTAATACATTATATTATTAATATACAGTCGCTACAATTAGTTGTGTTATTAATGTTACTGTAATAACGTATATTATTAATATACAGTGGCTACCATTAGTTGTGTTATTAATATTACTGTAATAACCTATATTATTAATATACAGTTGCTACCATTAGTTATATTATTAATATTGCTGTAATAAACAATATTATTAATATAGAATGGCTACCATAAGTTGTGTTATTAATGTTACTGTAATAACCAATAGTATTAATATACAGTAGCTACCATTAGTTGTGTTATTAATGTTACTGTAATAACGGATATTATTAATATACAGTAGCTACCATTAGTTATGTTATTAATGTTACTGTAATAACCAATATTATTAATATACAGTTGATACCATTAGTTGTGTTATTAATGTCACTGTAATAACTTATATTATTAATATACAGTCGATACAATTAGTTGTGTTATTAATGTTACTGTAATAACGGATATTATTAATATACAGTCGCTACCATTAGTTATGTTATTAATATTACTGTTATAAACAATATTATTAATATACAGTGGCTACCATTAGTTGTGTTATTAATATTACTGTAATAACGTATATTATTAATATACAATGGCTACCATTAGTTGTGTTATTAATGTTACTGTAATAACCAATATTATTAATATATAGTTGCTACCATTAGTTGTGTTATTAATGTTACTGTAATACATTATATTATTAATATACAGTCGCTACAATTAGTTGTGTTATTAATGTTACTGTAATAACGTATATTATTAATATACAGTGGCTACCATTAGTTGTGTTATTAATATTACTGTAATAACGGATATTATTATTATACAGTGGCTACCATTATTTGTGTTATTAATGTTACTGTAATAACCTATATTATTAATATACAGTTGCTACCTTTAGTTGTGTTATTAATGTTACTGTAATGACTTATATTAGTAATATACAGTAGCTACAATTAGTTGTGTTATTAATGTTACTGTAATAACGGATATTATTAATATATGTTCGCTACTATTAGATGTGTTATTAATGTCACTGTAATAACCTATATTATTAATATACAGTGGTTATCATTAGTTGTGTTATTAATGTTACTGTAATAATCTATAGTATTAATATATAGTGGCTACCATTAGTTGTGTTATTAATGTTACTATAATAACCTATATTATTAATATAAGTGGCTACCATAAGTTATGTTATTAATATTACTGTTATAAACAATATTATTAATATACAGTGGCTACCATTAGTTGAGTTATTAATGTTACTGTAATAACCTATATTATTAATATAAAATTGCTACCATTAGTTGTGTTATTAATGTTACTGTAATAACCTATATTATTAATATAAATTGGCTACCATTAGTTGTGTTATAAATGTTACTGTAATAATAGATATTATTAATATACAGTGTCTACCATTAGTTGTGTTATTAATGTCACTGTAATAACCTATATTATTAATATACAGTTGCTACCATAAGTTGTGTTATTAATGTTACTGTAATAACTTATTTTATTAATATACAGTCGCTACAATTAGTTATGTTATTAATGTTATTGTAATAACGGATATTATTAATATACAGTCGCTACCATTAGTTGTGTTATTAATGTTACTGTAATAACATATATTGTTAATATACAGTAGCTACCATTAGTTGTGTTAATAATGTTACTGTAATATCCAATATTACAAATATACAGTGGCTACCATTAGTTGTGTTATTAATGTTACTGTAATAACCTATATTATTAATATACAGTGGTTACCATTAGTTGTGTTATTAATGTTATTGTAATAACGGATATTATTAATATACAGTCGCTACCATTAGTTGTGTTATTAATTTTACTGTAATAACCTATATTATTAATATACAGTGGTTACCATTAGTTATGTTATTAATGTTACTGTAATAACATATATTGTTAATATACAGTAGCTACCATTAGTTGTGTTAATAATGTTACTGTAATATCCAATATTACAAATATACAGTGGCTACCATTAGTTGTGTTATTAATGTTACTGTACTAATGGATATTATTAATATACAGTGTCTACCATTATTTGTGTTATTAATGTTACTGTAATAACCTATATTATTAATATACAGTGGTTACCATTAGTTGTGTTATTAATGTTACTGTAATACCATATATTGTTAATATACAGTAGCTACCATTAGTTGTGTTAATAATGTTACTGTAATATCCAATATTACAAATATACAGTGGCTACCATTAGTTGTGTTATTAATGTTACTGTAATAACCTATATTATTAATATAAAGTGGTTACCATCAGTTGTGTTATTAATGTCACTGTAATTACATATATTATTAATATACAGTGGATACCATTAGTTGTGTTATTAATGTTACTGTAATAAAGGATACTATTAATATACAGTGGCTACCATTAATTGTGTTATTAATGTTACTGTAATAACCAATATCATTAATATATAGTGTCTATCATTAGTAGTGTTAATAATGTCACTGTAATAACATATATTATTAATATACAGTGGATACCATTTGTTGTGTTATTAATATCACTGTAATAACATATATTATTAATATACAGTGGTTAACATTATTTGTGTTATTAATGTTACTATAATAACAGATATTATTAATATACAGTCGCTACCATTAGTTGTGTTATTAATATTACTGTAATAACATATATTGTTAATATACAGTAGCTACCATTAGTTGTGTTATTAATGTTACTGTAATATCCAATATTAATAATATAAAGTGTCTACCATTAGTTGTGTTATTAATGTTACTGTAATAACCTATATTATTAATATACAGTGTCTTCCATTAATTGTGTTATTAATGTTACAGTAATAACAGATAGTATTAATATACAATGGCTACCATTAGTTGTATTATTAATATTACTGTAATAAAGGATACTATTAATATATAGTGGATACCATTAGTTGTGTTATTAATGTCACTGTAATAACCTATATTATTAATATACAGTTGCTACCATTAGTTGTGTTATTAATGTTACTGTAATAACTTATTTTATTAATATACAGTCGCTACAATTTGTTATGTTATTAATGTTATTGTAATAACGGATATTATTAATATACAGTCGCTACCATTAGTTGTGTTATTAATTTTACTGTAATAACCTATATTATTAATATACAGTGGTTACCATTAGTTGTGTTATTAATGTTACTGTAATAACATATATTGTTAATATACAGTAGCTACCATTAGTTGTATTATTAATGTGATAACGGATATTATTAACATACAGTGGCTACCATTAGTTGTATTATTATTGTTACCGTAATAATGGATAGTATTAATATACAATGGCTACCATTAGTTATGTTATTAATATTACTGTTATAAACAATATTATTAATATACAGTGGCTACCATTAGTTGTGTTATTAATGTTACTGTAATAACCTATATTATTAATATAAAATTGCTACCATTAGTTGTGTTATAAATGTTACTGTAATAATAGATATTATTAATATACAGTGGCTACCATTAGTTGTGTTATTAATGTCACTGTAATAACCTATATTATTAATATACAGTTGCTACCATTAATTGTGTTATTAATGTTACTGTAATAATTTATTTTATTAATATACAGTCGCTACAATTAGTTATGTTATTAAAGTTATTGTAATAACGGATATTATTAATATACAGTCGCTACCATTAGTTGTGTTATTAATATTACTGTAATAACCTATATTATTAATATACAGTGGTTACCATTAGTTGTGTTATTAATTTTACTGTAATAACCTATATTATTAATATACAGTGGTTACCATTAGTTGTGTTATTAATGTTACTGTAATAACATATATTGTTAATATACAGTAGCTACCATTAGTTGTGTTAATAATGTTACTGTAATATCCAATATTACAAATATACAGTGGCTACCATTAGTTGTGTTATTAATGTTACTGTAATAACCTATATTATTAATATAAAGTGGTTACCATCAGTTGTGTTATTAATTTCACTGTGATTACATATATTATTAATATACAGTGGATACCATTAGTTGTGTTATTAATGTTACTGTAATAAAGGATACTATTAATATACAGTGGCTACCATTAATTGTGTTATTAATTTTACTGTAATAACCTATATTATTAATATACAGTGGTTACCATTAGTTGTTTTATTAATGTTACTGTAATAACATATATTGTTAATATAGAATGGCTACCATAAGTTGTGTTATTAATGTTACTGTAATAACCAATAGTATTAATATACAGTAGCTACCATTAGTTGTGTTATTAATGTTACTGTAATAACGGATATTATTAATATACAGTAGCTACCATTAGTTATGTTATTAATGTTACTGTAATAACCAATATTATTAATATACAGTTGATACCATTAGTTGTGTTATTAATGTCACTGTAATAACTTATATTATTAATATACAGTCGATACAATTAGTTGTGTTATTAATGTTACTGTAATAACGGATATTATTAATATACAGTCGCTACCATTAGTTATGTTATTAATATTACTGTTATAAACAATATTATTAATATACAGTGGCTACCATTAGTTGTGTTATTAATATTACTGTAATAACGTATATTATTAATATACAATGGCTACCATTAGTTGTGTTATTAATGTTACTGTAATAACCAATATTATTAATATATAGTTGCTACCATTAGTTGTGTTATTAATGTTACTGTAATACATTATATTATTAATATACAGTCGCTACAATTAGTTGTGTTATTAATGTTACTGTAATAACGTATATTATTAATATACAGTGGCTACCATTAGTTGTGTTATTAATATTACTGTAATAACGGATATTATTATTATACAGTGGCTACCATTATTTGTGTTATTAATGTTACTGTAATAACCTATATTATTAATATACAGTTGCTACCTTTAGTTGTGTTATTAATGTTACTGTAATGACTTATATTAGTAATATACAGTAGCTACAATTAGTTGTGTTATTAATGTTACTGTAATAACGGATATTATTAATATATGTTCGCTACTATTAGATGTGTTATTAATGTCACTGTAATAACCTATATTATTAATATACAGTGGTTATCATTAGTTGTGTTATTAATGTTACTGTAATAATCTATAGTATTAATATATAGTGGCTACCATTAGTTGTGTTATTAATGTTACTATAATAACCTATATTATTAATATAAGTGGCTACCATAAGTTATGTTATTAATATTACTGTTATAAACAATATTATTAATATACAGTGGCTACCATTAGTTGAGTTATTAATGTTACTGTAATAACCTATATTATTAATATAAAATTGCTACCATTAGTTGTGTTATTAATGTTACTGTAATAACCTATATTATTAATATAAATTGGCTACCATTAGTTGTGTTATTAATGTTACTGTAATAACCTATATTATTAATATAAAATTGCTACCATTAGTTGTGTTATAAATGTTACTGTAATAATAGATATTATTAATATACAGTGGCTACCATTAGTTGTGTTATTAATGTCACTGTAATAACCTATATTATTAATATACAGTTGCTACCATTAATTGTGTTATTAATGTTACTGTAATAATTTATTTTATTAATATACAGTCGCTACAATTAGTTATGTTATTAAAGTTATTGTAATAACGGATATTATTAATATACAGTCGCTACCATTAGTTGTGTTATTAATATTACTGTAATAACCTATATTATTAATATACAGTGGTTACCATTAGTTGTGTTATTAATTTTACTGTAATAACCTATATTATTAATATACAGTGGTTACCATTAGTTGTGTTATTAATGTTACTGTAATAACATATATTGTTAATATACAGTAGCTACCATTAGTTGTGTTAATAATGTTACTGTAATATCCAATATTACAAATATACAGTGGCTACCATTAGTTGTGTTATTAATGTTACTGTAATAACCTATATTATTAATATAAAGTGGTTACCATCAGTTGTGTTATTAATTTCACTGTGATTACATATATTATTAATATACAGTGGATACCATTAGTTGTGTTATTAATGTTACTGTAATAAAGGATACTATTAATATACAGTGGCTACCATTAATTGTGTTATTAATTTTACTGTAATAACCTATATTATTAATATACAGTGGTTACCATTAGTTGTTTTATTAATGTTACTGTAATAACATATATTGTTAATATAGAATGGCTACCATAAGTTGTGTTATTAATGTTACTGTAATAACCAATAGTATTAATATACAGTAGCTACCATTAGTTGTGTTATTAATGTTACTGTAATAACGGATATTATTAATATACAGTAGCTACCATTAGTTATGTTATTAATGTTACTGTAATAACCAATATTATTAATATACAGTTGATACCATTAGTTGTGTTATTAATGTCACTGTAATAACTTATATTATTAATATACAGTCGATACAATTAGTTGTGTTATTAATGTTACTGTAATAACGGATATTATTAATATACAGTCGCTACCATTAGTTATGTTATTAATATTACTGTTATAAACAATATTATTAATATACAGTGGCTACCATTAGTTGTGTTATTAATATTACTGTAATAACGTATATTATTAATATACAATGGCTACCATTAGTTGTGTTATTAATGTTACTGTAATAACCAATATTATTAATATATAGTTGCTACCATTAGTTGTGTTATTAATGTTACTGTAATACATTATATTATTAATATACAGTCGCTACAATTAGTTGTGTTATTAATGTTACTGTAATAACGTATATTATTAATATACAGTGGCTACCATTAGTTGTGTTATTAATATTACTGTAATAACGGATATTATTATTATACAGTGGCTACCATTATTTGTGTTATTAATGTTACTGTAATAACCTATATTATTAATATACAGTTGCTACCTTTAGTTGTGTTATTAATGTTACTGTAATGACTTATATTAGTAATATACAGTAGCTACAATTAGTTGTGTTATTAATGTTACTGTAATAACGGATATTATTAATATATGTTCGCTACTATTAGATGTGTTATTAATGTCACTGTAATAACCTATATTATTAATATACAGTGGTTATCATTAGTTGTGTTATTAATGTTACTGTAATAATCTATAGTATTAATATATAGTGGCTACCATTAGTTGTGTTATTAATGTTACTATAATAACCTATATTATTAATATAAGTGGCTACCATAAGTTATGTTATTAATATTACTGTTATAAACAATATTATTAATATACAGTGGCTACCATTAGTTGAGTTATTAATGTTACTGTAATAACCTATATTATTAATATAAAATTGCTACCATTAGTTGTGTTATTAATGTTACTGTAATAACCTATATTATTAATATAAATTGGCTACCATTAGTTGTGTTATAAATGTTACTGTAATAATAGATATTATTAATATACAGTGTCTACCATTAGTTGTGTTATTAATGTCACTGTAATAACCTATATTATTAATATACAGTTGCTACCATAAGTTGTGTTATTAATGTTACTGTAATAACTTATTTTATTAATATACAGTCGCTACAATTAGTTATGTTATTAATGTTATTGTAATAACGGATATTATTAATATACAGTCGCTACCATTAGTTGTGTTATTAATGTTACTGTAATAACATATATTGTTAATATACAGTAGCTACCATTAGTTGTGTTAATAATGTTACTGTAATATCCAATATTACAAATATACAGTGGCTACCATTAGTTGTGTTATTAATGTTACTGTAATAACCTATATTATTAATATACAGTGGTTACCATTAGTTGTGTTATTAATGATATTGTAATAACGGATATTATTAATATACAGTCGCTACCATTAGTTGTGTTATTAATTTTACTGTAATAACCTATATTATTAATATACAGTGGTTACCATTAGTTATGTTATTAATGTTACTGTAATAACATATATTGTTAATATACAGTAGCTACCATTAGTTGTGTTAATAATGTTACTGTAATATCCAATATTACAAATATACAGTGGCTACCATTAGTTGTGTTATTAATGTTACTGTACTAATGGATATTATTAATATACAGTGTCTACCATTATTTGTGTTATTAATGTTACTGTAATAACCTATATTATTAATATACAGTGGTTACCATTAGTTGTGTTATTAATGTTACTGTAATACCATATATTGTTAATATACAGTAGCTACCATTAGTTGTGTTAATAATGTTACTGTAATATCCAATATTACAAATATACAGTGGCTACCATTAGTTGTGTTATTAATGTTACTGTAATAACCTATATTATTAATATAAAGTGGTTACCATCAGTTGTGTTATTAATGTCACTGTAATTACATATATTATTAATATACAGTGGATACCATTAGTTGTGTTATTAATGTTACTGTAATAAAGGATACTATTAATATACAGTGGCTACCATTAATTGTGTTATTAATGTTACTGTAATAACCAATATCATTAATATATAGTGTCTATCATTAGTAGTGTTAATAATGTCACTGTAATAACATATATTATTAATATACAGTGGATACCATTTGTTGTGTTATTAATATCACTGTAATAACATATATTATTAATATACAGTGGTTAACATTATTTGTGTTATTAATGTTACTATAATAACAGATATTATTAATATACAGTCGCTACCATTAGTTGTGTTATTAATATTACTGTAATAACATATATTGTTAATATACAGTAGCTACCATTAGTTGTGTTATTAATGTTACTGTAATATCCAATATTAATAATATAAAGTGTCTACCATTAGTTGTGTTATTAATGTTACTGTAATAACCTATATTATTAATATACAGTGTCTTCCATTAATTGTGTTATTAATGTTACAGTAATAACAGATAGTATTAATATACAATGGCTACCATTAGTTGTATTATTAATATTACTGTAATAAAGGATACTATTAATATATAGTGGATACCATTAGTTGTGTTATTAATGTCACTGTAATAACCTATATTATTAATATACAGTTGCTACCATTAGTTGTGTTATTAATGTTACTGTAATAACTTATTTTATTAATATACAGTCGCTACAATTTGTTATGTTATTAATGTTATTGTAATAACGGATATTATTAATATACAGTCGCTACCATTAGTTGTGTTATTAATTTTACTGTAATAACCTATATTATTAATATACAGTGGTTACCATTAGTTGTGTTATTAATGTTACTGTAATAACATATATTGTTAATATACAGTAGCTACCATTAGTTGTATTATTAATGTGATAACGGATATTATTAACATACAGTGGCTACCATTAGTTGTATTATTATTGTTACCGTAATAATGGATAGTATTAATATACAATGGCTACCATTAGTTATGTTATTAATATTACTGTTATAAACAATATTATTAATATACAGTGGCTACCATTAGTTGTGTTATTAATGTTACTGTAATAACCTATATTATTAATATAAAATTGCTACCATTAGTTGTGTTATAAATGTTACTGTAATAATAGATATTATTAATATACAGTGGCTACCATTAGTTGTGTTATTAATGTCACTGTAATAACCTATATTATTAATATACAGTTGCTACCATTAATTGTGTTATTAATGTTACTGTAATAATTTATTTTATTAATATACAGTCGCTACAATTAGTTATGTTATTAAAGTTATTGTAATAACGGATATTATTAATATACAGTCGCTACCATTAGTTGTGTTATTAATATTACTGTAATAACCTATATTATTAATATACAGTGGTTACCATTAGTTGTGTTATTAATTTTACTGTAATAACCTATATTATTAATATACAGTGGTTACCATTAGTTGTGTTATTAATGTTACTGTAATAACATATATTGTTAATATACAGTAGCTACCATTAGTTGTGTTAATAATGTTACTGTAATATCCAATATTACAAATATACAGTGGCTACCATTAGTTGTGTTATTAATGTTACTGTAATAACCTATATTATTAATATAAAGTGGTTACCATCAGTTGTGTTATTAATTTCACTGTGATTACATATATTATTAATATACAGTGGATACCATTAGTTGTGTTATTAATGTTACTGTAATAAAGGATACTATTAATATACAGTGGCTACCATTAATTGTGTTATTAATTTTACTGTAATAACCTATATTATTAATATACAGTGGTTACCATTAGTTGTTTTATTAATGTTACTGTAATAACATATATTGTTAATATACAGTAGCTACCATTAGTTGTGTTAATAATGTTACTGTAATATCCAATATTACAAATATACAGTGGCTACCATTAGTTGTGTTATTAATGTTACTGTAATAACCTATATTATTAATATAAAGTGGTTACCATCAGTTGTGTTATTAATGTCACTGTGATTACATATATTATTAATATACAGTGGATACCATTAGTTGTGTTATTAATGTTACTGTAATAAAGGATACTATTAATATACAGTGGCTACTATTAATTGTGTTATTAATGTTACTGTAATAACCAATATCATTAATATATAGTGTATATCATTAGTAGTGTTATTAATGTTACTGTAATAACCTATATTATTAATATACAGTGGTTACCATTAGTTGTGTTATTAATGTTACTGTAATATCCAATATTAATAATATAAAGTGTCTACCATTAGTTGTGTTATTAATGTTACTGTAATAACCTATATTATTAATATACAGTGTCTTCCATTAATTGTGTTATTAATGTTACAGTAATAACAGATAGTATTAATATACAATGGCTACCATTAGTTGTATTATTAATATTACTGTAATAAAGGATACTATTAATATATAGTGGATACCATTAGTTGTGTTATTAATGTTACTGTAATAACCTATATTATTAATATACAATGGCTACCATTAGTTGTGTTATTAATGTCACTGTAATAATCTATATTATTAATATACTGTGGTTATCATTAGTTGTGTTATTAATGTTACTGTAATAAAGGATATTATTAATATACAGTAGCTACCATTAGTTGTGTTATTAATGTCACTGTAATAACATATATTTTTAATATACAGTAGCTACCATAATTGTGTTATTAATGTTACTGTAATAACATATATTGTTAATATAGAGTGGCTACCATTAATTGTGTTATTAATGTTACTGTAATAACCAATATTAAAAATATTCAGTGGCTACTATTAGTTGTATTATTAATGTGATAACGGATATTATTAATATACAGTGGCTACCATTAGTTGTATTATTATTGTTACCGTAATAATGGATAGTATTAATATACAATGGCTACCATTAGTTGTGTTATTAATATTACTGTAATAACCAATATTATTAATATAAAGTATCTATCATTAGTTGTGTTATTAATGTTACTATACTATCCAATATTAATAATATACAGTGGCTACCATTAGTTGTGTTATTAATGTTACTGTAATAAAGGATACTATTAATATACAGTGGTTACCATTAGTTGTGTTATTAATGTTACTGTAAAAATATATATTATTAATATACAGTGGCTACCATTAGTTTTGTTATTAATGTTACTTAATAAAGGATACTATTAATATACAGTGGCTACCATTAGTTGTGTTATTAATGTTACTGTAATAACCTATATTAATAATATACATAGGCTACCATTAATTGTGTTATTAATGTTACTATAATATCCAATATTAATAATATACAGTGGCTACCATTAGTTGTGTTATTAATGTTACTGTAATAACCTATATTATTAATATACAGTGGTTACCATTAGTGGTGTTATTAATGTCACTGTAATAACATATTTATTAATATACAGTAGATACCATTAGTTGTGTTATTAATGTTACTGTAATAACCAATATTATTAATATACAGTTGCTACCGTTAGTTGTTTTATTAATGTCACTGTAATAACTTATATAATTAAAATACAGTGGATACCATTAGTTGTGTTATTAATGTTACTGTAATAATCTATATTATTAATATATAGTGGCTACCATTAGTTGTGTTATTAATGTCACTGTAATAACCTATATTATTAATATACAGTGGCTACCATTAGTTGTTTTATTAATGTTACTGTAATAACCAATAGTATTAATATACAGTGGCTACCAAAAGTTGTGTTATTAATGTTACTGTAATAACCTATATTATTAATATACAGTTGCTACCATTAGTTATGTTATTAATATTACTGTTATAAATAATATTATTAATATACAGTGGCTACCATTAGTTGTGTTATTAATGTCACTGTAATAACCTATATTATTAATATACAGTTGCTACCATTAGTTGTGTTATTAGTGTCACTGTAATAACGGATATTATTAATATACAGTGGCTACCATTAGTTGTGTTATTAATGTCACTGTAATAACGGATATTATTAATATACAGTGGCTACCATTAGTTGTGTTATTAATATTACTGTAATAACCAATATTATTAATATACAGTGGTTACCATTAGTTGTGTTATTAATGTTACTGTAATAACGGATATTATTAATCTACAGTGGCTACCATTAGTTGTGTTATTAATGTTACTGTAATAACGGATATTATTAATATACAGTAGCTACAATTACTTGTGTTATTAATGTTACTGTAATAACCAATAGTATTAATATATGGTCGCTACTATTAGATGTGTTATTAATGTCACTGTAATAACCTATATTATTAATATACAGTGGTTATTATTAGTTGTGTTATTAATGTTACTGTAATAATCTATAGTATTAATATATAGAGGCTACCATTAGTTGTGTTATTAATGTTACTGTAATAACCTATATTATTAATATAAGTGGCTACCATTAGTTATGTTATTAATATTACTGTAATAAACAATATTATTAATATACAGTGGCTACCATTTGTTATTTTATTAATGTTACTGTAATAACCAATAGTATTAATATACAGTGGCTACCATAAGTTGTGTTATTAATGTTACTGTAATAACCTATATTATTAATATACAGTCGCTACCATTAGTTATATTATTAATATTACTGTTATAAATAATATTATTAATATACAGTGGCTACCATTAGTTGTGTTATTAATATTACTGTAATAACGTATATTATTAATATACAGTGGCTACCATTAGTTGTGTTATTAATGTTACTGTAATAACCAATAGTATTAATATATAGTTGCTACCATTAGTTGTGTTATTAATGTCACTTTAATAACGGATATTATTAATATACAGTGGCTACCATTAGTTGTGTTATTAATGTTACTGTAATAACCAATATTATTAATATACAGTTGCTACCATTCGTTGTGTTATTAATGTTACTGTAATAACGGATATTATTAATCTACAGTGGCTACCATTAGTTGTGTTATTAATGTTACTGTAATAACCTATATTATTAATATACAGTTGCTACCATTAGTTATATTATTAATATTGCTGTAATAAACAATATTATTAATATAGAGTGGCTACCATAAGTTGTGTTATTAATATTACTGTAATAACCAATAGTATTAATATACAGTAGCTACCATTAGTTGTGTTATTAATGTTACTGTAATAACGGATATTATTAATATACAGTAGCTACCATTAGTTATGTTATTAATGTTACTGTAATAACCAATATTATTAATATACAGTTGCTACCATTAGTTGTGTTATTAATGTCACTGTAATAACTTATATTATTAATATACAGTCGATACAATTAGTTGTGTTATTAATGTTACTGTAATAACGGATATTATTAATATACAGTCGCTACCATTAGTTATGTTATTAATATTACTGTTATAAACAATATTATTAATATACAGTGGCTAACATTAGTTGTGTTATTAATATTACTGTAATAACGTATATTATTAATATACAGTGGCTACCATTAGTTGTGTTATTAATGTTACTGTAATAACCAATATTATTAATATACAGTTGCTACCATTAGTTGTGTTATTAATGTTACTGTAATACATTATATTATTAATATACAGTCGCTACAATTAGTTGTGTTATTAATGTTACTGTAATAACGTATATTATTAATATACAGTGGCTACCATTAGTTGTGTTATTAAAATTACTGTAATAACGGATATTATTATTATACAGTGGCTACCATTATTTGTGTTATTAATGTTACTGTAATAACCTATATTATTAATATACAGTTGCTACCTTTAGTTGTGTTATTAATGTTACTGTAATGACTTATATTAGTAATATACAGTAGCTATAATTAGTTGTGTTATTAATGTTACTGTAATAACGGATATATTAATATATGTTCGCTACTATTAGATGTGTTATTAATGTCACTGTAATAACCTATATTATTAATATACAGTGGTTATCATTAGTTGTGTTATTAATGTTACTGTAATAACCTATATTATTAATATAAGTGGCTACCATAAGTTATGTTATTAATATTACTGTAATAAACAATATTATTAATATACAGTGGCTACCATTAGTTGTGTTATTAATGTTACTGTAATAATGTATATTATTAATATACAGTCGCTACCATTAGTTATGTTATTAATATTACTGTTATAAACAATATTATTAATATACAGTGGCTACCATTAGTTGTGTTATTAATGTTACTGTAATAACCTATATTATTAATATAAAATTGCTACCATTAGTTGTGTTATTAATGTTACTGTAATAACCTATATTATTAATATAAATTGGCTACCATTAGTTGTGTTATAAATGTTACTGTAATAATAGATATTATTAATATACAGTGGCTACCATTAGTTGTGTTATTAATGTCACTGTAATAACCTATATTATTAATATACAGTTGCTACCATTAGTTGTGTTATTAATGTTACTGTAATAACTTATTTTATTAATATACAGTCGCTACACTTAGTTATGTTATTAATGTTATTGTAATAACGGATATTATTAATATACAGTCGCTACCATTAGTTGTGTTATTAATGTTACTGTAATAACCTATATTATTAATATACAGTGGTTACCATTAGTTGTGTTATTAATGTTACTGTAATAACATATATTGTTAATATACAGTAGCTACCATTAGTTGTGTTAATAATGTTACTGTAATATCCAATATTACAAATATACAGTGGCTACCATTAGTTGTGTTATTAATGTTACTGTAATAACCTATATTATTAATATAAAGTGGTTACCATCAGTAGTGTTATTAATGTCACTGTAATTACATATATTATTAATATACAGTGGATACCATTTGTTATTTTATTAATGTTACTGTAATAACCAATAGTATTAATATACAGTGGCTACCATAAGTTGTGTTATTAATGTTACTGTAATACAGTTGCTACCATTAGTTATATTATTAATATTGCTGTAATAAACAATATTATTAATATAGAGTGGCTACCATAAGTTGTGTTATTAATGTTACTGTAATAACCAATAGTATTAATATACAGTAGCTACCATTAGTTGTGTTATTAATGTTACTGTAATAACGGATATTATTAATATACAGTAGCTACCATTAGTTATGTTATTAATGTTACTGTAATAACCAATATTATTAATATACAGTTGCTACCATTAGTTGTGTTATTAATGTCACTGTAATAACTTATATTATTAATATACAGTCGATACAATTAGTTGTGTTATTAATGTTACTGTAATAATGGATATTATTAATATACAGTCGCTATCATTAGTTATGTTATTAATATTACTGTTATAAACAATATTATTAATATACAGTGGCTAACATTAGTTGTGTTATTAATATTACTGTAATAACGTATATTATTAATATACAGTGGCTACCATTAGTTGTGTTATTAATATTACTGTAATAACCAATATTATTAATATACAGTGGTTACCATTAGTTGTGTTATTAATGTTACTGTAATAACGGATATTATTAATCTACAGTGGCTACCATTAGTTGTGTTATTAATGTTACTGTAATAACGGATATTATTAATATACAGTGGCTAACATTAGTTGTGTTATTAATATTACTGTAATAACGTATATTATTAATATACAGTGGCTACCATTAGTTGTGTTATTAATATTACTGTAATAACATATATTATTAATATACAGTGGTTAACATTATTTGTGTTATTAATGTTACTATAATAACAGATATTATTAATATACAGTCGCTACCATTAGTTGTGTTATTAATATTACTGTAATAACATATATTGTTAATATACAGTAGCTATCATTAGTTGTGTTATTAATGTTACTGTAATATCCAATATTAATAATATAAAGTGTCTACCATTAGTTGTGTTATTAATGTTACTGTAATAACCTATATTATTAATATACAGTGTCTTCCATTAATTGTGTTATTAATGTTACAGTAATAACAGATAGTATTAATATACAATGGCTACCATTAGTTGTATTATTAATATTACTGTAATAAAGGATACTATTAATATATAGTGGATACCATTAGTTGTGTTATTAATGTTAGTGTAATAACCTATATTATTAATATACAATGGCTACCATTAGTTGTGTTATTAATGTCACTGTAATAATCTATATTATTAATATACTGTGGTTATCATTAGTTGTGTTATTAATGTTACTGTAATAAAGGATATTATTAATATACAGTAGCTACCATTAGTTGTGTTATTAATGTCACTGTAATAACATATACTTTTAATATACAGTAGCTACCATAATTGTGTTATTAATGTTACTGTAATAACATATATTGTTAATATAGAGTGGCTACCATTAATTGTGTTATTAATGTTACTGTAATAACCAATATTAAAAATATACAGTGGCTACTATTAGTTGTATTATTAATGTGATAACGGATATTATTAATATACAGTGGCTACCATTAGTTGTATTATTATTGTTACCGTAATAATGGATAGTATTAATATACAATGGCTACCATTAGTTATGTTATTAATATTACTGTTATAAACAATATTATTAATATACAGTGGCTACCATTAGTTGTGTTATTAATGTTACTGTAATAACCTATATTATTAATATAAAATTGCTACCATTAGTTGTGTTATAAATGTTACTGTAATAATAGATATTATTAATATACAGTGGCTACCATTAGTTGTGTTATTAATGTCACTGTAATAACCTATATTATTAATATACAGTTGCTACCATTAATTGTGTTATTAATGTTACTGTAATAACTTATTTTATTAATATACAGTCGCTACAATTAGTTATGTTATTAATGTTATTGTAATAACGGATATTATTAATATACAGTCGCTACCATTAGTTGTGTTATTAATATTACTGTAATAACCTATATTATTAATATACAGTGGTTACCATTAGTTGTGTTATTAATTTTACTGTAATAACCTATATTATTAATATACAGTGGTTACCATTAGTTGTGTTATTAATGTTACTGTAATAACATATATTGTTAATATACAGTAGCTACCATTAGTTGTGTTAATAATGTTACTGTAATATCCAATATTACAAATATACAGTGGCTACCATTAGTTGTGTTATTAATGTTACTCTAATAACCTATATTATTAATATAAAGTGGTTACCATCAGTTGTGTTATTAATGTCACTGTGATTACATATATTATTAATATACAGTGGATACCATTAGTTGTGTTATTAATGTTACTGTAATAAAGGATACTATTAATATACAGTGGCTACCATTAATTGTGTTATTAATTTTACTGTAATAACCTATATTATTAATATACAGTGGTTACCATTAGTTGTGTTATTAATGTTACTGTAATAACATATATTGTTAATATACAGTAGCTACCATTAGTTGTGTTAATAATGTTACTGTAATATCCAATATTACAAATATACAGTGGCTACCATTAGTTGTGTTATTAATGTTACTGTAATAACCTATATTATTAATATAAAGTGGTTACCATCAGTTGTGTTATTAATGTCACTGTGATTACATATATTATTAATATACAGTGGATACCATTAGTTGTGTTATTAATGTTACTGTAATAAAGGATACTATTTATATACAGTGGCTACCATTAATTGTGTTATTAATGTTACTGTAATAACCAATATCATTAATATATAGTGTCTATCATTAGTAGTGTTATTAATGTTACTGTAATAACCTATATTATTAATATACAGTGGTTACCATTAGTTGTGTTATTAATGTTACTGTAATAACATATATTGTTAATATACAGTTACTACCATTAGTTGTGTTATTAATGTTACTGTAATATCCAATATTAATAATATAAAGTGTCTACCATTAGTTGTGTTATTAATGTTACTGTAATAACCTATATTATTAATATACAGTGTCTTCCATTAATTGTGTTATTAATGTTACAGTAATAACAGATAGTATTAATATACAATGGCTACCATTAGTTGTATTATTAATATTACTGTAATAAAGGATACTATTAATATATAGTGGATACCATTAGTCGTGTTATTAATGTTACTGTAATAACCTATATTATTAATATACAATGGCTACCATTAGTTGTGTTATTAATGTCACTGTAATAATCTATATTATTAATATACTGTGGTTATCATTAGTTGTGTTATTAATGTTACTGTAATAAAGGATATTATTAATATACAGTAGCTACCATTAGTTATGTTATTAATATTACTGTTATAAATAATATTATTAATATACAGTGGCTACCATTAGTTGTGTTATTAATGTCACTGTAATAACCTATATTATTAATATACAGTTGCTACCATTAGTTGTGTTATTAGTGTCACTGTAATAACGGATATTATTAATATACAGTGGCTACCATTAGTTATGTTATTAATGTCACTGTAATAACGGATATTATTAATATACAGTGGCTACCATTAGTTGTGTTATTAATATTACTGTAATAACCAATATTATTAATATACAGTGGTTACCATTAGTTGTGTTATTAATGTTACTGTAATAACGGATATTATTAATCTACAGTGGCTACCATTAGTTGTGTTATTAATGTTACTGTAATAACGGATATTATTAATATACAGTAGCTACAATTACTTGTGTTATTAATGTTACTGTAATAACCAATAGTATTAATATATGGTCGCTACTATTAGATGTGTTATTAATGTCACTGTAATAACCTATATTATTAATATACAGTGGTTATCATTAGTTGTGTTATTAATGTTACTGTAATAATCTATAGTATTAATATATAGAGGCTACCATTAGTTGTGTTATTAATGTTACTATAATAACCTATATTATTAATATAAGTGGCTACCATTAGTTATGTTATTAATATTACTGTAATAAACAATATTATTAATATACAGTGGCTACCATTTGTTATTTTATTAATGTTACTGTAATAACCAATAGTATTAATAGACAGTGGCTACCATAAGTTGTGTTATTAATGTTACTGTAATAACCTATATTATTAATATACAGTTGCTACCATTAGTTATATTATTAATATTGCTGTAATAAACAATATTATTAATATAGAGTGGCTACCATAAGTTGTGTTATTAATGTTACTGTAATAACCAATAGTATTAATATACAGTAGCTACCATTAGTTGTGTTATTAATGTTACTGTAATAACGGATATTATTAATATACAGTAGCTACCATTAGTTATGTTATTAATGTTACTGTAATAACCAATATTATTAATATACAGTTGCTACCATTAGTTGTGTTATTAATGTCACTGTAATAACTTATATTATTAATATACAGTCGATACAATTAGTTGTGTTATTAATGTTACTGTAATAACGGATATTATTAATATACAGTCGCTACCATTAGTTATGTTATTAATATTACTGTTATAAACAATATTATTAATATACAGTGGCTAACATTAGTTGTGTTATTAATATTACTGTAATAACGTATATTATTAATATACAGTGGCTACCATTAGTTGTGTTATTAATATTACTGTAATAACCAATATTATTAATATACAGTTGCTACCATTAGTTGTGTTATTAATGTTACTGTAATACATTATATTATTAATATACAGTCGCTACAATTAGTTGTATTATTAATTTTACTGTAATAACCTATATTATTAATATACAGTGGTTACCATTAGTTGTGTTATTAATGTTACTGTAATAACATATATTGTTAATATACAGTAGCTACCATTAGTTGTGTTAATAATGTTACTGTAATATCCAATATTACAAATATACAGTGGCTACCATCAGTAGTGTTATTAATGTTACTGTAATAACCTATATTATTAATATACAGTGTCTTCCATTAATTGTGTTATTAATGTTACAGTAATAACAGATAGTATTAATATACAATGGCTACCATTAGTTGTGTTATTAATGTTACTGTAATAAAGGATACTATTAATATACAGTGGCTACCATTAATTGTGTTATTAATGTTACTGTAATAACCAATATCATTAATATATAGTGTCTATCATCAGTAGTGTTATTAATGTCACTGTAATTACATATATTATTAATATACAGTGGCTACCATTAGTTGTGTTATTAATGTTACTGTACTAATGGATATTATTAATATACAGTGTCTACCATTAGTTGTGTTATTAATGTTACTGTAATAACCTATATTATTAATATACAGTGGTTACCATTAGTTGTGTTAATAATGTCACTGTAATAACATATATTATTAATATACAGTGGATACCATTTGTTGTGTTATTAATATCACTGTAATAACATATATTATTAATATACAGTGGTTAACATTATTTGTGTTATTAATGTTACTATAATAACATATATTATTAATATACAGTCGCTACCATTAGTTGTGTTATTAATATTACTGTAATAACATATATTGTTAATATACAGTAGCTACCATTAGTTGTGTTATTAATGTTACTGTAATATCCAATATTAATAATATAAAGTGTCTACCATTAGTTGTGTTATTAATTTTACTGTAATAACCTATATTATTAATATACAGTGTCTTCCATTAATTGTGTTATTAATGTTACAGTAATAACAGATAGTAATAATATACAATGGCTACCATTAGTTATATTATTAATATTACTGTAATAAAGGATACTATTAATATATAGTGGATACCATTAGTTGTGTTATTAATGTTACTGTAATAACCTATATTATTAATATACAATGGCTACCATTAGTTGTGTTATTAATGTCACTGTAATAATCTATATTATTAATATACTGTGGTTATCATTAGTTGTGTTATTAATGTTACTGTAATAAAGGATATTATTAATATACAGTAGCTACCATTAGTTGTGTTATTAATGTCACTGTAATAACATATATTTTTAATATACAGTAGCTACCATTAATTGTGTTATTAATGTTACTGTAATAACCAATATTAAAAATATACAGTGGCTACTATTAGTTGTATTATTAATGTGATAACGGATATTATTAATATACAGTGGCTACCATTAGTTGTATTATTATTGTTACCGTAATAATGGATAGTATTAATATACAATGGCTACCATTAGTTATGTTATTAATATTACTGTTATAAACAATATTATTAATATACAGTGGCTACCATTAGTTGTGTTATTAATGTTACTGTAATAACCTATATTATTAATATAAAATTGCTACCATTAGTTGTGTTATAAATGTTACTGTAATAATAGATATTATTAATATACAGTTGCTACCATTAATTGTGTTATTAATGTTACTGTAATAATTTATTTTATTAATATACAGTCGCTACAATTAGTTATGTTATTAATGTTATTGTAATAACGGATATTATTAATATACAGTCGCTACCATTAGTTGTGTTATTAATATTACTGTAATAACC
Organism: Osedax fenrisi; assembly: GCA_964019155.1. Lineage (NCBI taxonomy): Eukaryota > Metazoa > Annelida > Polychaeta > Sabellida > Siboglinidae > Osedax > Osedax fenrisi. The sequence goes on from OZ025243.1 coordinate 56,731,969, forward strand.
TATATTATTAATATACAGTGGTTACCATTAGTTGTGTTATTAATTTTACTGTAATAACCTATATTATTAATATACAGTGGTTACCATTAGTTGTGTTATTAATGTTACTGTAATAACATATATTGTTAATATACAGTAGCTACCATTAGTTGTGTTAATAATGTTACTGTAATATCCAATATTACAAATATACAGTGGCTACCATTAGTTGTGTTATTAATGTTACTGTAATAACCTATATTATTAATATAAAGTGGTTACCATCAGTTGTGTTATTAATTTCACTGTGATTACATATATTATTAATATACAGTGGATACCATTAGTTGTGTTATTAATGTTACTGTAATAAAGGATACTATTAATATACAGTGGCTACCATTAATTGTGTTATTAATTTTACTGTAATAACCTATATTATTAATATACAGTGGTTACCATTAGTTGTGTTATTAATGTTACTGTAATAACATATATTGTTAATATACAGTAGCTACCATTAGTTGTGTTATTAATGTTACTGTAATAACCTATATTATTAATATAAAGTGGTTACCATCAGTTGTGTTATTAATGTCACTGTGATTACATATATTATTAATATACAGTGGATACCATTAGTTGTGTTATTAATGTTACTGTAATAAAGGATACTATTAATATACAGTGGCTACTATTAATTGTGTTATTAATGTTACTGTAATAACCAATATCATTAATATATAGTGTATATCATTAGTAGTGTTATTAATGTTACTGTAATAACCTATATTATTAATATACAGTGGTTACCATTAGTTGTGTTATTAATGTTACTGTAATATCCAATATTAATAATATAAAGTGTCTACCATTAGTTGTGTTATTAATGTTACTGTAATAACCTATATTATTAATATACAGTGTCTTCCATTAATTGTGTTATTAATGTTACAGTAATAACAGATAGTATTAATATACAATGGCTACCATTAGTTGTATTATTAATATTACTGTAATAAAGGATACTATTAATATATAGTGGATACCATTAGTTGTGTTATTAATGTTACTGTAATAACATATATTGTTAATATAGAGTGGCTACCATTAATTGTGTTATTAATGTTACTGTAATAACCAATATTAAAAATATTCAGTGGCTACTATTAGTTGTATTATTAATGTGATAACGGATATTATTAATATACAGTGGCTACCATTAGTTGTATTATTATTGTTACCGTAATAATGGATAGTATTAATATACAATGGCTACCATTAGTTGTGTTATTAATATTACTGTAATAACCAATATTATTAATATAAAGTATCTATCATTAGTTGTGTTATTAATGTTACTATACTATCCAATATTAATAATATACAGTGGCTACCATTAGTTGTGTTATTAATGTTACTGTAATAAAGGATACTATTAATATACAGTGGTTACCATTAGTTGTGTTATTAATGTTACTGTAATAAAGGATACTATTAATATACAGTGGCTACCATTAATTGTGTTATTAATGTTACTGTAATAACCAATATCATTAATATATAGTGTCTATCATCATTAGTGTTATTAATGTCACTGTAATTACATATATTATTAATATACAGTGGCTACCATTAGTTGTGTTATTAATGTTACTGTACTAATGGATATTATTAATATACAGTGTCTACCATTAGTTGTGTTATTAATGTTACTGTAATAACCTATATTATTAATATACAGTGGTTACCATTAGTTGTGTTAATAATGTCACTGTAATAACATATATTATTAATATACAGTGGATACCATTTGTTGTGTTATTAATATCACTGTAATAACATATATTATTAATATACAGTGGTTAACATTATTTGTGTTATTAATGTTACTATAATAACATATATTATTAATATACAGTCGCTACCATTAGTTGTGTTATTAATGTTACTGTAATATCCAATATTAATAATATAAAGTGTCTACCATTAGTTGTGTTATTAATTTTACTGTAATAACCTATATTATTAATATACAGTGTCTTCCATTAATTGTGTTATTAATGTTACAGTAATAACAGATAGTAATAATATACAATGGCTACCATTAGTTATATTATTAATATTACTGTAATAAAGGATACTATTAATATATAGTGGATACCATTAGTTGTGTTATTAATGTTACTGTAATAACCTATATTATTAATATACAATGGCTACCATTAGTTGTGTTATTAATGTCACTGTAATAATCTATATTATTAATATACTGTGGTTATCATTAGTTGTGTTATTAATGTTACTGTAATAAAGGATATTATTAATATACAGTAGCTACCATTAGTTGTGTTATTAATGTCACTGTAATAACATATATTTTTAATATACAGTAGCTACCATTAATTGTGTTATTAATGTTACTGTAATAACCAATATTAAAAATATACAGTGGCTACTATTAGTTGTATTATTAATGTGATAACGGATATTATTAATATACAGTGGCTACCATTAGTTGTATTATTATTATTACCGTAATAATGGATAGTATTAATATACAATGGCTACCATTAGTTATGTTATTAATATTACTGTTATAAACAATATTATTAATATACAGTGGCTACCATTAGTTGTGTTATTAATGTTACTGTAATAACCTATATTATTAATATAAAATTGCTACCATTAGTTGTGTTATAAATGTTACTGTAATAATAGATATTATTAATATACAGTGGCTACCATTAGTTGTGTTATTAATGTCACTGTAATAACCTATATTATTAATATACAGTTGCTACCATTAATTGTGTTATTAATGTTACTGTAATAATTTATTTTATTAATATACAGTCGCTACAATTAGTTATGTTATTAATGTTATTGTAATAACGGATATTATTAATATACAGTCGCTACCATTAGTTGTGTTATTAATATTACTGTAATAACCTATATTATTAATATACAGTGGTTACCATTAGTTGTGTTATTAATTTTACTGTAATAACCTATATTATTAATATACAGTGGTTACCATTAGTTGTGTTATTAATGTTACTGTAATAACATATATTGTTAATATACAGTAGCTACCATTAGTTGTGTTAATAATGTTACTGTAATATCCAATATTACAAATATACAGTGGCTACCATTAGTTGTGTTATTAATGTTACTGTAATAACCTATATTATTAATATAAAGTGGTTACCATCAGTTGTGTTATTAATTTCACTGTGATTAAATATATTATTAATATACAGTGGATACCATTAGTTGTGTTATTAATGTTACTGTAATAAAGGATACTATTAATATACAGTGGCTACCATTAATTGTGTTATTAATTTTACTGTAATAACCTATATTATTAATATACAGTGGTTACCATTAGTTGTGTTATTAATGTTACTGTAATAACATATATTGTTAATATACAGTAGCTACCATTAGTTGTGTTATTAATGTTACTGTAATAACCTATATTATTAATATAAAGTGGTTACCATCAGTTGTGTTATTAATGTCACTGTGATTACATATATTATTAATATACAGTGGATACCATTAGTTGTGTTATTAATGTTACTGTAATAAAGGATACTATTAATATACAGTGGCTACTATTAATTGTGTTATTAATGTTACTGTAATAACCAATATCATTAATATATAGTGTATATCATTAGTAGTGTTATTAATGTTACTGTAATAACCTATATTATTAATATACAGTGGTTACCATTAGTTGTGTTATTAATGTTACTGTAATATCCAATATTAATAATATAAAGTGTCTACCATTAGTTGTGTTATTAATGTTACTGTAATAACCTATATTATTAATATACAGTGTCTTCCATTAATTGTGTTATTAATGTTACAGTAATAACAGATAGTATTAATATACAATGGCTACCATTAGTTGTATTATTAATATTACTGTAATAAAGGATACTATTAATATATAGTGGATACCATTAGTTGTGTTATTAATGTTACTGTAATAACCTATATTATTAATATACAATGGCTACCATTAGTTGTGTTATTAATTTCACTGTAATAATCTATATTATTAATATACTGTGGTTATCATTAGTTGTGTTATTAATGTTACTGTAATAAAGGATATTATTAATATACAGTAGCTACCATTAGTTGTGTTATTAATGTCACTGTAATAACATATATTTTTAATATACAGTAGCTACCATAATTGTGTTATTAATGTTACTGTAATAACATATATTGTTAATATAGAGTGGCTACCATTAATTGTGTTATTAATGTTACTGTAATAACCAATATTAAAAATATTCAGTGGCTACTATTAGTTGTATTATTAATGTGATAACGGATATTATTAATATACAGTGGCTACCATTAGTTGTATTATTATTGTTACCGTAATAATGGATAGTATTAATATACAATGGCTACCATTAGTTGTGTTATTAATATTACTGTAATAACCAATATTATTAATATAAAGTATCTATCATTAGTTGTGTTATTAATGTTACTATACTATCCAATATTAATAATATACAGTGGCTACCATTAGTTGTGTTATTAATGTTACTGTAATAAAGGATATTATTAATATACAGTGGTTACCATTAGTTGTGTTATTAATGTTACTGTAAAAATATATATTATTAATATACAGTGGCTACCATTAGTTTTGTTATTAATGTTACTTAATAAAGGATACTATTAATATACAGTGGCTACCATTAGTTGTGTTATTAATGTTACTGTAATAACCTATATTAATAATATACATAGGCTACCATTAATTGTATTATTAATGTTACTATAATATCCAATATTAATAATATACAGTGGCTACCATTAGTTGTGTTATTAATGTTACTGTAATAACCTATATTATTAATATACAGTGGTTACCATTAGTGGTGTTATTAATGTCACTGTAATAACATATTTATTAATATACAGTAGATACCATTAGTTGTGTTATTAATGTTACTGTAATAACCAATATTATTAATATACAGTTGCTACCGTTAGTTGTTTTATTAATGTCACTGTAATAACGGATATTATTAATATACAGTGGATACCATTAGTTGTGTTATTATTGTTACTGTAATAATCTATATTATTAATATATAGTGGCTACCATTAGTTGTGTTATTAATGTCACTGTAATAACCTATATTATTAATATACAGTGGCTACCATTAGTTGTTTTATTAATGTTACTGTAATAACCAATAGTATTAATATACAGTGGCTACCAAAAGTTGTGTTATTAATGTTACTGTAATAAAGGATACTATTAATATACAGTGGCTACTATTAATTGTGTTATTAATGTTACTGTAATAACCAATATCATTAATATATAGTGTATATCATTAGTAGTGTTATTAATGTTACTGTAATAACCTATATTATTAATATACAGTGGTTACCATTAGTTGTGTTATTAATGTTACTGTAATATCCAATATTAATAATATAAAGTGTCTACCATTAGTTGTGTTATTAATGTTACTGTAATAACCTATATTATTAATATACAGTGTCTTCCATTAATTGTGTTATTAATGTTACAGTAATAACAGATAGTATTAATATACAATGGCTACCATTAGTTGTATTATTAATATTACTGTAATAAAGGATACTATTAATATACAGTGGCTACTATTAATTGTGTTATTAATGTTACTGTAATAACCAATATCATTAATATATAGTGTATATCATTAGTAGTGTTATTAATGTTACTGTAATAACCTATATTATTAATATACAGTGGTTACCATTAGTTGTGTTATTAATGTTACTGTAATATCCAATATTAATAATATAAAGTGTCTACCATTAGTTGTGTTATTAATGTTACTGTAATAACCTATATTATTAATATACAGTGTCTTCCATTAATTGTGTTATTAATGTTACAGTAATAACAGATAGTATTAATATACAATGGCTACCATTAGTTGTATTATTAATATTACTGTAATAAAGGATACTATTAATATATAGTGGATACCATTAGTTGTGTTATTAATGTTACTGTAATAACATATATTGTTAATATAGAGTGGCTACCATTAATTGTGTTATTAATGTTACTGTAATAACCAATATTAAAAATATTCAGTGGCTACTATTAGTTGTATTATTAATGTGATAACGGATATTATTAATATACAGTGGCTACCATTAGTTGTATTATTATTGTTACCGTAATAATGGATAGTATTAATATACAATGGCTACCATTAGTTGTGTTATTAATATTACTGTAATAACCAATATTATTAATATAAAGTATCTATCATTAGTTGTGTTATTAATGTTACTATACTATCCAATATTAATAATATACAGTGGCTACCATTAGTTGTGTTATTAATGTTACTGTAATAAAGGATACTATTAATATACAGTGGTTACCATTAGTTGTGTTATTAATGTTACTGTAATAAAGGATACTATTAATATACAGTGGCTACCATTAATTGTGTTATTAATGTTACTGTAATAACCAATATCATTAATATATAGTGTCTATCATCATTAGTGTTATTAATGTCACTGTAATTACATATATTATTAATATACAGTGGCTACCATTAGTTGTGTTATTAATGTTACTGTACTAATGGATATTATTAATATACAGTGTCTACCATTAGTTGTGTTATTAATGTTACTGTAATAACCTATATTATTAATATACAGTGGTTACCATTAGTTGTGTTAATAATGTCACTGTAATAACATATATTATTAATATACAGTGGATACCATTTGTTGTGTTATTAATATCACTGTAATAACATATATTATTAATATACAGTGGTTAACATTATTTGTGTTATTAATGTTACTATAATAACATATATTATTAATATACAGTCGCTACCATTAGTTGTGTTATTAATGTTACTGTAATATCCAATATTAATAATATAAAGTGTCTACCATTAGTTGTGTTATTAATTTTACTGTAATAACCTATATTATTAATATACAGTGTCTTCCATTAATTGTGTTATTAATGTTACAGTAATAACAGATAGTAATAATATACAATGGCTACCATTAGTTATATTATTAATATTACTGTAATAAAGGATACTATTAATATATAGTGGATACCATTAGTTGTGTTATTAATGTTACTGTAATAACCTATATTATTAATATACAATGGCTACCATTAGTTGTGTTATTAATGTCACTGTAATAATCTATATTATTAATATACTGTGGTTATCATTAGTTGTGTTATTAATGTTACTGTAATAAAGGATATTATTAATATACAGTAGCTACCATTAGTTGTGTTATTAATGTCACTGTAATAACATATATTTTTAATATACAGTAGCTACCATTAATTGTGTTATTAATGTTACTGTAATAACCAATATTAAAAATATACAGTGGCTACTATTAGTTGTATTATTAATGTGATAACGGATATTATTAATATACAGTGGCTACCATTAGTTGTATTATTATTATTACCGTAATAATGGATAGTATTAATATACAATGGCTACCATTAGTTATGTTATTAATATTACTGTTATAAACAATATTATTAATATACAGTGGCTACCATTAGTTGTGTTATTAATGTTACTGTAATAACCTATATTATTAATATAAAATTGCTACCATTAGTTGTGTTATAAATGTTACTGTAATAATAGATATTATTAATATACAGTGGCTACCATTAGTTGTGTTATTAATGTCACTGTAATAACCTATATTATTAATATACAGTTGCTACCATTAATTGTGTTATTAATGTTACTGTAATAATTTATTTTATTAATATACAGTCGCTACAATTAGTTATGTTATTAATGTTATTGTAATAACGGATATTATTAATATACAGTCGCTACCATTAGTTGTGTTATTAATATTACTGTAATAACCTATATTATTAATATACAGTGGTTACCATTAGTTGTGTTATTAATTTTACTGTAATAACCTATATTATTAATATACAGTGGTTACCATTAGTTGTGTTATTAATGTTACTGTAATAACATATATTGTTAATATACAGTAGCTACCATTAGTTGTGTTAATAATGTTACTGTAATATCCAATATTACAAATATACAGTGGCTACCATTAGTTGTGTTATTAATGTTACTGTAATAACCTATATTATTAATATAAAGTGGTTACCATCAGTTGTGTTATTAATTTCACTGTGATTAAATATATTATTAATATACAGTGGATACCATTAGTTGTGTTATTAATGTTACTGTAATAAAGGATACTATTAATATACAGTGGCTACCATTAATTGTGTTATTAATTTTACTGTAATAACCTATATTATTAATATACAGTGGTTACCATTAGTTGTGTTATTAATGTTACTGTAATAACATATATTGTTAATATACAGTAGCTACCATTAGTTGTGTTATTAATGTTACTGTAATAACCTATATTATTAATATAAAGTGGTTACCATCAGTTGTGTTATTAATGTCACTGTGATTACATATATTATTAATATACAGTGGATACCATTAGTTGTGTTATTAATGTTACTGTAATAAAGGATACTATTAATATACAGTGGCTACTATTAATTGTGTTATTAATGTTACTGTAATAACCAATATCATTAATATATAGTGTATATCATTAGTAGTGTTATTAATGTTACTGTAATAACCTATATTATTAATATACAGTGGTTACCATTAGTTGTGTTATTAATGTTACTGTAATATCCAATATTAATAATATAAAGTGTCTACCATTAGTTGTGTTATTAATGTTACTGTAATAACCTATATTATTAATATACAGTGTCTTCCATTAATTGTGTTATTAATGTTACAGTAATAACAGATAGTATTAATATACAATGGCTACCATTAGTTGTATTATTAATATTACTGTAATAAAGGATACTATTAATATATAGTGGATACCATTAGTTGTGTTATTAATGTTACTGTAATAACCTATATTATTAATATACAATGGCTACCATTAGTTGTGTTATTAATTTCACTGTAATAATCTATATTATTAATATACTGTGGTTATCATTAGTTGTGTTATTAATGTTACTGTAATAAAGGATATTATTAATATACAGTAGCTACCATTAGTTGTGTTATTAATGTCACTGTAATAACATATATTTTTAATATACAGTAGCTACCATAATTGTGTTATTAATGTTACTGTAATAACATATATTGTTAATATAGAGTGGCTACCATTAATTGTGTTATTAATGTTACTGTAATAACCAATATTAAAAATATTCAGTGGCTACTATTAGTTGTATTATTAATGTGATAACGGATATTATTAATATACAGTGGCTACCATTAGTTGTATTATTATTGTTACCGTAATAATGGATAGTATTAATATACAATGGCTACCATTAGTTGTGTTATTAATATTACTGTAATAACCAATATTATTAATATAAAGTATCTATCATTAGTTGTGTTATTAATGTTACTATACTATCCAATATTAATAATATACAGTGGCTACCATTAGTTGTGTTATTAATGTTACTGTAATAAAGGATATTATTAATATACAGTGGTTACCATTAGTTGTGTTATTAATGTTACTGTAAAAATATATATTATTAATATACAGTGGCTACCATTAGTTTTGTTATTAATGTTACTTAATAAAGGATACTATTAATATACAGTGGCTACCATTAGTTGTGTTATTAATGTTACTGTAATAACCTATATTAATAATATACATAGGCTACCATTAATTGTATTATTAATGTTACTATAATATCCAATATTAATAATATACAGTGGCTACCATTAGTTGTGTTATTAATGTTACTGTAATAACCTATATTATTAATATACAGTGGTTACCATTAGTGGTGTTATTAATGTCACTGTAATAACATATTTATTAATATACAGTAGATACCATTAGTTGTGTTATTAATGTTACTGTAATAACCAATATTATTAATATACAGTTGCTACCGTTAGTTGTTTTATTAATGTCACTGTAATAACGGATATTATTAATATACAGTGGATACCATTAGTTGTGTTATTATTGTTACTGTAATAATCTATATTATTAATATATAGTGGCTACCATTAGTTGTGTTATTAATGTCACTGTAATAACCTATATTATTAATATACAGTGGCTACCATTAGTTGTTTTATTAATGTTACTGTAATAACCAATAGTATTAATATACAGTGGCTACCAAAAGTTGTGTTATTAATGTTACTGTAATAACCTATATTATTAATATACAGTTGCTACCATTAGTTATGTTATTAATATTACTGTTATAAATAATATTATTAATATACAGTGGCTACCATTAGTTGTATTATTAATGTCACTGTAATAACCTATATTATTAATATACAGTTGCTACCATTAGTTGTGTTATTAGTGTCACTGTAATAACGGATATTATTAATATACAGTGGCTACCATTAGTTGTGTTATTAATGTTACTGTAATAACGGATATTATTAATATACAGTGGCTACCATTAGTTGTGTTATTAATATTACTGTAATAACCAATATTATTAATATACAGTGGTTACCATTAGTTGTGTTATTAATGTTACTGTAATAACCAATAGTATTAATATACAGTGGCTACCATAAGTTGTGTTATTAATGTTACTGTAATAACCTATATTATTAATATACAGTTGCTACCATTAGTTATATTATTAATATTGCCGTAATAAACAATATTATTAATATAGAGTGGCTACCATTAGTTGTTTTATTAATGTTACTGTAATAACCAATAGTATTAATCTACAGTGGCTACCATTAGTTGTGTTATTAATGTTACTGTAATAACGGATATAATTAATATACAGTAGCTACAATTACTTGTGTTATTAATGTTACTGTAATAACCAATAGTATTAATATATGGTCGCTACTATTAGATGTGTTATTAATGTCACTGTAATAACCTATATTATTAATATACAGTGGTTATTATTAGTTGTGTTATTAATGTTACTGTAATAATCTATAGTATTAATATATAGAGGCTACCATTAGTTGTGTTATTAATGTTACTGTAATAACCTATATTATTAATATACAGTGGCTACCATTTGTTATTTTATTAATGTTACTGTAATAACCAATAGTATTAATATACAGTGGCTACCATAAGTTGTGTTATTAATGTTACTGTAATAACCTATATTATTAATATACAGTTGCTACCATTAGTTATATTATTAATATTGCTGTAATAAACAATATTATTAATATAGAGTGGCTACCATAAGTTGTGTTATTAATGTTACTGTAATAACCAATAGTATTAATATACAGTCGCTACAATTAGTTGTGTTATTAATGTTACTGTAATAACGGATATTATTAATATACAGTCGCTACCATTAGTTATGTTATTAATATTACTGTTATAAACAATATTATTAATATACAGTGGCTACCATTAGTTGTGTTATTAATATTACTGTAATAACGTATATTATTAATATACAGTGGCTACCATTAGTTGTGTTATTAATGTTACTGTAATAACCAATAGTATTAATATATAGTTGCTACCATTAGTTGTGTTATTAATGTCACTTTAATAACGGATATTATTAATATACAGTGGCTACCATTAGTTGTGTTATTAATGTTACTGTAATAACCAATATTATTAATATACAGTTGCTACCATTCGTTGTGTTATTAATGTTACTGTAATAACGGATATTATTAATCTACAGTGGCTACCATTAGTTGTGTTATTAATGTTACTGTAATAACGGATATTATTAATATAAGTGGCTACCATTAGTTGTGTTATTAATTTTACTGTAATAACCAATATTTGTAATATACAGTAGCTACAATTACTTGTGTTATTAATGTTAATTGAATAACCAATAGTATTAATATATGTTCGCTACTATTAGATGTGTTATTAATGTCACTGTAATAACCTATATTATTAATATACAGTGGTTATCATTAGTTGTGTTATTAATGTTACTGTAATAATCTATAGTATTAATATATAGTGGCTACAATTAGTTGTGTTATTAATGTTACTGTAATAACCTATATTATTAATATAAGTGGCTACCATAAATTATGTTATTAATATTACTGTAATAAACAATATTATTAATATACAGTGGCTACCATTAGTTGTGTTATTAATATTACTGTAATAACGTATATTATTAATATACAGTGGCTACCATTAGTTGTGTTATTAATGTTACTGTAATAACCAATATTATTAATATACAGTTGCTACCATTAGTTGTGTTATTAATGTTACTGTAATAACGGATATTATTAATATACAGTCGCTACCATTAGTTATGTTATGAATATTACTGTTATAAACAATATTATTAATATACAGTGGCTACCATTAGTTGTGTTATTAATGTTACTGTAATAACTTATTTTATTAATATACAGTCGCTACAATTAGTTATGTTATTAATGTTATTGTAATAACGGATATTATTAATATACAGTGGCTACCATTGGTTGTATTATTATTGTTACCGTAATAATGGATAGTATTAATATACAATGGCTACCATTAATTGTGTTATTAATATTACTGTAATAACCAATATTATTAATATAAAGTATCTATCATTAGTTGTGTTATTAATGTTACTATACTATCCAATATTAATAATATACAGTGGCTACCATTAGTTGTGTTATTAATGTTACTGTAATAAAGGATACTATTAATATACAGTGGTTACCATTAGTTGTGTTATTAATGTTACTGTAAAAATATATATTATTAATATACAGTGGCTACCATTAGTTTTGTTATTAATGTTACTGTAATAAAGGATACTATTAATATACAGTGGCTACCATTAGTTGTGTTATTAATGTTACTGTAATAATCTATAGTATTAATATATAGAGGCTACCATTAGTTGTGTTATTAATGTTACTGTAATAACCTATATTATTAATATAAGTGGCTACCATTAGTTATGTTATTAATATTACTGTAATAAACAATATTATTAATATACAGTGGCTACCATTTGTTATATTATTAATATTGCTGTAATAAACAATATTATTAATATAGAGTGGCTACCATAAGTTGTGTTATTAATGTTACTGTAATAACCAATAGTATTAATATACAGTAGCTACCATTAGTTGTGTTATTAATGTTACTGTACTAACGGATATTATTAATATACAGTAGCTACCATTAGTTATATTATTAATGTTACTGTAATAACCAATATTATTAATATATAGTTGCTACCATTAGTTGTGTTATTAATGTCACTGTAATAACTTATATTATTAATATACAGTCGATACAATTAGTTGTGTTATTAATGTTACTGTAATAACGGATATTATTAATATACAGTCGCTACCATTAGTTATGTTATTAATATTACTGTTATAAACAATATTATTAATATACAGTGGCTACCATTAGTTGTGTTATTAATATTACTGTAATAACGTATATTATTAATATACAGTGGCTACCATTAGTTGTGTTATTAATGTTACTGTAATAACCAATATTATTAATATACAGTTGCTACCATTAGTTGTGTTATTAATGTTACTGTAATACATTATATTATTAATATACAGTCGCTACAATTAGTTGTGTTATTAATGTTACTGTAATAACGTATATTATTAATATACAGTGGCTACCATTAGTTGTGTTATTAATATTACTGTAATAACGGATATTATTATTATACAGTGGCTACCATTATTTGTGTTATTAATGTTACTGTAATAACCTATATTATTAATATACAGTTGCTACCTTTAGTTGTGTTATTAATGTTACTGTAATGACTTATATTAGTAATATACAGTAGCTACAATTAGTTGTGTTATTAATGTTACTGTAATAACGGATATTATTAATATACAGTCGCTACCATTAGTTATGTTATTAATATTACTGTTATAAACAATATTATTAATATACAGTGGCTACCATTAGTTGTGTTATTAATATTACTGTAATAACGTATATTATTAATATACAGTGGCTACCATTAGTTGTGTTATTAATGTTACTGTAATTACCAATAGTATTAATATATAGTTGCTACCATTAGTTGTGTTATTAATGTCACTTTAATAACGGATATTATTAATATACAGTGGCTACCATTAGTTGTGTTATTAATGTTACTGTAATAACCAATATTATTAATATACAGTTGCTACCATTCGTTGTGTTATTAATGTTACTGTAATAACGGATATTATTAATCTACAGTGGCTACCATTAGTTGTGTTATTAATGTTACTGTAATAACGGATATTATTAATATAAGTGGCTACCATTAGTTGTGTTTTTAATTTTACTGTAATAACCAATATTTGTAATATACAGTAGCTACAATTACTTGTGTTATTAATGTTAATTGAATAACCAATAGTATTAATATATGTTCGCTACTATTAGATGTGTTATTAATGTCACTGTAATAACCTATATTATTAATATACAGTGGTTATCATTAGTTGTGTTATTAATGTTACTGTAATAATCTATAGTATTAATATATAGTGGCTACAATTAGTTGTGTTATTAATGTTACTGTAATAACCTATATTATTAATATAAGTGGCTACCATAAGTTATGTTATTAATATTACTGTAATAAACAATATTATTAATATACAGTGGCTACCATTAGTTGTGTTATTAATATTACTGTAATAACGTATATTATTAATATACAGTGGCTACCATTAGTTGTGTTATTAATGTTACTGTAATAACCAATATTATTAATATACAGTTGCTACCATTAGTTGTGTTATTAATGTTACTGTAATAACGGATATTATTAATATACAGTCGCTACCATTAGTTATGTTATGAATATTACTGTTATAAACAATATTATTAATATACAGTGGCTACCATTAGTTGTGTTATTAATGTTACTGTAATAACTTATTTTATTAATATACAGTCGCTACAATTAGTTATGTTATTAATGTTATTGTAATAACGGATATTATTAATATACAGTGGCTACCATTAGTTGTATTATTATTGTTACCGTAATAATGGATAGTATTAATATATAATGGCTACCATTAGTTGTGTTATTAATATTACTGTAATAACCTATATTAATAATATACATAGGCTACCATTAATTGTGTTATTAATGTTACTATAATATCCAATATTAATAATATACAGTGGCTACCATTAGTTGTGTTATTAATGTTACTGTAATAACCTATATTATTAATATAAAGTTGCTACCATTAGTTGTGTTATTAATGTTACTGTAATACATTATATTATTAATATACAGTCGCTACAATTAGTTATATTATTAATGTTACTGTAATAACCTATATTAATAATATACATAGGCTACCATTAATTGTGTTATTAATGTTACTATAATATCCAATATTAATAATATACAGTGGCTACCATTAGTTGTGTTATTAATGTTACTGTAATAACCTATATTATTAATATACAGTTGCTACCTTTAGTTGTGTTATTAATGTTACTGTAATGACTTATATTATTAATATACAGTAGCTACAATTAGTTGTGTTATTAATGTTACTGTAATAACGGATATATTAATATATGTTCGCTACTATTAGATGTGTTATTAATGTCACTGTAATAACCTATATTATTAATATACAGTGGTTATCATTAGTTGTGTTATTAATGTTACTGTAATAATCTATAGTATTAATATATAGTGGCTACCATTAGTTGTGTTATTAATGTTACTGTAATAACCTATATTATTAATATAAGTGGCTACCATTAATTGTGTTATTAATATTACTGTAATAAACAATATTATTAATATACAGTGGCTACCATTAGTTGTGTTATTAATGTTACTGTAATAACGGATATTATTAATATACAGTCGCTACCATTAGTTGTGTTATTAATGTTACTGTAATAACTTATTTTATTAATATACAGTAGCTACAATTAGTTGTGTTATTAATGTTACTGTAATAACCTATATTATTAATATAAATTGGCTACCATTAGTTGTGTTATAAATGTTACTGTAATAACCTATATTATTAATATACAGTATCTTCCATTAATTGTGTTATTAATGTTACAGTAATAACAGATAGTATTAATATACAATTGCTACCATTAGTTGTATTATTAATATTACTGTGATAAAGGATACTATTAATATATAGTGGATACCATTAGTTGTGTTATTAATGTTACTGTAATAATAGATATTATTAATATACAGTGGCTACCATTAGTTGTGTTATTAATGTCACTGTAATAACCTATATTATTAATATACAGTTGCTACCATTAGTTGTGTTATTAATGTTACTGTAATAACTTATTTTATTAATATACAGTCGCTACAATTAGTTATGTTATTAATGTTATTGTAATAACGGATATTATTAATATACAGTCGCTACCATTAGTTGTGTTATTAATTTTACTGTAATAACCTATATTATTAATATAAAGTGGTTACCATCAGTAGTGTTATTAATTTTACTGTAATAACCTATATTATTAATATACAGTGTCTTCCATTAATTGTGTTATTAATGTTACAGTAATAACAGATAGTATTAATATACAATGGCTACCATTAGTTGTGTTATTAATGTTACTGTAATAAAGGATACTATTAATATACAGTGGTTACCATTAATTGTGTTATTAATGTTACTGTAATAACCAATATCATTAATATATAGTGTCTATCATCAGTAGTGTTATTAATGTCACTGTAATTACATATATTATTAATATACAGTGGCTACCATTAGTTGTGTTATTAATGTTACTGTACTAATGGATATTATTAATATACAGTGTCTACCATTAGTTGTGTTATTAATATTACTGTAATAACCTATATTATTAATATACAGTGGTTACCATTAGTTGTGTTAATAATGTCACTGTAATAACATATATTATTAATATACAGTGTATACCATTTGTTGTGTTATTAATATCACTGTAATAACATATATTGTTAATATACAGTAGCTACCATTAGTTGTGTTATTAATGTTACTGTAATAAACAATATTATTAATATACAGTGGCTACCATTAGTTGTGTTATTAATATTACTGTAATAACGTATATTATTAATATACAGTGGCTACCATTAGTTGTGTTATTAATGTTACTGTAATAACCAATATTATTAATATACAGTTGCTACCATTAGTTGTGTTATTAATGTTACTGTAATAACGGATATTATTAATATACAGTCGCTACCATTAGTTATGTTATGAATATTACTGTTATAAACAATATTATTAATATACAGTGGCTACCATTAGTTGTGTTATTAATGTTACTGTAATAACTTATTTTATTAATATACAGTCGCTACAATTAGTTATGTTATTAATGTTATTGTAATAACGGATATTATTAATATACAGTGGCTACCATTGGTTGTATTATTATTGTTACCGTAATAATGGATAGTATTAATATACAATGGCTACCATTAATTGTGTTATTAATATTACTGTAATAACCAATATTATTAATATAAAGTATCTATCATTAGTTGTGTTATTAATGTTACTATACTATCCAATATTAATAATATACAGTGGCTACCATTAGTTGTGTTATTAATGTTACTGTAATAAAGGATACTATTAATATACAGTGGTTACCATTAGTTGTGTTATTAATGTTACTGTAAAAATATATATTATTAATATACAGTGGCTACCATTAGTTTTGTTATTAATGTTACTGTAATAAAGGATACTATTAATATACAGTGGCTACCATTAGTTGTGTTATTAATGTTACTGTAATAATCTATAGTATTAATATATAGAGGCTACCATTAGTTGTGTTATTAATGTTACTGTAATAACCTATATTATTAATATAAGTGGCTACCATTAGTTATGTTATTAATATTACTGTAATAAACAATATTATTAATATACAGTGGCTACCATTTGTTATATTATTAATATTGCTGTAATAAACAATATTATTAATATAGAGTGGCTACCATAAGTTGTGTTATTAATGTTACTGTAATAACCAATAGTATTAATATACAGTAGCTACCATTAGTTGTGTTATTAATGTTACTGTACTAACGGATATTATTAATATACAGTAGCTACCATTAGTTATATTATTAATGTTACTGTAATAACCAATATTATTAATATATAGTTGCTACCATTAGTTGTGTTATTAATGTCACTGTAATAACTTATATTATTAATATACAGTCGATACAATTAGTTGTGTTATTAATGTTACTGTAATAACGGATATTATTAATATACAGTCGCTACCATTAGTTATGTTATTAATATTACTGTTATAAACAATATTATTAATATACAGTGGCTACCATTAGTTGTGTTATTAATATTACTGTAATAACGTATATTATTAATATACAGTGGCTACCATTAGTTGTGTTATTAATGTTACTGTAATAACCAATATTATTAATATACAGTTGCTACCATTAGTTGTGTTATTAATGTTACTGTAATACATTATATTATTAATATACAGTCGCTACAATTAGTTGTGTTATTAATGTTACTGTAATAACGTATATTATTAATATACAGTGGCTACCATTAGTTGTGTTATTAATATTACTGTAATAACGGATATTATTATTATACAGTGGCTACCATTATTTGTGTTATTAATGTTACTGTTATAACCTATATTATTAATATACAGTTGCTACCTTTAGTTGTGTTATTAATGTTACTGTAATGACTTATATTAGTAATATACAGTAGCTA
The DNA here is from genome assembly GCA_964019155.1 of Osedax fenrisi. Classification (NCBI taxonomy): domain Eukaryota; kingdom Metazoa; phylum Annelida; class Polychaeta; order Sabellida; family Siboglinidae; genus Osedax; species Osedax fenrisi. The sequence continues at coordinate 56,750,823 of OZ025243.1, forward strand.
CAATTAGTTGTGTTATTAATGTTACTGTAATAACGGATATTATTAATATACAGTCGCTACCATTAGTTATGTTATTAATATTACTGTTATAAACAATATTATTAATATACAGTGGCTACCATTAGTTGTGATATTAATATTACTGTAATAACGTATATTATTAATATACAGTGGCTACCATTAGTTGTGTTATTAATGTTACTGTAATTACCAATAGTATTAATATATAGTTGCTACCATTAGTTGTGTTATTAATGTCACTTTAATAACGGATATTATTAATATACAGTGGCTACCATTAGTTGTGTTATTAATGTTACTGTAATAACCAATATTATTAATATACAGTTGCTACCATTCGTTGTGTTATTAATGTTACTGTAATAACGGATATTATTAATATAAGTGGCTACCATTAGTTGTGTTATTAATTTTACTGTAATAACCAATATTTGTAATATACAGTAGCTACAATTACTTGTGTTATTAATGTTAATTGAATAACCAATATTATTAATATATGTTCGCTACTATTAGATGTGTTATTAATGTCACTGTAATAACCTATATTATTAATATACAGTGGTTATCATTAGTTGTGTTATTAATGTTACTGTAATAATCTATAGTATTAATATATAGTGGCTACAATTAGTTGTGTTATTAATGTTACTGTAATAACCTATATTATTAATATAAGTGGCTACCATAAGTTATGTTATTAATATTACTGTAATAAACAATATTATTAATATACAGTGGCTACCATTAGTTGTGTTATTAATATTACTGTAATAACGTATATTATTAATATACAGTGGCTACCATTAGTTGTGTTATTAATGTTACTGTAATAACCAATATTATTAATATACAGTTGCTACCATTAGTTGTGTTATTAATGTTACTGTAATAACGGATATTATTAATATACAGTCGCTACCATTAGTTATGTTATGAATATTACTGTTATAAACAATATTATTAATATACAGTGGCTACCATTAGTTGTGTTATTAATGTTACTGTAATAACTTATTTTATTAATATACAGTCGCTACAATTAGTTATGTTATTAATGTTATTGTAATAACGGATATTATTAATATACAGTGGCTACCATTAGTTGTATTATTATTGTTACCGTAATAATGGATAGTATTAATATATAATGGCTACCATTAGTTGTGTTATTAATATTACTGTAATAACCTATATTAATAATATACATAGGCTACCATTAATTGTGTTATTAATGTTACTATAATATCCAATATTAATAATATACAGTGGCTACCATTAGTTGTGTTATTAATGTTACTGTAATAACCTATATTATTAATATAAAGTTGCTACCATTAGTTGTGTTATTAATGTTACTGTAATACATTATATTATTAATATACAGTCGCTACAATTAGTTATATTATTAATGTTACTGTAATAACGTATATTATTAATATACAGTGGCTACCATTAGTTGTGTTATTAATGTTACTGTAATAACCTATATTATTAATATACAGTGGTTATAATTAGTTGTGTTATTAATGTTACTGTAATAATCTATAGTATTAATATATAGTGGCTACCATTAGTTGTGTTATTAATGTTACTGTAATAACCTATATTATTAATATAAGTGGCTACCATTAATTGTGTTATTAATATTACTGTAATAAACAATATTATTAATATACAGTGGCTACCATTAGTTGTGTTATTAATGTTACTGTAATAACGGATATTATTAATATACAGTCGCTACCATTAGTTGTGTTATTAATGTTACTGTAATAACTTATTTTATTAATATACAGTAGCTACAATTAGTTGTGTTATTAATGTTACTGTAATAACCTATATTATTAATATAAATTGGCTACCATTAGTTGTGTTATAAATGTTACTGTAATAACCTATATTATTAATATACAGTATCTTCCATTAATTGTGTTATTAATGTTACAGTAATAACAGATAGTATTAATATACAATTGCTACCATTAGTTGTATTATTAATATTACTGTGATAAAGGATACTATTAATATATAGTGGATACCATTAGTTGTGTTATTAATGTTACTGTAATAATAGATATTATTAATATACAGTGGCTACCATTAGTTGTGTTATTAATGTCACTGTAATAACCTATATTATTAATATACAGTTGCTACCATTAGTTGTGTTATTAATGTTACTGTAATAACTTATTTTATTAATATACAGTCGCTACAATTAGTTATGTTATTAATGTTATTGTAATAACGGATATTATTAATATACAGTCGCTACCATTAGTTGTGTTATTAATTTTACTGTAATAACCTATATTATTAATATAAAGTGGTTACCATCAGTAGTGTTATTAATTTTACTGTAATAACCTATATTATTAATATACAGTGTCTTCCATTAATTGTGTTATTAATGTTACAGTAATAACAGATAGTATTAATATACAATGGCTACCATTAGTTGTGTTATTAATGTTACTGTAATAAAGGATACTATTAATATACAGTGGTTACCATTAATTGTGTTATTAATGTTACTGTAATAACCAATATCATTAATATATAGTGTCTATCATCAGTAGTGTTATTAATGTCACTGTAATTACATATATTATTAATATACAGTGGCTACCATTAGTTGTGTTATTAATGTTACTGTACTAATGGATATTATTAATATACAGTGTCTACCATTAGTTGTGTTATTAATGTTACTGTAATAACCTATATTATTAATATACAGTGGTTACCATTAGTTGTGTTAATAATGTCACTGTAATAACATATATTATTAATATACAGTGTATACCATTTGTTGTGTTATTAATATCACTGTAATAACATATATTATTAATATACAGTGGTTACCATTAATTGTGTTATTAATGTTACTGTAATAACCAATATCATTAATATATAGTGTCTATCATCAGTAGTGTTATTAATGTCACTGTAATTACATATATTATTAATATACAGTGTCTTCCATTAATTGTGTTATTAATGTTACAGTAATAACAGATAGTAATAATATACAATGGCTACCATTAGTTATATTATTAATATTACTGTAATAAAGGATACTATTAATATATAGTGGATACCATTAGTTGTGTTATTAATGTTACTGTAATAACCTATATTATTAATATACAATGGCTACCATTAGTTGTGTTATTAATGTCACTGTAATAATCTATATTATTAATATACTGTGGTTATCATTAGTTGTGTTATTAATGTTACTGTAATAAAGGATATTATTAATATACAGTAGCTACCATTAGTTGTGTTATTAATGTCACTGTAATAACATATATTTTTAATATACAGTAGCTACCATAATTGTGTTATTAATGTTACTGTAATAACATATATTGTTAATATAGAGTGGCTACCATTAATTGTGTTATTAATGTTACTGTAATAACCAATATTAAAAATATACAGTGGCTACAATTAGTTGTATTATTAATGTGATAACGGATATTATTAATATACAGTGGCTACCATTAGTTGTATTATTATTGTTACCGTAATAATGGATAGTATTAATATACAATGGCTACCATTAGTTATGTTATTAATATTACTGTTATAAACAATATTATTAATATACAGTGGCTACCATTAGTTGTGTTATTAATGTTACTGTAATAACCTATATTATTAATATAAACTTGCTACCATTAGTTGTGTTATAAATGTTACTGTAATAATAGATATTATTAATATACAGTGGCTACCATTAGTTGTGTTATTAATGTCACTGTAATAACCTATATTATTAATATACAGTTGCTACCATTAATTGTGTTATTAATGTTACTGTAATAATTTATTTTATTAATATACAGTCGCTACAATTAGTTATGTTATTAATGTTATTGTAATAACGGATATTATTAATATACAGTCGCTACCATTAGTTGTGTTATTAATATTACTGTAATAACCTATATTATTAATATACAGTGGTTACCATTAGTTGTGTTATTAATTTTACTGTAATAACCTATATTATTAATATACAGTGGTTACCATTAGTTGTGTTATTAATGTTACTGTAATAACATATATTGTTAATATACAGTAGCTACCATTAGTTGTGTTAATAATGTTACTGTAATATCCAATATTACAAATATACAGTGGCTACCATTAGTTGTGTTATTAATGTTACTGTAATAACCTATATTATTAATATAAAGTGGTTACCATCAGTTGTGTTATTAATTTCACTGTGATTACATATATTATTAATATACAGTGGATACCATTAGTTGTGTTATTAATGTTACTGTAATAAAGGATACTATTAATATACAGTGGCTACCATTAATTGTGTTATTTATTTTACTGTAATAACCTATATTATTAATATACAGTGGTTACCATTAGTTGTGTTATTAATGTTACTGTAATAACATATATTGTTAATATACAGTAGCTACCATTAGTTGTGTTAATAATGTTACTGTAATATCCAATATTACAAATATACAGTGGCTACCATTAGTTGTGTTATTAATGTTACTGTAATAACCTATATTATTAATATAAAGTGGTTACCATCAGTTGTGTTATTAATTTCACTGTGATTACATATATTATTAATATACAGTGGATACCATTAGTTGTGTTATTAATGTTACTGTAATAAACAATATTATTAATATAGAGTGGCTACCATAAGTTGTGTTATTAATGTTACTGTAATAACCAATAGTATTAATATACAGTAGCTACCATTAGTTGTGTTATTAATGTTACTGTAATAACGGATATTATTAATATACAGTAGCTACCATTAGTTATGTTATTAATGTTACTGTAATAACCAATATTATTAATATATAGTTGCTACCATTAGTTGTGTTATTAATGTCACTGTAATAACTTATATTATTAATATACAGTGTCTTCCATTAATTGTGTTATTAATGTTACAGTAATAACAGATAGTATTAATATACAATGGCTACCATTAGTTGTATTATTAATATTACTGTAATAAAGGATACTATTAATATATAGTGGATACCATTAGTTGTGTTATTAATGTTACTGTAATAACCTATATTATTAATATACAATGGCTACCATTAGTTGTGTTATTAATGTCACTGTAATAATCTATATTATTAATATACTGTGGTTATCATTAGTTGTGTTATTAATGTTACTGTAATAAAGGATATTATTAATATACAGTAGCTACCATAAGTTGTGTTATTAATGTCACTGTAATAACATATATTTTTAATATACAGTAGCTACCATAATTGTGTTATTAATGTTACTGTAATAACCTATATTATTAATATAAAGTGGATACCATTAGTTGTGTTATTAATGTTACTGTAATAAAGGATACTATTAATATACAGTGGCTACCATTAATTGTGTTATTTATTTTACTGTAATAACCTATATTATTAATATACAGTGGTTACCATTAGTTGTGTTATTAATGTTACTGTAATAACATATATTGTTAATATACAGTAGCTACCATTAGTTGTGTTAATAATGTTACTGTAATATCCAATATTACAAATATACAGTGGCTACCATTAGTTGTGTTATTAATGTTACTGTAATAACCTATATTATTAATATAAAGTGGTTACCATCAGTTGTGTTATTAATTTCACTGTGATTACATATATTATTAATATACAGTGGATACCATTAGTTGTGTTATTAATGTTACTGTAATAAACAATATTATTAATATAGAGTGGCTACCATAAGTTGTGTTATTAATGTTACTGTAATAACCAATAGTATTAATATACAGTAGCTACCATTAGTTGTGTTATTAATGTTACTGTAATAACGGATATTATTAATATACAGTAGCTACCATTAGTTATGTTATTAATGTTACTGTAATAACCAATATTATTAATATATAGTTGCTACCATTAGTTGTGTTATTAATGTCACTGTAATAACTTATATTATTAATATACAGTCGATACAATTAGTTGTGTTATTAATGTTACTGTAATAACGGATATTATTAATATACAGTCGCTACCATTAGTTATGTTATTAATATTACTGTTATAAACAATATTATTAATATACAGTGGCTACCATTAGTTGTGTTATTAATATTACTGTAATAACGTATATTATTAATATACAGTGGCTACCATTAGTTGTGTTAGTAATGTTACTGTAATAACCAATATTATTAACATACAGTTGCTACCATTAGTTGTGTTATTAATGTTACTGTAATACATTATATTATTAATATACAGTCGCTACAATTAGTTGTGTTATTAATGTTACTGTAATAACGTATATTATTAATATACAGTCGCTACCATTAGTTATGTTATTAATATTACTGTTATAAACAATATTATTAATATACAGTGGCTACCATTCGTTGTGTTATTAATGTTACTGTAATAACGGATATTATTAATCTACAGTGGCTACCATTAGTTGTGTTATTAATGTTACTGTAATAACGGATATTATTATTATACAGTGGCTACCATTATTTGTGTTATTAATGTTACTGTAATAACCTATATTATTAATATACAGTTGCTACCTTTAGTTGTGTTATTAATGTTACTGTAATGACTTATATTAGTAATATACAGTAGCTACAATTAGTTGTGTTATTAATGTTACTGTAATAACGGATATTATTAATATACAGTCGCTACCATTAGTTATGTTATTAATATTACTGTTATAAACAATATTATTAATATACAGTGGCTACCATTAGTTGTGTTATTAATATTACTGTAATAACGTATATTATTAATATACAGTGGCTACCATTAGTTGTGTTATTAATGTTACTGTAATTACCAATAGTATTAATATATAGTTGCTACCATTAGTTGTGTTATTAATGTCACTTTAATAACGGATATTATTAATATACAGTGGCTACCATTAGTTGTGTTATTAATGTTACTGTAATAACCAATATTATTAATATACAGTTGCTACCATTCGTTGTGTTATTAATGTTACTGTAATAACCTATATTATTAATATACAGTGGTTATCATTAGTTGTGTTATTAATGTTACTGTAATAATCTATAGTATTAATATATAGTGGCTACAATTAGTTGTGTTATTAATATTACTGTAATAACGTATATTATTAATATACAGTGGCTACCATTAGTTGTGTTATTAATGTTACTGTAATAACCAATATTATTAATATACAGTTGCTACCATTAGTTGTGTTATTAATGTTACTGTAATAACGGATATTATTAATATACAGTCGCTACCATTAGTTATGTTATGAATATTACTGTTATAAACAATATTATTAATATACAGTGGCTACCATTAGTTGTGTTATTAATGTTACTGTAATAACTTATTTTATTAATATACAGTCGCTACAATTAGTTATGTTATTAATGTTATTGTAATAACGGATATTATTAATATACAGTGGCTACCATTAGTTGTATTATTATTGTTACCGTAATAATGGATAGTATTAATATATAATGGCTACCATTAGTTGTGTTATTAATATTACTGTAATAACCAATATTATTAATATAAAGTATCTATCATTAGTTGAGTTATTAATGTTACTATACTATCCAATATTAATAATATACAGTGGCTACCATTAGTTGTGTTATTAATGTTACTGTAATAACCTATATTAATAATATACATAGGCTACCATTAATTGTGTTATTAATGTTACTATAATATCCAATATTAATAATATACAGTGGCTACCATTAGTTGTGTTATTAATGTTACTGTAATAACCTATATTATTAATATAAAGTTGCTACCATTAGTTGTGTTATTAATGTTACTGTAATACATTATATTATTAATATACAGTCGCTACAATTAGTTGTATTATTAATGTTACTGTAATAACGTATATTATTAATATACAGTGGCTACCATTAGTTGTGTTATTAATGTTACTGTAATAACCTATATTAATAATATACATAGGCTACCATTAATTGTGTTATTAATGTTACTATAATATCCAATATTAATAATATACAGTGGCTTCCATTAGTTGTGTTATTAATGTTACTGTAATAACCTATATTATTAATATACAGTTGCTACCTTTAGTTGTGTTATTAATGTTACTGTAATGACTTATATTATTAATATACAGTAGCTACAATTAGTTGTGTTATTAATGTTACTGTAATAACGGATATATTAATATATGTTCGCTACTATTAGATGTGTTATTAATGTCACTGTAATAACCTATATTATTAATATACAGTGGTTATAATTAGTTGTGTTATTAATGTTACTGTAATAATCTATAGTATTAATATATAGTGGCTACCATTAGTTGTGTTATTAATGTTACTGTAATAACCTATATTATTAATATAAGTGGCTACCATAAGTTATGTTATTAATATTACTGTAATAAACAATATTATTAATATACAGTGGCTACCATTAGTTGTGTTATTAATGTTACTGTAATAACGGATATTATTAATATACAGTCGCTACCATTAGTTGTGTTATTAATGTTACTGTAATAACTTATTTTATTAATATACAGTAGCTACAATTAGTTGTGTTATTAATGTTACTGTAATAACCTATATTATTAATATAAATTGGCTACCATTAGTTGTGTTATAAATGTTACTGTAATAACCTATATTATTAATATACAGTATCTTCCATTAATTATATATTATTAGTTGAGTTATTAATGTTACTATACTATCCAATATTAATAATATACAGTGGCTACCATTAGTTGAGTTATTAATGTTACTATACTATCCAATATTAATAATATACAGTGGCTACCATTAGTTGTGTTATTAATGTTACTGTAATAACCTATATTAATAATATACATAGGCTACCATTAATTGTGTTATTAATGTTACTATAATATCCAATATTAATAATATACAGTGGCTACCATTAGTTGTGTTATTAATGTTACTGTAATAACCTATATTATTAATATACAGTTGCTACCATTAGTTGTGTTATTAATGTTACTGTAATACATTATATTATTAATATACAGTCGCTACAATTAGTTGTATTATTAATGTTACTGTAATAACGTATATTATTAATATACAGTGGCTACCATTAGTTGTGTTATTAATATTACTGTAATAACGGATATTATTATTATACAGTGGCTACCATTATTTGTGTTATTAATGTTACTGTAATAACCTATATTATTAATATACAGTTGCTACCTTTAGTTGTGTTATTAATGTTACTGTAATGACTTATATTATTAATATACAGTAGCTACAATTAGTTGTGTTATTAATGTTACTGTAATAACGGATATATTAATATATGTTCGCTACTATTAGATGTGTTATTAATGTCACTGTAATAACCTATATTATTAATATACAGTGATTATCATTAGTTGTGTTATTAATGTTACTGTAATAATCTATAGTATTAATATATAGTGGCTACCATTAGTTGTGTTATTAATGTTACTGTAATAACCTATATTATTAATATAAGTGGCTACCATTAATTGTGTTATTTATTTTACTGTAATAACCTATATTATTAATATACAGTGGTTACCATTAGTTGTGTTATTAATGTTACTGTAATAACATATATTGTTAATATACAGTAGCTACCATTAGTTGTGTTAATAATGTTACTGTAATATCCAATATTACAAATATACAGTGGCTACCATTAGTTGTGTTATTAATGTTACTGTAATAACCTATATTATTAATATAAAGTGGTTACCATCAGTTGTGTTATTAATTTCACTGTGATTACATATATTATTAATATACAGTGGATACCATTAGTTGTGTTATTAATGTTACTGTAATAAACAATATTATTAATATAGAGTGGCTACCATAAGTTGTGTTATTAATGTTACTGTAATAACCAATAGTATTAATATACAGTAGCTACCATTAGTTGTGTTATTAATGTTACTGTAATAACGGATATTATTAATATACAGTAGCTACCATTAGTTATGTTATTAATGTTACTGTAATAACCAATATTATTAATATATAGTTGCTACCATTAGTTGTGTTATTAATGTCACTGTAATAACTTATATTATTAATATACAGTGTTTTCCATTAATTGTGTTATTAATGTTACAGTAATAACAGATAGTATTAATATACAATGGCTACCATTAGTTGTATTATTAATATTACTGTAATAAAGGATACTATTAATATATAGTGGATACCATTAGTTGTGTTATTAATGTTACTGTAATAACCTATATTATTAATATACAATGGCTACCATTAGTTGTGTTATTAATGTCACTGTAATAATCTATATTATTAATATACTGTGGTTATCATTAGTTGTGTTATTAATGTTACTGTAATAAAGGATATTATTAATATACAGTAGCTACCATAAGTTGTGTTATTAATGTCACTGTAATAACATATATTTTTAATATACAGTAGCTACCATAATTGTGTTATTAATGTTACTGTAATAACATATATTGTTAATATAGAGTGGCTACCATTAATTGTGTTATTAATGTTACTGTAATAACCAATTTTAAAAATATTCAGTGGCTACTATTAGTTGTATTATTAATGTGATAACGTATATTATTAATATACAGTGGCTACCATTAGTTGTATTATTATTGTTACCGTAATAATGGATAGTATTAATATACAATGGCTACCATTAGTTGTGTTATTAATATTACTGTAATAACCAATATTATTAATATAAAGTATCTATCATTAGTTGTGTTATTAATGTTACTATACTATCCAATATTAATAATATACAGTGGATACCATTAGTTGTGTTATTAATGTTACTGTAATAAAGGATACTATTAATATACAGTGGTTACCATTAGTTGTGTTATTAATGTTACTGTAAAAATATATATTATTAATATACAGTGGCTACCATTAGTTTTGTTATTAATTTTACTTAATAAAGGATACTATTAATATACAGTGGCTACCATTAGTTGTGTTATTAATGTTACTGTAATAACCTATATTAATAATATACATAGGCTACCATTAATTGTGTTATTAATGTTACTATAATATCCAATATTAATAATATACAGTGGCTACCATTAGTTGTGTTATTAATGTTACTGTAATAACCTATATTATTAATATACAGTGGTTACCATTAGTGGTGTTATTAATGTCACTGTAATAACATATTTATTAATATATAGTAGATACCATTTGTTGTGTTATTAATATCACTGTAATAACATATATTATTAATATACAGTGGTTAACATTATTTGTGTTATTAATGTTACTATAATAACAGATATTATTAATATACAGTCGCTACCATTAGTTGTGTTATTAATATTACTGTAATAACATATATTGTTAATATACAGTAGCTACCATTAGTTGTGTTATTAATGTTACTGTAATATCCAATATTAATAATATAAAGTGTCTACCATTAGTTGTGTTATTAATTTTACTGTAATAACCTATATTATTAATATACAGTGTCTTCCATTAATTGTGTTATTAATGTTACAGTAATAACAGATAGTAATAATATACAATGGCTACCATTAGTTATATTATTAATATTACTGTAATAAAGGATACTATTAATATATAGTGGATACCATTAGTTGTGTTATTAATGTTACTGTAATAACCTATATTATTAATATACAATGGCTACCATTAGTTGTGTTATTAATGTCACTGTAATAATCTATATTATTAATATACTGTGGTTATCATTAGTTGTGTTATTAATGTTACTGTAATAAAGGATATTATTAATATACAGTAGCTACCATTAGTTGTGTTATTAATGTCACTGTAATAACATATATTTTTAATATACAGTAGCTACCATAATTGTGTTATTAATGTTACTGTAATAACATATATTGTTAATATAGAGTGGCTACCATTAATTGTGTTATTAATGTTACTGTAATAACCAATATTAAAAATATACAGTGGCTACTATTAGTTGTATTATTAATGTGATAACGGATATTATTAATATACAGTGGCTACCATTAGTTGTATTATTATTGTTACCGTAATAATGTATAGTATTAATATACAATGGCTACCATTAGTTATGTTATTAATATTACTGTTATAAACAATATTATTAATATACAGTGGCTACCATTAGTTGTGTTATTAATGTTACTGTAATAACCTATATTATTAATATAAACTTGCTACCATTAGTTGTGTTATAAATGTTACTGTAATAATAGATATTATTAATATACAGTGGCTACCATTAGTTGTGTTATTAATGTCACTGTAATAACCTATATTATTAATATACAGTTGCTACCATTAATTGTGTTATTAATGTTACTGTAATAATTTATTTTATTAATATACAGTCGCTACAATTAGTTATGTTATTAATGTTATTGTAATAACGGATATTATTAATATACAGTCGCTACCATTAGTTGTGTTATTAATATTACTGTAATAACCTATATTATTAATATACAGTGGTTACCATTAGTTGTGTTATTAATGTTACTGTAATAACCTATATTATTAATATACAGTGGTTACCATTAGTTGTGTTATTAATGTTACTGTAATAACATATATTGTTAATATACAGTAGCTACCATTAGTTGTGTTAATAATGTTACTGTAATATCCAATATTACAAATATACAGTGGCTACCATTAGTTGTGTTATTAATGTTACTGTAATAACCTATATTATTAATATAAAGTGGTTACCATCAGTTGTGTTATTAATTTCACTGTGATTACATATATTATTAATATACAGTGGATACCATTAGTTGTGTTATTAATGTTACTGTAATAAAGGATACTATTAATATACAGTGGCTACCATTAATTGTGTTATTAATGTTACTGTAATAACCTATATTATTAATATACAGTGGTTATCATTAGTTGTGTTATTAATGTTACTGTAATAATCTATAGTATTAATATATAGTGGCTACAATTAGTTGTGTTATTAATGTTACTGTAATAATCTATATTATTAATATAAGTGGCTACCATAAGTTATGTTATTAATATTACTGTAATAAACAATATTATTAATATACAGTGGCTACCATTAGTTGTGTTATTAATATTACTGTAATAACGTATATTATTAATATACAGTGGCTACCATTAGTTGTGTTATTAATGTTACTGTAATAACCAATATTATTAATATACAGTTGCTACCATTAGTTGTGTTATTAATGTTACTGTAATAACGGATATTATTAATATACAGTCGCTACCATTAGTTATGTTATGAATATTACTGTTATAAACAATATTATTAATATACAGTGGCTACCATTAGTTGTGTTATTAATGTTACTGTAATAACTTATTTTATTAATATACAGTCGCTACAATTAGTTATGTTATTAATGTTATTGTAATAACGGATATTATTAATATACAGTGGCTACCATTAGTTGTATTATTATTGTTACCGTAATAATGGATAGTATTAATATACAATGGCTACCATTAGTTGTGTTATTAATATTACTGTAATAATCAATATTATTAATATAAAGTATCTATCATTAGTTGTGTTATTAATGTTACTATACTATCCAATATTAATAATATACAGTGGATACCATTAGTTGTGTTATTAATGTTACTGTAATAAAGGATACTATTAATATACAGTGGTTACCATTAGTTGTGTTATTAATGTTACTGTAAAAATATATATTATTAATATACAGTGGCTACCATTAGTTTTGTTATTAATGTTACTTAATAAAGGATACTATTAATATACAGTGGCTACCATTAGTTGTGTTATTAATGTTACTGTAATAACCTATATTAATAATATACATAGGCTACCATTAATTGTGTTATTAATGTTACTATAATATCCAATATTAATAATATACAGTGGCTACCATTAGTTGTGTTATTAATGTTACTGTAATAACCTATATTATTAATATACAGTGGTTACCATTAGTGGTGTTATTAATGTCACTGTAATAACATATTTATTAATATATAGTAGATACCATTAGTTGTGTTATTAATGTTACTGTAATAACCAATATTATTAATATACAGTTGCTACCGTTAGTTGTTTTATTAATGTCACTGTAATAACGGATATTATTAATATACAGTGGCTACCATTAGTTGTGTTATTAATGTTACTGTAATAACCAATATTTGTAATATACAGTGGCTACCATTAGTTGTTTTATTAATGTTACTGTAATAATAGATATTATTAATATACAATTGCTACCATTAGTTATGTTATTAATGTTACTGTAATAACTTATATAATTAAAATACAGTGGATACCATTAGTTGTGTTATTATTGTTACTGTAATAATCTATATTATTAATATATAGTGGCTACCATTAGTTGTGTTATTAATGTCACTGTAATAACCTATATTATTAATATACAGTGGCTACCATTAGTTATTTTATTAATGTTACTGTAATAACCAATAGTATTAATATACAGTGGCTACCAAAAGTTGTGTTATTAATGTTACTGTAATAACCTATATTATTAATATACAGTTGCTACCATTAGTTATGTTATTAATATTACTGTTATAAATAATATTATTAATATACAGTGGCTACCATTAGTTGTGTTATTAATGTCACTGTAATAACCTATATTATTAATATACAGTTGCTACCATTAGTTGTGTTATTAGTGTCACTGTAATAACGGATATTATTAATATACAGTGGCTACCATTAGTTGTGTTATTAATGTCACTGTAATAACGGATATTATTAATATACAGTGGCTACCATTAGTTGTGTTATTAATATTACTGTAATAACCAATATTATTAATATACAGTGGTTACCATTAGTTGTGTTATTAATGTTACTGTAATAACGGATATTATTAATCTACAGTGGCTACCATTAGTTGTGTTATTAATGTTACTGTAATAACGGATATTATTAATATACAGTAGCTACAATTACTTGTGTTATTAATGTTACTGTAATAACCAATAGTATTAATATATGGTCGCTACTATTAGATGTGTTATTAATGTCACTGTAATAACCTATATTATTAATATACAGTGGTTATCATTAGTTGTGTTATTAATGTTACTGTAATAATCTATAGTATTAATATATAGAGGCTACCATTAGTTGTGTTATTAATGTTACTGTAATAACCTATATTATTAATATAAGTGGCTACCATTAGTTATGTTATTAATGTTACTGTAATAACGGATATTATTAATATACAGTAGCTACAATTACTTGTGTTATTAATGTTACTGTAATAACCAATAGTATTAATATATGGTCGCTACTATTAGATGTGTTATTAATGTCACTGTAATAACCTATATTATTAATATACAGTGGTTATCATTAGTTGTGTTATTAATGTTACTGTAATAATCTATAGTATTAATATATAGAGGCTACCATTAGTTGTGTTATTAATGTTACTGTAATAACCTATATTATTAATATAAGTGGCTACCATTAGTTATGTTATTAATATTACTGTAATAAACAATATTATTAATATACAGTGGCTACCATTTGTTATTTTATTAATGTTACTGTAATAACCAATAGTATTAATATACAGTGGCTACCATAAGTTGTGTTATTAATGTTACTGTAATAACCTATATTATTAATATACAGTCGATACAATTAGTTGTGTTATTAATGTTACTGTAATAACGGATATTATTAATATACAGTCGCTACCATTAGTTATGTTATTAATATTACTGTTATAAACAATATTATTAATATACAGTGGCTACCATTAGTTGTGTTATTAATATTACTGTAATAACGTATATTATTAATATACAGTGGCTACCATTAGTTGTGTTATTAATGTTACTGTAATAACCAATATTATTAATATACAGTTGCTACCATTAGTTGTGTTATTAATGTTACTGTAATACATTATATTATTAATATACAGTCGCTACAATTAGTTGTGTTATTAATGTTACTGTAATAACGTATATTATTAATATACAGTGGCTACCATTAGTTGTGTTATTAATATTACTGTAATAACGGATATTATTATTATACAGTGGCTACCATTATTTGTGTTATTAATGTCACTGTAATAACTTATATTATTAATATACAGTCGATACAATTAGTTGTGTTATTAATGTTACTGTAATAACCTATATTATTAATATACAGTTGCTACCTTTAGTTGTGTTATTAATGTTACTGTAATGACTTATATTAGTAATATACAGTAGCTACCATTAGTTATGTTATTAATGTTACTGTAATAACCAATATTATTAATATATAGTTGCTACCATTAGTTTTGTTATTAATGTCACTGTAATAACTTATATTATTAATATACAGTCGATACAATTAGTTGTGTTATTAATGTTACTGTAATAACAGATATTATTAATATACAGTCGCTACCATTAGTTATGTTATTAATATTACTGTTATAAACAATATTATTAATATACAGTGGCTACCATTAGTTGTGTTATTAATATTACTGTAATAACGTATATTATTAATATACAGTGGCTACCATTAGTTGTGTTATTAATGTTACTGTAATAACCAATATTATTAATATACAGTTGCTACCATTAGTTGTGTTATTAATGTTACTGTAATACATTATATTATTAATATACAGTCGCTACAATTAGTTGTGTTATTAATGTTACTGTAATAACGTATATTATTAATATACAGTGGCTACCATTAGTTGTGTTATTAATATTACTGTAATAACGGATATTATTATTATACAGTGGCTACCATTATTTGTGTTATTAATGTTACTGTAATAACCTATATTATTAATATACAGTTGCTACCTTTAGTTGTGTTATTAATGTTACTGTAATGACTTATATTAGTAATATACAGTAGCTACAATTTGTTGTGTTATTAATGTTACTGTAATAACGGATATTATTAATATACAGTCGCTACCATTAGTTATGTTATTAATATTACTGTTATAAACAATATTATTAATATACAGTGGCTACCATTCGTTGTGTTATTAATGTTACTGTAATAACGGATATTATTAATCTACAGTGGCTACCATTAGTTGTGTTATTAATGTTACTGTAATAACGGATATTATTAATATAAGTGGCTACCATTAGTTGTGTTATTAATTTTACTGTAATAACCAATATTTGTAATATACAGTAGCTACAATTACTTGTGTTATTAATGTTAATTGAATAACCAATAGTATTAATATATGTTCGCTACTATTAGATGTGTTATTAATGTCACTGTAATAACCTATATTATTAATATACAGTGGTTATCATTAGTTGTGTTATTAATGTCACTGTAATAACCTATATTATTAATATACAGTGGCTACCATTAGTTGTTTTATTAATGTTACTGTAATAACCAATAGTATTAATATACAGTGGCTACCAAAAGTTGTGTTATTAATGTTACTGTAATAACCTATATTATTAATATACAGTTGCTACCATTAGTTATGTTATTAATATTACTGTTATAAATAATATTATTAATATACAGTGGCTACCATTAGTTGTGTTATTAATGTCACTGTAATAACCTATATTATTAATATACAGTTGCTACCATTAGTTGTGTTATTAGTGTCACTGTAATAACGGATATTATTAATATACAGTGGCTACCATTAGTTGTGTTATTAATGTCACTGTAATAACGGATATTATTAATATACAGTGGCTACCATTAGTTGTGTTATTAATATTACTGTAATAACCAATATTATTAATATACAGTGGTTACCATTAGTTGTGTTATTAATGTTACTGTAATAACGGATATTATTAATCTACAGTGGCTACCATTAGTTGTGTTATTAATGTTACTGTAATAACGGATATTATTAATATACAGTAGCTACAATTACTTGTGTTATTAATGTTACTGTAATAACCAATAGTATTAATATATGGTCGCTACTATTAGATGTGTTATTAATGTCACTGTAATAACCTATATTATTAATATACAGTGGTTATCATTAGTTGTGTTATTAATGTTACTGTAATAATCTATAGTATTAATATATAGAGGCTACCATTAGTTGTGTTATTAATGTTACTGTAATAACCTATATTATTAATATAAGTGGCTACCATTAGTTATGTTATTAATATTACTGTAATAAACAATATTATTAATATACAGTGGCTACCATTTGTTATTTTATTAATGTTACTGTAATAACCAATAGTATTAATATACAGTGGCTACCATAAGTTGTGTTATTAATGTTACTGTAATAACCTATATTATTAATATACAGTCGATACAATTAGTTGTGTTATTAATGTTACTGTAATAACGGATATTATTAATATACAGTCGCTACCATTAGTTATGTTATTAATATTACTGTTATAAACAATATTATTAATATACAGTGGCTACCATTAGTTGTGTTATTAATATTACTGTAATAACGTATATTATTAATATACAGTGGCTACCATTAGTTGTGTTATTAATGTTACTGTAATAACCAATATTATTAATATACAGTTGCTACCATTAGTTGTGTTATTAATGTTACTGTAATACATTATATTATTAATATACAGTCGCTACAATTAGTTGTGTTATTAATGTTACTGTAATAACGTATATTATTAATATACAGTGGCTACCATTAGTTGTGTTATTAATATTACTGTAATAACGGATATTATTATTATACAGTGGCTACCATTATTTGTGTTATTAATGTCACTGTACTAACTTATATTATTAATATACAGTCGATACAATTAGTTGTGTTATTAATGTTACTGTAATAACCTATATTATTAATATACAGTTGCTACCTTTAGTTGTGTTATTAATGTTACTGTAATGACTTATATTAGTAATATACAGTAGCTACCATTAGTTATGTTATTAATGTTACTGTAATAACCAATATTATTAATATATAGTTGCTACCATTAGTTTTGTTATTAATGTCACTGTAATAACTTATATTATTAATATACAGTCGATACAATTAGTTGTGTTATTAATGTTACTGTAATAACAGATATTATTAATATACAGTCGCTACCATTAGTTATGTTATTAATATTACTGTTATAAACAATATTATTAATATACAGTGGCTACCATTAGTTGTGTTATTAATATTACTGTAATAACGTATATTATTAATATACAGTGGCTACCATTAGTTGTGTTATTAATGTTACTGTAATAACCAATATTATTAATATACAGTTGCTACCATTAGTTGTGTTATTAATGTTACTGTAATACATTATATTATTAATATACAGTCGCTACAATTAGTTGTGTTATTAATGTTACTGTAATAACGTATATTATTAATATACAGTGGCTACCATTAGTTGTGTTATTAATATTACTGTAATAACGGATATTATTATTATACAGTGGCTACCATTATTTGTGTTATTAATGTTACTGTAATAACCTATATTATTAATATACAGTTGCTACCTTTAGTTGTGTTATTAATGTTACTGTAATGACTTATATTAGTAATATACAGTAGCTACAATTTGTTGTGTTATTAATGTTACTGTAATAACGGATATTATTAATATACAGTCGCTACCATTAGTTATGTTATTAATATTACTGTTATAAACAATATTATTAATATACAGTGGCTACCATTAGTTGTGTTATTAATATTACTGTAATAACGTATATTATTAATATACAGTGGCTACCATTAGTTGTGTTATTAATGTTACTGTAATAACCAATAGTATTAATATATAGTTGCTACCATTAGTTGTGTTATTAATGTCACTTTAATAACGGATATTATTAATATACAGTGGCTACCATTAGTTGTGTTATTAATGTTACTGTAATAACCAATATTATTAATATACAGTTGCTACCATTCGTTGTGTTATTAATGTTACTGTAATAACGGATATTATTAATCTACAGTGGCTACCATTAGTTGTGTTATTAATGTTACTGTAATAACGGATATTATTAATATAAGTGGCTACTATTAGTTGTGTTATTAATTTTACTGTAATAACCAATATTTGTAATATACAGTAGCTACAATTACTTGTGTTATTAATGTTAATTGAATAACCAATAGTATTAATATATGTTCGCTACTATTAGATATGTTATTAATGTCACTGTAATAACCTATATTATTAATATACAGTGGTTATCATTAGTTGTGTTATTAATGTTACTGTAATAATCTATAGTATTAATATATAGTGGCTACAATTAGTTGTGTTATTAATGTTACTGTAATAACCTATATTATTAATATAAGTGGCTACCATAAGTTATGTTATTAATATTACTGTAATAAACAATATTATTAATATACAGTGGCTACCATTAGTTGTGTTATTAATATTACTGTAATAACGTATATTATTAATATACAGTGGCTACCATTAGTTGTGTTATTAATGTTACTGTAATAACCAATATTATTAATATACAGTTGCTACCATTAGTTGTGTTATTAATGTTACTGTAATAACGGATATTATTAATATACAGTCGCTACCATTAGTTATGTTATGAATATTACTGTTATAAACAATATTATTAATATACAGTGGCTACCATTAGTTGTGTTATTAATGTTACTGTAATAACCTATATTATTAATATAAAATTGCTACCATTAGTTGTGTTATTAATGTTACTGTAATAACCTATATTATTAATATAAATTGGCTACCATTAGTTGTGTTATAAATGTTACTGTAATAATAGATATTATTAATATACAGTGGCTACCATTAGTTGTGTTATTAATGTCACTGTAATAACCTATATTATTAATATACAGTTGCTACCATTAGTTGTGTTATTAATGTTACTGTAATAACTTATTTTATTAATATACAGTCGCTACAATTAGTTATGTTATTAATGTTATTGTAATAACGGATATTATTAATATACAGTGGCTACCATTAGTTGTATTATTATTGTTACCGTAATAATGGATAGTACTAATATACAATGGCTACCATTAGTTTTGTTATTAATATTACTGTAATAACCAATATTATTAATATAAAGTATCTATCATTAGTTGTGTTATTAATATTACTGTAATAACCAATATTATTAATATACAGTGGTTACCATTAGTTGTGTTATTAATGTTACTGTAATAAAGGATACTATTAATATACAGTGGTTACCATTAGTTGTGTTATTAATGTTACTGTAAAAATATATATTATTAATATACAGTGGCTACCATTAGTTTTGTTATTAATGTTACTGTAATAAAGGATACTATTAATATACAGTGGCTACCATTAGTTGTGTTATTAATGTTACTGTAATAACCTATATTAATAATATACATAGGCTACCATTAATTGTGTTATTAATGTTACTATAATATCCAATATTAATAATATACAGTGGCTACCATTAGTTGTGTTATTAATGTTACTGTAATAACCTATATTATTAATATACAGTGGTTACCATTAGTGGTGTTATTAATGTCACTGTAATAACATATTTATTAATATACAGTAGATACCACTAGTTGTGTTATTAATGTTACTGTAATAACCAATATTTGTAATATACAGTGGCTACCATTAGTTGTTTTATTAATGTTAATGTAATAATAGATATTATTAATATACAATTGCTACCATTAGTTATGTTATTAATGTTACTGTAATAACTTATATAATTAAAATACAGTGGATACCATTAGTTGTGTTATTATTGTTACTGTAATAATCTATATTATTAATATATAGTGGCTACCATTAGTTGTGTTATTAATGTCACTGTAATAACCTATATTATTAATATACAGTGGCTACCATTAGTTGTTTTATTAATATTACTGTAATAACTAATAGTATTAATATACAGTGGCTACCAAAAGTTGTGTTATTAATGTTACTGTAATAACCCATATTATTAATATACAGTTGCTACCATTAGTTATGTTATTAATATTACTGTTATAAATAATATTATTAATATACAGTGGCTACTATTAGTTGTGTTATTAATGTCACTGTAATAACCTATATTATTAATATACAGTTGCTACCATTAGTTGTGTTATTAGTGTCACTGTAATAACGGATATTATTAATATACAGTGGCTACCATTAGTTGTGTTATTAATGTCACTGTAATAACGGATATTATTAATATACAGTGGCTACCATTAGTTGTGTTATTAATATTACTGTAATAACCAATATTATTAATATACAGTGGTTACCATTAGTTGTGTTATTAATGTTACTGTAATAACGGATATTATTAATCTACAGTGGCTACCATTAGTTGTGTTATTAATGTTACTTTAATAACGGATATTATTAATATACAGTAGCTACAATTACTTGAGTTATTAATGTTACTGTAATATACAATAGTATTAATATATGGTCGCTACTATTAGATGTGTTATTAATGTCACTGTAATAACCTATATTATTAATATACAGTGGTTATCATTAGTTGTGTTATTAATGTTACTGTAATAATCTATAGTATTAATATATAGAGGCTACCATAAGTTGTGTTATTAATGTTACTGTAATAACCTATATTATTAATATAAGTGGCTACCATTAGTTATGTTATTAATATTACTGTAATAAACAATATTATTAATATACAGTGGCTACCATTTGTTATTTTATTAATGTTACTGTAATAACCAATAGTATTAATATGCAGTGGCTACCATAAGTTGTGTTATTAATGTTACTGTAATAACCTATATTATTAATATACAGTTGCTACCATTAGTTATATTATTAATATTGCTGTAATAAACAATATTATTAATATAGAGTAGCTACCATAAGTTGTGTTATTAATGTTACTGTAATAACCAATAGTATTAATATACAGTAGCTACCATTAGTTGTGTTATTAATGTTACTGTAATAACGGATATTATTAATATACAGTAGCTACCATTAGTTATGTTATTAATGTTACTGTAATAACCAATATTATTAATATACAGTTGCTACCATTAGTTGTGTTATTAATGTCACTGTAATAACTTATATTATTAATATACAGTCGATACAATTAGTTGTGTTATTAATGTTACTGTAATAACGGATATTATTAATATACAGTCGCTACCATTAGTTATGTTATTAATATTACTGTTATAAACAATATTATTAATATACAGTGGCTACCATTAGTTGTGTTATTAATATTACTGTAATAACATATATTATTAATATACAGTGGCTACCATTAGTTGTGTTATTAATGTCACTGTAATAACCTATATTATTAATATACAGTCGCTACCATTAGTTGTGTTATTAATGTTACTGTAATAACGTATATTATTAATATACAGTGGCTACCATTAGTTGTGTTATTAATGTTACTGTAATAACCAATATTATTAATATACAGTTGCTACCATTAGTTGTGTTATTAATGTTACTGTAATACATTATATTATTAATATACAGTCGCTACAATTAGTTGTGTTATTAATGTTACTGTAATAACGTATATTATTAATATACAGTGGCTACCATTAGTTGTGTTATTAATATTACTGTAATAACGGATATTATTATTATACAGTGGCTACCATTATTTGTGTTATTAATGTTACTGTAATAACCTATATTATTAATATACAGTTGCTACCTTTAGTTGTGTTATTAATGTTACTGTAATGACTTATATTAGTAATATACAGTAGCTACAATTAGTTGTGTTATTAATGTTACTGTAATAACGGATATTATTAATATACAGTCGCTACCATTAGTTATGTTATTAATATTACTGTTATAAACAATATTATTAATATACAGTGGCTACCATTAGTTGTGTTATTAATATTACTGTAATAACGTATATTATTAATATACAGTGGCTACCATTAGTTGTGTTA
Organism: Osedax fenrisi; assembly: GCA_964019155.1. Taxonomy (NCBI): domain Eukaryota; kingdom Metazoa; phylum Annelida; class Polychaeta; order Sabellida; family Siboglinidae; genus Osedax; species Osedax fenrisi. The sequence continues at coordinate 56,774,823 of OZ025243.1, forward strand.
TTAATGTTACTGTAATAACCAATAGTATTAATATATAGTTGCTACCACTAGTTGTGTTATTAATGTCACTTTAATAACGGATATTATTAATATACAGTGGCTACCATTAGTTGTGTTATTAATGTTACTGTAATAACCAATATTATTAATATACAGTTGCTACCATTAGTTGTGTTATTAATGTCACTGTAATAACGGATATTATTAATATACAGTGGCTACAATTAGTTGTGTTATTAATGTTACTGTAATAACCGATATTTGTAATATACAGTTGCTACCATTAGTTGTTTTATTAATGTTACTGTAATAATAGATATTATTAATATATAGTCGCTACCATTAGTTATGTTATTAATATTACTGTTATAAACAATATTATTAATATACAGTGGCTACCATTAGTTGTGATATTAATGTTACTGTAATGACTTATATTATTAATATACAGTCGCTACAATTAGTTGTGTTATTAATGTTACTGTAATAACGGATATTATTAATATACAGTCGCTACCATTAGTTATGATATTAATATTACTGTTATAAACAATATTATTAATATACAGTGGCTACCATTAGTTGTGTTATTAATATTACTGTAATAACGTATATTATTAATATACAGTGGCTACCATTAGTTGTGTTATTAATGTTACTGTAATAACCAATATTATTAATATACAGTTGCTACCATTAGTTGTGTTATTAATATTACTGAAATAATGGATATTATTAATATACAGTGCCTACCATTCGTTGTGTTATTAATGTTACTGTAATAACGGATATTATTAATCTACAGTGGCTACCATTAGTTGTGTTATTAATGTTACTGTAATAACGGATATTATTAATATAAGTGGCTACCATTAGTTGTGTTATTAATGTTACTGTAATAACCAATATTTGTAATATACAGTAGCTACAATTACTTGTGTTATTAATATTACTGTAATAACTAATAGTATTAATATACAGTGGCTACCAAAAGTTGTGTTATTAATGTTACTGTAATAACCCATATTATTAATATACAGTTGCTACCATTAGTTATGTTATTAATATTACTGTTATAAATAATATTATTAATATACAGTGGCTACTATTAGTTGTGTTATTAATGTCACTGTAATAACCTATATTATTAATATACAGTTGCTACCATTAGTTGTGTTATTAGTGTCACTGTAATAACGGATATTATTAATATACAGTGGCTACCATTAGTTGTGTTATTAATGTCACTGTAATAACGGATATTATTAATATACAGTGGCTACCATTAGTTGTGTTATTAATATTACTGTAATAACCAATATTATTAATATACAGTGGTTACCATTAGTTGTGTTATTAATGTTACTGTAATAACGGATATTATTAATCTACAGTGGCTACCATTAGTTGTGTTATTAATGTGACTTTAATAACGGATATTATTAATATACAGTAGCTACAATTACTTGAGTTATTAATGTTACTGTAATATACAATAGTATTAATATATGGTCGCTACTATTAGATGTGTTATTAATGTCACTGTAATAACCTATATTATTAATATACAGTGGTTATCATTAGTTGTGTTATTAATGTTACTGTAATAATCTATAGTATTAATATATAGAGGCTACCATAAGTTGTGTTATTAATGTTACTGTAATAACCTATATTATTAATATAAGTGGCTACCATTAGTTATGTTATTAATATTACTGTAATAAACAATATTATTAATATACAGTGGCTACCATTTGTTATTTTATTAATGTTACTGTAATAACCAATAGTATTAATATACAGTGGCTACCATAAGTTGTGTTATTAATGTTACTGTAATAACCTATATTATTAATATACAGTTGCTACCATTAGTTATATTATTAATATTGCTGTAATAAACAATATTATTAATATAGAGTAGCTACCATAAGTTGTGTTATTAATGTTACTGTAATAACCAATAGTATTAATATACAGTAGCTACCATTCGTTGTGTTATTAATGTTACTGTAATAACGGATATTATTAATATACAGTAGCTACCATTAGTTATGTTATTAATGTTACTGTAATAACCAATATTATTAATATACAGTTGCTACCATTAGTTGTGTTATTAATGTCACTGTAATAACCGATATTTGTAATATACAGTTGCTACCATTAGTTGTTTTATTAATGTTACTGTAATAATAGATATTATTAATATATAGTCGCTACCATTAGTTATGTTATTAATATTACTGTTATAAACAATATTATTAATATACAGTGGCTACCATTAGTTGTGATATTAATGTTACTGTAATGACTTATATTATTAATATACAGTCGCTACAATTAGTTGTGTTATTAATGTTACTGTAATAACGGATATTATTAATATACAGTCGCTACCATTAGTTATGATATTAATATTACTGTTATAAACAATATTATTAATATACAGTGGCTACCATTAGTTGTGTTATTAATATTACTGTAATAACGTATATTATTAATATACAGTGGCTACCATTAGTTGTGTTATTAATGTTACTGTAATAACCAATATTATTAATATACAGTTGCTACCATTAGTTGTGTTATTAATATTACTGTAATAACCAATATAATTAATATACAGTCGTTACCATTAGTTGTGTTATTAATGTTACTGAAATAATGGATATTATTAATATACAGTGCCTACCATTCGTTGTGTTATTAATGTTACTGTAATAACGGATATTATTAATCTACAGTGGCTACCATTAGTTGTGTTATTAATGTTACTGTAATAACGGATATTATTAATATAAGTGGCTACCATTAGTTGTGTTATTAATGTTACTGTAATAACCAATATTTGTAATATACAGTAGCTACAATTACTTGTGTTATTAATGTTAATTTAATAACCAATAGTATTAATATATGTTCGCTACTATTAGATGTGTTATTAATGTCACTGTAATAACCTATATTATTAATATACAGTGGTTATCATTAGTTGTGTTATTAATGTTACTGTAATAATCTATAGTATTAATATATAGTGGCTACAATTAGTTGTGTTATTAATGTTACTGTAATAACCTATATTATTAATATAAGTGGCTACCATAAGTTATGTTATTAATATTACTGTAATAAACAATATTATTAATATACAGTGGCTACCATTAGTTATGTTATTAATATTACTGTAATAAACAATATTATTAATATACAGTGGCTACCATTTGTTATTTTATTAATGTTACTGTAATAACCAATAGTATTAATATACAGTGGCTACCATAAGTTGTGTTATTAATGTTACTGTAATAACCTATATTATTAATATACAGTTGCTACCATTAGTTATATTATTAATATTGCTGTAATAAACAATATTATTAATATAGAGTAGCTACCATAAGTTGTGTTATTAATGTTACTGTAATAACCAATAGTATTAATATACAGTAGCTACCATTAGTTGTGTTATTAATGTTACTGTAATAACGGATATTATTAATATACAGTAGCTACCATTAGTTATGTTATTAATGTTACTGTAATAACCAATATTATTAATATACAGTTGCTACCATTAGTTGTGTTATTAATGTCACTGTAATAACTTATATTATTAATATAAAGTCGATACAATTAGTTGTGTTATTAATGTTACTGTAATAACGGATATTATTAATATACAGTCGCTACCATTAGTTATGTTATTAATATTACTGTTATAAACAATATTATTAATATACAGTGGCTACCATTAGTTGTGTTATTAATATTACTGTAATAACGTATATTATTAATATACAGTGGCTACCATTAGTTGTGTTATTAATGTCACTGTAATAACCTATATTATTAATATACAGTCGCTACCATTAGTTGTGTTATTAATGTTACTGTAATAACGTATATTATTAATATACAGTGGCTACCATTAGTTGTGTTATTAATGTTACTGTAATAACCAATATTATTAATATACAGTTGCTACCATTAGTTGTGTTATTAATGTTACTGTAATACATTATATTATTAATATACAGTCGCTACAATTAGTTGTGTTATTAATGTTACTGTAATAACGTATATTATTAATATACAGTGGCTACCATTAGTTGTGTTATTAATATTACTGTAATAACGGATATTATTATTATACAGTGGCTACCATTATTTGTGTTATTAATGTTACTGTAATAACCTATATTATTAATATACAGTTGCTACCTTTAGTTGTGTTATTAATGTTACTGTAATGACTTATATTAGTAATATACAGTAGCTACAATTAGTTGTGTTATTAATGTTACTGTAATAACGGATATTATTAATATACAGTCGCTACCATTAGTTATGTTATTAATATTACTGTTATAAACAATATTATTAATATACAGTGGCTACCATTAGTTGTGTTATTAATATTACTGTAATAACGTATATTATTAATATACAGTGGCTACCATTAGTTGTGTTATTAATGTTACTGTAATAACCAATAGTATTAATATATAGTTGCTACCACTAGTTGTGTTATTAATGTCACTTTAATAACGGATATTATTAATATACAGTGGCTACCATTAGTTGTGTTATTAATGTTACTGTAATAACCAATATTATTAATATACAGTTGCTACCATTAGTTGTGTTATTAATGTCACTGTAATAACGGATATTATTAATATACAGTGGCTACAATTAGTTGTGTTATTAATGTTACTGTAATAACCGATATTTGTAATATACAGTGGCTACCATTAGTTGTTTTATTAATGTTACTGTAATAATAGATATTATTAATATATAGTCGCTACCATTAGTTATGTTATTAATATTACTGTTATAAACAATATTATTAATATACAGTGGCTACCATTAGTTGTGATATTAATGTTACTGTAATGACTTATATTATTAATATACAGTCGCTACAATTAGTTGTATTATTAATGTTACTGTAATAACGGATATTATTAATATACAGTAGCTACCATTAGTTATGATATTAATATTACTGTTATAAACAATATTATTAATATACAGTGGCTACCATTAGTTGTGTTATTAATATTACTGTAATAACGTATATTATTAATATACAGTGGCTACCATTAGTTGTGTTATTAATGTTACTGTAATAACCAATATTATTAATATACAGTTGCTACCATTAGTTGTGTTATTAATATTACTGTAATAACCAATATAATTAATATACAGTCGTTACCATTAGTTGTGTTATTAATGTTACTGAAATAATGGATATTATTAATATACAGTGCCTACCATTCGTTGTGTTATTAATGTTACTGTAATAACGGATATTATTAATCTACAGTGGCTACCATTAGTTGTGTTATTAATGTTACTGTAATAACGGATATTATTAATATAAGTGGCTACCATTAGTTGTGTTATTAATGTTACTGTAATAACCAATATTTGTAATATACAGTAGCTACAATTACTTGTGTTATTAATGTTAATTTAATAACCAATAGTATTAATATATGTTCGCTACTATTAGATGTGTTATTAATGTCACTGTAATAACCTATATTATTAATATACAGTGGTTATCATTAGTTGTGTTATTAATGTTACTGTAATAATCTATAGTATTAATATATAGTGGCTACAATTAGTTGTGTTATTAATGTTACTGTAATAACCTATATTATTAATATAAGTGGCTACCATAAGTTATGTTATTAATATTACTGTAATAAACAATATTATTAATATACAGTGGCTACCATTAGTTATGTTATTAATATTACTGTAATAAACAATATTATTAATATACAGTGGCTACCATTTGTTATTTTATTAATGTTACTATAATAACCAATAGTATTAATATACAGTGGCTACCATAAGTTGTGTTATTAATGTTACTGTAATAACCTATATTATTAATATACAGTTGCTACCATTAGTTATATTATTAATATTGCTGTAATAAACAATATTATTAATATAGAGTAGCTACCATAAGTTGTGTTATTAATGTTACTGTAATAACCAATAGTATTAATATACAGTAGCTACCATTAGTTGTGTTATTAATGTTACTGTAATAACGGATATTATTAATATACAGTAGCTACCATTAGTTATGTTATTAATGTTACTGTAATAACCAATATTATTAATATACAGTTGCTACCATTAGTTGTGTTATTAATGTCACTGTAATAACTTATATTATTAATATAAAGTCGATACAATTAGTTGTGTTATTAATGTTACTGTAATAACGGATATTATTAATATACAGTCGCTACCATTAGTTATGTTATTAATATTACTGTTATAAACAATATTATTAATATACAGTGGCTACCATTAGTTGTGTTATTAATATTACTGTAATAACGTATATTATTAATATACAGTGGCTACCATTAGTTGTGTTATTAATGTCACTGTAATAACCTATATTATTAATATACAGTCGCTACCATTAGTTGTGTTATTAATGTTACTGTAATAACGTATATTATTAATATACAGTGGCTACCATTAGTTGTGTTATTAATGTTACTGTAATAACCAATATTATTAATATACAGTTGCTACCATTAGTTGTGTTATTAATGTTACTGTAATACATTATATTATTAATATACAGTCGCTACAATTAGTTGTGTTATTAATGTTACTGTAATAACGTATATTATTAATATACAGTGGCTACCATTAGTTGTGTTATTAATATTACTGTAATAACGGATATTATTATTATACAGTGGCTACCATTATTTGTGTTATTAATGTTACTGTAATAACCTATATTATTAATATACAGTTGCTACCTTTAGTTGTGTTATTAATGTTACTGTAATGACTTATATTAGTAATATACAGTAGCTACAATTAGTTGTGTTATTAATGTTACTGTAATAACGGATATTATTAATATACAGTCGCTACCATTAGTTATGTTATTAATATTACTGTTATAAACAATATTATTAATATACAGTGGCTACCATTAGTTGTGTTATTAATATTACTGTAATAACGTATATTATTAATATACAGTGGCTACCATTAGTTGTGTTATTAATGTTACTGTAATAACCAATAGTATTAATATATAGTTGCTACCACTAGTTGTGTTATTAATGTCACTTTAATAACGGATATTATTAATATACAGTGGCTACCATTAGTTGTGTTATTAATGTTACTGTAATAACCAATATTATTAATATACAGTTGCTACCATTAGTTGTGTTATTAATGTCACTGTAATAACGGATATTATTAATATACAGTGGCTACAATTAGTTGTGTTATTAATGTTACTGTAATAACCGATATTTGTAATATACAGTGGCTACCATTAGTTGTTTTATTAATGTTACTGTAATAATAGATATTATTAATATATAGTCGCTACCATTAGTTATGTTATTAATATTACTGTTATAAACAATATTATTAATATACAGTGGCTACCATTAGTTGTGATATTAATGTTACTGTAATGACTTATATTATTAATATACAGTCGCTACAATTAGTTGTGTTATTAATGTTACTGTAATAACGGATATTATTAATATACAGTCGCTACCATTAGTTATGATATTAATATTACTGTTATAAACAATATTATTAATATACAGTGGCTACCATTAGTTGTGTTATTAATATTACTGTAATAACGTATATTATTAATATACAGTGGCTACCATTAGTTGTGTTATTAATGTTACTGTAATAACCAATATTATTAATATACAGTTGCTACCATTAGTTGTGTTATTAATATTACTGTAATAACCAATATAATTAATATACAGTCGTTACCATTAGTTGTGTTATTAATGTTACTGAAATAATGGATATTATTAATATACAGTGCCTACCATTCGTTGTGTTATTAATGTTACTGTAATAACGGATATTATTAATCTACAGTGGCTACCATTAGTTGTGTTATTAATGTTACTGTAATAACCAATAGTATTAATATATGTTCGCTACTATTAGATGTGTTATTAATGTCACTGTAATAACCTATATTATTAATATACAGTGGTTATCATTAGTTGTGTTATTAATGTTACTGTAATAATCTATAGTATTAATATATAGTGGCTACAATTAGTTGTGTTATTAATGTTACTGTAATAACCTATATTATTAATATAAGTGGCTACCATAAGTTATGTTATTAATATTACTGTAATAAACAATATTATTAATATACAGTGGCTACCATTAGTTATGTTATTAATATTACTGTAATAAACAATATTATTAATATACAGTGGCTACCATTTGTTATTTTATTAATGTTACTGTAATAACCAATAGTATTAATATACAGTGGCTACCATAAGTTGTGTTATTAATGTTACTGTAATAACCTATATTATTAATATACAGTTGCTACCATTAGTTATATTATTAATATTGCTGTAATAAACAATATTATTAATATAGAGTAGCTACCATAAGTTGTGTTATTAATGTTACTGTAATAACCAATAGTATTAATATACAGTAGCTACCATTAGTTGTGTTATTAATGTTACTGTAATAACGGATATTATTAATATACAGTAGCTACCATTAGTTATGTTATTAATGTTACTGTAATAACCAATATTATTAATATACAGTTGCTACCATTAGTTGTGTTATTAATGTCACTGTAATAACTTATATTATTAATATAAAGTCGATACAATTAGTTGTGTTATTAATGTTACTGTAATAACGGATATTATTAATATACAGTCGCTACCATTAGTTATGTTATTAATATTACTGTTATAAACAATATTATTAATATACAGTGGCTACCATTAGTTGTGTTATTAATATTACTGTAATAACGTATATTATTAATATACAGTGGCTACCATTAGTTGTGTTATTAATGTCACTGTAATAACCTATATTATTAATATACAGTCGCTACCATTAGTTGTGTTATTAATGTTACTGTAATAACGTATATTATTAATATACAGTGGCTACCATTAGTTGTGTTATTAATGTTACTGTAATAACCAATATTATTAATATACAGTTGCTACCATTAGTTGTGTTATTAATGTTACTGTAATACATTATATTATTAATATACAGTCGCTACAATTAGTTGTGTTATTAATGTTACTGTAATAACGTATATTATTAATATACAGTGGCTACCATTAGTTGTGTTATTAATATTACTGTAATAACGGATATTATTATTATACAGTGGCTACCATTATTTGTGTTATTAATGTTACTGTAATAACCTATATTATTAATATACAGTTGCTACCTTTAGTTGTGTTATTAATGTTACTGTAATGACTTATATTAGTAATATACAGTAGCTACAATTAGTTGTGTTATTAATGTTACTGTAATAACGGATATTATTAATATACAGTCGCTACCATTAGTTATGTTATTAATATTACTGTTATAAACAATATTATTAATATACAGTGGCTACCATTAGTTGTGTTATTAATATTACTGTAATAACGTATATTATTAATATACAGTGGCTACCATTAGTTGTGTTATTAATGTTAATGTAATAACCAATAGTATTAATATATAGTTGCTACCACTAGTTGTGTTATTAATGTCACTTTAATAACGGATATTATTAATATACAGTGGCTACCATTAGTTGTGTTATTAATGTTACTGTAATAACCAATATTATTAATATACAGTTGCTACCATTAGTTGTGTTATTAATGTCACTGTAATAACGGATATTATTAATATACAGTGGCTACAATTAGTTGTGTTATTAATGTTACTGTAATAACCGATATTTGTAATATACAGTGGCTACCATTAGTTGTTTTATTAATGTTACTGTAATAATAGATATTATTAATATATAGTCGCTACCATTAGTTATGTTATTAATATTACTGTTATAAACAATATTATTAATATACAGTGGCTACCATTAGTTGTGATATTAATGTTACTGTAATGACTTATATTATTAATATACAGTCGCTACAATTAGTTGTGTTATTAATGTTACTGTAATAACGGATATTATTAATATACAGTCGCTACCATTAGTTATGATATTAATATTACTGTTATAAACAATATTATTAATATACAGTGGCTACCATTAGTTGTGTTATTAATATTACTGTAATAACGTATATTATTAATATACAGTGGCTACCATTAGTTGTGTTATTAATGTTACTGTAATAACCAATATTATTAATATACAGTTGCTACCATTAGTTGTGTTATTAATATTACTGTAATAACCAATATAATTAATATACAGTCGTTACCATTAGTTGTGTTATTAATGTTACTGAAATAATGGATATTATTAATATACAGTGCCTACCATTCGTTGTGTTATTAATGTTACTGTAATAACGGATATTATTAATCTACAGTGGCTACCATTAGTTGTGTTATTAATGTTACTGTAATAACGGATATTATTAATATAAGTGGCTACCATTAGTTGTGTTATTAATGTTACTGTAATAACCAATATTTGTAATATACAGTAGCTACAATTACTTGTGTTATTAATGTTAATTTAATAACCAATAGTATTAATATATGTTCGCTACTATTAGATGTGTTATTAATGTCACTGTAATAACCTATATTATTAATATACAGTGGTTATCATTAGTTGTGTTATTAATGTTACTGTAATAATCTATAGTATTAATATATAGTGGCTACAATTAGTTGTGTTATTAATGTTACTGTAATAACCTATATTATTAATATAAGTGGCTACCATAAGTTATGTTATTAATGTTACTGTAATAACCAATATTATTAATATACAGTTGCTACCATTAGTTGTGTTATTAATGTTACTGTAATAACGGATATTATTAATCTACAGTGGCTACCATTAGTTGTGTTATTAATGTTACTGTAATAACGGATATTATTAATATAAGTGGCTACCATTAGTTGTGTTATTAATGTTACTGTAATAACCAATATTTGTAATATACAGTAGCTACAATTACTTGTGTTATTAATGTTAATTTAATAACCAATAGTATTAATATATGTTCGCTACTATTAGATGTGTTATTAATGTCACTGTAATAACCTATATTATTAATATACAGTGGTTATCATTAGTTGTGTTATTAATGTTACTGTAATAATCTATAGTATTAATATATAGTGGCTACAATTAGTTGTGTTATTAATGTTACTGTAATAACCTATATTATTAATATAAGTGGCTACCATAAGTTATGTTATTAATGTTACTGTAATAACCAATATTATTAATATACAGTTGCTACCATTAGTTGTGTTATTAATGTTACTGTAATAACGGATATTATTAATCTACAGTGGCTACCATTAGTTGTGTTATTAATGTTACTGTAATAACGGATATTATTAATATAAGTGGCTACCATTAGTTGTGTTATTAATGTTACTGTAATAACCAATATTTGTAATATACAGTAGCTACAATTACTTGTGTTATTAATGTTAATTTAATAACCAATAGTATTAATATATGTTCGCTACTATTAGATGTGTTATTAATGTCACTGTAATAACCTATATTATTAATATACAGTGGTTATCATTAGTTGTGTTATTAATGTTACTGTAATAATCTATAGTATTAATATATAGTGGCTACAATTAGTTGTGTTATTAATGTTACTGTAATAACCTATATTATTAATATAAGTGGCTACCATAAGTTATGTTATTAATGTTACTGTAATAACCAATATTATTAATATACAGTTGCTACCATTAGTTGTGTTATTAATGTTACTGTAATAACGGATATTATTAATCTACAGTGGCTACCATTAGTTGTGTTATTAATGTTACTGTAATAACGGATATTATTAATATAAGTGGCTACCATTAGTTGTGTTATTAATGTTACTGTAATAACCAATATTTGTAATATACAGTAGCTACAATTACTTGTGTTATTAATGTTAATTTAATAACCAATAGTATTAATATATGTTCGCTACTATTAGATGTGTTATTAATGTCACTGTAATAACCTATATTATTAATATACAGTGGTTATCATTAGTTGTGTTATTAATGTTACTGTAATAATCTATAGTATTAATATATAGTGGCTACAATTAGTTGTGTTATTAATGTTACTGTAATAACCTATATTATTAATATAAGTGGCTACCATAAGTTATGTTATTAATGTTACTGTAATAACCAATATTATTAATATACAGTTGCTACCATTAGTTGTGTTATTAATGTTACTGTAATAACGGATATTATTAATATACAGTCGCTACCATTAGTTATGTTATTAATATTACTGTTATAAACAATATTATTAATATACAGTGGCTACCATTAGTTGTGTTATTAATGTTACTGTAATAACCTATATTATTAATATAAAATTGCTACCATTAGTTGTGTTATTAATGTTACTGTAATAACCTATATTATTAATATAAATTGGCTACCATTAGTTGTGTTATAAATGTTACTGTAATAATAGATATTATTAATATACAGTGCCTACCATTCGTTGTGTTATTAATGTTACTGTAATAACGGATATTATTAATCTACAATGGCTACCATTAGTTGTGTTATTAATGTTACTGTAATAACGGATTTTATTAATATAAGTGGCTACCATTAGTTATATTATTAATTTTACTGTAATAACCAATATTTGTAATATACAGTAGCTACAATTACTTGTGTTATTAATGTTAATTTAATAACCAATAGTATTAATATATGTTCGCTACTATTATATGTGTTATTAATGTCACTGTAATAACCTATATTATTAATATACAGTGGTTATCATTAGTTGTTTTATTAATGTCACTGTAATAACGGATATTATTAATATACAGTCGCTACCATTAGTTATGATATTAATATTACTGTTATAAACAATATTATTAATATACAGTTGCTACCATTAGTTGTGTTATTAATATTACTGTAATAACGTATATTATTAATATACAGTGGCTACCATTAGTTGTGTTATTAATGTTACTGTAATAACCAATATTATTAATATACAGTTGCTACCATTAGTTGTGTTATTAATGTTAATTTAATAACCAATAGTATTAATATATGTTCGCTACTATTAGATGTGTTATTAATGTCACTGTAATAACCTATATTATTAATATACAGTGGTTATCATTAGTTGTGTTATTAATGTTACTGTAATAATCTATAGTATTAATATATAGTGGCTACAATTAGTTGTGTTATTAATGTTACTGTAATAACCTATATTATTAATATAAGTGGCTACCATAAGTTATGTTATTAATGTTACTGTAATAACCAATATTATTAATATACAGTTGCTACCATTAGTTGTGTTATTAATGTTACTGTAATAACGGATATTATTAATATACAGTAGCTACCATTAGTTATGTTATTAATGTTACTGTAATAACCAATATTATTAATATACAGTTGCTACCATTAGTTGTGTTATTAATGTCACTGTAATAACTTATATTATTAATATACAGTCGCTACAATTAGTTGTGTTATTAATGTTACTGTAATAACGGATATTATTAATATACAGTGGCTACCATTAGTTGTGTTATTAATGTTACTGTAATAACCAATAGTATTAATATACAGTAGCTACCATTAGTTGTGTTATTAATGTTACTGTAATAACGGATATTATTAATATACAGTCGCTACCATTAGTTATGTTATTAATATTACTGTTATACACAATATTATTAATATACAGTGGCTACCATTATTTGTGTTATTAATGTTACTGTAATAACCTATATTATTAATATACAGTTGCTACCATTAGTTGTGTTATTAATGTTACTGTAATGACTTATATTAGTAATATACAGTAGCTACAATTAGTTGTGTTATTAATGTTACTGTAATAACGGATATTATTAATATACAGTCGCTACCATTAGTTATGTTATTAATATTACTGTTATAAACAATATTATTAATATACAGTGGCTACCATTAGTTGTGTTATTAATATTACTGTAATAACGTATATTATTAATATACAGTGGCTACCATTAGTTGTGTTATTAATGTTACTGTAATAACCAATATTTGTAATATACAGTAGCTACAATTACTTGTGTTATTAATGTTAATTTAATAACCAATAGTATTAATATATGTTCGCTACTATTAGATGTGTTATTAATGTCACTGTAATAACCTATATTATTAATATACAGTGGTTATCATTAGTTGTGTTATTAATGTTACTGTAATAATCTATAGTATTAATATATAGTGGCTACAATTAGTTGTGTTATTAATGTTACTGTAATAACCTATATTATTAATATAAGTGGCTACCATAAGTTATGTTATTAATGTTACTGTAATAACCAATATTATTAATATACAGTTGCTACCATTAGTTGTGTTATTAATGTTACTGTAATAACGGATATTATTAATATACAGTCGCTACCATTAGTTATGTTATTAATATTACTGTTATAAACAATTTTATTAATATACAGTGGCTACCATTAGTTGTGTTATTAATGTTACTGTAATAACCTATATTATTAATATAAAATTGCTACCATTAGTTGTGTTATTAATGTTACTGTAATAACCTATATTATTATTATAAATTGGCTACCATTAGTTGTGTTATAAATGTTACTGTAATAATAGATATTATTAATATACAGTGCCTACCATTCGTTGTGTTATTAATGTTACTGTAATAACGGATATTATTAATCTACAATGGCTACCATTAGTTGTGTTATTAATGTTACTGTAATAACGGATTTTATTAATATAAGTGGCTACCATTAGTTATATTATTAATTTTACTGTAATAACCAATATTTGTAATATACAGTAGCTACAATTACTTGTGTTATTAATGTTAATTTAATAACCAATAGTATTAATATATGTTCGCTACTATTATATGTGTTATTAATGTCACTGTAATAACCTATATTATTAATATACAGTGGTTATCATTAGTTGTTTTATTAATGTCACTGTAATAACGGATATTATTAATATACAGTCGCTACCATTAGTTATGATATTAATATTACTGTTATAAACAATATTATTAATATACAGTGGCTACCATTAGTTGTGTTATTAATATTACTGTAATAACGTATATTATTAATATACAGTGGCTACCATTAGTTGTGTTATTAATGTTACTGTAATAACCAATATTATTAATATACAGTTGCTACCATTAGTTGTGTTATTAATGTCACTGTAATAACGGATATTATTAATATACAGTGGCTACCATTTGTTATTTTATTAATGTTACTGTAATAACCAATAGTATTGATATACAGTGGCTACCATAAGTTGTGTTATTAATGTTACTGTAATAACCTATATTATTAATATACAGTAGCTACTATTATTATGTTATTAATATTGCTGTAATAAACAATATTATTAATATAGAGTGGCTACCATAAGTTGTGTTATTAATGTTACTGTAATAACCAATAGTATTAATATACAGTAGCTACCATTAGTTGTGTTATTAATGTTACTGTAATAACGGATATTATTAATATACAGTAGCTACCATTAGTTATGTTATTAATGTTACTGTAATAACCAATATTATTAATATACAGTTGCTACCATTAGTTGTGTTATTAATGTCACTGTAATAACTTATATTATTAATATACAGTCGCTACAATTAGTTGTGTTATTAATGTTACTGTAATAACGGATATTATTAATATACAGTGGCTACCATTAGTTGTGTTATTAATGTTACTGTAATAACCAATAGTATTAATATACAGTAGCTACCATTAGTTGTGTTATTAATGTTACTGTAATAACGGATATTATTAATATACAGTCGCTACCATTAGTTATGTTATTAATATTACTGTTATACACAATATTATTAATATACAGTGGCTACCATTATTTGTGTTATTAATGTTACTGTAATAACCTATATTATTAATATACAGTTGCTACCATTAGTTGTGTTATTAATGTTACTGTAATGACTTATATTAGTAATATACAGTAGCTACAATTAGTTGTGTTATTAATGTTACTGTAATAACGGATATTATTAATATACAGTCGCTACCATTAGTTATGTTATTAATATTACTGTTATAAACAATATTATTAATATACAGTGGCTACCATTAGTTGTGTTATTAATATTACTGTAATAACGTATATTATTAATATACAGTGGCTACCATTAGTTGTGTTATTAATGTTACTGTAATAACCAATATTATTAATATATAGTTGCTACCATTAGTTGTGTTATTAATGTCACTTTAATAACGGATATTATTAATATACAGTGGCTACCATTAGTTGTGTTATTAATGTTACTGTAATAACCAATATTATTAATATACAGTTGCTACCATTAGTTGTGTTATTAATGTTACTGTAATAACGGATATTATTAATATACAGTGGCTACAATTAGTTGTGTTATTAATGTTACTGTAATAACCGATATTTGTAATATACAGTGGATACCATTAGTTGTTTTATTAATGTTACTGTAATAATAGATATTATTAATATATAGTCGCTACCATTAGTTATGTTATTAATGTTACTGTAATGACTTATATTATTAATATACAGTCGCTACAATTAGTTGTGTTATTAATGTTACTGTAATAACGGATATTATTAATATACAGTCGCCACCATTAGTTGTGTTATTAATGTGACTGTAATAACGGATATTATTAATATACAGTGGCTACCATTAGTTATGTTATTAATATTACTGTAATAAACAATATTATTAATATACAGTCGCTACCATTAGTTGTGTTATTTATATTACTGTAATAACCTATATTATTAATATAAAATTGCTACCATTAGTTGTGTTATTAATGTTACTGTAATAACCTATATTATTAATATAAATTGGCTACCATTAGTTGTGTTATAAATGTTACTGTAATAATAGATATTATTAATATACAGTGGCTACCATTAGTTGTGTTATTAATGTCACTGTAATAACCTATATTATTAATATACAGTTGCTACCATTAGTTGTGTTATTAATGTTACTGTAATAACTTATTTTATTAATATACAGTCGCTACAATTAGTTATGTTATTAATGTTATTGTAATAACGGATATTATTAATATACAGTGGCTACCATTAGTTGTATTATTATTGTTACCGTAATAATGGATAGTATTAATATACAATGGCTACCATTAGTTGTGTTATTAATATTACTGTAATAACCAATATTATTAATATAAAGTATCTATCATTAGTTGTGTTATTAATGTTACTATACTATCCAATATTAATAATATACAGTGGCTACCATTAGTTGTGTTATTAATGTTACTGTAATAAAGGATACTATTAATATACAGTGGTTACCATTAGTTGTGTTATTAATGTTACTGTAAAAATATATATTATTAATATACAGTGGCTACCATTAGTTTTGTTATTAATGTTACTGTAATAAAGGATACTATTAATATACAGTGGCTACCATTAGTTGTGTTATTAATGTTACTGTAATAACCTATATTAATAATATACATAGGCTACCATTAATTGTGTTATTAATGTTACTATAATATCCAATATTAATAATATACAGTGGCTACCATTAGTTGTGTTATTAATGTTACTGTAATAACCTATATTATTAATATACAGTTGCTACCATTAGTTGTGTTATTAATGTTACTGTAATGACTTATATTAGTAATATACAGTAGCTACAATTAGTTGTGTTATTAATGTTACTGTAATAACGGATATTATTAATATACAGTCGCTACCATTAGTTATGTTATTAATATTACTGTTATAAACAATATTATTAATATACAGTGGCTACCATTAGTTGTGTTATTAATATTACTGTAATAACGTATATTATTAATATACAGTGGCTACCATTAGTTTTGTTATTAATGTTACTGTAATAAAGGATACTATTAATATACAGTGGCTACCATTATTTGTGTTATTAATGTTACTGTAATAACCTATATTATTAATATACAGTTGCTACCATTAGTTGTGTTATTAATGTTACTGTAATGACTTATATTAGTAATATACAGTAGCTACAATTAGTTGTGTTATTAATGTTACTGTAATAACGGATATTATTAATATACAGTCGCTACCATTAGTTATGTTATTAATATTACTGTTATAAACAATATTATTAATATACAGTGGCTACCATTAGTTGTGTTATTAATATTACTGTAATAACGTATATTATTAATATACAGTGGCTACCATTAGTTGTGTTATTAATGTTACTGTAATAACCAATATTTGTAATATACAGTAGCTACAATTACTTGTGTTATTAATGTTAATTTAATAACCAATAGTATTAATATATGTTCGCTACTATTAGATGTGTTATTAATGTCACTGTAATAACCTATATTATTAATATACAGTGGTTATCATTAGTTGTGTTATTAATGTTACTGTAATAATCTATAGTATTAATATATAGTGGCTACAATTAGTTGTGTTATTAATGTTACTGTAATAACCTATATTATTAATATAAGTGGCTACCATAAGTTATGTTATTAATGTTACTGTAATAACCAATATTATTAATATACAGTTGCTACCATTAGTTGTGTTATTAATGTTACTGTAATAACGGATATTATTAATATACAGTCGCTACCATTAGTTATGTTATTAATATTACTGTTATAAACAATTTTATTAATATACAGTGGCTACCATTAGTTGTGTTATTAATGTTACTGTAATAACCTATATTATTAATATAAAATTGCTACCATTAGTTGTGTTATTAATGTTACTGTAATAACCTATATTATTATTATAAATTGGCTACCATTAGTTGTGTTATAAATGTTACTGTAATAATAGATATTATTAATATACAGTTCCTACCATTCGTTGTGTTATTAATGTTACTGTAATAACGGATATTATTAATCTACAATGGCTACCATTAGTTGTGTTATTAATGTTACTGTAATAACGGATTTTATTAATATAAGTGGCTACCATTAGTTATATTATTAATTTTACTGTAATAACCAATATTTGTAATATACAGTAGCTACAATTACTTGTGTTATTAATGTTAATTTAATAACCAATAGTATTAATATATGTTCGCTACTATTATATGTGTTATTAATGTCACTGTAATAACCTATATTATTAATATACAGTGGTTATCATTAGTTGTTTTATTAATGTCACTGTAATAACGGATATTATTAATATACAGTCGCTACCATTAGTTATGATATTAATATTACTGTTATAAACAATATTATTAATATACAGTGGCTACCATTAGTTGTGTTATTAATATTACTGTAATAACGTATATTATTAATATACAGTGGCTACCATTAGTTGTGTTATTAATGTTACTGTAATAACCAATATTATTAATATACAGTTGCTACCATTAGTTGTGTTATTAATGTCACTGTAATAACGGATATTATTAATATACAGTGGCTACCATTTGTTATTTTATTAATGTTACTGTAATAACCAATAGTATTGATATACAGTGGCTACCATAAGTTGTGTTATTAATGTTACTGTAATAACCTATATTATTAATATACAGTAGCTACTATTATTATGTTATTAATATTGCTGTAATAAACAATATTATTAATATAGAGTGGCTACCATAAGTTGTGTTATTAATGTTACTGTAATAACCAATAGTATTAATATACAGTAGCTACCATTAGTTGTGTTATTAATGTTACTGTAATAACGGATATTATTAATATACAGTAGCTACCATTAGTTATGTTATTAATGTTACTGTAATAACCAATATTATTAATATACAGTTGCTACCATTAGTTGTGTTATTAATGTCACTGTAATAACTTATATTATTAATATACAGTCGCTACAATTAGTTGTGTTATTAATGTTACTGTAATAACGGATATTATTAATATACAGTGGCTACCATTAGTTGTGTTATTAATGTTACTGTAATAACCAATAGTATTAATATACAGTAGCTACCATTAGTTGTGTTATTAATGTTACTGTAATAACGGATATTATTAATATACAGTCGCTACCATTAGTTATGTTATTAATATTACTGTTATACACAATATTATTAATATACAGTGGCTACCATTATTTGTGTTATTAATGTTACTGTAATAACCTATATTATTAATATACAGTTGCTACCATTAGTTGTGTTATTAATGTTACTGTAATGACTTATATTAGTAATATACAGTAGCTACAATTAGTTGTGTTATTAATGTTACTGTAATAACGGATATTATTAATATACAGTCGCTACCATTAGTTATGTTATTAATATTACTGTTATAAACAATATTATTAATATACAGTGGCTACCATTAGTTGTGTTATTAATATTACTGTAATAACGTATATTATTAATATACAGTGGCTACCATTAGTTGTGTTATTAATGTTACTGTAATAACCAATATTATTAATATATAGTTGCTACCATTAGTTGTGTTATTAATGTCACTTTAATAACGGATATTATTAATATACAGTGGCTACCATTAGTTGTGTTATTAATGTTACTGTAATAACCAATATTATTAATATACAGTTGCTACCATTAGTTGTGTTATTAATGTTACTGTAATAACGGATATTATTAATATACAGTGGCTACAATTAGTTGTGTTATTAATGTTACTGTAATAACCGATATTTGTAATATACAGTGGATACCATTAGTTGTTTTATTAATGTTACTGTAATAATAGATATTATTAATATATAGTCGCTACCATTAGTTATGTTATTAATGTTACTGTAATGACTTATATTATTAATATACAGTCGCTACAATTAGTTGTGTTATTAATGTTACTGTAATAACGGATATTATTAATATACAGTCGCCACCATTAGTTGTGTTATTAATGTGACTGTAATAACGGATATTATTAATATACAGTGGCTACCATTAGTTATGTTATTAATATTACTGTAATAAACAATATTATTAATATACAGTCGCTACCATTAGTTGTGTTATTTATATTACTGTAATAACCTATATTATTAATATAAAATTGCTACCATTAGTTGTGTTATTAATGTTACTGTAATAACCTATATTATTAATATAAATTGGCTACCATTAGTTGTGTTATAAATGTTACTGTAATAATAGATATTATTAATATACAGTGGCTACCATTAGTTGTGTTATTAATGTCACTGTAATAACCTATATTATTAATATACAGTTGCTACCATTAGTTGTGTTATTAATGTTACTGTAATAACTTATTTTATTAATATACAGTCGCTACAATTAGTTATGTTATTAATGTTATTGTAATAACGGATATTATTAATATACAGTGGCTACCATTAGTTGTATTATTATTGTTACCGTAATAATGGATAGTATTAATATACAATGGCTACCATTAGTTGTGTTATTAATATTACTGTAATAACCAATATTATTAATATAAAGTATCTATCATTAGTTGTGTTATTAATGTTACTATACTATCCAATATTAATAATATACAGTTGCTACAATTAGTTGTGTTATTAATGTTACTGTAATAACGGATATTATTAATATACAGTCGCCACCATTAGTTGTGTTATTAATGTGACTGTAATAACGGATATTATTAATATACAGTGGCTACCATTAGTTATGTTATTAATATTACTGTAATAAACAATATTATTAATATACAGTCGCTACCATTAGTTGTGTTATTAATATTACTGTAATAACCAATATTATTAATATAAAGTATCTATCATTAGTTGTGTTATTAATGTTACTATACTATCCAATATTAATAATATACAGTGGCTACCATTAGTTGTGTTATTAATGTTACTGTAATAAAGGATACTATTAATATACAGTGGTTACCATTAGTTGTGTTATTAATGTTACTGTAAAAATATATATTATTAATATACAGTGGCTACCATTAGTTTTGTTATTAATGTTACTGTAATAAAGGATACTATTAATATACAGTGGCTACCATTAGTTGTGTTATTAATGTTACTGTAATAACCTATATTAATAATATACATAGGCTACCATTAATTGTGTTATTAATGTTACTATAATATCCAATATTAATAATATACAGTGGCTACCATTAGTTGTGTTATTAATGTTACTGTAATAACCTATATTATTAATATACAGTGGTTACCATTAGTGGTGTTATTAATGTCACTGTAATAACATATTTATTAATATACAGTAGATACCACTAGTTGTGTTATTAATGTTACTGTAATAACCAATATTTGTAATATACAGTGGCTACCATTAGTTGTTTTATTAATGTTAATGTAATAATAGATATTATTAATATACAATTGCTACCATTAGTTATGTTATTAATGTTACTGTAATAACTTATATAATTAAAATACAGTGGATACCATTAGTTGTGTTATTATTGTTACTGTAATAATCTATATTATTAATATATAGTGGCTACCATTAGTTGTGTTATTAATGTCACTGTAATAACCTATATTATTAATATACAGTGGCTACCATTAGTTGTTTTATTAATATTACTGTAATAACTAATAGTATTAATATACAGTGGCTACCAAAAGTTGTGTTATTAATGTTACTGTAATAACCTATATTATTAATATACAGTTGCTACCATTAGTTATGTTATTAATATTACTGTTATAAATAATATTATTAATATACAGTGGCTACTATTAGTTGTGTTATTAATGTCACTGTAATAACCTATATTATTAATATACAGTTGCTACCATTAGTTGTGTTATTAGTGTCACTGTAATAACGGATATTATTAATATACAGTGGCTACCATTAGTTGTGTTATTAATGTCACTGTAATAACGGATATTATTAATATACAGTGGCTACCATTAGTTGTGTTATTAATATTACTGTAATAACCAATATTATTAATATACAGTGGTTACCATTAGTTGTGTTATTAATGTTACTGTAATAACGGATATTATTAATCTACAGTGGCTACCATTAGTTGTGTTATTAATGTTACTTTAATAACGGATATTATTAATATACAGTAGCTACAATTACTTGAGTTATTAATGTTACTGTAATATACAATAGTATCAATATATGGTCGCTACTATTAGATGTGTTATTAATGTCACTGTAATAACCTATATTATTAATATACAGTGGTTATCATTAGTTGTGTTATTAATGTTACTGTAATAATCTATAGTATTAATATATAGAGGCTACCATAAGTTGTGTTATTAATGTTACTGTAATAACCTATATTATTAATATAAGTGGCTACCATTAGTTATGTTATTAATATTACTGTAATAAACAATATTATTAATATACAGTGGCTACCATTTGTTATTTTATTAATGTTACTGTAATAACCAATAGTATTAATATACAGTGGCTACCAATAGTTGTGTTATTAATGTTACTGTAATAACCTATGTTATTAATATACAGTTGCTACCATTAGTTATATTATTAATATTGCTGTAATAAACAATATTATTAATATAGAGTAGCTACCATAAGTTGTGTTATTAATGTTACTGTAATAACCAATAGTATTAATATACAGTAGCTACCATTAGTTGTGTTATTAATGTTACTGTAATAACGGATATTATTAATATACAGTAGCTACCATTAGTTATGTTATTAATGTTACTGTAATAACCAATATTATTAATATACAGTTGCTACCATTAGTTGTGTTATTAATGTCACTGTAATAACTTATATTATTAATATACAGTCGATACAATTAGTTGTGTTATTAATGTTACTGTAATAACGGATATTATTAATATACAGTCGCAACCATTAGTTATGTTATTAATATTACTGTTATAAACAATATTATTAATATACAGTGGCTACCATTAGTTGTGTTATTAATATTACTGTAATAACGTATATTATTAATATACGGTGGCTACCATTAGTTGTGTTATTAATGTCACTGTAATAACCTATATTATTAATATACAGTCGCTACCATTAGTTGTGTTATTAATGTTACTGTAATAACGTATATTATTAATATACAGTGGCTACCAATAGTTGTGTTATTAATGTTACTGTAATAACCAATATTATTAATATACAGTTGCTACCATTAGTTGTGTTATTAATGTTACTGTAATACATTATATTATTAATATACAGTCGCTACAATTAGTTGTGTTATTAATGTTACTGTAATAACGTATATTATTAATATACAGTGGCTACCATTAGTTGTGTTATTAATATTACTGTAATAACGGATATTATTATTATACAGTGGCTACCATTATTTGTGTTATTAATGTTACTGTAATAACATATATTATTAATATACAGTTGCTACCTTTAGTTGTGTTATTAATGTTACTGTAATGACTTATATTAGTAATATACAGTAGCTACAATTAGTTGTGTTATTAATGTTACTGTAATAACGGATATTATTAATATACAGTCGCTACCATTAGTTATGTTATTAATATTACTGTTATAAACAATATTATTAATATACAGTGGCTACCATTAGTTGTGTTATTAATATTACTGTAATAACGTATATTATTAATATACAGTGGCTACCATTAGTTGTGTTATTAATGTTACTGTAATAACCAATAGTATTAATATATAGTTGCTACCACTAGTTGTGTTATTAATTTCACTTTAATAACGGATATTATTAATATACAGTGGCTACCATTAGTTGTGTTATTAATGTTACTGTAATAACCAATATTATTAATATACAGTTGCTACCATTAGTTGTGTTATTAATGTCACTGTAATAACGGATATTATTAATATACAGTGGCTACAATTAGTTGTGTTATTAATGTTACTGTAATAACCGATATTTATAATATACAGTGGCTACCATTAGTTGTTTTATTAATGTTACTGTAATAATAGATATTATTAATATATAGTCGCTACCATTAGTTATGTTATTAATATTACTGTTATAAACAATATTATTAATATACAGTGGCTACCATTAGTTGTGTTATTAATGTTACTGTAATAACCTATATTATTAATATACAGTTGCTACCATTAGTTGTGATATTAATGTTACTGTAATGACTTATATTATTAATATACAGTCGCTACAATTAGTTGTGTTATTAATGTTACTGTAATAACGGATATTATTAATATACAGTCGCTACCATTAGTTGTGTTATTAATGTTACTGAAATAATGGATATTATTAATATAAAGTGCCTACCATTCGTTGTGTTATTAATGTTACTGTAATAACGGATATTATTAATCTACAGTGGCTACCATTAGTTGTGTTATTAATGTTACTGTAATAACCAATATTATTAATATACAGTTGCTACCATTAGTTGTGTTATTAATATTACTGTAATAACCAATATAATTAATATACAGTCGTTACCATTAGTTGTGTTATTAATGTTACTGAAATAATGGATATTATTAATATAAAGTGCCTACCATTCGTTGTGTTATTAATGTTACTGTAATAACGGATATTATTAATCTACAGTGGCTACCATTAGTTGTGTTATTAATGTTACTGTAATAACGGATATTATTAATATAAGTGGCTACCATTAGTTGTGTTATTAATGTTACTGTAATAACCAATATTTGTAATATACAGTAGCTACAATTACTTGTGTTATTAATGTTAATTTAATAACCAATAGTATTAATATATGTTCGCTACTATTAGATGTGTTATTAATGTCACTGTAATAACCTATATTATTAATATACAGTGGTTATCATTAGTTGTGTTATTAATGTTACTGTAATAATCTATAGTATTAATATATAGTGGCTACAATTAGTTGTGTTATTAATGTTACTGTAATAACCTATATTATTAATATAAGTGGCTACCATAAGTTATGTTATTAATATTACTGTAATAAACAATATTATTAATATACAGTGGCTACTATTAGTTGTGTTATTAATATTACTGTAATAACGTATATTATTAATATACAGTGGCTACCATTAGTTGTGTTATTAATGTTACTGTAATAACCAATATTATTAATATACAGTTGCTACCATTAGTTGTGTTATTAATGTTACTGTAATAACGGATATTATTAATATACAGTCGCTACCATTAGTTATGTTATTAATATTACTGTTATAAACAATATTATTAATATACAGTGGCTACCATTAGTTGTGTTATTAATGTTACTGTAATAACCTATATTATTAATATAAAATTGCTACCATTAGTTGTGTTATTAATGTTACTGTAATAACCTATATTATTAATATAAATTGGCTACCATTAGTTGTGTTATAAATGTTACTGTAATAATAGATATTATTAATCTACAGTGGCTACCATTAGTTGTGTTATTAATGTTACTGTAATAACGGATTTTATTAATATAAGTGGCTACCATTAGTTATATTATTAATTTTACTGTAATAACCAATATTTGTAATATACAGTAGCTACAATTACTTGTGTTATTAATGTTAATTTAATAACCAATAGTATTAATATATGTTCGCTACTATTATATGTGTTATTAATGTCACTGTAATAACCTATATTATTAATATACAGTGGTTATCATTAGTTGTTTTATTAATGTCACTGTAATAACGGATATTATTAATATACAGTCGCTACCATTAGTTATGATATTAATATTACTGTTATAAACAATATTATTAATATACAGTGGCTACCATTAGTTGTGTTATTAATATTACTGTAATAACGTATATTATTAATATACAGTTGCTACCATTAGTTGTGTTATTAATGTCACTGTAATAACGGATATTATTAATATACAGTGGCTACCATTTGTTATTTTATTAATGTTACTGTAATAACCAATAGTATTAATATACAGTGGCTACCATAAGTTGTGTTATTAATGTTACTGTAATAACCTATATTATTAATATACAGTAGCTACTATTATTATGTTATTAATATTGCTGTAATAAACAATATTATTAATATAGAGTGGCTACCATAAGTTGTGTTATTAATGTTACTGTAATAACCAATAGTATTAATATACAGTAGCTACCATTAGTTGTGTTATTAATGTTACTGTAATAACGGATATTATTAATATACAGTAGCTACCATTAGTTATGTTATTAATGTTACTGTAATAACCAATATTATTAATATACAGTTGCTACCATTAGTTGTGTTATTAATGTCACTGTAATAACTTATATTATTAATATACAGTCGCTACAATTAGTTGTGTTATTAATGTTACTGTAATAACGGATATTATTAATATACAGTGGCTACCATTAGTTGTGTTATTAATGTTACTGTAATAACCAATAGTATTAATATACAGTAGCTACCATTAGTTGTGTTATTAATGTTACTGTAATAACGGATATTATTAATATACAGTCGCTACCATTAGTTATGTTATTAATATTACTGTTATACACAATATTATTAATATACAGTGGCTACCATTATTTGTGTTATTAATGTTACTGTAATAACCTATATTAGTAATATACAGTTGCTACCATTAGTTGTGTTATTAATGTTACTGTAATTACTTATATTAGTAATATACAGTAGCTACAATTAGTTGTGTTATTAATGTTACTGTAATAACGGATATTATTAATATACAGTCGCTACCATTAGTTATGTTATTAATATTACTGTTATAAACAATATTATTAATATACAGTGGCTACCATTAGTTGTGTTATTAATATTACTGTAATAACGTATATTATTAATATACAGTGGCTACCATTAGTTGTGTTATTAATGTTACTGTAATAACCAATATTATTAATATATAGTTGCTACCATTAGTTGTGTTATTAATGTCACTTTAATAACGGATATTATTAATATACAGTGGCTACCATTAGTTGTGTTATTAATGTTACTGTAATAACCAATATTATTAATATACAGTTGCTACCATTAGTTGTGTTATTAATGTTACTGTAATAACGGATATTATTAATATACAGTGGCTACAATTAGTTGTGTTATTAATGTTACTGTAATAACCGATATTTGTAATATACAGTGGATACCATTAGTTGTTTTATTAATGTTACTGTAATAATAGATATTATTAATATATAGTCGCTACCATTAGTTATGTTATTAATGTTACTGTAATGACTTATATTATTAATATACAGTCGCTACAATTAGTTGTGTTATTAATGTTACTGTAATAACGGATATTATTAATATACAGTCGCCACCATTATTGTGTTATTTATGTGACTGTAATAACGGATATTATTAATATACAGTGGCTACCATTAGTTATGTTATTAATATTACTGTAATAAACAATATTATTAATATACAGTCGCTACCATTAGTTGTGTTATTTATATTACTGTAATAACGTATATTATTAATATACAGTGGCTACCATTAGTTGTGTTATTAATGTTACTGTAATAACCAATATTATTAATATACAGTTGCTACCATTAGTTGTGTTATTAATGTCACTGTAATAACGGATATTATTAATATACAGTCGCTACCATTAGTTATGATATTAATATTACTGTTATAAACAATATTATTAATATACAGTGGCTACCATTAGTTGTGATATTAATGTTACTGTAATAACCAATATTATTAATATACAGTTGCTACCATTAGTTGTGTTATTAATGTTACTGTAATAACGGATATTATTAATATACAGTGGCTACAATTAGTTGTGTTATTAATGTTACTGTAATAACCGATATTTGTAATATACAGTGGATACCATTAGTTGTTTTATTAATATTACTGTTATAAACAATATTATTAATATACAGTGGCTACCATTAGTTGTGTTATTAATATTACTGTAATAACGTATATTATTAATATACAGTGGCTACCATTAGTTGTGTTATTAATGTTACTGTAATAACCAATATTATTAATATACAGTTGCTACCATTAGTTGTGTTATTAATGTGACTGTAATAACGGATATTATTAATATACAGTGGCTACCATTAGTTATGTTATTAATATTACTGTAATAAACAATATTATTAATATACAGTCGCTACCATTAGTTGTGTTATTTATATTACTGTAATAACGTATATTATTAATATACAGTGGCTACCATTAGTTGTGTTATTAATGTTACTGTAATAACCAATATTATTAATATACAGTTGCTACCATTAGTTGTGTTATTAATGTCACTGTAATAACGGATATTATTAATATACAGTCGCTACCATTAGTTATGATATTAATATTACTGTTATAAACAATATTATTAATATACAGTGGCTACCATTAGTTGTGTTATTAATATTACTGTAATAACGTATATTATTAATATACAGTGGCTACCATTAGTTGTGTTATTAATGTTACTGTAATAAACAATATTATTAATATACAGTTGCTACCATTAGTTGTGTTATTAATATCACTGTAATAACGGATATTATTAATATACAGTGGCTACCATTTGTTATTTTATTAATGTTACTGTAATAACCAATAGTATTAATATACAGTGGCTACCATAAGTTGTGTTATTAATGTTACTGTAATAACGGATATTATTAATATACAGTCGCTACCATTAGTTATGTTATTAATATTACTGTTATACACAATATTATTAATATACAGTGGCTACCATTATTTGTGTTATTAATGTTACTGTAATAACCTATATTATTAATATACAGTTGCTACCATTAGTTGTGTTATTAATGTTACTGTAATGACTTATATTAGTAATATACAGTAGCTACAATTAGTTGTGTTATTAATGTTACTGTAATAACGGATATTATTAATATACAGTCGCTACCATTAGTTATGTTATTAATATTACTGTTATAAACAATATTATTAATATACAGTGGCTACCATTAGTTGTGTTATTAATATTACTGTAATAACGTATATTATTAATATACAGTGGCTACCATTAGTTGTGTTATTAATGTTACTGTAATAACCAATATTATTAATATATAGTTGCTACCATTAGTTGTGTTATTAATGTCACTTTAATAACGGATATTATTAATATACAGTGGCTACCATTAGTTGTGTTATTAATGTTACTGTAATAACCAATATTATTAATATACAGTTGCTACCATTAGTTGTGTCACTGTAATAACGGATATTATTAATATACAGTGGCTACAATTAGTTGTGTTATTAATGTTACTGTAATAACCGATATTTGTAATATACAGTGGATACCATTAGTTGTTTTATTAATGTTACTGTAAAAATAGATATTATTAATATATAGTCGATACCATTAGTTATGTTATTAATGTTACTGTAATGACTTATATTATTAATATACAGTCGCTACAATTAGTTGTGTTATTAATGTTACTGTAATAACGGATATTATTAATATACAGTCGCTACCATTAGTTATGATATTAATATTACTGTTATAAACAATATTATTAATATACAGTGGCTACCATTAGTTGTGTTATTAATATTACTGTAATAACGTATATTATTAATATACAGTGGCTACCATTAGTTGTGTTATTAATGTTACTGTAATAACCAATATTTGTAATATACAGTGGCTACCATTAGTTGTTTTATTAATGTTACTGTAATAATAGATATTATTAATATACAATTGATACCATTAGTTATGTTATTAATGTTACTGTAATAACCTATATAATTAATATACAGTGGATACCATTAGTTGTGTTATTATTGTTACTGTAATAATCTATATTATTAATATATAGTGGCTACCATTAGTTGTGTTATTAATGTCACTGTAATAACCTATATTATTAATAATCAGTGGCTACCATTAGTTGTTTTATTAATGTTACTGTAATAACCAATAGTATTAATATACAGTGGCTACCAAAAGTTGTGTTATTAATGTTACTGTAATAACCTATATTATTAATATACAGTTGCTATCATTAGTTATGTTATTAATATTACTGTTATAAACAATATTATTAATATACAGTGGCTACCATTAGTTGTGTTATTAATATCACTGTAATAACCAATATTATTAATATACAGTGGTGACCATTAGTTGTGTTATTAATGTTACTGAAATAACGGATATTATTAATATACAGTGGCTACCATTAGTTGTGTTATTAATGTTACTGTAATAACGGATATTATTAATATAAGTGGCTACCATTAGTTGTGTTATTAATTTTATTGTAATAACCAATATTTGTAATATACAGTAGCTACAATTACTTGTGTTATTAATGTTAATTTAATAACCAATAGTATTAATATATGTTCGCTACTATTAGATGTGTTATTAATGTCACTGTAATAACCTATATTATTAATATACAGTGGTTATCATTAGTTGTGTTATTAATGTTACTGTAATAATCTATAGTATTAATATATAGTGGCTACCATTAGTTGTGTTATTAATGTTACTGTAATAACCTATATTATTAATATAAGTGGCTACCATAAGTTATGTTATTAATATTACTGTAATAAACAATATTATTAATATACAGTGGCTACCATTAGTTGTGTTATTTATATTACTGTAATAACGTATATTATTAATATACAGTGGCTACCATTAGTTGTGTTATTAATATTACTGTAATAACGTATATTATTAATATACAGTGGCTACCATTAGTTATGTTATTAATGTTACTGTAATAACCAATATTATTAATATACAGTTGCTACCATTAGTTGTGTTATTAATGTCACTGTAATAACGGATATTATTAATATACAGTGGCTACCATTAGTTGTGTTATTAATGTTACTGTAATAACCAATATTTGTAATATACAGTTAATACTATTATTATGTTATTAATATTGCTGTAATAAACAATATTATTAATATAGAGTGGCTACCATAAGTTGTGTTATTAATGTTACTGTAATAACCAATAGTATTAATATACAGTAGCTACCATTAGTTGTGTTATTAATGTTACTGTAATAACGGATATTATTAATATATAGTAGATACCATTAGTTATGTTATTAATGTTACTGTATTAACCAATATTATTAATATACAGTGGCTACCATTAGTTGTGTTATTAATGTCACTGTAATAACCTATATTATTAATATACAGTTGCTACCATTAGTTGTGTTATTAATGTCACTGTAATAACAGATATTATTAATATACAGTGGCTACCATTAGTTGTGTTATTAATGTCACTGTAATAACGGATATTATTAATATACATTGGCTACCATTAGTTGTGTTATTAATATTACTGTAATAACCAATATTATTAATATACAGTGGTGACCATTAGTTGTGTTATTAATGTTACTGAAATAACGGATATTATTAATATACAGTGGCTACCATTAGTTGTGTTATTAATATTACTGTAATAACCAATATTATTAATATACAGTGGTGACCATTAGTTGTGTTATTTATGTTACTGAAATAACGGATATTATTAATATACAGTGGCTACCATTAGTTGTGTTATTAATGTTACTGTAATAACGGATATTATTAATATAAGTGGCTACCATTAGTTATGTTATTAATATTACTGTTATACACAATATTATTAATATACAGTGGCTACCATTATTTGTGTTATTAATGTTACTGTAATAACCTATATTATTAATATACAGTTGCTACCATTAGTTGTGTTATTAATGTTACTGTAATGACTTATATTAGTAATATACAGTAGCTACAATTAGTTGTGTTATTAATGTTACTGTAATAACGGATATTATTAATATACAGTCGCTACCATTAGTTATGTTATTAATATTAATGTTATAAACAATATTATTAATATACAGTGGCTACCATTAGTTGTGTTATTAATATTACTGTAATAACGTATATTATTAATATACAGTGGCTACCATTAGTTGTGTTATTAATGTTACTGTAATAACCAATATTATTAATATATAGTTGCTACCATTAGTTGTGTTATTAATGTTACTGTAATAACGGATATTATTAATATACAGTTGCTACCATTAGTTGTGTTATTAATGTTACTGTAATAACGGATATTATTAATATACAGTGGCTACAATTAGTTGTGTTATTAATGTTACTGTAATAACCGATATTTGTAATATACAGTGGATACCATTAGTTGTTTTATTAATATTACTGTTATAAACAATATTATTAATATACAGTGGCTACCATTAGTTGTGTTATTAATATTACTGTAATAACGTATATTATTAATATACAGTGGCTACCATTAGTTGTGTTATTAATGTTACTGTTATAAACAATATTATTAATATACAGTGGCTACCATTAGTTGTGTTATTAATATTACTGTAATAACGTATATTATTAATATACAGTGGCTACCATTAGTTGTGTTATTAATGTTACTGTAATAACCAATATTATTAATATATAGTTGCTACCATTAGTTGTGTTATTAATGTCACTTTAATAACGGATATTATTAATATACAGTGGCTACCATTAGTTGTGTTATTAATGTTACTGTAATAACCAATATTATTAATATACAGTTGCTACCATTAGTTGTGTTATTAATGTCACTGTAATAACTTATATTATTAATATACAGTCGCTACAATTAGTTGTGTTATTAATGTTACTGTAATAACGGATATTATTAATATACAGTGGCTACCATTAGTTGTGTTATTAATGTTACTGTAATAACCAATAGTATTAATATACAGTAGCTACCATTAGTTGTGTTATTAATGTTACTGTAATAACGGATATTATTAATATACAGTTGCTACCATTAGTTGTGTTATTAATGTTACTGTAATAACGGATATTATTAATATACAGTGGCTACAATTAGTTGTGTTATTAATGTTACTGTAATAACCGATATTTGTAATATACAGTGGATACCATTAGTTGTTTTATTAATATTACTGTTATAAACAATATTATTAATATACAGTGGCTACCATTAGTTGTGTTATTAATATTACTGTAATAACGTATATTATTAATATACAGTGGCTACCATTAGTTGTGTTATTAATGTTACTGTTATAAACAATATTATTAATATACAGTGGCTACCATTAGTTGTGTTATTAATATTACTGTAATAACGTATATTATTAATATACAGTGGCTACCATTAGTTGTGTTATTAATGTTACTGTAATAACCAATATTATTAATATATAGTTGCTACCATTAGTTGTGTTATTAATGTCACTTTAATAACGGATATTATTAATATACAGTGGCTACCATTAGTTGTGTTATTAATGTTACTGTAATAACCAATATTATTAATATACAGTTGCTACCATTAGTTGTGTTATTAATGTTACTGTAATAACGGATATTATTAATATACAGTGGCTACAATTAGTTGTGTTATTAATGTTACTGTAATAACCGATATTTGTAATATACAGTGGATACCATTAGTTGTTTTATTAATGTTACTGTAATAATAGATATTATTAATATATAGTCGCTACCATTAGTTATGTTATTAATGTTACTGTAATGACTTATATTATTAATATACAGTCGCTACAATTAGTTGTGTTATTAATGTTACTGTAATAACGGATATTATTAATATACAGTCGCCACCATTATTGTGTTATTTATGTGACTGTAATAACGGATATTATTAATATACAGTGGCTACCATTAGTTATGTTATTAATATTACTGTAATAAACAATATTATTAATATACAGTCGCTACCATTAGTTGTGTTATTTATATTACTGTAATAACGTATATTATTAATATACAGTGGCTACCATTAGTTGTGTTATTAATGTTACTGTAATAACCAATATTATTAATATACAGTTGCTACCATTAGTTGTGTTATTAATGTCACTGTAATAACGGATATTATTAATATACAGTCGCTACCATTAGTTATGATATTAATATTACTGTTATAAACAATATTATTAATATACAGTGGCTACCATTAGTTGTGATATTAATGTTACTGTAATAACCAATATTATTAATATACAGTTGCTACCATTAGTTGTGTTATTAATGTTACTGTAATAACGGATATTATTAATATACAGTGGCTACAATTAGTTGTGTTATTAATGTTACTGTAATAACCGATATTTGTAATATACAGTGGATACCATTAGTTGTTTTATTAATATTACTGTTATAAACAATATTATTAATATACAGTGGCTACCATTAGTTGTGTTATTAATATTACTGTAATAACGTATATTATTAATATACAGTGGCTACCATTAGTTGTGTTATTAATGTTACTGTAATAACCAATATTATTAATATACAGTTGCTACCATTAGTTGTGTTATTAATGTGACTGTAATAACGGATATTATTAATATACAGTGGCTACCATTAGTTATGTTATTAATATTACTGTAATAAACAATATTATTAATATACAGTCGCTACCATTAGTTGTGTTATTTATATTACTGTAATAACGTATATTATTAATATACAGTGGCTACCATTAGTTGTGTTATTAATGTTACTGTAATAACCAATATTATTAATATACAGTTGCTACCATTAGTTGTGTTATTAATGTCACTGTAATAACGGATATTATTAATATACAGTCGCTACCATTAGTTATGATATTAATATTACTGTTATAAACAATATTATTAATATACAGTGGCTACCATTAGTTGTGTTATTAATATTACTGTAATAACGTATATTATTAATATACAGTGGCTACCATTAGTTGTGTTATTAATGTTACTGTAATAAACAATATTATTAATATACAGTTGCTACCATTAGTTGTGTTATTAATATCACTGTAATAACGGATATTATTAATATACAGTGGCTACCATTTGTTATTTTATTAATGTTACTGTAATAACCAATAGTATTAATATACAGTGGCTACCATTATTTGTGTTATTAATGTTACTGTAATAACCTATATTATTAATATACAGTTGCTACCATTAGTTGTGTTATTAATGTTACTGTAATGACTTATATTAGTAATATACAGTAGCTACAATTAGTTGTGTTATTAATGTTACTGTAATAACGGATATTATTAATATACAGTCGCTACCATTAGTTATGTTATTAATATTACTGTTATAAACAATATTATTAATATACAGTGGCTACCATTAGTTGTGTTATTAATATTACTGTAATAACGTATATTATTAATATACAGTGGCTACCATTAGTTGTGTTATTAATGTTACTGTAATAACCAATATTATTAATATATAGTTGCTACCATTAGTTGTGTTATTAATGTCACTTTAATAACGGATATTATTAATATACAGTGGCTACCATTAGTTGTGTTATTAATGTTACTGTAATAACCAATATTATTAATATACAGTTGCTACCATTAGTTGTGTCACTGTAATAACGGATATTATTAATATACAGTGGCTACAATTAGTTGTGTTATTAATGTTACTGTAATAACCGATATTTGTAATATACAGTGGATACCATTAGTTGTTTTATTAATGTTACTGTAAAAATAGATATTATTAATATATAGTCGATACCATTAGTTATGTTATTAATGTTACTGTAATGACTTATATTATTAATATACAGTCGCTACAATTAGTTGTGTTATTAATGTTACTGTAATAACGGATATTATTAATATACAGTCGCTACCATTAGTTATGATATTAATATTACTGTTATAAACAATATTATTAATATACAGTGGCTACCATTAGTTGTGTTATTAATATTACTGTAATAACGTATATTATTAATATACAGTGGCTACCATTAGTTGTGTTATTAATGTTACTGTAATAACCAATATTTGTAATATACAGTGGCTACCATTAGTTGTTTTATTAATGTTACTGTAATAATAGATATTATTAATATACAATTGATACCATTAGTTATGTTATTAATGTTACTGTAATAACCTATATAATTAATATACAGTGGATACCATTAGTTGTGTTATTATTGTTACTGTAATAATCTATATTATTAATATATAGTGGCTACCATTAGTTGTGTTATTAATGTCACTGTAATAACCTATATTATTAATAATCAGTGGCTACCATTAGTTGTTTTATTAATGTTACTGTAATAACCAATAGTATTAATATACAGTGGCTACCAAAAGTTGTGTTATTAATGTTACTGTAATAACCTATATTATTAATATACAGTTGCTATCATTAGTTATGTTATTAATATTACTGTTATAAACAATATTATTAATATACAGTGGCTACCATTAGTTGTGTTATTAATATCACTGTAATAACCAATATTATTAATATACAGTGGTGACCATTAGTTGTGTTATTAATGTTACTGAAATAACGGATATTATTAATATACAGTGGCTACCATTAGTTGTGTTATTAATGTTACTGTAATAACGGATATTATTAATATAAGTGGCTACCATTAGTTGTGTTATTAATTTTACTGTAATAACCAATATTTGTAATATACAGTAGCTACAATTACTTGTGTTATTAATGTTAATTTAATAACCAATAGTATTAATATATGTTCGCTACTATTAGATGTGTTATTAATGTCACTGTAATAACCTATATTATTAATATACAGTGGTTATCATTAGTTGTGTTATTAATGTTACTGTAATAATCTATAGTATTAATATATAGTGGCTACCATTAGTTGTGTTATTAATGTTACTGTAATAACCTATATTATTAATATAAGTGGCTACCATAAGTTATGTTATTAATATTACTGTAATAAACAATATTATTAATATACAGTGGCTACCATTAGTTGTGTTATTTATATTACTGTAATAACGTATATTATTAATATACAGTGGCTACCATTAGTTGTGTTATTAATATTACTGTAATAACGTATATTATTAATATACAGTGGCTACCATTAGTTATGTTATTAATGTTACTGTAATAACCAATATTATTAATATACAGTTGCTACCATTAGTTGTGTTATTAATGTCACTGTAATAACGGATATTATTAATATACAGTGGCTACCATTAGTTGTGTTATTAATGTTACTGTAATAACCAATATTTGTAATATACAGTTAATACTATTATTATGTTATTAATATTGCTGTAATAAACAATATTATTAATATAGAGTGGCTACCATAAGTTGTGTTATTAATGTTACTGTAATAACCAATAGTATTAATATACAGTAGCTACCATTAGTTGTGTTATTAATGTTACTGTAATAACGGATATTATTAATATATAGTAGATACCATTAGTTATGTTATTAATGTTACTGTATTAACCAATATTATTAATATA
This sequence comes from Osedax fenrisi, assembly GCA_964019155.1. Taxonomy (NCBI): domain Eukaryota; kingdom Metazoa; phylum Annelida; class Polychaeta; order Sabellida; family Siboglinidae; genus Osedax; species Osedax fenrisi. Next base: position 56,813,211 of record OZ025243.1, read on the forward strand.
CAGTGGCTACCATTAGTTGTGTTATTAATGTCACTGTAATAACCTATATTATTAATATACAGTTGCTACCATTAGTTGTGTTATTAATGTCACTGTAATAACAGATATTATTAATATACAGTGGCTACCATTAGTTGTGTTATTAATGTCACTGTAATAACGGATATTATTAATATACATTGGCTACCATTAGTTGTGTTATTAATATTACTGTAATAACCAATATTATTAATATACAGTGGTGACCATTAGTTGTGTTATTAATGTTACTGAAATAACGGATATTATTAATATACAGTGGCTACCATTAGTTGTGTTATTAATATTACTGTAATAACCAATATTATTAATATACAGTGGTGACCATTAGTTGTGTTATTTATGTTACTGAAATAACGGATATTATTAATATACAGTGGCTACCATTAGTTGTGTTATTAATGTTACTGTAATAACGGATATTATTAATATAAGTGGCTACCATTAGTTATGTTATTAATATTACTGTTATACACAATATTATTAATATACAGTGGCTACCATTATTTGTGTTATTAATGTTACTGTAATAACCTATATTATTAATATACAGTTGCTACCATTAGTTGTGTTATTAATGTTACTGTAATGACTTATATTAGTAATATACAGTAGCTACAATTAGTTGTGTTATTAATGTTACTGTAATAACGGATATTATTAATATACAGTCGCTACCATTAGTTATGTTATTAATATTAATGTTATAAACAATATTATTAATATACAGTGGCTACCATTAGTTGTGTTATTAATATTACTGTAATAACGTATATTATTAATATACAGTGGCTACCATTAGTTGTGTTATTAATGTTACTGTAATAACCAATATTATTAATATATAGTTGCTACCATTAGTTGTGTTATTAATGTCACTTTAATAACGGATATTATTAATATACAGTGGCTACCATTAGTTGTGTTATTAATGTTACTGTAATAACCAATATTATTAATATACAGTTGCTACCATTAGTTGTGTCACTGTAATAACGGATATTATTAATATACAGTGGCTACAATTAGTTGTGTTATTAATGTTACTGTAATAACCGATATTTGTAATATACAGTGGATACCATTAGTTGTTTTATTAATGTTACTGTAAAAATAGATATTATTAATATATAGTCGATACCATTAGTTATGTTATTAATGTTACTGTAATGACTTATATTATTAATATACAGTCGCTACAATTAGTTGTGTTATTAATGTTACTGTAATAACGGATATTATTAATATACAGTCGCTACCATTAGTTATGATATTAATATTACTGTTATAAACAATATTATTAATATACAGTGGCTACCATTAGTTGTGTTATTAATATTACTGTAATAACGTATATTATTAATATACAGTGGCTACCATTAGTTGTGTTATTAATGTTACTGTAATAACCAATATTTGTAATATACAGTGGCTACCATTAGTTGTTTTATTAATGTTACTGTAATAATAGATATTATTAATATACAATTGATACCATTAGTTATGTTATTAATGTTACTGTAATAACCTATATAATTAATATACAGTGGATACCATTAGTTGTGTTATTATTGTTACTGTAATAATCTATATTATTAATATATAGTGGCTACCATTAGTTGTGTTATTAATGTCACTGTAATAACCTATATTATTAATAATCAGTGGCTACCATTAGTTGTTTTATTAATGTTACTGTAATAACCAATAGTATTAATATACAGTGGCTACCAAAAGTTGTGTTATTAATGTTACTGTAATAACCTATATTATTAATATACAGTTGCTATCATTAGTTATGTTATTAATATTACTGTTATAAACAATATTATTAATATACAGTGGCTACCATTAGTTGTGTTATTAATATCACTGTAATAACCTATATTATTAATATACAGTGGCTACCATTAGTTGTGTTATTAATGTCACTGTAATAACGGATATTATTAATATACATTGGCTACCATTAGTTGTGTTATTAATATTACTGTAATAACCAATATTATTAATATACAGTGGTGACCATTAGTTGTGTTATTAATGTTACTGAAATAACGGATATTATTAATATACAGTGGCTACCATTAGTTGTGTTATTAATGTTACTGTAATAACGGATATTATTAATATAAGTGGCTACCATTAGTTGTGTTATTAATTTTACTGTAATAACCAATATTTGTAATATACAGTAGCTACAATTACTTGTGTTATTAATGTTAATTTAATAACCAATAGTATTAATATATGTTCGCTACTATTAGATGTGATATTAATGTCACTGTAATAACCTATATTATTAATATACAGTGGTTATCATTAGTTGTGTTATTAATGTTACTGTAATAATCTATAGTATTAATATATAGTGGCTACCATTAGTTGTGTTATTAATGTTACTGTAATAACCTATATTATTAATATAAGTGGCTACCATAAGTTATGTTATTAATATTACTGTAATAAACAATATTATTAATATACAGTGGCTACCATTAGTTGTGTTATTTATATTACTGTAATAACGTATATTATTAATATACAGTGGCTACCATTAGTTGTGTTATTAATGTTACTGTAATAACCAATATTATTAATATACAGTTGCTACCATTAGTTGTGTTATTAATGTCACTATAATAACGGATATTATTAATATACAGTCGCTACAATTAGTTGTGTTATTAATGTTACTGTAATAACGGATATTATTAATATACAGTCGCTACCATTAGTTATGATATTAATATTACTGTTATAAACAATATTATTAATATACAGTGGCTACCATTAGTTGTGTTATTAATATTACTGTAATAACGTATATTATTAATATACAGTGGCTACCATTAGTTGTGTTATTAATGTTACTGTAATAACCAATATTATTAATATACAGTTGCTACCATTAGTTGTGTTATTAATGTTACTGTAATAACCAATATTTGTAATATACAGTTAATACTATTATTATGTTATTAATATTGCTGTAATAAACAATATTATTAATATAGAGTGGCTACCATAAGTTGTGTTATTAATGTTACTGTAATAACCAATAGTATTAATATACAGTAGCTACCATTAGTTGTGTTATTAATGTTACTGTAATAACGGATATTATTAATATATAGTAGATACCATTAGTTATGTTATTAATGTTAATGTATTAACCAATATTATTAATATACAGTGGCTACCATTAGTTGTGTTATTAATGTCACTGTAATAACATATATTATTAATATACAGTTGCTACCATTAGTTGTGTTATTAATGTCACTGTAATAACAGATATTATTAATATACAGTGGCTACCATTAGTTGTGTTATTAATGTCACTGTAATAACGGATATTATTAATATACATTGGCTACCATTAGTTGTGTTATTAATATTACTGTAATAACCAATATTATTAATATACAGTGGTGACCATTAGTTGTGTTATTAATATTGCTGTAATAAACAATATTATTAATATAGAGTGGCTACCATAAGTTGTGTTATTAATGTTACTGTAATAACCAATAGTATTAATATACAGTAGCTACCATTAGTTGTGTTATTATTGTTACTGTAATAACGGATATTATTAATATACAGTAGATACCATTAGTTATGTTATTAATGTTACTGTATTAACCAATATTATTAATATACAGTTGCTACCATTAGTTATGTTATTAATGTTACTGTAATGACTTATATTATTAATATACAGTCGCTACAATTAGTTGTGTTATTAATGTTACTGTAATAACGGATCTTATTAATATACAGTCGCTACCATTAGTTATGATATTAATATTACTGTAATAACCAATATTTGTAATATACAGTTAATACTATTATTATGTTATTAATATTGCTGTAATAAACAATATTATTAATATAGAGTGGCTACCATTAGTTGTGTTATTAATGTTACTGTAATAAACAATATTATTAATATACAGTGCCAACATTAGTTGTGTTATTAATATTACTGTAATAACGTATATTATTAATATACAGTGGCTACCATTAGTTGTGTTATTAATGTTACTGTAATAACCAATATTTGTAATATACAGTGGCTACCATTAGTTGTTTTATTAATGTTACTGTAATAATAGATATTATTAATATATAGTCGATACCATTATTTGTGTTATTAATGTTACTGTAATAACCTATATTATTAATATACAGTTGCTACCATTAGTTGTGTTATTAATGTTACTGTAATGACTTATATTAGTAATATACAGTAGCTACAATTAGTTGTGTTATTAATGTTACTGTAATAACGGATATTATTAATATACAGTCGCTACCATTAGTTATGTTATTAATATTAATGTTATAAACAATATTATTAATATACAGTGGCTACCATTAGTTGTGTTATTAATATTACTGTAATAACGTATATTATTAATATACAGTGGCTACCATTAGTTGTGTTATTAATGTTACTGTAATAACCAATATTATTAATATATAGTTGCTACCATTAGTTGTGTTATTAATGTCACTTTAATAACGGATATTATTAATATACAGTGGCTACCATTAGTTGTGTTATTAATGTTACTGTAATAACCAATATTATTAATATACAGTTGCTACCATTAGTTGTGTCACTGTAATAACGGATATTATTAATATACAGTGGCTACAATTAGTTGTGTTATTAATGTTACTGTAATAACCGATATTTGTAATATACAGTGGATACATTAGTTGTTTTATTAATGTTACTGTAAAAATAGATATTATTAATATATAGTCGATACCATTAGTTATGTTATTAATGTTACTGTAATGACTTATATTATTAATATACAGTCGCTACAATTAGTTGTGTTATTAATGTTACTGTAATAACGGATATTATTAATATACAGTCGCTACCATTAGTTATGATATTAATATTACTGTTATAAACAATATTATTAATATACAGTGGCTACCATTAGTTGTGTTATTAATATTACTGTAATAACGTATATTATTAATATACAGTGGCTACCATTAGTTGTGTTATTAATGTTACTGTAATAACCAATATTTGTAATATACAGTGGCTACCATTAGTTGTTTTATTAATGTTACTGTAATAATAGATATTATTAATATACAATTGATACCATTAGTTATGTTATTAATGTTACTGTAATAACCTATATAATTAATATACAGTGGATACCATTAGTTGTGTTATTATTGTTACTGTAATAATCTATATTATTAATATATAGTGGCTACCATTAGTTGTGTTATTAATGTCACTGTAATAACCTATATTATTAATAATCAGTGGCTACCATTAGTTGTTTTATTAATGTTACTGTAATAACCAATAGTATTAATATACAGTGGCTACCAAAAGTTGTGTTATTAATGTTACTGTAATAACCTATATTATTAATATACAGTTGCTATCATTAGTTATGTTATTAATATTACTGTTATAAACAATATTATTAATATACAGTGGCTACCATTAGTTGTGTTATTAATATCACTGTAATAACCTATATTATTAATATACAGTGGCTACCATTAGTTGTGTTATTAATGTCACTGTAATAACGGATATTATTAATATACATTGGCTACCATTAGTTGTGTTATTAATATTACTGTAATAACCAATATTATTAATATACAGTGGTGACCATTAGTTGTGTTATTAATGTTACTGAAATAACGGATATTATTAATATACAGTGGCTACCATTAGTTGTGTTATTAATGTTACTGTAATAACGGATATTATTAATATAAGTGGCTACCATTAGTTGTGTTATTAATTTTACTGTAATAACCAATATTTGTAATATACAGTAGCTACAATTACTTGTGTTATTAATGTTAATTTAATAACCAATAGTATTAATATATGTTCGCTACTATTAGATGTGATATTAATGTCACTGTAATAACCTATATTATTAATATACAGTGGTTATCATTAGTTGTGTTATTAATGTTACTGTAATAATCTATAGTATTAATATATAGTGGCTACCATTAGTTGTGTTATTAATGTTACTGTAATAACCTATATTATTAATATAAGTGGCTACCATAAGTTATGTTATTAATATTACTGTAATAAACAATATTATTAATATACAGTGGCTACCATTAGTTGTGTTATTTATATTACTGTAATAACGTATATTATTAATATACAGTGGCTACCATTAGTTGTGTTATTAATGTTACTGTAATAACCAATATTATTAATATACAGTTGCTACCATTAGTTGTGTTATTAATGTCACTATAATAACGGATATTATTAATATACAGTCGCTACAATTAGTTGTGTTATTAATGTTACTGTAATAACGGATATTATTAATATACAGTCGCTACCATTAGTTATGATATTAATATTACTGTTATAAACAATATTATTAATATACAGTGGCTACCATTAGTTGTGTTATTAATATTACTGTAATAACGTATATTATTAATATACAGTGGCTACCATTAGTTGTGTTATTAATGTTACTGTAATAACCAATATTATTAATATACAGTTGCTACCATTAGTTGTGTTATTAATGTCACTGTAATAACGGATATTATTAATATACAGTGGCTACCATTAGTTGTGTTATTAATGTTACTGTAATAACCAATATTTGTAATATACAGTTAATACTATTATTATGTTATTAATATTGCTGTAATAAACAATATTATTAATATAGAGTGGCTACCATAAGTTGTGTTATTAATGTTATTGTAATAACCAATAGTATTAATATACAGTAGCTACCATTAGTTGTGTTATTAATGTTACTGTAATAACGGATATTATTAATATATAGTAGATACCATTAGTTATGTTATTAATGTTACTGTATTAACCAATATTATTAATATACAGTGGCTACCATTAGTTGTGTTATTAATGTCACTGTAATAACCTATATTATTAATATACAGTTGCTACCATTAGTTGTGTTATTAATGTCACTGTAATAACAGATATTATTAATATACAGTGGCTACCATTAGTTGTGTTATTAATGTCACTGTAATAACGGATATTATTAATATACATTGGCTACCATTAGTTGTGTTATTAATATTACTGTAATAACCAATATTATTAATATACAGTGGTGACCATTAGTTGTGTTATTAATGTTACTGAAATAACGGATATTATTAATATACAGTGGCTACCATTAGTTGTGTTATTAATATTACTGTAATAACCAATATTATTAATATACAGTGGTGACCATTAGTTGTGTTATTTATGTTACTGAAATAACGGATATTATTAATATACAGTGGCTACCATTAGTTGTGTTATTAATGTTACTGTAATAACGGATATTATTAATATAAGTGGCTACCATTAGTTGTGTTATTAATTTTACTGTAATAACCAATATTTGTAATATACAGTAGCTACAATTACTTGTGTTATTAATGTTAATTTAATAACCAATAGTATTAATATATGTTCGCTACTATTAGATGTGTTATTAATGTCACTGTAATAACCTATATTATTAATATACAGTGGTTATCATTAGTTGTGTTATTAATGTTACTGTAATAATCTATAGTATTAATATATAGTGGCTACCATTAGTTGTGTTATTAATGTTACTGTAATAACCTATATTATTAATATAAGTGGCTACCATAAGTTATGTTATTAATATTACTGTAATAAACAATATTATTAATATACAGTGGCTACCATTAGTTGTGTTATTTATATTACTGTAATAACGTATATTATTAATATACAGTGGCTACCATTAGTTGTGTTATTAATGTTACTGTAATAACCAATATTATTAATATACAGTTGCTACCATTAGTTGTGTTATTAATGTCACTATAATAACGGATATCATTAATATACAGTCGCTACAATTAGTTGTGTTATTAATGTTACTGTAATAACGGATATTATTAATATACAGTCGCTACCATTAGTTATGATATTAATATTACTGTTATAAACAATATTATTAATATACAGTGGCTACCATTAGTTGTGTTATTAATATTACTGTAATAACGTATATTATTAATATACAGTGGCTACCATTAGTTGTGTTATTAATGTTACTGTAATAACCAATATTATTAATATACAGTTGCTACCATTAGTTGTGTTATTAATGTCACTGTAATAACGGATATTATTAATATACAGTGGCTACCATTAGTTGTGTTATTAATGTTACTGTAATAACCAATATTTGTAATATACAGTTAATACTATTATTATGTTATTAATATTGCTGTAATAAACAATATTATTAATATAGAGTGGCTACCATAAGTTGTGTTATTAATGTTACTGTAATAACCAATAGTATTAATATACAGTAGCTACCATTAGTTGTGTTATTATTGTTACTGTAATAACGGATATTATTAATATACAGTAGATACCATTAGTTATGTTATTAATGTTACTGTATTAACCAATATTATTAATATACAGTTGCTACCATTAGTTATGTTATTAATGTTACTGTAATGACTTATATTATTAATATACAGTCGCTACAATTAGTTGTGTTATTAATGTTACTGTAATAACGGATCTTATTAATATACAGTCGCTACCATTAGTTATGATATTAATATTACTGTAATAACCAATATTTGTAATATACAGTTAATACTATTATTATGTTATTAATATTGCTGTAATAAACAATATTATTAATATAGAGTGGCTACCATTAGTTGTGTTATTAATGTTACTGTAATAAACAATATTATTAATATACAGTGCCAACATTAGTTGTGTTATTAATATTACTGTAATAACGTATATTATTAATATACAGTGGCTACCATTAGTTGTGTTATTAATGTTACTGTAATAACCAATATTTGTAATATACAGTGGCTACCATTAGTTGTTTTATTAATGTTACTGTAATAATAGATATTATTAATATACAATTGATACCATTAGTTATGTTATTAATGTTACTGTAATAACCTATATAATTAATATACAGTGGATACCATTAGTTGTGTTATTATTGTTACTGTAATAATCTATATTATTAATATATAGTGGCTACCATTAGTTGTGTTATTAATTTCACTGTAATAACCTATATTATTAATAATCAGTGGCTACCATTAGTTGTTTTATTAATGTTACTGTAATAACCAATAGTATTAATATACAGTGGCTACCAAAAGTTGTGTTATTAATGTTACTGTAATAACCTATATTATTAATATACAGTTGCTATCATTAGTTGTGTTATTTATATTACTGTAATAACGTATATTATTAATATACAGTGGCTACCATTAGTTGTGTTATTAATGTTACTGTAATAACCAATATTATTAATATACAGTTGCTACCATTAGTTGTGTTATTAATGTCACTGTAATAACGGATATTATTAATATACAGTGGCTACCATTAGTTGTGTTATTAATGTTACTGTAATAACCAATATTTGTAATATACAGTTAATACTATTATTATGTTATTAATATTGCTGTAATAAACAAAATTATTAATATAGAGTGGCTACCATAAGTTGTGTTATTAATGTTACTGTAATAACCAATAGTATTAATATACAGTAGCTACCATTAGTTGTGTTATTAATGTTACTGTAATAACGGATATTATTAATATATAGTAGATACCATTAGTTATGTTATTAATGTTACTGTATTAACCAATATTATTAATATACAGTGGCTACCATTAGTTGTGTTATTAATGTCACTGTAATAACCTATATTATTAATATACAGTTGCTACCATTAGTTGTGTTATTAATGTCACTGTAATAACAGATATTATTAATATATAGTGGCTACCATTAGTTGTGTTATTAATGTCACTGTAATAACGGATATTATTAATATACATTGGCTACCATTAGTTGTGTTATTAATATTACTGTAATAACCAATATTATTAATATACAGTGGTGACCATTAGTTGTGTTATTAATGTTACTGAAATAACGGATATTATTAATATACAGTGGCTACCATTAGTTGTGTTATTAATATTACTGTAATAACCAATATTATTAATATACAGTGGTGACCATTAGTTGTGTTATTAATGTTACTGTAATAACGGATATTATTAATATAAGTGGCTACCATTAGTTGTGTTATTAATTTTACTGTAATAACCAATATTTGTAATATACAGTAGCTACAATTACTTGTGTTATTAATGTTAATTTAATAACCAATAGTATTAATATATGTTCGCTACTATTAGATGTGTTATTAATGTCACTGTAATAACCTATATTATTAATATACAGTGGTTATCATTAGTTGTGTTATTAATGTTACTGTAATAATCTATAGTATTAATATATAGTGGCTACCATTAGTTGTGTTATTAATGTTACTGTAATAACGGATATTATTAATATACAGTCGCTACCATTAGTTATGATATTAATATTACTGTTATAAACAATATTATTAATATACAGTGGCTACCATTAGTTGTGTTATTAATATTACTGTAATAACGTATATTATTAATATACAGTGGCTACCATTAGTTGTGTTATTAATGTTACTGTAATAACCAATATTATTAATATACAGTTGCTACCATTAGTTGTGTTATTAATGTCACTGTAATAACGGATATTATTAATATACAGTGGCTACCATTAGTTGTGTTATTAATGTTACTGTAATAACCAATATTTGTAATATACAGTTAATACTATTATTATGTTATTAATATTGCTGTAATAAACAATATTATTAATATAGAGTGGCTACCATAAGTTGTGTTATTAATGTTACTGTAATAACCAATAGTATTAATATACAGTAGCTACCATTAGTTGTGTTATTAATGTTACTGTAATAACGGATATTATTAATATACAGTAGATACCATTAGTTATGTTATTAATGTTACTGTATTAACCAATATTATTAATATACAGTTGCTACCATTAGTTATGTTATTAATGTTACTGTAATGACTTATATTATTAATATACAGTCGCTACAATTAGTTGTGTTATTAATGTTACTGTAATAACGGATATTATTAATATACAGTCGCTACCATTAGTTATGATATTAATATTACTGTTATAAACAATATTATTAATATACAGTGCCAACATTAGTTGTGTTATTAATATTACTGTAATAACGTATATTATTAATATACAGTGGCTACCATTAGTTGTGTTATTAATGTTACTGTAATAACCAATATTTGTAATATACAGTGGCTACCATTAGTTGTTTTATTAATGTTACTGTAATAATAGATATTATTAATATACAATTGATACCATTAGTTATGTTATTAATGTTACTGTAATAACCTATATAATTAATATACAGTGGATACCATTAGTTGTGTTATTATTGTTACTGTAATAATCTATATTATTAATATATAGTGGCTACCATTAGTTGTGTTATTAATTTCACTGTAATAACCTATATTATTAATAATCAGTGGCTACCATTAGTTGTTTTATTAATGTTACTGTAATAACCAATAGTATTAATATACAGTGGCTACCAAAAGTTGTGTTATTAATGTTACTGTAATAACCTATATTATTAATATACAGTTGCTATCATTAGTTATGTTATTAATATTACTGTTATAAACAATATTATTAATATACAGTGGCTACCATTAGTTGTGTTATTAATGTCACTGTAATAACCTATATTATTAATATACTGTTGCTACCATTAGTTGTGTTATTAATGTCACTGTAATAACAGATATTATTAATATACAGTGGCTACCATTAGTTGTGTTATTAATGTCACTGTAATAACGGATATTATTAATATACATTGGCTACCATTAGTTGTGTTATTAATTTTACTGTAATAACCAATATTTGTAATATACAGTAGCTACAATTACTTGTGTTATTAATGTTAATTTAATAACCAATAGTATTAATATATGTTCGCTACTATTAGATGTGTTATTAATGTCACTGTAATAACCTATATTATTAATATACAGGGGTTATCATTAGTTGTGTTATTAATGTTACTGTAATAATCTATAGTATTAATATATAGTGGCTACCATTAGTTGTGTTATTAATGTTACTGTAATAACTTATATTATTAATATAAGTGGCTACCATAAGTTATGTTATAAATATTACTGTAATAAACAATATTATTAATATACAGTGGCTACCATTAGTTGTGTTATTTATATTACTGTAATAACGTATATTATTAATATACAGTGGCTACCATTAGTTGTGTTATTAATGTTACTGTAATAACCAATATTATTAATATACAGTTGCTACCATTAGTTGTGTTATTAATAATACTGTAATAACGGATATTATTAATATACAGTGGCTACCATTTGTTATTTTATTAATGTTACTGTAATAACCAATAGTATTAATATACAGTGGCTACCATAAGTTGTGTTATTAATGTTACTGTAATAACCTATATTATTAATATATAGTTAATACTATTATTATGTTATTAATATTGCTGTAATAAACAATATTATTAATATAGAGTGGCTACCATAAGTTGTGTTATTAATGTTACTGTAATAACCAATAGTATTAATATACAGTAGCTACCATTAGTTGTGTTATTAATGTTACTGTAATAACGGATATTATTAATATACAGTAGATACCATTAGTTATGTTAATAATGTTACTCTATTAACCAATATTATTAATATACAGTTGCTACCATTAGTTGTGTTATTAATGTCACTGTAATAACTTATATTATTAATATACAGTCGCTACAATTAGTTGTGTTATTAATGTTACTGTAATAACGGATATTATTAATATACAGTGGCTACCATTAGTTGTGTTATTAATTTTACTGTAATAACCAATAGTATTAATATACAGTAGCTACCATTAGTTGTGTTATTAATGTTACTGTAATAACGGATATTATTAATATACAGTCGCTACCATTAGTTATGTTATTAATATTACTGTTATACACAATATTATTAATATACAGTGGCTACCATTATTTGTGTTATTAATGTTACTGTAATAATAGATATTATTAATATACAATTGCTACCATTAGTTATGTTATTAATATTACTGTTATAAACAATATTATTAATATACAGTGGCTTCCATTAGTTGTATTATTAATGTTACTGTAATAACCAATATTATTAATATACAGTTGCTACTATTAGTTGTGTTATTAATATTACTGTAATAACGGATATTATTAATATATAGTCGCTACCATTAGTTATGTTATTAATATTACTGTAATAACCTATATTATTAATATACAGTTGCTACCTTTAGTTGTGTTATTAATGTTACTGTAATGACTTATATTAGTAATATACAGTAGCTACAATTTGTTGTGTTATTAATGTTACTGTAATAACGGATATTATTAATATACAGTCGCTACCATTAGTTATGTTATTAATATTACTGTTATAAACAATATTATTAATATACAGTGGCTACCATTCGTTGTGTTATTAATGTTACTGTAATAACGGATATTATTAATCTACAGTGGCTACCATTAGTTGTGTTATTAATGTTACTGTAATAACGGATATTATTAATATAAGTGGCTACCATTAGTTGTGTTATTAATTTTACTGTAATAACCAATATTTGTAATATACAGTAGCTACAATTACTTGTGTTATTAATGTTAATTGAATAACCAATAGTATTAATATATGTTCGCTACTATTAGATGTGTTATTAATGTCACTGTAATAACCTATATTATTAATATACAGTGGTTATCATTAGTTGTGTTATTAATGTCACTGTAATAACCTATATTATTAATATACAGTGGCTACCATTAGTTGTTTTATTAATGTTACTGTAATAACCAATAGTATTAATATACAGTGGCTACCAAAAGTTGTGTTATTAATGTTACTGTAATAACCTATATTATTAATATACAGTTGCTACCATTAGTTATGTTATTAATATTACTGTTATAAATAATATTATTAATATACAGTGGCTACCATTAGTTGTGTTATTAATATTAATGTAATAACGTATATTATTAATATACAGTGGCTACCATTAGTTGTGTTATTAATGTTACTATAATAACCAATATTATTAATATACAGTTGCTGCCATTAGTTGTGTTATTAATGTCACTGTAATAACGGATATTATTAATATACAGTTGCTACCATTAGTTGTGTTATTAATGTTACTGTAATAACCGATATTTGTGATATACAGTGGCTACCATTAGTTGTTTTATTAATGTTACTGTAATAATAGATATTATTAATATACAATTGCTACCATTAGTTATGTTATTAATATTACTGTTATAAACAATATTATTAATATACAGTGGCTTCCATTAGTTGTATTATTAATGTTACTGTTATAAACAATATTATTAATATACAGTGGCTACCATTCGTTGTGTTATTAATGTTACTGTAATAACGGATATTATTAATCTACAGTGGCTACCAATAGTTGTGTTATTAATGTTACTGTAATAACCAATATTATTAATATACAGTTGCTACCATTAGTTGTGTTATTAATGTTACTGTAATAACCGATATTTGTAATACACAGTGGCTACCATTAGTTGTTTTATTAATGTTACTGTAATAATAGATATTATTAATATACAATTGCTACCATTAGTTATGTTATTAATATTACTGTTATAAACAATATTATTAATATACAGTGGCTACCATAAGTTGTGTTATTAATGTTACTGTAATAATGGATATTATTAATATACAGTCGCTACCATTAGTTATGTTATTAATATTACTGTTATACACAATATTATTAATATACAGTGGCTACCATTATTTGTGTTATTAATGTTACTGTAATAACCTATATTATTAATATACAGTTGCTACCATTAGTTGTGTTATTAATGTTACTGTAATGACTTATATTAGTAATATACAGTAGCTACAATTAGTTGTGTTATTAATGTTACTGTAATAACGGATATTATTAATATACAGTCGCTACCATTAGTTATGTTATTAATATTACTGTTATAAACAATATTATTAATATACAGTGGCTACCATTAGTTGTGTTATTAATATTACTGTAATAACGTATATTATTAATATACAGTGGCTACCATTAGTTGTGTTATTAATGTTACTGTAATAACCAATATTATTAATATATAGTTGCTACCATTAGTTGTGTTATTAATGTCACTTTAATAACGGATATTATTAATATACAGTGGCTACCATTAGTTGTGTTATTAATGTTACTGTAATAACCAATATTATTAATATACAGTTGCTACCATTAGTTGTATCACTGTAATAACGGATATTATTAATATACAGTGGCTACAATTAGTTATGTTATTAATGTTTCTGTAATAACCGATATTTGTAATATACAGTGGATACCATTAGTTGTTTTATTAATGTTACTGTAATAATAGATATTATTAATATATAGTCGCTACCATTAGTTATGTTATTAATGTTACTGTAATGACTTATATTATTAATATACAGTCGCTACAATTAGTTGTGTTATTAATGTTACTGTAATAACGGATATTATTAATATACAGTCGCTACCATTAGTTATGATATTAATATTACTGTTATAAATAATATTATTAATATACAGTGGCTACCATTAGTTGTATTATTAATATTACTGTAATAACGTATATTATTAATATACAGTGGCTACCATTAGTTGTGTTATTAATGTTACTGTAATAACCAATATTATTAATATACAGTTGCTACCATTAGTTGTGTTATTAATGTCACTGTAATAACGGATATTATTAATATACAGTGGCTACCATTAGTTGTGTTATTAATGTTACTGTAATAACCAATATTTGTAATATACAGTGGCTACCATTAGTTGTTTTATTAATTTTACTGTAATAATAGATATTATTAATATACAATTGATACCATTACTTATGTTATTAATGTTACTGTAATAACCTATATAATTAATATACAGTGGATACCATTAGTTGTGTTATTATTGTTACTGTAATAATCTATATTATTAATATATAGTGGCTACCATTAGTTGTGTTATTAATGTCACTGTAATAACCTATATTATTAATAATCAGTGGCTACCATTAGTTTTTTTATTAATGTTACTGTAATAACCAATAGTATTAATATACAGTGGCTACCAAAAGTTGTGTTATTAATGATACTGTAATAACCTATATTATTAATATACAGTTGCTATCATTAGTTATGTTATTAATATTACTGTTATAAACAATATTATTAATATACAGTGGCTACCATTAGTTGTGTTATTAATGTCACTGTAATTACCTATATTATTAATATACAGTTGCTACCATTAGTTGTGTTATTAATGTCACTGTAATAACGGATATTATTAATATACAGTGGCTACCATTAGTTGTATCATTAATGTCACTGTAATAACGGATATTATTAATATACATTGGCTACCATTAGTTGTGTTATTAATATTACTGTAATAACCAATATTATTAATATACAGTTGTGACCATTAGTTGTGTTATTAATGTTACTGAAATAACGGATATTATTAATATATAGTGGCTACCATTAGTTGTGTTATTAATGTTACTATAATAACCAATATTATTAATATACAGTTGCTGCCATTAGTTGTGTTATTAATGTCACTGTAATAACGGATATTATTAATATACAGTTGCTACCATTAGTTGTGTTATTAATGTTACTGTAATAACCGATATTTGTGATATACAGTGGCTACCATTAGTTGTTTTATTAATGTTACTGTAATAATAGATATTATTAATATACAATTGCTACCATTAGTTATGTTATTAATATTACTGTTATAAACAATATTATTAATATACAGTGGCTTCCATTAGTTGTATTATTAATGTTACTGTAATAACCAATATTATTAATATACAGTTGCTACTATTAGTTGTGTTATTAATATTACTGTAATAACGGATATTATTAATATATAGTCGCTACCATTAGTTATGTTATTAATATTACTGTTATAAACAATATTATTAATATACAGTGGCTACCATTCGTTGTGTTATTAATGTTACTGTAATAACGGATATTATTAATCTACAGTGGCTACCATTAGTTGTGTTATTAATGTTACTGTAATAACCAATATTATTAATATACAGTTGCTACCATTAGTTGTGTTATTAATGTTACTGTAATAACCGATATTTGTAATACACAGTGGCTACCATTAGTTGTTTTATTAATGTTACTGTAATAATAGATATTATTAATATACAATTGCTACCATTAGTTATGTTATTAATATTACTGTTATAAACAATATTATTAATATACAGTGGCTACCATAAGTTGTGTTATTAATGTTACTGTAATAATGGATATTATTAATATACAGTCGCTACCATTAGTTATGTTATTAATATTACTGTTATACACAATATTATTAATATACAGTTGCTACCATTAGTTGTGTTATTAATGTTACTGTAATGACTTATATTAGTAATATACAGTAGCTACAATTAGTTGTGTTATTAATGTTACTGTAATAACGGATATTATTAATATACAGTCACTACCATTAGTTATATTATTAATATTACTGTTATAAACAATATTATTAATATACAGTGGCTACCATTAGTTGTGTTATTAATATTACTGTAATAACGTATATTATTAATATACAGTGGCTACCATTAGTTGTGTTATTAATGTTACTGTAATAACCAATATTATTAATATATAGTTGCTACCATTAGTTGTGTTATTAATGTCACTTTAATAACGGATATTATTAATATACAGTGGCTACCATTAGTTGTGTTATTAATGTTACTGTAATAACCAATATTATTAATATACAGTTGCTACCATTAGTTGTGTCACTGTAATAACGGATATTATTAATATACAGTGGCTACAATTAGTTATGTTATTAATGTTTCTGTAATAACCGATATTTGTAATATACAGTGGATACCATTAGTTGTTTTATTAATGTTACTGTAATAATAGATATTATTAATATATAGTCGCTACCATTAGTTATGTTATTAATGTTACTGTAATGACTTATATTATTAATATACAGTCGCTACAATTAGTTGTGTTATTAATGTTACTGTAATAACGGATATTATTAATATACAGTCGCTACCATTAGTTATGATATTAATATTACTGTTATAAATAATATTATTAATATACAGTGGCTACCATTAGTTGTATTATTAATATTACTGTAATAACGTATATTATTAATATACAGTGGCTACCATTAGTTGTGTTATTAATGTTACTGTAATAACCAATATTATTAATATACAGTTGCTACCATTAGTTGTGTTATTAATGTCACTGTAATAACGGATATTATTAATATACAGTGGCTACCATTAGTTGTGTTATTAATGTTACTGTAATAACCAATATTTGTAATATACAGTGGCTACCATTAGTTGTTTTATTAATTTTACTGTAATAATAGATATTATTAATATACAATTGATACCATTAGTTATGTTATTAATGTTACTGTAATAACCTATATAATTAATATACAGTGGATACCATTAGTTGTGTTATTATTGTTACTGTAATAATCTATATTATTAATATATAGTGGCTACCATTAGTTGTGTTATTAATGTCACTGTAATAACCTATATTATTAATAATCAGTGGCTACCATTAGTTTTTTTATTAATGTTACTGTAATAACCAATAGTATTAATATACAGTGGCTACCAAAAGTTGTGTTATTAATGATACTGTAATAACCTATATTATTAATATACAGTTGCTATCATTAGTTATGTTATTAATATTACTGTTATAAACAATATTATTAATATACAGTGGCTACCATTAGTTGTGTTATTAATGTCACTGTAATTACCTATATTATTAATATACAGTTGCTACCATTAGTTGTGTTATTAATGTCACTGTAATAACGGATATTATTAATATACAGTGGCTACCATTAGTTGTATCATTAATGTCACTGTAATAACGGATATTATTAATATACATTGGCTACCATTAGTTGTGTTATTAATATTACTGTAATAACCAATATTATTAATATACAGTGGTGACCATTAGTTGTGTTATTAATGTTACTGAAATAACGGATATTATTAATATATAGTGGCTACCATTAGTTGTGTTATTAATGTTACTATAATAACCAATATTATTAATATACAGTTGCTGCCATTAGTTGTGTTATTAATGTCACTGTAATAACGGATATTATTAATATACAGTTGCTACCATTAGTTGTGTTATTAATGTTACTGTAATAACCGATATTTGTGATATACAGTGGCTACCATTAGTTGTTTTATTAATGTTACTGTAATAATAGATATTATTAATATACAATTGCTACCATTAGTTATGTTATTAATATTACTGTTATAAACAATATTATTAATATACAGTGGCTTCCATTAGTTGTATTATTAATGTTACTGTAATAACCAATATTATTAATATACAGTTGCTACTATTAGTTGTGTTATTAATATTACTGTAATAACGGATATTATTAATATATAGTCGCTACCATTAGTTATGTTATTAATATTACTGTTATAAACAATATTATTAATATACAGTGGCTACCATTCGTTGTGTTATTAATGTTACTGTAATAACGGATATTATTAATCTACAGTGGCTACCATTAGTTGTGTTATTAATGTTACTGTAATAACCAATATTATTAATATACAGTTGCTACCATTAGTTGTGTTATTAATGTTACTGTAATAACCGATATTTGTAATACACAGTGGCTACCATTAGTTGTTTTATTAATGTTACTGTAATAATAGATATTATTAATATACAATTGCTACCATTAGTTATGTTATTAATATTACTGTTATAAACAATATTATTAATATACAGTGGCTACCATAAGTTGTGTTATTAATGTTACTGTAATAATGGATATTATTAATATACAGTCGCTACCATTAGTTATGTTATTAATATTACTGTTATACACAATATTATTAATATACAGTGGCTACCATTATTTGTGTTATTAATGTTACTGTAATAACCTATATTATTAATATACAGTTGCTACCATTAGTTGTGTTATTAATGTTACTGTAATGACTTATATTAGTAATATACAGTAGCTACAATTAGTTGTGTTATTAATGTTACTGTAATAACGGATATTATTAATATACAGTCGCTACCATTAGTTATGTTATTAATATTACTGTTATAAACAATATTATTAATATACAGTGGCTACCATTAGTTGTGTTATTAATATTACTGTAATAACGTATATTATTAATATACAGTGGCTACCATTAGTTGTGTTATTAATGTTACTGTAATAACCAATATTATTAATATATAGTTGCTACCATTAGTTGTGTTATTAATGTCACTTTAATAACGGATATTATTAATATACAGTGGCTACCATTAGTTGTGTTATTAATGTTACTGTAATAACCAATATTATTAATATACAGTTGCTACCATTAGTTGTGTCACTGTAATAACGGATATTATTAATATACAGTGGCTACAATTAGTTATGTTATTAATGTTTCTGTAATAACCGATATTTGTAATATACAGTGGATACCATTAGTTGTTTTATTAATGTTACTGTAATAATAGATATTATTAATATATAGTCGCTACCATTAGTTATGTTATTAATGTTACTGTAATGACTTATATTATTAATATACAGTCGCTACAATTAGTTGTGTTATTAATGTTACTGTAATAATGGATATTATTAATATACAGTGGCTACCATTAGTTGTATTATTAATATTACTGTAATAACGTATATTATTAATATACAGTGGCTACCATTAGTTGTGTTATTAATGTTACTGTAATAACCAATATTATTAATATACAGTTGCTACCATTAGTTGTGTTATTAATGTCACTGTAATAACGGATATTATTAATATACAGTGGCTACCATTAGTTGTGTTATTAATGTTACTGTAATAACCAATATTTGTAATATACAGTGGCTACCATTAGTTGTTTTATTAATTTTACTGTAATAATAGATATTATTAATATACAATTGATACCATTAGTTATGTTATTAATGTTACTGTAATAACCTATATAATTAATATACAGTGGATACCATTAGTTGTGTTATTATTGTTACTGTAATAATCTATATTATTAATATATAGTGGCTACCATTAGTTGTATTATTAATGTCACTGTAATAACCTATATTATTAATAATCAGTGGCTACCATTAGTTTTTTTATTAATGTTACTGTAATAACCAATAGTATTAATATACAGTGGCTACCAAAAGTTGTGTTATTAATGATACTGTAATAACCAATATTATTAATATACAGTGGTGACCATTAGTTGTGTTATTAATGTTACTGAAATAACGGATATTATTAATATATAGTGGCTACCATTAGTTGTGTTATTAATGTTACTGTAATAACGGATATTATTAATATAAGTGGCTACCATTAGTTGTGTTATTAATTTTACTGTAATAACCAATATTTGTAATATACAGTAGCTACAATTACTTGTGTTATTAATGTTAATTTAATAACCAATAGTATTAATATATGTTCGCTACTATTAGATGTGTTATTAATGTCACTGTAATAACCTATATTATTAATATACAGTGGTTATCATTAGTTGTGTTATTAATGTTACTGTAATAATCTATAGTATTAATATATAGTGGCTACCATTAGTTGTGTTATTAATGTTACTGTAATAACCTATATTATTAATATAAGTGGCTACCATAAGTTATGTTATTAATATTACTGTAATAAACAATATTATTAATATACAGTGGATACCATTAGTTGTGTTATTAATGTCACTGTAATAACCTATATTATTAATAATCAGTGGCTACCATTAGTTTTTTTATTAATGTTACTGTAATAACCAATAGTATTAATATACAGTGGCTACCAAAAGTTGTGTTATTAATGATACTGTAATAACCTATATTATTAATATACAGTTGCTATCATTAGTTATGTTATTAATATTACTGTTATAAACAATATTATTAATATACAGTGGCTACCATTAGTTGTGTTATTAATGTCACTGTAATTACCTATATTATTAATATACAGTTGCTACCATTAGTTGTGTTATTAATGTCACTGTAATAACGGATATTATTAATATACAGTGGCTACCATTAGTTGTATCATTAATGTCACTGTAATAACGGATATTATTAATATACATTGGCTACCATTAGTTGTGTTATTAATATTACTGTAATAACCAATATTATTAATATACAGTGGTGACCATTAGTTGTGTTATTAATGTTACTGAAATAACGGATATTATTAATATATAGTGGCTACCATTAGTTGTGTTATTAATGTTACTATAATAACCAATATTATTAATATACAGTTGCTGCCATTAGTTGTGTTATTAATGTCACTGTAATAACGGATATTATTAATATACAGTTGCTACCATTAGTTGTGTTATTAATGTTACTGTAATAACCGATATTTGTGATATACAGTGGCTACCATTAGTTGTTTTATTAATGTTACTGTAATAATAGATATTATTAATATACAATTGCTACCATTAGTTATGTTATTAATATTACTGTTATAAACAATATTATTAATATACAGTGGCTTCCATTAGTTGTATTATTAATGTTACTGTAATAACCAATATTATTAATATACAGTTGCTACTATTAGTTGTGTTATTAATATTACTGTAATAACGGATATTATTAATATATAGTCGCTACCATTAGTTATGTTATTAATATTACTGTTATAAACAATATTATTAATATACAGTGGCTACCATTCGTTGTGTTATTAATGTTACTGTAATAACGGATATTATTAATCTACAGTGGCTACCATTAGTTGTGTTATTAATGTTACTGTAATAACCAATATTATTAATATACAGTTGCTACCATTAGTTGTGTTATTAATGTTACTGTAATAACCGATATTTGTAATACACAGTGGCTACCATTAGTTGTTTTATTAATGTTACTGTAATAACAGATATTATTAATATACAATTGCTACCATTAGTTATGTTATTAATATTACTGTTATAAACAATATTATTAATATACAGTGGCTACCATAAGTTGTGTTATTAATGTTACTGTAATAATGGATATTATTAATATACAGTCGCTACCATTAGTTATGTTATTAATATTACTGTTATACACAATATTATTAATATACAGTGGCTACCATTATTTGTGTTATTAATGTTACTGTAATAACCTATATTATTAATATACAGTTGCTACCATTAGTTGTGTTATTAATGTTACTGTAATGACTTATATTAGTAATATACAGTAGCTACAATTAGTTGTGTTATTAATGTTACTGTAATAACGGATATTATTAATATACAGTCGCTACCATTAGTTATGTTATTAATATTACTGTTATAAACAATATTATTAATATACAGTGGCTACCATTAGTTGTGTTATTAATATTACTGTAATAACGTATATTATTAATATACAGTGGCTACCATTAGTTGTGTTATTAATGTTACTGTAATAACCAATATTATTAATATATAGTTGCTACCATTAGTTGTGTTATTAATGTCACTTTAATAACGGATATTATTAATATACAGTGGCTACCATTAGTTGTGTTATTAATGTTACTGTAATAACCAATATTATTAATATACAGTTGCTACCATTAGTTGTGTCACTGTAATAACGGATATTATTAATATACAGTGGCTACAATTAGTTATGTTATTAATGTTTCTGTAATAACCGATATTTGTAATATACAGTGGATACCATTAGTTGTTTTATTAATGTTACTGTAATAATAGATATTATTAATATATAGTCGCTACCATTAGTTTTTTTATTAATGTTACTGTAATAACCAATATTTGTAATATACAGTGGCTACCATTAGTTGTATTATTAATGTCACTGTAATAACCTATATTATTAATAATCAGTGGCTACCATTAGTTTTTTTATTAATGTTACTGTAATAACCAATAGTATTAATATACAGTGGCTACCAAAAGTTGTGTTATTAATGATACTGTAATAACCAATATTATTAATATACAGTGGTGACCATTAGTTGTGTTATTAATGTTACTGAAATAACGGATATTATTAATATATAGTGGCTACCATTAGTTGTGTTATTAATGTTACTGTAATAACGGATATTATTAATATAAGTGGCTACCATTAGTTGTGTTATTAATTTTACTGTAATAACCAATATTTGTAATATACAGTAGCTACAATTACTTGTGTTATTAATGTTAATTTAATAACCAATAGTATTAATATATGTTCGCTACTATTAGATGTGTTATTAATGTCACTGTAATAACCTATATTATTAATATACAGTGGTTATCATTAGTTGTGTTATTAATGTTACTGTAATAATCTATAGTATTAATATATAGTGGCTACCATTAGTTGTGTTATTAATGTTACTGTAATAACCTATATTATTAATATAAGTGGCTACCATAAGTTATGTTATTAATATTACTGTAATAAACAATATTATTAATATACAGTGGCTACCATTAGTTGTGTTATTTATATTACTGTAATAACGTATATTATTAATATACAGTGGCTACCATTAGTTGTGTTATTAATGTTACTGTAATAACCAATATTATTAATATACAGTTGCTACCATTAGTTGTGTTATTAATATCACTATAATAACGGATATTATTAATATACAGTCGCTACCATTAGTTATGATATTAATATTACTGTTATAAACAATATTATTAATATACAGTGGCTACCATTAGTTGTTTTATTAATATTACTGTAATAACTTATATTATTAATATACAGTGGCTACCATTAGTTGTGTTATTAATGTTACTGTAATAACCAATATTATTAATATACAGTTGCTACCATTAGTTGTGTTATTAATGTCACTGTAATAACGGATATTATTAATATACAGTGGCTACCATTTGTTATTTTATTAATGTTACTGTAATAACCAATAGTATTAATATACAGTGGCTACCATAAGTTGTGTTATTAATGTTACTGTAATAACCTATATTATTAATATACAGTTAATACTATTATTGTGTTATTAATGTTACTGTAATAACCAATATCATTAATATATAGTGTCTATCATTAGTTGTGTTAATAATGTCACTGTAATAACATATATTATTAATATACAGTGGATACCATTTGTTGTGTTATTAATATCACTGTAATAACATATATTATTAATATACAGTGGTTAACATTATTTGTGTTATTAATGTTACTATAATAACAGATAATATTAATATACAGTCGCTACCATTAGTTGTGTTATTAATATTACTGTAATAACATATATTGTTAATATACAGTAGCTACCATTAATTGTGTTATTAATGTTACTGTAATATCCAATATTAATAATATAAACTGTCTACCATTAGTTGTGTTATTAATGTTACTGTAATAACCTATATTATTAATATACAGTGTCTTCCATTAATTGTGATATTAATGTTACAGTAATAACATATAGTATTAATATACAATGGATACCATTAGTTGTATTATTAATATTACTGTAATAAAGGATACTATTAATATATAGTGGATACCATTAGTTGTGTTATTAATGTTACTGTAATAACCTATATTATTAATATACAATGGCTACCATTAGTTGTGTTATTAATTTCACTGTAATAATCTATATTATTAATATACTGTGGTTATCATTAGTTGTGTTATTAATGTTACTATAATAAATGATATTATTAATATACAGTAGCTACCATTAGTTGTGTTATTAATGTCACTGTAATAACATATATTTTAATATACAGTAGCTACCATAATTGTGTTATTAATGTTACTGTAATAACATATATTGTTAATATAGAGTGGCTACCATTAATTGTGTTATTGATGTTACTGTAATAACCAATATTAAAAATATACAGTGGCTACTATTAGTTGTATTATTAATGTGATAACGGATATTATTAATATACAGTGGCTACCATTAGTTGTATTATTATTGTTACCGTAATAATGGATAGTATTAATATACAATGGCTACCATTAGTTGTGTTATTAATATTACTGTAATAACCAATATTATTAATATAAAGTATCTATCATTAGTTTTGTTATTAATGTCACTGTAATAATCTATATTATTAATATACAGTGGCTACCATTAGTTGTGTTATTAATATTACTGTAAAACCTGTATTATTAATATACATTATTTACCATTAGTTTTGTAATAACGGATATTATTAATATACATTATTTACCATTTGTTTTGTTATTAATGTCACTGTAATAACGGATATTATTAATATACAGTGACTACCATTAATTGTGTTATTAATATTACTGTAATAATCAATATTATTAATATACAGTAGTTACCATTAGTTGTGTTATTAATGTTACTGTAATAATATATATAGTATTAATATACAGTGGCTAGCATTAGTTATGTTATTACTATTACTGTAATAACGTATATTATTAATATACAGTCGCTACCATTAGTTGTGTTATTAATGTTACTGAAATAACGGATATTATTAATATATAGTTGCTACCATTAGTTGTGTTATTAATATTAATGTAATAACCAATATTATTAATATACAGTGGCTACCATTAGTTGTTTTATTAATGTTACTGTAATAACCAATAGTATTAATATACAGTGGCTACCATAAGTTGTGTTATTAATGTTACAGTAATCACCTATATTATTAATATACAGTTGCTACCATTAGTTGTGTTATTAATATTACTGTAATAACCAATATTATTAATATACATTATTTACCATTAGTATTATTATTAATGTTACTGTAATAACGGATATTATTAATATACAGTGACTATCATTAGTTGTGTTATTAATGTCACTGTAATAACGCATATTATTAATATACAGTGGCTACCATTACTTGTGTTATTAATGTTACTGTAATAATCTATAGTATTAATATACAGTTGCTACCATTAGTTGTGTTATTAATGTTACTGTAATAACTTATTTTATTAATATACAGTCGCTACAATTAGTTGTGTTATTAATGTTACTGTAATAACGGATATTATTAATATACAGTCGCTACCATTAGTTGTGTTATTAATGTCACTGTAATAACGTATATTATTAATATACAGTGGCTACCATTAATTATGTTATTAATATTACTGTAAAACCTATATTATTAATATACAGTGGCTACCATTAGTTGTGTTATTAATGTTACTGAAATAACGGATATTATTAATATACAGTGGCTACCATTGGTTGTGTTATTAATGTTACTGAAATATCGGATATTATTAATATACATCGCTACCATTAGTTGTGTTATTAATGTCACTGTAATAACGTATATTATTAATATACAGTGGCTACCATTAATTATGTTATTAATATTACTGTAAAACCTATATTATTAATATACAGTGGCTACCATTAGTTGTGTTATTAATGTTACTGTAATAACCAATATTATTAATATACAGTTGCTACCATTAGTTGTGTTATTAATATCACTATAATAACGGATATTATTAATATACAGTCGCTACCATTAGTTATGATATTAATATTACTGTTATAAACAATATTATTAATATACAGTGGCTACCATTAGTTGTTTTATTAATATTACTGTAATAACTTATATTATTAATATACAGTGGCTACCATTAGTTGTGTTATTAATGTTACTGTAATAACCAATATTATTAATATACAGTTGCTACCATTTGTTATTTTATTAATGTTACTGTAATAACCAATAGTATTAATATACAGTGGCTACCATAAGTTGTGTTATTAATGTTACTGTAATAACCTATATTATTAATATACAGTTAATACTATTATTGTGTTATTAATGTTACTGTAATAACCAATATCATTAATATATAGTGTCTATCATTAGTTGTGTTAATAATGTCACTGTAATAACATATATTATTAATATACAGTGGATACCATTTGTTGTGTTATTAATATCACTGTAATAACATATATTATTAATATACAGTGGTTAACATTATTTGTGTTATTAATGTTACTATAATAACAGATATTATTAATATACAGTCGCTACCATTAGTTGTGTTATTAATATTACTGTAATAACATATATTGTTAATATACAGTAGCTACCATTAATTGTGTTATTAATATTACTCTAATAAAGGATACTATTAATATATAGTGGATACCATTAGTTGTGTTATTAATGTTACTGTAATAACCTATATTATAGGTTATACAATGGCTACCATTAGTTGTGTTATTAATTTCACTGTAATAATCTATATTATTAATATACTGTGGTTATCATTAGTTGTGTTATTAATGTTACTGTAATAAAGGATATTATTAATATACAGTAGCTACCATTAGTTGTGTTATTAATGTCACTGTAATAACATATATTTTAATATACAGTAGCTACCATAATTGTGTTATTAATGTTACTGTAATAACATATATTGTTAATATAGAGTGGCTACCATTAATTGTGTTATTGATGTTACTGTAATAACCAATATTACAAATATACAGTGGCTACTATTAGTTGTATTATTAATGTGATAACGGATATTATTAATATACAGTGGCTACCATTAGTTGTATTATTATTGTTACCGTAATAATGGATAGTATTAATATACAATGGCTACCATTAGTTGTGTTATTAATATTACTGTAATAACCAATATTATTAATATAAAGTAGCTATCATTAATTTTGTTATTAATGTCACTGTAATAATCTATATTATTAATATACAGTGGCTACCATTAGTTGTGTTATTAATATTACTGTAAAACCTGTATTATTAATATACATTATTTACCATTAGTTTTGTAATAACGGATATTATTAATATACATTATTTACCATTTGTTTTGTTATTAATGTCACTGTAATAACGGATATTATTAATATACAGTGACTATCATTAGTTGTGTTATTAATATTACTGTAATAACGGATATTATTAATATACAGTGGCTACCATTAATTGTGTTATTAATATTACTGTAATAATCAATATTATTAATATACAGTAGTTACCATTAGTTGTGTTATTAATGTTACTGTAATAATATATATAGTATTAATATACAGTGGCTACCATTAGTTATGTTATTACTATTACTGTAATAACGTATATTATTAATATACAGTCGCTACCATTAGTTGTGTTATTAATGTTACTGAAATAACGGATATTATTAATATATAGTTGCTACCATTAGTTGTGTTATTAATATTACTGTAATAACCAATATTATTAATATACAGTGGCTACCATTAGTTGTTTTATTAATGTTACTGTAATAACCAATAGTATTAATATACAGTGGCTACCATAAGTTGTGTTATTAATGTTACAGTAATAACCTATATTATTAATATACAGTTGCTACCATTAGTTGTATTATTAATATTACTGTAATAACCAATATTATTAATATACATTATTTACCATTAGTATTATTATTAATGTTACTGTAATAACGGATATTATTAATATACAGTGACTATCATTAGTTGTGTTATTAATGTCACTGTAATAACGCATATTATTAATATACAGTGGCTACCATTACTTGTGTTATTAATGTTACTGTAATAATCTATAGTATTAATATACAGTTGCTACCATTAGTTGTGTTATTAATGTTACTGTAATAACTTATTTTATTAATATACAGTCGCTACAATTAGTTGTGTTATTAATGTTACTGTAATAACGGATATTATTAATATACAGTCGCTACCATTAGTTGTGTTATTAATGTCACTGTAATAACGTATATTATTAATATACAGTGGCTACCATTAATTATGTTATTAATATTACTGTAAAACCTATATTATTAATATACAGTGGCTACCATTTGTTGTGTTATTAATGTTACTGAAATAACGGATATTATTAATATACAGTGGCTACCATTGGTTGTGTTATTAATGTTACTGAAATATCGGATATTATTAATATACATCGCTACCATTAGTTGTGTTATTAATGTCACTGTAATAACGTATATTATTAATATACAGTGGCTACCATTAATTATGTTATTAATATTACTGTAAAACCTATATTATTAATATACAGTGGCTACCATTAGTTGTGTTATTAATGTTACTGAAATAACGGATATTATTAATATACAGTGGCTACCATTAGTTGTGTTATTACTATTACTGTAATAACGTATATTATTGATATAAAGTGGCTACCATTGGTTGTGTTATTAATGTTACTGAAATAACGTATATATTAATATACATTGGTTACCATTGTTTTGTTATTAATGTCACTGTAATAATATATATTATTAATATACAGTGGTTACCATTAGTTGTGTTATTAATGTTACTGTAATAAATTGTTTTATTAATATACAGTCGCTACAATTAGTTGTGTTATTAATGTTACTGTAATAACGGATATTATTAATATACAGTGGTTACCATTAGTTGTGTTATTAATGTTACTTTAATAATCTATAGTATTAATATACAGTGGCTAACATTAGTTGCGTTATTAATATTACTGTAATAACGGATATTATAAATATACAGTGTCTACCATTAGTTGTGTTATTAATGTTACTGAAATAACGGATATTATTAATATACAGTGGCTACCATTAGTTGTGTTATTAATGTTACTGTAATAACCAATATTATTAATATACAGTTGCTACCATTAGTTGTGTTATTAATTTCACTGTAATAACGGATATTATTAATATACAGTGGCTACCATTAGTTGTGTTATTAACATTACACTAATAACCAATACTATTAATATACAGTGGCTACCATAAGTTGTATTATTACTATTACTGTAATAACGTATATTATTAATATACAGTGGCTACAATTACTTGTGTTATTAATGTTACTGTAATAACCAATAGTATTAATATACAGTTGCTACCATTAGTTGTGTTATTAATGTTACTGTAATAACTTGTTTTATTAATATACAGTCGCTACAATTAGTTGTGTTATTAATGTTACTGTAATAACGGATATTATTAATATACAGTGGTTACCATTAGTTGTGTTATTAATGTTACTTTAATAATCTATAGTATTAATATACAGTGGCTAACATTAGTTGCGTTATTAATATTACTGTAATAACGGATATTATAAATATACAGTGGCTACCATTAGTTGTGTTATTAATGTTAATGAAATAACGGATATTATTAATATACAGTGGCTACCATTAGTTGTGTTATTAATGTTACTGTAATAACCAATATTATTAATATACAGTTGCTACCATTAGTTGTGTTATTAATTTCACTGTAATAACGGATATTATTAATATACAGTGGCTACCATTAGTTGTGTTATTAACATTACACTAATAACCAATACTATTAATATACAGTGGCTACCATAAGTTGTATTATTACTATTACTGTAATAACGTATATTATTAATATACAGTGGCTACCATTAGTTGTGTTATTAATGTTACTGAAATAACGGATATTATTAATATACAGTGGCTACCATTAGTTGTGTTATTAATATTACTGTAATAACCAATATTATTAATATACAGTGGTTACCATTAGTTGTGTTATTAATGTCACTGTAATAACGTATATTATTAATATACAGTGGCTACCATTAATTATGTTATTAATATTACTGTAAAACCTATATTATTAATATACAGTGGCTACCATTAGTTGTGTTATTAATGTTACTGTAATAACCAATATTATTAATATACAGTTGCTACCATTAGTTGTGTTATTAATATCACTATAATAACGGATATTATTAATATACAGTCGCTACCATTAGTTATGATATTAATATTACTGTTATAAACAATATTATTAATATACAGTGGCTACCATTAGTTGTTTTATTAATATTACTGTAATAACTTATATTATTAATATACAGTGGCTACCATTAGTTGTGTTATTAATGTTACTGTAATAACCAATATTATTAATATACAGTTGCTACCATTTGTTATTTTATTAATGTTACTGTAATAACCAATAGTATTAATATACAGTGGCTACCATAAGTTGTGTTATTAATGTTACTGTAATAACCTATATTATTAATATACAGTTAATACTATTATTGTGTTATTAATGTTACTGTAATAACCAATATCATTAATATATAGTGTCTATCATTAGTTGTGTTAATAATGTCACTGTAATAACATATATTATTAATATACAGTGGATACCATTTGTTGTGTTATTAATATCACTGTAATAACATATATTATTAATATACAGTGGTTAACATTATTTGTGTTATTAATGTTACTATAATAACAGATATTATTAATATACAGTCGCTACCATTAGTTGTGTTATTAATATTACTGTAATAACATATATTGTTAATATACAGTAGCTACCATTAATTGTGTTATTAATATTACTCTAATAAAGGATACTATTAATATATAGTGGATACCATTAGTTGTGTTATTAATGTTACTGTAATAACCTATATTATAGGTTATACAATGGCTACCATTAGTTGTGTTATTAATTTCACTGTAATAATCTATATTATTAATATACTGTGGTTATCATTAGTTGTGTTATTAATGTTACTGTAATAAAGGATATTATTAATATACAGTAGCTACCATTAGTTGTGTTATTAATGTCACTGTAATAACATATATTTTAATATACAGTAGCTACCATAATTGTGTTATTAATGTTACTGTAATAACATATATTGTTAATATAGAGTGGCTACCATTAATTGTGTTATTGATGTTACTGTAATAACCAATATTACAAATATACAGTGGCTACTATTAGTTGTATTATTAATGTGATAACGGATATTATTAATATACAGTGGCTACCATTAGTTGTATTATTATTGTTACCGTAATAATGGATAGTATTAATATACAATGGCTACCATTAGTTGTGTTATTAATATTACTGTAATAACCAATATTATTAATATAAAGTAGCTATCATTAATTTTGTTATTAATGTCACTGTAATAATCTATATTATTAATATACAGTGGCTACCATTAGTTGTGTTATTAATATTACTGTAAAACCTGTATTATTAATATACATTATTTACCATTAGTTTTGTAATAACGGATATTATTAATATACATTATTTACCATTTGTTTTGTTATTAATGTCACTGTAATAACGGATATTATTAATATACAGTGACTATCATTAGTTGTGTTATTAATATTACTGTAATAACGGATATTATTAATATACAGTGGCTACCATTAATTGTGTTATTAATATTACTGTAATAATCAATATTATTAATATACAGTAGTTACCATTAGTTGTGTTATTAATGTTACTGTAATAATATATATAGTATTAATATACAGTGGCTACCATTAGTTATGTTATTACTATTACTGTAATAACGTATATTATTAATATACAGTCGCTACCATTAGTTGTGTTATTAATGTTACTGAAATAACGGATATTATTAATATATAGTTGCTACCATTAGTTGTGTTATTAATATTACTGTAATAACCAATATTATTAATATACAGTGGCTACCATTAGTTGTTTTATTAATGTTACTGTAATAACCAATAGTATTAATATACAGTGGCTACCATAAGTTGTGTTATTAATGTTACAGTAATAACCTATATTATTAATATACAGTTGCTACCATTAGTTGTGTTATTAATATTACTGTAATAACCAATATTATTAATATACATTATTTACCATTAGTATTATTATTAATGTTACTGTAATAACGGATATTATTAATATACAGTGACTATCATTAGTTGTGTTATTAATGTCACTGTAATAACGCATATTATTAATATACAGTGGCTACCATTACTTGTGTTATTAATGTTACTGTAATAATCTATAGTATTAATATACAGTTGCTACCATTAGTTGTGTTATTAATGTTACTGTAATAACTTATTTTATTAATATACAGTCGCTACAATTAGTTGTGTTATTAATGTTACTGTAATAACGGATATTATTAATATACAGTCGCTACCATTAGTTGTGTTATTAATGTCACTGTAATAACGTATATTATTAATATACAGTGGCTACCATTAATTATGTTATTAATATTACTGTAAAACCTATATTATTAATATACAGTGGCTACCATTAGTTGTGTTATTAATGTTACTGAAATAACGGATATTATTAATATACAGTGGCTACCATTGGTTGTGTTATTAATGTTACTGAAATATCGGATATTATTAATATACATCGCTACCATTAGTTGTGTTATTAATGTCACTGTAATAACGTATATTATTAATATACAGTGGCTACCATTAATTATGTTATTAATATTACTGTAAAACCTATATTATTAATATACAGTGGCTACCATTAGTTGTGTTATTAATGTTACTGAAATAACGGATATTATTAATATACAGTGGCTACCATTAGTTGTGTTATTACTATTACTGTAATAACGTATATTATTGATATAAAGTGGCTACCATTGGTTGTGTTATTAATGTTACTGAAATAACGTATATATTAATATACATTGGTTACCATTAGTTTTGTTATTAATGTCACTGTAATAATATATATTATTAATATACAGTGGTTACCATTAGTTGTGTTATTAATGTTACTGTAATAAATTGTTTTATTAATATACAGTCGCTACAATTAGTTGTGTTATTAATGTTACTGTAATAACGGATATTATTAATATACAGTGGTTACCATTAGTTGTGTTATTAATGTTACTTTAATAATCTATAGTATTAATATACAGTGGCTAACATTAGTTGCGTTATTAATATTACTGTAATAACGGATATTATAAATATACAGTGTCTACCATTAGTTGTGTTATTAATGTTACTGAAATAACGGATATTATTAATATACAGTGGCTACCATTAGTTGTGTTATTAATGTTACTGTAATAACCAATATTATTAATATACAGTTGCTACCATTAGTTGTGTTATTAATTTCACTGTAATAACGGATATTATTAATATACAGTGGCTACCATTAGTTGTGTTATTAACATTACACTAATAACCAATACTATTAATATACAGTGGCTACCATAAGTTGTATTATTACTATTACTGTAATAACGTATATTATTAATATACAGTGGCTACAATTACTTGTGTTATTAATGTTACTGTAATAACCAATAGTATTAATATACAGTTGCTACCATTAGTTGTGTTATTAATGTTACTGTAATAACTTGTTTTATTAATATACAGTCGCTACAATTAGTTGTGTTATTAATGTTACTGTAATAACGGATATTATTAATATACAGTGGTTACCATTAGTTGTGTTATTATTGTTACTTTAATAATCTATAGTATTAATATACAGTGGCTAACATTAGTTGCGTTATTAATATTACTGTAATAACGGATATTATAAATATACAGTGGCTACCATTAGTTGTGTTATTAATGTTAATGAAATAACGGATATTATTAATATACAGTGGCTACCATTAGTTGTGTTATTAATGTTACTGTAATAACCAATATTATTAATATACAGTTGCTACCATTAGTTGTGTTATTAATTTCACTGTAATAACGGATATTATTAATATACAGTGGCTACCATTAGTTGTGTTATTAACATTACACTAATAACCAATACTATTAATATACAGTGGCTACCATAAGTTGTATTATTACTATTACTGTAATAACGTATATTATTAATATACAGTGGCTACCATTAGTTGTGTTATTAATGTTACTGAAATAACGGATATTATTAATATACAGTGGCTACCATTAGTTGTGTTATTAATATTACTGTAATAACCAATATTATTAATATACAGTGGTTACCATTAGTTGTGTTATTAATGTCACTGTAATAATCTATATTATTAATATACAGTGGCTACCATTAGTTGTGTTATTAATATTACTGTAAAACCTATATTATTAATATACATTATTTACCATTAGTTTTGTAATAACGGATATTATTAATATACATTATTTACCATTAGTTTTGTTATTAATGTCACTGTAATAACGGATATTATTAATATACAGTGACTATCATTAGTTGTGTTATTAATATTACTGTAATAACGGATATTATTAATATACAGTAGTTATCATTAGTTGTGTTATTAATGTTACTGTAATAATATATAGTATTAATATACAGTGGCTACTATTAGTTGTGTTATTAACATTACACTAATAACCAATACTATTAATATACAGTGGCTACCATAAGTTGTATTATTACTATTACTGTAATAACGTATATTATTAATATACAGTGGCTACAATTACTTGTGTTATTAATGTTACTGTAATAACCAATAGTATTAATATACAGTTGCTACCATTAGTTGTGTTATTAATTTCACTGTAATAACGGATATTATTAATATACAGTGGCTACCATTAGTTGTGTTATTAACATTACACTAATAACCAATACTATTAATATACAGTGGCTACCATAAGTTGTATTATTACTATTACTGTAATAACGTATATTATTAATATACAGTGGCTACCATTAGTTGTGTTATTAATGTTACTGAAATAACGGATATTATTAATATACAGTGGCTACCATTAGTTGTGTTATTAATATTACTGTAATAACCAATATTATTAATATACAGTGGTTACCATTAGTTGTGTTATTAATGTCACTGTAATAATCTATATTATTAATATACAGTGGCTACCATTAGTTGTGTTATTAATATTACTGTAAAACCTATATTATTAATATACATTATTTACCATTAGTTTTGTAATAACGGATATTATTAATATACATTATTTACCATTAGTTTTGTTATTAATGTCACTGTAATAACGGATATTATTAATATACAGTGACTATCATTAGTTGTGTTATTAATATTACTGTAATAACGGATATTATTAATATACAGTAGTTATCATTAGTTGTGTTATTAATGTTACTGTAATAATATATAGTATTAATATACAGTGGCTACTATTAGTTGTGTTATTAATGTTACTGTAATAACTTATTTTATTAATATACAGTCGCTACAATTAGTTGTGTTATTAATGTTACTGTAATAACGGATATTATTAATATACAGTCGCTACCATTAGTTGTGTTATTAAATTCACTGTAATAACGTATATTATTAATATACAGTGGCTACCATTAATTATGTTATTAATATTATTGTAAAACCTATATTATTAATATACAGTGGCTACCATTAGTTGTGTTATTAATGTTACTGAAATAACGGATATTATTAATATACAGTGGCTACCATTGGTTGTGTTATTAATGTTACTGAAATATCGGATATTATTAATATACATCGCTACCATTAGTTGTGTTATTAATGTCACTGTAATAACGTATATTATTAATATACAGTGGCTACCATTAATTATGTTATTAATATTACTGTAAAACCTATATTATTAATATACAGTGGCTACCATTAGTTGTGTTATTAATATTACTGTAATAACCAATATTATTAATATACATTATTTACCATTAGTATTATTATTAATGTTACTGTAATAACGGATATTATTAATATACAGTGACTATCATTAGTTGTGTTATTAATGTCACTGTAATAACGCATATTATTAATATACAGTGGCTACCATTACCTGTGTTATTAATGTTACTGTAATAATCTATAGTATTAATATACAGTTGCTACCATTAGTTGTGTTATTAATGTTACTGAAATAACGGATATTATTAATATATAGTTGCTACCATTAGTTGTGTTATTAATATTACTGTAATAACCAATATTATTAATATACAGTGGCTACCATTAGTTGTTTTATTAATGTTACTGTAATAACCAATAGTATTAATATACAGTGGCTACCATAAGTTGTGTTATTAATGTTACAGTAATAACCTATATTATTAATATACAGTTGCTACCATTAGTTGTGTTATTAATATTACTGTAATAACCAATATTATTAATATACATTATTTACCATTAGTATTATTATTAATGTTACTGTAATAACGGATATTATTAATATACAGTGACTATCATTAGTTGTGTTATTAATGTCACTGTAATAACGCATATTATTAATATACAGTGGCTACCATTACCTGTGTTATTAATGTTACTGTAATAATCTATAGTATTAATATACAGTTGCTACCATTAGTTGTGTTATTAATGTTACTGTAATAACTTATTTTATTAATATACAATTGCTACAATTAGTTGTGTTATTAATGTTACTGTAATAACGGATATTATTAATATACAGTCGCTACCATTAGTTGTGTTATTAATGTCACTGTAATAACGTATATTATTAATATACAGTGGCTACCATTAATTATGTTATTAATATTATTGTAAAACCTATATTATTAATATACAGTGGCTACCATTAGTTGTGTTATTAATGTTACTGAAATAACGGATATTATTAATATACAGTGGATACCATTGGTTGTGTTATTAATGTTACTGAAATATCGGATATTATTAATATACATCGCTACCATTAGTTGTGTTATTAATGTCACTGTAATAACGTATATTATTAATATACAGTGGCTACCATTAATTATGTTATTAATATTACTGTAAAACCTATATTATTAATATACAGTGGCTACCATTAGTTGTGTTATTAATGTTACTGAAATAACGGATATTATTAATATACAGTGGCTACCATTAGTTGTGTTATTACTATTACTGTAATAACGTATATTATTGATATAAAGTGGCTACCATTGGTTGTGTTATTAATGTTACTGAAATAACGTATATATTAATATACATTGGTTACCATTAGTTTTGTTATTAATGTCACTGTAATAATATATATTATTAATATACAGTGGTTACCATTAGTTGTGTTATTAATGTTACTGTAATAACTTGTTTTATTAATATACAGTCGCTACAATTAGTTGTGTTATTAATGTTACTGTAATAACGGATATTATTAATATACAGTGGTTACCATTAGTTGTGTTATTAATGTTACTTTAATAATCTATAGTATTAATATACAGTGGCTAACATTAGTTGCGTTATTAATATTACTGTAATAACGGATATTATAAATATACAGTGGCTACCATTAGTTGTGTTATTAATGTTACTGAAATAACGGATATTATTAATATACAGTGGCTACCATTAGTTGTGTTATTAATGTTACTGTAATAACCAATATTATTAATATACAGTTGCTACCATTAGTTGTGTTATTAATTTCACTGTAATAACGGATATTATTAATATACAGTGGCTACTATTAGTTGTGTTATTAATGTTACTGTAATAACCAATATTTTTAATATACAGTAGCTACAATTACTTGTGTTATTAATGTTACTGTAATAACCAATAGTATTAATATACAGTTGCTACCATTAGTTGTTTTATTAATGTTACTGTAATAACTTGTTTTATTAATATACAGTCGCTACAATTAGTTGTGTTATTAATGTTACTGTAATAACGGATATTATTAATATACAGTGGTTACCATTAGTTGTGTTATTAATGTTACTTTAATAATCTATAGTATTAATATACAGTGGCTAACATTAGTTGCGTTATTAATATTACTGTAATAACGGATATTATAAATATACAGTGGCTACCATTAGTTGTGTTATTAATGTTAATGAAATAACGGATATTATTAATATACAGTGACTATCATTAGTTGTGTTATTAATATTACTGTAATAACGGATATTATTAATATACAGTAGTTATCATTAGTTGTGTTATTAATGTTACTGTAATAATATATAGTATTAATATACAGTGGCTACCATTAGTTATGTTATTACTATTACTGTAATAACGTATATTATTAATATACAGTCGCTACCATTAGTTGTGTTATTAATGTTACTGAAATAACGGATATTATTAATATATAGTTGCTACCATTAGTTGTGTTATTAATATTACTGTAATAACCAATATTATTAATATACAGTGGCTACCATTAGTTGTTTTATTAATGTTACTGTAATAACCAATAGTATTAATATACAGTGGCTACCATAAGTTGTGTTATTAATGTTACAGTAATAACCTATATTATTAATATACAGTTGCTACCATTAGTTGTGTTATTAATATTACTGTAATAACCAATATTATTAATATACATTATTTACCATTAGTATTATTATTAATGTTACTGTAATAACGGATATTATTAATATACAGTGACTATCATTAGTTGTGTTATTAATGTCACTGTAATAACGCATATTATTAATATACAGTGGCTACCATTACTTGTGTTATTAATGTTACTGTAATAATCTATAGTATTAATATACAGTTGCTACCATTAGTTGTGTTATTAATGTTACTGTAATAACTTATTTTATTAATATACAGTCGCTACAATTAGTTGTGTTATTAATGTTACTGTAATAACGGATATTATTAATATACAGTCGCTACCATTAGTTGTGTTATTAATGTCACTGTAATAACGTATATTATTAATATACAGTGGCTACCATTAATTATGTTATTAATATTACTGTAAAACCTATATTATTAATATACAGTGGCTACCATTAGTTGTGTTATTAATGTTACTGAAATAACGGATATTATTAATATACAGTGGCTACCATTCGTTGTGTTATTAATGTTACTGAAATATCGGATATTATTAATATACATCGCTACCATTAGTTGTGTTATTAATGTCACTGTAATAACGTATATTATTAATATACAGTGGCTACCATTAATTATGTTATTAATATTACTGTAAAACCTATATTATTAATATACAGTGGCTACCATTAGTTGTGTTATTAATGTTACTGAAATAACGGATATTATTAATATACAGTGGCTACCATTAGTTGTGTTATTACTATTACTGTAATAACGTATATTATTGATATAAAGTGGCTACCATTGGTTGTGTTATTAATGTTACTGAAATAACGTATATATTAATATACATTGGTTACCATTAGTTTTGTTATTAATGTCACTGTAATAATATATATTATTAATATACAGTGGTTACCATTAGTTGTGTTATTAATGTTACTGTAATAACTTGTTTTATTAATATACAGTCGCTACAATTAGTTGTGTTATTAATGTTACTGTAATAACGGATATTATTAATATACAGTGGTTACCATTAGTTGTGTTATTAATGTTACTTTAATAATCTATAGTATTAATATACAGTGGCTAACATTAGTTGCGTTATTAATATTACTGTAATAACGGATATTATAAATATACAGTGGCTACCATTAGTTGTGTTATTAATGTTACTGAAATAACGGATATTATTAATATACAGTGGCTACCATTAGTTGTGTTATTAATGTTACTGTAATAACCAATATTATTAATATACAGTTGCTACCATTAGTTGTGTTATTAATTTCACTGTAATAACGGATATTATTAATATACAGTGGCTACCATTAGTTGTGTTATTAATGTTACTGTAATAACCAATATTTTTAATATACAGTAGCTACAATTACTTGTGTTATTAATGTTACTGTAATAACCAATAGTATTAATATACAGTTGCTACCATTAGTTGTGTTATTAATGTTACTGTAATAACTTGTTTTATTAATATACAGTCGCTACAATTAGTTGTGTTATTAATGTTACTGTAATAACGGATATTATTAATATACAGTGGTTACCATTAGTTGTGTTATTAATGTTACTTTAATAATCTATAGTATTAATATACAGTGGCTAACATTAGTTGCGTTATTAATATTACTGTAATAACGGATATTATAAATATACAGTGGCTACCATTAGTTGTGTTATTAATGTTAATGAAATAACGGATATTATTAATATACAGTGGCTACCATTAGTTGTGTTATTAATGTTACTGTAATAACCAATATTATTAATATACAGTTGCTACCATTAGTTGTGTTATTAATTTCACTGTAATAACCAATACTATTAATATACAGTGGCTACCATAAGTTGTATTATTACTATTACTGTAATAACGTATATTATTAATATACAGTGGCTACCATTAGTTGTGTTATTAATGTTACTGAAATAACGGATATTATTAATATACAGTGGCTACCATTAGTTGTGTTATTAATATTACTGTAATAACCAATATTATTAATATACAGTGGTTACCATTAGTTGTGTTATTAATGTCACTGTAATAATCTATATTATTAATATACAGTGGCTACCATTAGTTGTGTTATTAATATTACTGTAAAACCTATATTATTAATATACATTATTTACCATTAGTTTTGTAATAACGGATATTATTAATATACATTATTTACCATTAGTTTTGTTATTAATGTCACTGTAATAACGGATATTATTAATATACAGTGACTATCATTAGTTGTGTTATTAATATTACTGTAATAACGGATATTATTAATATACAGTAGTTATCATTAGTTGTGTTATTAATGTTACTGTAATAATATATAGTATTAATATACAGTGGCTACCATTAGTTGTGTTATTAATGTTACTGTAATAACCAATATTATTAATATACAGTTGCTACCATTAGTTGTGTTATTAATTTCACTGTAATAACGGATATTATTAATATACAGTGGCTACCATTAGTTGTGTTATTAATGTTACTGTAATAACCAATATTTTTAATATACAGTAGCTACAATTACTTGTGTTATTAATGTTACTGTAATAACCAATAGTATTAATATACAGTTGCTACCATTAGTTGTGTTATTAATGTTACTGTAATAACTTGTTTTATTAATATACAGTCGCTACAATTAGTTGTGTTATTAATGTTACTGTAATAACGGATATTATTAATATACAGTGGTTACCATTAGTTGTGTTATTAATGTTACTTTAATAATCTATAGTATTAATATACAGTGGCTAACATTAGTTGCGTTATTAATATTACTGTAATAACGGATATTATAAATATACAGTGGCTACCATTAGTTGTGTTATTAATGTTACTGAAATAACGGATATTATTAATATACAGTGGCTACCATTAGTTGTGTTATTAATGTTACTGTAATAACCAATATTATTAATATACAGTTGCTACCATTAGTTGTGTTATTAATTTCACTGTAATAACGGATATTATTAATATACAGTGGCTACCATTAGTTGTGTTATTAATGTTACTGTAATAACCAATATTTTTAATATACAGTAGCTACAATTACTTGTGTTATTAATGTTACTGTAATAACCAATAGTATTAATATACAGTTGCTACCATTAGTTGTGTTATTAATGTTACTGTAATAACTTGTTTTATTAATATACAGTCGCTACAATTAGTTGTGTTATTAATGTTACTGTAATAACGGATATTATTAATATACAGTGGTTACCATTAGTTGTGTTATTAATGTTACTTTAATAATCTATAGTATTAATATACAGTGGCTAACATTAGTTGCGTTATTAATATTACTGTAATAACGGATATTATAAATATACAGTGGCTACCATTAGTTGTGTTATTAATGTTAATGAAATAACGGATATTATTAATATACAG
Organism: Osedax fenrisi; assembly: GCA_964019155.1. Classification (NCBI taxonomy): domain Eukaryota; kingdom Metazoa; phylum Annelida; class Polychaeta; order Sabellida; family Siboglinidae; genus Osedax; species Osedax fenrisi. Next base: position 56,857,009 of record OZ025243.1, read on the forward strand.
TGGCTACCATTAGTTGTGTTATTAATGTTACTGTAATAACCAATATTATTAATATACAGTTGCTACCATTAGTTGTGTTATTAATTTCACTGTAATAACCAATACTATTAATATACAGTGGCTACCATAAGTTGTATTATTACTATTACTGTAATAACGTATATTATTAATATACAGTGGCTACCATTAGTTGTGTTATTAATGTTACTGAAATAACGGATATTATTAATATACAGTGGCTACCATTAGTTGTGTTATTAATATTACTGTAATAACCAATATTATTAATATACAGTGGTTACCATTAGTTGTGTTATTAATGTCACTGTAATAATCTATATTATTAATATACAGTGGCTACCATTAGTTGTGTTATTAATATTACTGTAAAACCTATATTATTAATATACATTATTTACCATTAGTTTTGTAATAACGGATATTATTAATATACATTATTTACCATTAGTTTTGTTATTAATGTCACTGTAATAACGGATATTATTAATATACAGTGACTATCATTAGTTGTGTTATTAATATTACTGTAATAACGGATATTATTAATATACAGTAGTTATCATTAGTTGTGTTATTAATGTTACTGTAATAATATATAGTATTAATATACAGTGGCTACCATTAGTTGTGTTATTAATGTTACTGTAATAACCAATATTATTAATATACAGTTGCTACCATTAGTTGTGTTATTAATTTCACTGTAATAACGGATATTATTAATATACAGTGGCTACCATTAGTTGTGTTATTAATGTTACTGTAATAACCAATATTTTTAATATACAGTAGCTACAATTACTTGTGTTATTAATGTTACTGTAATAACCAATAGTATTAATATACAGTTGCTACCATTAGTTGTGTTATTAATGTTACTGTAATAACTTGTTTTATTAATATACAGTCGCTACAATTAGTTGTGTTATTAATGTTACTGTAATAACGGATATTATTAATATACAGTGGTTACCATTAGTTGTGTTATTAATGTTACTTTAATAATCTATAGTATTAATATACAGTGGCTAACATTAGTTGCGTTATTAATATTACTGTAATAACGGATATTATAAATATACAGTGGCTACCATTAGTTGTGTTATTAATGTTAATGAAATAACGGATATTATTAATATACAGTGGCTACCATTAGTTGTGTTATTAATGTTACTGTAATAACCAATATTATTAATATACAGTTGCTACCATTAGTTGTGTTATTAATTTCACTGTAATAACGGATATTATTAATATACAGTGGCTACCATTAGTTGTGTTATTAACATTACACTAATAACCAATACTATTAATATACAGTGGCTACCATAAGTTGTATTATTACTATTACTGTAATAACGTATATTATTAATATACAGTGGCTACCATTAGTTGTGTTATTAATGTTACTGAAATAACGGATATTATTAATATACAGTGGCTACCATTAGTTGTGTTATTAATATTACTGTAATAACCAATATTATTAATATACAGTGGTTACCATTAGTTGTGTTATTAATGTCACTGTAATAATCTATATTATTAATATACAGTGGCTACCATTAGTTGTGTTATTAATATTACTGTAAAACCTATATTATTAATATACATTATTTACCATTAGTTTTGTAATAACGGATATTATTAATATACATTATTTACCATTAGTTTTGTTATTAATGTCACTGTAATAACGGATATTATTAATATACAGTGACTATCATTAGTTGTGTTATTAATATTACTGTAATAACGGATATTATTAATATACAGTAGTTATCATTAGTTGTGTTATTAATGTTACTGTAATAATATATAGTATTAATATACAGTGGCTACCATTAGTTGTGTTATTACTATTACTGTAATAACGTATATTATTAATATACAGTGGCTACCATTAGTTGTGTTATTAATGTTACTGAAATAACGGATATTATTAATATACAGTGGCTACCATTAGTTGTGTTATTAATATTACTGTAATAACCAATATTATTAATATACAGTGGTTACCATTAGTTGTGTTATTAATATTACTGTTAAACCTATATTATTAATATACATTATTTACCATTAGTTTTGTTATTAATGTAACTGTAATAACCAATATTATTAATATACAGTAGTTATCATTAGTTGTGTTATTAATGTTACTGTAATAATATATATTATTAATATACAGTGGCTACCATTAATTATGTTACTAATATTACTGTAAAACCTATATTATTAATATACAGTGGCTACCATTAGTTGTGTTATTAATGTCACTGTAAAACCTATATTATTAATATACAGTGGCTGCCATTAGTTATGTTATTAATGTCACTGTAATAACGCATATTATTAATATACAGTGGATAACATTAGTTATGTTATTAATATTACTGTAAAACCTATATTATTATATACATTATTTACCATTAGTATTGTTATTAATGTCACTATAATAACTTATATTATTAATATATAGTGGCTACCATTAGTTGTGTTATTACTTTCACTGTAATAACCTATATTATTAATTTACAGTGGCTAACATTAGTTGAGTTATTAATTTCACTGTAATAACCTATATTATTAATATACAGTTGCTACCATTAGTTATGTTATTAATATTACTGTTATAAACAATATATTAATATAAGGTGGCTACCATTAATTGTGTTATTAATATTACTGTAAAACATATATTATTAATATACAGTGGCTACCATTAGTTGTGTTATTAATGTTACTGTAATAACTTATATTATTAATATATAGTGGCTAACATTAGTTGTGTTATTAATTTAACTGTAATAACCTATATTATTAATATACAGTGGCTACCATTAGTTTTGTTATTAATGTTACTGTAATAACCTATATTATTAATATACAGTTGCTACCATTAGTTGTGTTATTAATGTCACTGTAATAACGGATATTATTTATATACAGTTGCTACCATTAGGTATGTTATTAATATTACTGTTATAAACAATATTATTAATATAAGGTGGCTACCATTAGTTGTGTTATTAATATTACTGTAATAAACAATATTATTAATATAAAGTTGCTACCTTTTGTTTTGTTATTAATGTTACTGTAATAACGTATATTATTAATAAACATTGGTTACCATTAGTTTTGTTATTAATGTCTCTGTAATAATCTATATTATTAATATATAGTGGCTACCATTAGTTGTGTTATTAATATTACTGTAATAACCTATATTATTAATATACATTGGTTACCATTAGTTTTGTTATTAATGTCACTGTAATAACTTATATTATTAATATATAGTGGTTACCATTAGTTTTGTTATTAATGTCACTGTAATAACTTATATTATTAATATATAGTGGCTACCATTAGTTGTTTTATTACTTTCACTGTAATAATCTATATTATTAATATACAGTGGCTACCATTAGTTTTGTTTTTAATGTTACTGTGATAACCTATATTATTAATATAAGGGGCTACCATTAGTTTTGTTATTAGTGTTACTGTGATAACCTATATTATTAATATAGAGTTATTTCCATTAGTTGTGTTATTAATATCATTGAAATAACGGATATTATTATATAGTGGCTACCAGTAGTTGTATTATTAATGTTACTGTTATATTGTATATTATTAATATACAGTGGCTACCATTAGTTGTGTTATTAATGTTACTGTAATAACCTATATTATTAATATACATTGGTTACTATTAGTTGTGTTATTAATATCATTGAAATAACGGATATTATTAATATACAATGGCTACCATTAGTTGTGTTATTAATTTCACTGTAATAATTTATATTATTAATATACAGTGGCTACCATTATTTGTGTTATTAATGTCACTGTAATAATCTATATTATTAATATACAGTGGCTACCATTAGTTGTGTTATTAATGTTACTGTAATAAACAATATTATTAATATACAGTGGCTACCATTAGTTGTGTTATTAATGTTACTGTAATAACATATATTATTAATATACAGTGGCTACCGTTAGTTGTGTTATTAATGTCACAGTAATATCGGAAATTATTAATATACAGTGGCTACCATTAGTTGTGTTATTAATGTTACTGTAATAACCAATAGTATTAATATACAGTGGCTACCATTAGTTGTGTTATTAATGTTACTGTAATAACCAATATAATCAATATACAGTGACTACCATTAGTTGTGTTATTAATGTTACTGTAATAACCAATAGTATTAATATACAGTTGCTACCATTAGTTGTGTTATTAATGTTACTGTAATAACCAATATTATTAATATACAGTGGCTACCATTAGTTGTGTTATTAATATCACTGTAGTAACGAATATTATTATTATATAGTAGCTACCATTAGTTGTGTTATTAATGTTACTGTAATAACCAATATTATTAATATACAGTGTCGTTTTATATTTATTAAATATATCTGAATGTATTACAGTAATAATATATTTTAATTAGTTACCTGTTGTCTTGTATTCCTCGATGATATTAGATGGTTAGGTTCACTATTCTTATTTTATATAAATGATTTGCAAACAATTATTAATTCGCTATTATATAACATATTTATTTGCAGATGATACCAAACTAGTTATTAGCTTAAATCTAACGATTCTAACTATCTTCAAGAAGGATTAAATAGTATCTGAAACTAGATGACTAATTGGGAACTGAAACTATGGTCTACTAAATGTGTTGTAATGCGAATTGGTTATATTAATCTTCCACCTTTGTAGGTGTTAAATGGTATTATATTGCCAATTATTAATATACTTACATATCTTAGCATAACTTTCTTCGAAAAAACAAGTTTTAATCTGTATATTAACATAGTTTACAGGTACTATTTAAGCATGTATACTTATATTAACCTATCACCTTTGTATGTGTTAAATGGTATTTCATTTCTATTTGTTAATAAACTTAAATATCTTAGCATAAATTTCAGCGAAAATCTAAGTTTTAAACTGTATATTAACTTAGTTTATAGGTACTATTAAAGCATGTATAATTATTAAAGGGTTACGCTTATTTTTAAAATGTTTGAAAATTCAATGTAAAAATATAGGGATTTTTATATTTTTTTAATTGTTAATTATTTTAAAATTCTTAAGATATTACAATTATTTAATAAGAATATTGAAGGGAAGACTGTTCTATATAGTTTGATATAGCATAATGAGAAAATATAATATATTTTTAGAAATACAACTCATCTAATAATGGTAAAAATATAGTTTATTTTTTTTTAATTGTATTTTATATATGATATAATAAAACTTATTATATGATAATCCAATCATTCAATAAACACATAATAACTAATATATTCTGAAAATGTCATTAATATCTGAGCATTATTTACATAGTAATTGACTTTTTAAGAATAATATTATACTAAAATAATTATTCTGAGTAAATCAAGTTTGAAAATAACATATATTTGTTATTAAAATATAGAGCTTATTTGAATTAAATGTTTATAATATATGTGTTTGTATATTTATTATACAAATATTATATGTATATGATGTATGTATATGTATATTATACATAGTTATTATAATAATCTACAATATTATATGTATATTATATATTTTTTATTTTAATCAAAAATATGTATATTATAGTAATCCACAATATGATTATCGATTATCAATTATCGATTAGCATGAAGTATCAATATATTAATATAAACGTTGTTATTCTATATATATATATATATATATATATTTCGGACAATGGTTAGTTAATAACCAGAGCCAATTATCCAATTTATTAGCGAAAACATATTAATAAAAATATAACGAAGTAGGCAAGGGAGAGGCCAGGTAATTAAGGATTTTACAATAATCCATTGCAGCAGTATTTGCGATAAATATTTAGACTGCCTATCATGACACGAATACTGAGTAGCGTAATATCATGCTTCCTCAGGCCTAACGAATATAGGTCTTTAGACGTTAGGGATGAGGGTATACCACGCCAGTTCCAACAAGAGGCACTTAGTTTAGCCTGCTTTGCACCAGTAAGTTGTTTTGCGTAGGAGAGTATTTCAGGTTTGTTATAGTAGTCAGTTTTGTGTCGGTAATTAGTATCGGTATCTACTGTATCAGTTGAGATTTGCGTATCTATAATATAAACAATGTCATTTCGGTAAGCCAGTAAGTCAGGTTTGCGTAAGCCAAGTTGTGTTCGTATGTGTGGTTCCAGTATAATATATATGTATATATATATACATATATATATATATATATATATATATATATATATATAAATATATAAATATGATAGTAATAGTAATACAAAATATATTAGATACAAAAAATAATAATTCTGAAAAATAACTTTATATAAACGTATTTTTACAGTATTTTTAGAGATTATTTCTTATCATTATTTATTCTCAAAAATAGGTCATGTTATAAAACCTTTATTTTTATAATTGATAAATCAATAAATGATCAAAGTTTTGAGCTCAAATATTTTAATGTGAGTATATATAACAAATACTGCATATTTCAAATAATTTAAAAAAAAATGTGTATATATAATTTCTAAAACTATTAAATTGTAATATATTTATTGCATTAATAATGGAATGTATAGGTATACAATGTAATACATGTGTACATATAATTTAGAAATTAATAACGAAAATTATATAATATGTTCATGTTGTAATAAATACCATTATAAATGCTTATATAAAGCAACAATTATGAAAACAAATTGGTCTAATAAATAACAACCTAATAAAATATTCTATTCAGTTATTTAGATCACAAAATTGTACATTTAAATGTAATACATATATAAATAATAATAATGATAATACACCAATAAATCTACCTAGTTTAAATAACTCATTACCATCGTCTACTATTATTGATAATAGTAATATTAATAATTTAATAAATAGCACAGAAACAAAATTAAATATGTTATTATCAAAAATCACTGAAATAAATGATATGATTGTTGTTAAAAAATCATGCGCTATTGTAACCGCTAATGTAATCTCTACTGTAACCACTTATGAAACCTATACTAATAATTTGATAACATCATAATAACAATAATATAGATAGAAATAATGAAATAATAATTCACAATATAAATATTCCTAATAATGATAAAACTAATTTCTTTAAATACTTAGTAAATATTATTAGTAAAACAGTAGAAATTAATAAATCGTGCGTATAATCAATAGTTCAATTATCTAAAATAAATTAAACTTAATTTTAGATAATGTGGTCTCAAAAAAAATTATTTTATCAAATGTTAACCGATTATGTAAATTACGAGATCTACAAAATTCATTCATTAGAACATCTCTAGATGAAATATCACTAGAACGATATCAGATATTATACCATGTAGTTAAAAATAAATTAATTATAAGTAAAATAATTATCAAATGTATTTATAATTCTAGAATTAGTTCCTATGAACTAATATATATTATAAATAATAAAATTGACTGGAATATGTCAATTGGTGAAGATAATTTTAGTGTATGGAAATTGTCATATATTACTTATAAAAATTCCATTATTAATTAAATTAAAAATAAAACTACATGTTCTAGATGACTAACCGGTTATAAAGATGAAAATATTAAAAATAACAATTTTAATATATATTATGATAATGCTTGTAGTATTAGAAATAAATGATTTTTTTGGAATTTTTACTTTTATCTAATAAATATGACATTATATGTTTAGTTGAAACATTCATAACGATAGATGATATAGATTATCTATATTTAATCGATGGAAAAAATGATATACTATTTAGATACGATAAATTAATTCATAGAGAAGGTGTTGCGTATTTTGTAAATCTAGTTTAATTCCTGTAACAAATTTTATTTCACACATAGACGACAATTCAATATATATATTTAAACATTAATTCAAAAATTCCATTTAATATTATATGTGTTTATTGACCTCCAAATTGTAATTAAGTATCGTATGAACAGATATTTAAATTATTTGATATAACCCAACAAAATTACAATTCTTCTATAATTATAGGAGATTTTAATTTACCAAATTTTAATTGGAAAGAATATACATTTCCTAGTTACCCAAAAAGTTATGCATTACTGGAGTATCTCCTCTAATTGATATATAAAATAATAATATTTTATTTTCATATCTCGACAAAACAAATACGTTAAATTTATATTTTAGTTCAATTCAACAAAATGATAATGGAAATTTACCCTAATTTTATAATATAACTAAACAAAAATTAGATAATATTGATTTTAATCTTGAAATAATTAATATATTTTTAAATAGATTAAAAAACACATACTTTCGGAACTGATGGGATACCATCTTCTATGTTAAAATTATTATCTAATGAATTATGTAGGCCTTTATATATTATTTTTAATTCATCTTTATCATATGTCCTATTTACAAAATAATGTATTTTAGTTATATCTTTATTTCTATTTTGGATAATATTTTGTTTATTTTTACGGAAAGTGTAAACATTTTAATTTTTTAATTTTATTAATTTCATATTATTCTTTTTATATAACGTTTATAATATATTATAGGTGGCAAGTATATATATATATACTAATATATTTTCAATTACATGTGTAGACTACATATTTTTAAAATAAATTATCAATCAATAATAATAATAATTTTACGGTAATTCTAAAATGGTTAATGTTCTTAATTTATTTAATATAATATTAATATTTATTTATTTCAATAACTAATAATAATAAGTACAATTATTATGATAATTATTAAATTCAGTATATTAATAATAATATACATTAAAAGTGATAATCATAATGATGAGAAAATTATATAGATGAATTTAATATATATTTATATTATATTATATAACAATTTCCAAAATAAACTTTCAACATCTGGAACTAACTCCTTCTATCCCTTAAAACCACTAAAATATGTACTACTATAGTAGTATAGTAAAGTATACTTGCAGTCAAACTATGGATAACTACATCCATACTCACGTTATATAAATGTAACAACTAATACGATAGTTGTTGTAACTATAGCATGTATATATATATATATATATATATATATATATATATATATATTGTGTATATATATCGTAAAGTTAACTGATTGTGTGGCTCAGTTGACTAATGCGTCAGACACACAAGCAGCAGGACGCGAGTTCAGGACTAATAAAATAGGTCTTAAAATAATATTTAAAAGTGTGAATAAATAAATTATCGCTTCTCATTAAAACCCTGGTTGCCTTAACATGAGAGCGGCTTCGAAGGGATATGAGAGACTTATGGTTAAGTAAAAACTTCATCTAAGTTCCTAAAAAGGATTCCATCAAAATAAAATAACAATATATATATATATATATAATAGAATATTATTAGGTATACATATTATTTTAATAAATGAAATTGATATTTAATGATTATGTTATAATTACCTTTGAGTTATAATTTTCAAATATTAGTAATTAAGAATTACGATGTAATATATATTTTATTATTGTTGGCGATGTTAATAATGATAAGTGGTTAATACGACAGTTGTTAATGTGATAATAAATTATGTATGGTATCACGCCTATATATATCTCTTAGACTGGGTCACGTGGTGTGTAGAATTACGTGCGTTTACTGCGCGCCACATGAAGTGAAATCACGCTCTAATAACGCCATTTTGTTTCGTTGGAGATGAATTCTATAATAACCAACTCCGTTAATGTGTTACTATATATGTATAATTTAGATTCCAAAATAAAAATTAATTATAACATATATTTGTCGCATTTTCAAATTCTGAATATTAACAGTATAAATAATAGGTATTACTAGAATACATATATATATATATATATATATATATATATATATATATATATATATATTTATATATATAGCTCGAGCCTTATAAGGAACTTCGAAGTTGGTTTGTTACATATAGTATTAATGTTCATTCATAGATATGCATAGATAGGTTGAATGAACCATGTCAAGGGTGAAGTAGGTATGCCACTTCTGGAGAGACGGTAAGTAGTGTATTAAAGTCTATCATCGTAGAAATCAGCGAATATTTATGTATAAAGAGCTATATACCTATAGTGAATAGCTTGGGTGTATCGATTGTGGTCTGATAAGGAATGTACACGTTTAATTGTAATAGAAGCACGAGTGATCTAAACTAAAGTTTCGCGGAGTGTTTGCGAAGTTACATATTCGTCTGGTCGTTATTACATCCGGTTTAATTTGAAGTTATTATTACGAATAAAGTATTTATGTATATACATTATATACTACTGATATTAATAATACACACACGATACTAATGCGGCGGTATGTCGTATAATGTTGATTAAGTTTCATGATGTATGTTTTAATTACGAATTTAATTATTTAAGCATCGGTAAGTTTTGAATACGCCTTTTTACATACATACATGCAGTAGAGTACGGATTCAAGCTCCTCCCGGACCATTAAAATATGTCATTAAATAATATTTAGAAATGAACATATATAATTATGTATATACAATATATATAGTGTTTACACTAATGATCAGCTCTATAGAGCTATAGTTAATAAATGGATGAATTAACATGATAGCGAATTCGAAAGGACAGTATTACCATTTGGTTATAAGTTAATTACAACTTCATCTAAGTTACTGATGGGATGAAATAAAATTAAAAAAAATTAATTAAATATATTGATTTACAAAAAAAAATACAATTTAATTTCAAATTATATTTGAATATGTCTAATGTTGATCTTAATTAAATTTAAATCATTTGTTATGCTTATAAGTAATATGTTTTATTAATTATATTATTAACTAGTGAATTTTACTTTAAACTATACGTTAACATGGTAAATGTCGATATATTTTATTTTCTATTATATATATATATATATATATATATATATCGCATGCAATAACTTTCTATATATATATAACATAACTAAACGTATATGTAAATTCTGATGAGTTCGAAATTTCAATTAAATAAATAAATATTTCCATTTAATACCTTTATATATATATATATATATATAATAAAGTGAATGTTCTGATACAGTTATTAAACGAACCAAAAAATGTTGAATATAATAATAATAATATAACATAATTATAATAATAATAATAGTAATATATATATATATATATATACAATAAAAGTAATTAAAGTAATAAATACTATGGACAATGTGGTGAAAACGAATTGAGTTGAAGTTCGGATATCGTGAATAATGAGGTAATTGTTTAGTTTGTGTTTAAAGGTGTTAATGGTTTTGTTACAAAACATGTATTTGTTACATGATTTGTTCCTTCCATGTATGGAGGGAGTTGATTCCAGGGGAGACTGGCGCTAACAGAGTAGCGACGCTTCCATAATTTGTTAGTCAAATGGAAGGTACTAAATATATACATACACACACAAATATACATATATGTATACATATATACATTTGTATATATTAATCATTAACAAATATCATATAATCATATTACACTAGAATTTATTTCTATAATATCACGACTATATAGTGAAATTGCATGGAAACATGCAAGGTATTAATTCCTTGACCTATATATATATATATATATATATAGGTCAAGGAATTAAGACCTTGCATGTTTCCATGCAATTGCACTATATAGTTTTGATATTATAGAGATAAATTCTAGTGTAATATGATTATATGATATTTGTTAATGATGAAGCATACTATAGTATACATATTGTTGTATACAACATTTATATTCATATACGTACTATCGTTATTTATTTTATATTCATTAAGTTAACATTATTACATTATAGTGTATTGCGTAATAGAATTGACCTTACGCCGTAAGGCTTACGGTCCCCTAGATATTAGATCATTTAATAAAAATACTAATTATCCTATAGAAACGAACGAAAATACATCCGAATATCGCCGAGTTTCTACTTATTCCAAGGACACTGTACTTGTAGCACGACTAGTCTGTCGCATGGCAACCGTAACCAAGTACGCGCACAAACACTCGGTACACATTCGCACACCGCACTCTCTATAATTACACTATACCGTAGTTATATAATGAAACCAACTTGTCGTGTAGCAACTTACAACGACATATATATGTATACATTGTATACCTATAAACACATCTATGTGCATATTTATTTATATAAATATGTGGATATCTAAGTACAATATGCAAATATATATATATATATATATATATATATATATATATATATTAATATGTGCATACCTATGCGCATGTCGAACGCTAGAATTAGTATTCGGGTAAACAATAAAGCCACCACTCTCGTAATGTTAATTAGGTCATATCACGTGACTCCAAACACGTTAATATCGAATACTAGTACTATAGTTAATATTGTTTACTATAGTATACTACAATATATTGTTGAGAGGCCTGTCTATGCATGCGATTAGGAGCGATGATGATGATGATACGATGATGTAGAATGCTTGGAATGTTAGAAATGTTGGGAATCCTATTATAGGAATGCTCAAAATTATGTTAAAATAACTCGGATGAAATTCCATAAATATAAATATGTGAAGTTTTACTTATACCAAAGATTTTGCGAAGCAAAAATATAACACTCACTATGCATGCAACGTAATTTAGTAATACCCATTGCCGCTGCTAGCAGTAGTATCGAATCACTGAAATATATTTAGGTTCGGCTCAGTTTTCATACAACAATGTTTTCATTGCTCTATTAAATTATATGCAATATAAATTAGCTTTTACTCACCAAATATAAACTTGTAGCATTTAAAACATACATATCATATTTTTTTTTATATTTTAGTAATGAACACATATTTTTCATCATATAAATATATTAATTTAAAGCATATTATTTAAAATTTTAAAAGAATATAGTTCGATACGAATTTACATTGAAAACAACACATAGTTCCTAAAAGTAACCCTATATAGGTGGCACTAGGGTATTTTTTGTAAAAATTCGAATTACACGATTTAGCGTAAGTGTTATATCTTTCCTTCGGAAAATCTTTGCTTATACTACATAATACTACTTCAATATATTAATATTAATATGTATACATATATATATATCACTTCCTCTTCCTGGTTATATTTTACTAACATAAATTTATATTTATATTTAATAATCAGAAAAAATCAGTAATAAGATAAGTCTAATGTATACTACTATATTACTATATTACTTATTAATATATATTACATACGATACGTCTATTATTTAGAAAATTAACAATAATATTAATACATAAAAGCATATTTATATAAATATTACATACACATTTTCTTAAATCACTGGTGCATAACATATTTAAATATTTATATATATATATATATTTATATTTAAATTGTAGTTACAACCATCATTAAGGCATACCGCCACACGCACGCCACAATGTATTAAGATAGCAAATAATGGGTCTATACAAAGTTAGGCTCAGAGCATTCAATTCAATGAATTGAGCTAGTTTTTTTCCATTATATTAAATACATTCACATGCACAATTCTATACAATACAATTTTTCATAGTGTGTATTATTCATATATAAATATATACATAAACAACTTTATATTTTTTAATAAGTAAATTTTATAGAAATTGATATTTTTTCAATTATATATATAATAATATTTAATCATTTGTTCAATAGGATTGTGTATATATATGTTTTTTATACAATGCTACAAAAATTAGTTTGATACATATAATAGTTTTTGAGTTATCTACATTTATACACACATACCTAGCGCGAATTTATTTATTCTGAGTAAATTCCCTTTGAAGTTACAAAGCAATTGATTTTATTTTTAAAATATATAAATGTAATTGAAAACAACTATAAAATAAGAATAACTAATTGAATAATAATAATTTATATCATGAATAATATATGTATAATATATATATAAGTATGTATAATTATATATAATATATAGTATAAATGATATAAAAGTATAAATATTAATGTAAACAAAATAAAATAAATATAAAACTAAAATATATATAATTAAAATGAATAATATGAATACAAATAAATAATATGAATACAAATAACTAATAATAAAATATAATGTATATGTGTGTGAATACAATATATATAATATTCAAATAAAGTAAGTAATATAGTAAAAGTAATAATGAAATCAAAATCATAAACCGTAATGAAAATATAGCAAAATGCAAATAACAGAGTTTTCAATGTAAACAAATATAGCGTCACCTGTCTACTCTCTAATTGGCCAGTATGGTCACATGATATAGCATTTACGTGTGCAATGATATAAAATAATTCAATGTAAACAATCTCGTTTTTATTTCATATAGATCGGTAATATATAAGTTATAAAACATTATAAACTAAAATAAATTAGTCAGGAACACTAAATAAATAATAAATCAAATATTAGTACTTTTATTTTTGAATAGTATAGTCAAACAACTACTTTTAGTGCTATTTCTAGATTGAATTCATGGCTAAATTTTTTACACATATTAAAAAACACTATCATTATTAATATTATTGAACACAAAATAAATAATTTTTTTTTTAATATTTGTGAATTCAAAACATTGCGTGCGTGTGGCGATATCCCCTTAAACGTATTAACGGGAATGGGAGTGTGCAATCGCTATTTTATAGTTGATACGAGTAGCGCCACCTATAGCCTCAGTGGGGTGATTTATAAAAATTTAAAATTTTCAATATTTATTTAAATTTAAAAATATATAGTTTTGTAAATTATCGATATTGTTTCGTATATAACTGTAGAAATAGCGATCATAATATTGAATTATTATTTTTAGATTGAAACTTGATATTTAAATGTAATATGTAATATAACCGGCAGATATAACCTATAACATTGTAAATATGTTAAATAAAATTAATTTACAATTTAAAATAAAATATAAGATATTATTATATTATTCAATAATTCATTGTATAATACATTACTTAATTTAATATAGTTATAGAATATAATTAATTAATAATAATATAGTTTAAAAAAATTACACTATATATATAGTAAATTAATTAATTTTCGTAATTTAATTATTTTAATTATTTTAAATATAAATTCTATAATATAATTATATATTTATATAATAGTTATAATTATATTTATAAATTCAAAATCATTATATGTATAGAAAATAAGTTAATATTCTGTGTAGTAATCTATAATGGAAATTAAAAATTTGGTGAGTATAATATGTGTTTTAATCTGGCATATATTATTGAAACTATTGATAAGTGCACTATACAATATTATTATATATTTGTAGATAATAATAATGAATAAGATAATACTAATACATAATTTCCAATTATTATACTTTACACTTGTTATATAAATATTTATACACAGATATGTATTATCAAATTAAAGATATATTGATTTTATTAATATTATAAACTATAATATATACCTAAAGCTGGTAATATAATTTGCAATATTAATAACAATATATGTGTAAATTATATACATTTTATATCAGAATAATATATTTTAATTTAAACTTATTGATTAGTTATATATTTGCAACTCGTATTGATGTATTGTAGAATATATTTATATAATAAAATATTTAAAAGATATCAGGAAATCATTTAATATCATATATATATATATATATATATATTTTTAAACTAAAAATAAATATATTATCACATATTATTAAATTTAATTGTGTAATTTAAAATTAAATTAAATTAAATACAATAAATTAAACGATAATTTAAAAAAAATTAGGATAACATATAAAATTATGGAGGCACGAACAATCGTGAAATATGCATTTATTATAAGAACAATCATGGAATATACAATTCTTACAGGAACAATCGTTACATACAAACCGACAAGAACAACAATATAAGAAAAACCATAAAATATATAAACCGACAAGATCAACCGTATAATAAAAACCATGGAATATACAAACCGTGAAATACAAACCGACAAGAATATCCTTATAAGAAAATCCATGGAATATACAAATCGTATACAAAGATACTACAAAGTAAATATATGCCACATGTATCTATTTACGTGAAATACATTTTAATTTCGGTAATTCCGCAATGTATATGGCACTACTTGTTGTGGTTTAATATATTTGCATATCTTTAAATATTATATTCAGGATTATAATTTAAAAATATTTAAAAATATTATTTAAAAATATATATATATTTTATTTTTAAATATATATATATTTTATTTTAAATAAGGTTAATTATATATATATATATACATATAATACTTTAATTACATATTTATATTAAAATATACAACTTTATAATACTTTTATGTAAATTTATATTATAGTACATTTACTACTTTATAAGTACTTTTTTTATTAAATATAATATTTATTTTATAGTAAATTAAATGTAATTTAATAATAATTCTAATTATGTAACTAATATATTTATAAACATATATACATTTCATTTTACACACGGTTAATTATATATACTTATATATATATATATATATATATATATAAATATATTATATATAATAGTGTTATTTAATTAAATATTTAGAAATATCTCGAATCAGGCCGCCGATTGTTATTATAATTATTATAATAATAATGTCAGAATTCAAGGTGGGCTGTATGTATATACATTACTTCACATTATACGCATTATAATATATTTTATAGTAACACAATATTTGATAGGCAGCTATATAACGCAGCTCAAAAAACAGCATAATCAAACCAAACCAAATAAATCACACAACCCATAATAAATATTGAACTCTGACATTCTAATAATAATAATCGACACCTGCTTCGAGATTCATGAATATTTATAATATAAATTTACTAATTTATAGAATTTAATTTTAAGTTTTAAATTTATTTTATTTACATTTATTTTAAAGTAAATTTAATTTAATTTAATAACATATTTATAATATACATTTACTTAGCCTTAGGACGATCTTTGTCAACCATGTAAGAAAAACCATGGATTATACAAACTATGAAATACGAACCGACAACAAAAACCATGCAATAACAAACCGTAGGACCTATAAGAACAACAGTGAAATACAAACCAACTAGATGAACCGTATAAGATAAATCATGCAATATACTAACGTTAAAACACAATCCGACAAGAACAACCGAGAAATATATAAACCGTACAAGAACTAATGTAAAATATAAACCATACAAGGGTAAATGTATATAATTTTATATTTTACCGTTGTTCTCATATAAAGCTACCTAAGTTATATCTAATATATTGAAATAGAAATATATATAATTATTTACAATATTTATCTACTATGGTTTTTTTATAATAATTTTATATATTGTATATATATATATAAACGTAATAATATTTGTAATAAAATCAGATACTAAAGTGTAATGTAATTATAGTGTGATTATGAATTAGTGTTAATATAATTATCTACTTTTCTCCTTATAATCTATTTGGTGAAATACTCGACAATCCATGCTTTTTCTTTCATCCGGGCTATTGCCAATATAATATTATTATATATATATATATATATATATATATATATATATATCCACCCGCATGTCTGCAGGCTATTGCCAATGCCCATGGATCCAGCAATCTGGAAACATATAAATGTATGCATTATGTCGATATATAGGCACCTATATTCACTTGTTGTTAATATTACGTTGTTGTTGTTGTTGTTGTTGTTGAGGACGGCGATTGCGTCAAGAGGAACTTTGGAGTCCGGATGATGCTGAGGAGCTGCGGCTGCTTCACCGGCTGCACTGTCAGCCCATCGTTTCCGACAAGATCATAGTATCCAGGGACCCATTGGAGCGTGACTTGTCTGTCTGTTGCCGTGAGTATTCTTCGGACCTTTGCCATATCAGCGTCGTCTCCTAAGCCGGATCCACTCAGACATGATAGTGCCGATTTACTATCCGAGCATATCAGGATGTGGCATTCTGGTCGCGCCCCCTGCCCTTCTATCCATTTTGCCGCCAGTAGCAGAGCTGTGACCTCGGTTTCGTAGGAAGATGTCAGTTTGCTACCTTTAGCTTTTATTGTTGCGACGAGATTGGATTGAATGGGGAGCCTGAAGTGATGACTGCAGCACTACCTCCATATCTAAGACCTCCTTCGGCCGATCCGTCTGTATATATGATAAAACCGGTTTCCATTAGCCTCGATAGTTTTGATGGCGTCCGACAATTGAATTTGTTTGTTGTCCATCTTGTTCGAGTTGCCTATGAGTGATTTATTGACTATTAACTTGCTAGGTCGGTCCCAGAACCAGGGAGGGGTGACTTTACAGGTGATCGACTTTCATCCGCTTTCGTTTAATCCGAGTGAACTGCAGGTCTCAGCTGCTCCACTCCTTCCTTTTCCATTTGTGGAACACCGGTGAGAGCTAGCTTATATGATATAGACCAGTTTGCTATCTTGTTTATAGCTTCCTGCACCATGTCCTGTGCTTTCGTCTTGTCCGCGTCTTGGGCCCAGATGGCGATGTCATCTGCATATAGGCTGATATTTACACCTTCTGGAATAACTTCTCTGACCCCGTCAATGTAGAAGAGAAAGAATAGGGGGGATAATACCGATCCTTGGGGAACCCCTTGGTGCATCTTCATACTCTTCCCTGTGATGCCGTCTAATCGAACCATCGCTCTTCTGTCTGCCAGACAACTCCTGCACTATTTTCCTATAGCCAGAGGGACTCCTTTGTCAATCATTGTTTGATATAACTTGTCCTTCCATACCATATCATAAGCTTTGCTGTAATCCAGCAATGCTAGTAAGCTTCTTTTCGCTGGGGATGACTGGAAGCCATTGCTGATGGATTGAAAGAGTCTTCGCACCTGGTCTTCGCATGACCTCATCTTCCGGAACCCTGCATCGTCGTTTGACCAACAGCCATTCGTTTCTGCTAAGTGGGATAGACGGTTGGCGACCATCCTTTCCAACACAGGAGGTGAGTACGACTGGAAGGTATGAATTCATCTAGCTGGCCGGTTTGCCTTTTTTGAGGAGTGGTATGATCACTGCTATTCTCCAGCTTGCTGGACAGTTTCCGCTATTCCAATAATCATTTATTATAAAGAGGAAGATAAGGGCTGCCTCGCCTAATGCTTTCAGGAATCTTCGGTCATCTTATCCTTTCTGGGGGCTCCTTTGGCCTACATAGAGGTGATTGCTTGGCTGAGCTCTGTAATGCTGAAAAGTGTGCAGCATTCCTCGTTCTCTCTTGGAGCGTTCAGGGTTCTTATAACCTGGTTCTTTAGGCGTTCGGACTTGATAATCTTGACTTGTTTGATGTTGTTGTTCGCGGCGTAGCGTTCACACGGGAGTCCATGCGCAAACGTTATTAGAGCCTCTGGTTATTCAACCAGGGCTGACAGTGGGGGCGCCGCTCCCCCAAACTCATGGATTAGTATTCGAGCTGTGGCCGGGCACTCTTGGAGATCAGTGCTCGAGCGTCTCTGGGGCTCCTTGGCAATGTGGACAGGTCGCATAGACAATGTTTCGGTATGCTGCCAGCTTGTGGCAGTGGCCACTGCGGAGCTGGGCTAGTAGGACCAATCCTTTCTAGAGAGGGAGACTGGGTCTCGCTTGCCGTTAAATACCACTTTGGTTCTTTCGTGGCTTATTGGCGGGTCCATCGTTTCTCTCTTCGTGAAGGCTTTGGCTGTCTGGAAGATTATGCCACCATCCGTTTCCGCTGACTCTTCGTCTGAAGCTGCCGCTGCTCCGGCTTCACCGTCCGCTCACTCGTTTCCGATGATCCCTATATGGCAGGGGACCCATTGTAGCGAAATACGCGTATTCAGCGAGTTCAGGATTCGGAGGGTCTATGCTAGGTCTGACCCGTCGCTCAATACAGGTGACTGTAGGACTTTCAGGGTTGACTAGCTGTCGGTGCAGATAATGGAGGGGCCTTGGTTCTCGCGGTTCTTGATCCAGCCAACTGCCAGTAGCATCGCTGTCACTTCCGTCTCATAGGAGGACGTGAGATGTCTTCCATTGTATGTGATGAAGGTGATTTTGACTGGGTCAGTAGCTGGACATGAAGTAACTACTGCTGCGCTGCCTCCGTTTTTATAACCGCTTTCCGCCGATCCTTCCGTGTAGATGGTGATCTCAGCTTCTCCGGCTGCCGCGATGGTATCCACTGTGTCCGTGAGCAAGGTTCTCTGGTCACAGGACTTATCGCTGCCGCCATTTAGTCGCGTATTTACCGTCCATGTTGAATAACTGTCCCAGTTCCAGGGTGGCGCTTTCTTTGGAGTAAACCTCTCTCTAGGCAATTGGTCAAGGCCGATGCGCGCGCATTCTGATTGAACTAATGTTTGAAGCTCGACCTTTTCCATTTATGCTCGATAGGCGAGGTGAACAGTTTATGTTGTGGGTTGCCGGCGGGGAGCCTGGCTGACCTTTCCCAGGCAACAATGCAGTTACGCCTGATCTGTGTCTCGAAGGAAGTTAGCTCGGCCTCCGTGCGTAAGCATTCGAGAGGTGTATCAGCCAATTTACCTGTTAGGTCACGTAGAGCCCGATTCTGTAATCGTTCCAGAATGGCAACGTTCGACTTCGCGTGCCACGTTTTCCAAGCCGCGCCGAAGTAGTGCAGTGTGCTGTGAATCAGGGCTGTGTAGATCCACGTCATGCATCTTCTGCTCCATCCCCACTCTTTGGATGACAGTGAGGATAAGATCCGGATCCTGGATATCACTCTGATCTTGACAGAGTCGACATGTAGCCGAAATGTTAGTGAGCAGTCAAAGGTGACCCCGAGGAACTTGGGAGTCTTGTTGAATATGAAGGGCTGGTTATTGAGGGTAATCGACGGAATCCACTTTGCTTCATAAGTGTCGGAAGTTAAGAACGATACTTCACACTTCGACGTGTTCAATTTTAGCTTGTGAAGGGAACTCCACGCCGATACCCTGGCACCGCCTCTTGAACCTTGCTCTCAGCAACAGTCTTATCGCGGTCTTGGCTCCTGATCGCCATGTCGTCCGCATACATGCTGAAGTCTTGAAGCCTGGTCCTGGCACCACCACTCATTGGACTCTGCCATGAAGGAGAGGCGGCTAGCCACCATTCTCTCCATGGATTAGCCACGCAGGATGTGAGCGATACTGGGCGAAAGGAGTTGATCTGACTTTCCGGCTTACCCTTTTTCAATATGGAGACAAGTATAGCCTCCCTCCATGAAGCCGGGCAAGATCCTGTTTTCCATAAAGCTGGATGCGATTGGGCCCATGGCTTTGATGAACCTTGGGTGAATCGTATCCTTCCCTTGCGCACCTTTGCCTGCTTGTGATCGCGTTGGACATTACTGCGGCATTAAATGGGATAGAGCTCGGGTCCTCAACTATTGGACCTATTAGTGAGCGGCGCACTGAATTCTTAATGCGGCATGCCTTGGGTATACTCAACCTACTGGTCGCAGCGTACCTTTGTAGGAAGGATTCTGCTTTGGCCTTGTTTGTTATGTATTCCCTCCCCTCGTGGACCAATGTTTCATTCCGGATCCTTGCTGTGCTCCTCCGCTCAATGACTTGATTGTTCTCCAGATATTGTGGGGGTTCGAACTTGAGTCAATTCTTCGAGGAATTCCTTCCATCTGTTCTCCTTGCTCTCTCTGATCATATCCCGCACTGTCATACATTCCAATTGCCTTGGTGGCCACGTCAAGCATTGCCATGTTCAGGAATTTGGATATGAAGTCTAGAGAAGACTCATGTATGGCCGCTGGTGATGCTGTCACCGCTCATCTACCGATTCAACAAATAATTGGAAGTTAGCAGACTTCCAGTTCCATTTAAGTTCGGTACGGGATGGGGCGTTCAGCGTTGTCACCTGACAGTCAACGGTTATGAGTATGGGGAGGTGATCCGAGCCTAGGCATTCGGTCGTGCTCCATTCCACTCGATCCAACAAACTGCTGTGAACGAGGGTTACATCGGGCGGCTGCTGCCTCCGGTACCTGGGTTGGTCCTTGTTGCGTCTCCGTCGTTCGCGATGCAGAAATATTTTTCCATCAGCCACTCTTCGAGATTCGATCCCAGAGAGTCTTCAGGTTGCCATCTGTCCCACATTTGATTATGTGCGTTTAGATCGCCCCCTGTGATTGCGTTCCGGTCGTGAGGCAGTTCCGACATCTCAAACTCGTTAACGTGGTTTGCTCCTCTTGACGGGAGACAGTAGACGTTGGATAGTATAGTCTTGACGAAAGGTTTGGCTCTCAATTCAATCGATTGAAACTCCAGGAGGTAATTCTGGGCACTAAGCGTGTTGTCAATAGTTGTGAAGGGTATATCTTCCTTAATAAAAAAAATAAGTCCTCCACAACTACCGACGCCCCTGTCTTTTCGGACTGTAGAGTAGCCCTTTATAGCAGGGTTCTTATCCAGGGCCCTCAGCTTAGTTTCCTGGATAATGATAATGTCTAGATTAAGTTTCCTTATTCGATCTTCGAGCTCTACCATCTTGGTCCTGATCCCATTAGCGTTCCACTGTAGGATTTTGAGGCAGCCTCTTCTGCTCACACTCTTGGCCTTTCTCGATGGGGCAGCTTGGCGCCGGTCTCCGCTATCCACGCCCTTGTTGTTCGCGCTAGTCGAGCAGTTTTCGCAATGCCAGGAACCGGTGGATATGTGCATGATTTGTTCTCCTCACGACATATTAGAACAACTTTTGTGGCAGGTACGCCTGCATCCTACGCAGACGAGCGGGTGGGGCGAATACCTTTCAACTTGTTCGCATTGCAGGCATCGCTTCTTAGGCGCGCTGGTTCCTGAAAGCCTTGGGGCTCCTATCGGTTGTATAACCAGTGTGGGTACGGTCGATGGTAGGGGAGGCATGCAGGAGCGGGGTGGGACGCAGTCGCTACAGGTCCAGTTTCCTGGAGTCTGTGAGACTCGTCTCAGGCCGCTACATTTCTATTGCTTGTGCGAGGTCGCAATTCACGAGCCACATTTGAGGTGCGGCTGATTGGTTCTCAGAGTCCTTCTGCAGGGCTTACAGCATGGTCCAGGGCCGGGGTTCGCTTCAACATCGCCAGCTCTCATCAATAGCATCCGGACGACCAGAGCTGGTAGGTGTCCGGACCACAGAAAAACCCCCGTGAGTGTGGGGGGCCTCGATCCCGAAACTGTAAAGCCGAAGTAAATATTCTTTTCGCCATCTCGATAAGGTGGACATGGAGCGTCGCGGGAAGGCAGAATCGTAGCTCCACTGATGTTATGTTCTCGTGAACCGGCTAACTAAAGTCAACTGTAATTCTTTGTATCCAATTAGTAAACTAACTCATGTAAAATAAACTTATATTATCTCATCTCAATCATAGGCTACCCTATATTATCATGTATTGTCATACCATATCATTCTTATTATATTATCTAATACACACACTATAATATACATTATATATATTGAATACACATATCTACAATCTCATATCGTGACAGTAAGAAATATTACCAAGGATATTATATATAATATGTTATAGGAGATTACATGTCTGCATACACACACTATAATATACATTATATATATTGAATACACATATCTACAATCTCATATCGTGACAGTAAGATATATTACCAAGGATATTATATATAATATGTTATAGGAGATTACATGTCTGTATAAGAATACGTATGTATCTTCCTATTCAGTATTATTATAATAAACTGAAAGGTTAAAATAAAGTAAGAGAATATATATAATAAAGTTAAAATATAGTATTCGTACTATTATAATAAAGTGAAAGGTTAAAATAAGGCAAACGAGCAGATGTAATAAAGTTAAAATATTGTGTTCGTACTATTATAATAAAGTGAAAGGTTAAAATTAAGCAAGCTAACAAATGTAATAAAGTTAAAATATAGTGTTCGTATTATTATAATAAAATAAATAGTTAAAATAAAGTAACCGATAAGATGTAATAAAGTTAAAATATAGTATTCGTACTATTATATATAATATACTATTATAATAAACTGAAAGGTTAAAATAAAGAATGCAAAAACATGTAATAAAGTTAAAATATAGTATTCGTGCTATTATAATAAAGTGAAAGTTCAAAATTAAGAAATCGAACAGATGTAATAAAGTTAAAATATTGTGTTCGTATTATTATAATAAAGTAAAAGGTTAAAATTAAGCAAGCTAATAAATGTAATAAAGTTAAAATATAGTGTTATTACTATTATAATAAAGTGAAAGGTTAAAATTAAGCAAGCGAACAGATGTAATACATTTAAAATATAGTTTTCGTACTATTATAATAAAGTGAAAGGTTAAAATAAAGCAAGCGAATAGATGTAATAAAGTTAAAATATAGTGTTCGTACTATTATAATAAAGTAAAAGGTTAAAATAAAGCAAGCGAATATATATAATAAAGTTAAAATATAGTATTTGTACTATTATAATAAAGTGAAAGGTTAAAATAAAGCAAGCGAACAGATTTAATAAAGTACAAAATATAGTGTTCGTACTATTATAATAAACTGAAAGGTTAAAATAAAGTAAGAGAATATATTTAATAAAGTTAAAATATAGTATTCGTACTATTATAATAAAGTGAAAGGTTAAAATAAAGCAAGCGAACAGATGTAATAAAGTTAAAATATAGTGTTCGTACTATTATAATAAAGTAAAAGGTTAAAATAAAGCAAGCGAATATATATAATAAAGTTAAAATATAGTGTTCTTATTATAACAAAGTAAATGGGTAAAATAAAGCAACCGAATATATATAATAAAGTTAAAATTTAGTATTTGTACTATTATAATAAAGTGAAAGGTTAAAATTAAGCAAGCGAACAGATGTAATACATTTAAAATATAGTTTTCGTACTATTATAATAAAGTAAAAGGTTAAAATAAAGCAAGCGAACAGATGTAATAAAGTTAAAATATAGTTTTCGTACTATTATAATAAAGAAAAAGATTAAAATAAAGCAAGCGAACAGATGTAATAAAGTAAAAAATATAGTGTTCGTACTATTATAATAATCTGAAAGGTTAAAATAAAGTAAGAGAATATATATAATAAAGTTAAAATATAGTATTCGTACTATTATAATAAAGTGAAAGGTTAAAATAAAGCAAACGAACAGATGTAATAAAGTTAAAATATAGTATTTGTACTATTATAATAAAGTGAAAGGTTAAAATAAAGCAAGCGAACAGATGTAATAAAGTTAAAATATAGTTTTCTTACTATTATAATAAAGAAAAAGGTTAAAATAAAGCAAGCGAACAGATGTAATAAAGTAAAAAATATAGTGTTCGTACTATTATAATAAACTGAAAGGTTAAAATAAAGTAAGAGAATATATGTAATAAAGTTAAAATATAGTATTCGTACTATTATAATAAAGTGAAAGTTCAAAATTAAGAAATCGAACAGATGTAATAAAGTTAAAATATTGTATTCGTATTATTATAATAAAGTAAAAGGTTAAAATTAATCAAACTAAAAGATGTAATAAAGTTAAAATATAGTGTTCGTACTATTATAATAAAGTAAAAGGTTAAAATAAAGTAACCGATTAGATGTAATAAAGTTAAAATATAGTGTTCGTATTATTATAATAAAATAAATGGTTAAAATTAAGCAACAGAACAGATGTAATAAAGTTAAAATATAGTGTTCGTACTATTATATATAATATATTATTATAATAAACTGAAAGGTTAAAATAAAGAATGCAAACACATGTAATAAAGTTAAAATATAGTATTCGTACTATTATAATAAAGTGAAAGTTCAAAATTAAGAAATCGAACAGATGTAATAAAGTTAAAATATTGTGTTCGTATTATTATAATAAAGTAAAAGGTTAACATTAATCAAACTAAAAGATGTAATAAAGTTAAAATATAGTGTTCGTACTATTATAATAAAGTAAAAGGTTAAAATAAAGTAACCGATTAGATGTAATAAAGTTAAAATATAGTGTTCGTATTATTATACTAAAATAAATGGTTAAAATTAAGCAACCGAATATATATAATAAAGTTAAAATATAGTATTTGTACTATTATAATAAAGTGAAAGTTCAAAATTAAGAAATCGAACAGATGTAATAAAGTTAAAATATTGTGTTCGTATTATTATAATAAAGTAAAAGGTTAAAATTAATCAAACTAAAAGATGTAATAAAGTTAAAATATAGTGTTCGTACTATTATAATAAAGTTAAAGGTTAAAATAAAGTAACCGATTAGATGTAATAAAGTTAAAATATAGTATTCGTACTATTATAATAAAATTAAAGGTTAAAATAAATACACCAAACAGATGTAATAAAGTTAAAATATAGTGTTCTTATTATAACAAAGTAAATTGGTAAAATAAAGCAAGCGAATATATATAATAAAGTTAAAATATAGTATGTGTACTATTATAATAAACTGAAATGTTAAAATTAAGCAAGCGAACAGATGTAATAAAGTTAAAATATTGTGTTCGTACTATTATAATAAAGTGAAAGGTTAAAATTAAGCAAGCTAACAAATGTAATAAAGTTAAAATATAGTGTTCGTATTATTATAATAAACTGAAAGGTTAAAATAAAGTAAGAGAATATATATAATAAAGTTAAAATATAGTATTCGTACTATTATAATAAAGTGAAAGGTTAAAATAAAGCAAACGAACAGATGTAATAAAGTTAAAATATTGTGTTCGTACTATTATAATAAAGTGAAAGGTTAAAATTAAGCAAGCTAACAAATGTAATAAAGTTAAAATATAGTGTTCGTATTATTATAATAAAATAAATAGTTAAAATAAAGCAACCGAACAGATGTAATAAAGTTAAAATATAGTGTTCGTACTATTATATATAATATATTATTATAATAAACTGAAATGTTAAAATAAAGAATGCAAACAGATGTAATAAAGTTAAAATATAGTATTCGTACTATTATAATAAAGTGACAGTTCAAAATTAAGAAAGCGAACAGATGTAATAAAGTTAATATATTGTGTTCGTATTATTATAATAAAGTAAAAGGTTAACATTAATCAAACTAACAGATGTAATAAAGTTAAAATATAGTAATCGTAATATTATAATAAAGTGAAAGGTTAAAATAAAGCAAGCGAACAGATGTAATAAAGTTAAAATATAGTGTTTGTACTATTATAATAGAGTAAAAGGTTAAAATAGAGACACAAAAGAGATGTAATAAAGTTAAAATATAGTGTTCTTATTATAACAAAGTAATTGGGTAAAATAAAGCAAGCGAATATATATAATAAAGTTAAAATTTAGTATTTGTACTATTATAATAAAGTAAAAGGTTAAAATAAAGCAAGCGAACAGATGTAATAAAGTTAAAATATAGTTTTCGTACTATTATAATAAAGAAAAAGATTAAAATAAAGCAAGCGAACAGATGTAATAAAGTAAAAAATATAGTGTTCGTACTATTATATTAATTTGAAAGGTTAAAATAAAGTAAGAGAATATATATAATAAAGTTAAAATATAGTATTCGTACTATTATAATAAAGTGAAAGGTTAAAATAAAGCAAACGAACAGATGTAATAAAGTTAAAATATTGTGTTCGTACTATTATAATAAAGTGAATGGTTAAAATAAAGCAAGCGAACAGATGTAATAAAGTTAAAATATAGTTTTCGTACTATTATAATAAAGAAAAAGATTAAAATAAAGCAAGCGAACAGATGTAATAAAGTAAAAAATATAGTGATCGTACTATTATATTAATCTGAAAGGTTAAAATAAAGTAAGAGAATATATATAATAAAGTTAAAATATAGTATTCGTACTATTATAATAAAATGAAAGGTTAAAATAAAGCAAGCGAACAGATGTAATAAAGTTAAAATATAGTTTTCGTACTATTATAATAAAGAAAAAGGTTAAAATAAAGCAAGCGAACAGATGTAATAAAGTTAAAATATAGTTTTCGTACTATTATAATAAAGAAAAAGGTTAAAATAAAGTAAGCGAACAGATGAAATAAAGTAAAAAATATAGTGTTCGTACTATTATAATAAACTGAAAGGTTAAAATAAAGTAAGAGAATATATATAATAAAGTTAAAATATAGTATTAGTACTATTATAATAAAGTGAAAGGTTAAAATAAATCAAGCGAACAGATGTAATAAAGTTAAAATATAGTGTTCGTACTATTATAATAAAGTAAATGGTTAAAATAAAGCAAGCGAATATATGTAATAAAGTTAAAATATAGTATTCGTACTATTATAATAAAGTGAAAGTTCAAAATTAAGAAATCGAACAGATGTAATAAAGTTAAAATATTGTGTTCGTATTATTATAATAAAGTAAAAGGTTAAAATTAATCAAACTAAAAGATGTAATAAAGTTAAAATATAATGTCCGTACTATTATAATAAAGTAAAAGGTTAAAATAAAGTAACCGATTAGATGTAATAAAGTTAAAATATAGTGTTCGTATTATTATAATAAAATAAATGGTTAAAATTAAGCAACAGAACAGATGTAATAAAGTTAAAATATAGTGTTCGTACTATTATATATAATATATTATTATAATAAACTGAAAGGTTAAAATAAAGAATGCAAACACATGTAATAAAGTTAAAATATAGTATTCGTACTATTATAATAAAGTGAAAGTTCAAAATTAAGAAATCGAACAGATGTAATAAAGTTAAAATATTGTGTTCGTATTATTATAATAAAGTAAAAGGTTAACATTAATCAAACTAAAAGATGTAATAAAGTTAAAATATAGTATTTGTACTATTATAATAAAGTGAAAGTTCAAAATTAAGAAATCGAACAGATGTAATAAAGTTAAAATATTGTGTTCGTATTATTATAATAAAGTAAAAGGTTAAAATTAATCAAACTAAAAGATGTAATAAAGTTAAAATATAGTGTTCGTACTATTATATATAATATATTATTATAATAAACTGAAAGGTTAAAATAAAGAATGCAAACACATGTAATAAAGTTAAAATATAGTGTTCGTACTATTATAATAAAGTAAAAGGTTAAAATAAAGTAACCGATTAGATGTAATAAAGTTAAAATATAGTGTTCGTATTATTATACTAAAATAAATGGTTAAAATTAAGCAACCGAATATATATAATAAAGTTAAAATATAGTATTTGTACTATTATAATAAAGTGAAAGTTCAAAATTAAGAAATCGAACAGATGTAATAAAGTTAAAATATTGTGTTCGTATTATTATAATAAAGTAAAAGGTTAAAATTAATCAAACTAAAAGATGTAATAAAGTTAAAATATAGTGTTCGTACTATTATAATAAAGTTAAAGGTTAAAATAAAGTAACCGATTAGATGTAATAAAGTTAAAATATAGTATTC
The DNA here is from genome assembly GCA_964019155.1 of Osedax fenrisi. NCBI lineage: Eukaryota > Metazoa > Annelida > Polychaeta > Sabellida > Siboglinidae > Osedax > Osedax fenrisi. The sequence goes on from OZ025243.1 coordinate 56,886,495, forward strand.
GTACTATTATAATAAAATTAAAGGTTAAAATAAATACACCAAACAGATGTAATAAAGTTAAAATATAGTGTTCTTATTATAACAAAGTAAATTGGTAAAATAAAGCAAGCGAATATATATAATAAAGTTAAAATATAGTATGTGTACTATTATAATAAACTGAAATGTTAAAATTAAGCAAGCGAACAGATGTAATAAAGTTAAAATATTGTGTTCGTACTATTATAATAAAGTGAAAGGTTAAAATTAAGCAAGCTAACAAATGTAATAAAGTTAAAATATAGTGTTCGTATTATTATAATAAACTGAAAGGTTAAAATAAAGTAAGAGAATATATATAATAAAGTTAAAATATAGTATTCGTACTATTATAATAAAGTGAAAGGTTAAAATAAAGCAAACGAACAGATGTAATAAAGTTAAAATATTGTGTTCGTACTATTATAATAAAGTGAAAGGTTAAAATTAAGCAAGCTAACAAATGTAATAAAGTTAAAATATAGTGTTCGTATTATTATAATAAAATAAATAGTTAAAATAAAGCAACCGAACAGATGTAATAAAGTTAAAATATAGTGTTCGTACTATTATATATAATATATTATTATAATAAACTGAAATGTTAAAATAAAGAATGCAAACAGATGTAATAAAGTTAAAATATAGTATTCGTACTATTATAATAAAGTGACAGTTCAAAATTAAGAAAGCGAACAGATGTAATAAAGTTAATATATTGTGTTCGTATTATTATAATAAAGTAAAAGGTTAACATTAATCAAACTAACAGATGTAATAAAGTTAAAATATAGTAATCGTAATATTATAATAAAGTGAAAGGTTAAAATAAAGCAAGCGAACAGATGTAATAAAGTTAAAATATAGTGTTTGTACTATTATAATAGAGTAAAAGGTTAAAATAGAGACACAAAAGAGATGTAATAAAGTTAAAATATAGTGTTCTTATTATAACAAAGTAATTGGGTAAAATAAAGCAAGCGAATATATATAATAAAGTTAAAATTTAGTATTTGTACTATTATAATAAAGTAAAAGGTTAAAATAAAGCAAGCGAACAGATGTAATAAAGTTAAAATATAGTTTTCGTACTATTATAATAAAGAAAAAGATTAAAATAAAGCAAGCGAACAGATGTAATAAAGTAAAAAATATAGTGTTCGTACTATTATATTAATTTGAAAGGTTAAAATAAAGTAAGAGAATATATATAATAAAGTTAAAATATAGTATTCGTACTATTATAATAAAGTGAAAGGTTAAAATAAAGCAAACGAACAGATGTAATAAAGTTAAAATATTGTGTTCGTACTATTATAATAAAGAAAAAGATTAAAATAAAGCAAGCGAACAGATGTAATAAAGTAAAAAATATAGTGATCGTACTATTATATTAATCTGAAAGGTTAAAATAAAGTAAGAGAATATATATAATAAAGTTAAAATATAGTGTTCGTATTATTATAATAAAATAAATGGTTAAAATTAAGCAACCGAATATATATAATAAAGTTAAAATATAGTATTTGTACTATTATAATAAAGTGAAAGTTCAAAATTAAGAAATCGAACAGATGTAATAAAGTTAAAATATTGTGTTCTTATTATAACAAAGTAAATGGGTTAAATAAAGCAAGCGAATATATATAATAAAGTTAAAATATAGTATTCGTACTATTATAATAAAGGGAAAGGTTAAAATTAAGCAAGCTAACAGATGTAATAAAGTTAAAATATAGTGTTCGTACTATTATATATAATATATTATTATAATAAACTGAAAGGTTAAAATAAAGAATGCAAACACATGTAATAAAGTTAAAATATAGTATTCGTACTATTATAATAAAGTGAAAGTTCAAAATTAAGAAATCGAACAGATGTAATAAAGTTAAAATATTGTGTTCGTATTATTATAATAAAGTAAAAGGTTAACATTAATCAAACTAAAAGATTTAATAAAGTTAAAATATAGTGTTCGTACTATTATAATAAAGTAAAAGGTTAAAATAAAGTAACCGATTAGATGTAATAAAGTTATAATATAGTGTTCGTACTATTATAATAAAGTTAAAGGTTAAAATAAAGTAACCGATTAGATGTAATAAAGTTAAAATATAGTATTCGTACTATTATAATAAAATTAAAGGTTAAAATAAATACACCAAACAGATGTAATAAAGTTAAAATATAGTGTTCTTATTATAACAAAGTAAATTGGTAAAATAAAGCAAGCGAACAGATGTAATAAAGTTAAAATATTGTGTTCGTATTATTATAATAAAGTAAAAGGTTAACATTAATCAAACTAACAGATGTAATAAAGTTAAAATTTAGTATTTGTACTATTATAATAAACTGAAAGGTTAAAATAAAGCAAGCGAACAGATGTAATAAAGTTAAAATATAGTTTTCGTACTATTATAATAAAGAAAAAGGTTAAAATAAAGCAAGCGAACAGATGTAATAAAGTTAAAATATAGTTTTCGTACTATTATAATAAAGAAAAAGGTTAAAATAAAGTAAGCGAACAGATGAAATAAAGTAAAAAATATAGTGTTCGTACTATTATAATAAACTGAAAGGTTAAAATAAAGTAAGAGAATATATATAATAAAGTTAAAATATAGTATTAGTACTATTATAATAAAGTGAAAGGTTAAAATAAATCAAGCGAACAGATGTAATAAAGTTAAAATATAGTGTTCGTACTATTATAATAAAGTAAATGGTTAAAATAAAGCAAGCGAATATATGTAATAAAGTTAAAATATAGTATTCGTACTATTATAATAAAGTGAAAGTTCAAAATTAAGAAATCGAACAGATGTAATAAAGTTAAAATATTGTGTTCGTATTATTATAATAAAGTAAAAGGTTAAAATTAATCAAACTAAAAGATGTAATAAAGTTAAAATATAATGTCCGTACTATTATAATAAAGTAAAAGGTTAAAATAAAGTAACCGATTAGATGTAATAAAGTTAAAATATAGTGTTCGTATTATTATAATAAAATAAATGGTTAAAATTAAGCAACAGAACAGATGTAATAAAGTTAAAATATAGTGTTCGTACTATTATATATAATATATTATTATAATAAACTGAAAGGTTAAAATAAAGAATGCAAACACATGTAATAAAGTTAAAATATAGTATTCGTACTATTATAATAAAGTGAAAGTTCAAAATTAAGAAATCGAACAGATGTAATAAAGTTAAAATATTGTGTTCGTATTATTATAATAAAGTAAAAGGTTAACATTAATCAAACTAAAAGATTTAATAAAGTTAAAATATAGTGTTCGTACTATTATAATAAAGTAAAAGGTTAAAATAAAGTAACCGATTAGATGTAATAAAGTTAAAATATAGTGTTCGTATTATTATAATAAAATAAATGGTTAAAATTAAGCAACCGAATATATATAATAAAGTTAAAATATAGTATTTGTACTATTATAATAAAGTGAAAGTTCAAAATTAAGAAATCGAACAGATGTAATAAAGTTAAAATATTGTGTTCTTATTATAACAAAGTAAATGGGTTAAATAAAGCAAGCGAATATATATAATAAAGTTAAAATATAGTATTCGTACTATTATAATAAAGGGAAAGGTTAAAATTAAGCAAGCTAACAGATGTAATAAAGTTAAAATATAGTGTTCGTACTATTATATATAATATATTATTATAATAAACTGAAAGGTTAAAATAAAGAATGCAAACACATGTAATAAAGTTAAAATATAGTATTCGTACTATTATAATAAAGTGAAAGTTCAAAATTAAGAAATCGAACAGATGTAATAAAGTTAAAATATTGTGTTCGTATTATTATAATAAAGTAAAAGGTTAACATTAATCAAACTAAAAGATTTAATAAAGTTAAAATATAGTGTTCGTACTATTATAATAAAGTAAAAGGTTAAAATAAAGTAACCGATTAGATGTAATAAAGTTAAAATATAGTGTTCGTACTATTATAATAAAGTTAAAGGTTAAAATAAAGTAACCGATTAGATGTAATAAAGTTAAAATATAGTATTCGTACTATTATAATAAAATTAAAGGTTAAAATAAATACACCAAATAGATGTAATAAAGTTAAAATATAGTGTTCTTATTATAACAAAGTAAATTGGTAAAATAAAGCAAGCGAACAGATGTAATAAAGTTAAAATATAGTATTCGTACTATTATAATAAAATTAAAGGTTAAAATAAATACACCAAACAGATGTAATAAAGTTAAAATATAGTGTTCTTATTATAACAAAGTAAATTGGTAAAATAAAGCAAGCGAACAGATGTAATAAAGTTAAAATATTGTGTTCGTATTATTATAATAAAGTAAAAGGTTAACATTAATCAAACTAACAGATGTAATAAAGTTAAAATTTAGTATTTGTACTATTATAATAAACTGAAATGTTAAAATAAAGCAAGCGAACAGATGTAATAAAGTTAAAATATAGTTTTCGTACTATTATAATAAAGAAAAAGATTAAAATAAAGCAAGCGAACAGATGTAATAAAGTAAAAAATATAGTGTTCGTACTATTATAATAATCTGAAAGGTTAAAATAAAGTAAGAGAATATATATAATAAAGTTAAAATATAGTATTCGTACTATTATAATAAAGTGAAAGGTTAAAATAAAGCAAACGAACAGATGTAATAAAGTTAAAATATAGTATTTGTACTATTATAATAAAGTGAAAGGTTAAAATAAAGCAAGCGAACAGATGTAATAAAGTTAAAATATAGTTTTCTTACTATTATAATAAAGAAAAAGGTTAAAATAAAGCAAGCGAACAGATGTAATAAAGTAAAAAATATAGTGTTCGTACTATTATAATAAACTGAAAGGTTAAAATAAAGTAAGAGAATATATGTAATAAAGTTAAAATATAGTATTCGTACTATTATAATAAAGTGAAAGTTCAAAATTAAGAAATCGAACAGATGTAATAAAGTTAAAATATTGTATTCGTATTATTATAATAAAGTAAAAGGTTAAAATTAATCAAACTAAAAGATGTAATAAAGTTAAAATATAGTGTTCGTACTATTATAATAAAGTAAAAGGTTAAAATAAAGTAACCGATTAGATGTAATAAAGTTAAAATATAGTGTTCGTATTATTATAATAAAATAAATGGTTAAAATTAAGCAACAGAACAGATGTAATAAAGTTAAAATATAGTGTTCGTACTATTATATATAATATATTATTATAATAAACTGAAAGGTTAAAATAAAGAATGCAAACACATGTAATAAAGTTAAAATATAGTATTCGTACTATTATAATAAAGTGAAAGTTCAAAATTAAGAAATCGAACAGATGTAATAAAGTTAAAATATTGTGTTCGTATTATTATAATAAAGTAAAAGGTTAACATTAATCAAACTAAAAGATGTAATAAAGTTAAAATATAGTGTTCGTACTATTATAATAAAGTAAAAGGTTAAAATAAAGTAACCGATTAGATGTAATAAAGTTAAAATATAGTGTTCGTATTATTATACTAAAATAAATGGTTAAAATTAAGCAACCGAATATATATAATAAAGTTAAAATATAGTATTTGTACTATTATAATAAAGTGAAAGTTCAAAATTAAGAAATCGAACAGATGTAATAAAGTTAAAATATTGTGTTCGTATTATTATAATAAAGTAAAAGGTTAAAATTAATCAAACTAAAAGATGTAATAAAGTTAAAATATAGTGTTCGTACTATTATAATAAAGTTAAAGGTTAAAATAAAGTAACCGATTAGATGTAATAAAGTTAAAATATAGTATTCGTACTATTATAATAAAATTAAAGGTTAAAATAAATACACCAAACAGATGTAATAAAGTTAAAATATAGTGTTCTTATTATAACAAAGTAAATTGGTAAAATAAAGCAAGCGAATATATATAATAAAGTTAAAATATAGTATGTGTACTATTATAATAAACTGAAATGTTAAAATTAAGCAAGCGAACAGATGTAATAAAGTTAAAATATTGTGTTCGTACTATTATAATAAAGTGAAAGGTTAAAATTAAGCAAGCTAACAAATGTAATAAAGTTAAAATATAGTGTTCGTATTATTATAATAAACTGAAAGGTTAAAATAAAGTAAGAGAATATATATAATAAAGTTAAAATATAGTATTCGTACTATTATAATAAAGTGAAAGGTTAAAATAAAGCAAACGAACAGATGTAATAAAGTTAAAATATTGTGTTCGTACTATTATAATAAAGTGAAAGGTTAAAATTAAGCAAGCTAACAAATGTAATAAAGTTAAAATATAGTGTTCGTATTATTATAATAAAATAAATAGTTAAAATAAAGCAACCGAACAGATGTAATAAAGTTAAAATATAGTGTTCGTACTATTATATATAATATATTATTATAATAAACTGAAATGTTAAAATAAAGAATGCAAACAGATGTAATAAAGTTAAAATATAGTATTCGTACTATTATAATAAAGTGACAGTTCAAAATTAAGAAAGCGAACAGATGTAATAAAGTTAATATATTGTGTTCGTATTATTATAATAAAGTAAAAGGTTAACATTAATCAAACTAACAGATGTAATAAAGTTAAAATATAGTAATCGTAATATTATAATAAAGTGAAAGGTTAAAATAAAGCAAGCGAACAGATGTAATAAAGTTAAAATATAGTGTTTGTACTATTATAATAGAGTAAAAGGTTAAAATAGAGACACAAAAGAGATGTAATAAAGTTAAAATATAGTGTTCTTATTATAACAAAGTAATTGGGTAAAATAAAGCAAGCGAATATATATAATAAAGTTAAAATTTAGTATTTGTACTATTATAATAAAGTAAAAGGTTAAAATAAAGCAAGCGAACAGATGTAATAAAGTTAAAATATAGTTTTCGTACTATTATAATAAAGAAAAAGATTAAAATAAAGCAAGCGAACAGATGTAATAAAGTAAAAAATATAGTGTTCGTACTATTATATTAATTTGAAAGGTTAAAATAAAGTAAGAGAATATATATAATAAAGTTAAAATATAGTATTCGTACTATTATAATAAAGTGAAAGGTTAAAATAAAGCAAACGAACAGATGTAATAAAGTTAAAATATTGTGTTCGTACTATTATAATAAAGTGAATGGTTAAAATAAAGCAAGCGAACAGATGTAATAAAGTTAAAATATAGTTTTCGTACTATTATAATAAAGAAAAAGATTAAAATAAAGCAAGCGAACAGATGTAATAAAGTAAAAAATATAGTGATCGTACTATTATATTAATCTGAAAGGTTAAAATAAAGTAAGAGAATATATATAATAAAGTTAAAATATAGTATTCGTACTATTATAATAAAATGAAAGGTTAAAATAAAGCAAGCGAACAGATGTAATAAAGTTAAAATATAGTTTTCGTACTATTATAATAAAGAAAAAGGTTAAAATAAAGCAAGCGAACAGATGTAATAAAGTTAAAATATAGTTTTCGTACTATTATAATAAAGAAAAAGGTTAAAATAAAGTAAGCGAACAGATGAAATAAAGTAAAAAATATAGTGTTCGTACTATTATAATAAACTGAAAGGTTAAAATAAAGTAAGAGAATATATATAATAAAGTTAAAATATAGTATTAGTACTATTATAATAAAGTGAAAGGTTAAAATAAATCAAGCGAACAGATGTAATAAAGTTAAAATATAGTGTTCGTACTATTATAATAAAGTAAATGGTTAAAATAAAGCAAGCGAATATATGTAATAAAGTTAAAATATAGTATTCGTACTATTATAATAAAGTGAAAGTTCAAAATTAAGAAATAGAACAGATGTAATAAAGTTAAAATATTGTGTTCGTATTATTATAATAAAGTAAAAGGTTAAAATTAATCAAACTAAAAGATGTAATAAAGTTAAAATATAATGTCCGTACTATTATAATAAAGTAAAAGGTTAAAATAAAGTAACCGATTAGATGTAATAAAGTTAAAATATAGTGTTCGTATTATTATAATAAAATAAATGGTTAAAATTAAGCAACAGAACAGATGTAATAAAGTTAAAATATAGTGTTCGTACTATTATATATAATATATTATTATAATAAACTGAAAGGTTAAAATAAAGAATGCAAACACATGTAATAAAGTTAAAATATAGTATTCGTACTATTATAATAAAGTGAAAGTTCAAAATTAAGAAATCGAACAGATGTAATAAAGTTAAAATATTGTGTTCGTATTATTATAATAAAGTAAAAGGTTAACATTAATCAAACTAAAAGATGTAATAAAGTTAAAATATAGTGTTCGTACTATTATAATAAAGTAAAAGGTTAAAATAAAGTAACCGATTAGATGTAATAAAGTTAAAATATAGTGTTCGTATTATTATACTAAAATAAATGGTTAAAATTAAGCAACCGAATATATATAATAAAGTTAAAATATAGTATTTGTACTATTATAATAAAGTGAAAGTTCAAAATTAAGAAATCGAACAGATGTAATAAAGTTAAAATATTGTGTTCGTATTATTATAATAAAGTAAAAGGTTAAAATTAATCAAACTAAAAGATGTAATAAAGTTAAAATATAGTGTTCGTACTATTATAATAAAGTTAAAGGTTAAAATAAAGTAACCGATTAGATGTAATAAAGTTAAAATATAGTATTCGTACTATTATAATAAAATTAAAGGTTAAAATAAATACACCAAACAGATGTAATAAAGTTAAAATATAGTGTTCTTATTATAACAAAGTAAATTGGTAAAATAAAGCAAGCGAATATATATAATAAAGTTAAAATATAGTATGTGTACTATTATAATAAACTGAAATGTTAAAATTAAGCAAGCGAACAGATGTAATAAAGTTAAAATATTGTGTTCGTACTATTATAATAAAGTGAAAGGTTAAAATAAAGCAAACGAACAGATGTAATAAAGTTAAAATATTGTGTTCGTACTATTATAATAAAGTGAAAGGTTAAAATTAAGCAAGCTAACAAATGTAATAAAGTTAAAATATAGTGTTCGTATTATTATAATAAAATAAATAGTTAAAATAAAGCAACCGAACAGATGTAATAAAGTTAAAATATAGTGTTCGTACTATTATATATAATATATTATTATAATAAACTGAAATGTTAAAATAAAGAATGCAAACAGATGTAATAAAGTTAAAATATAGTATTCGTACTATTATAATAAAGTGACAGTTCAAAATTAAGAAAGCGAACAGATGTAATAAAGTTAATATATTGTGTTCGTATTATTATAATAAAGTAAAAGGTTAACATTAATCAAACTAACAGATGTAATAAAGTTAAAATATAGTAATCGTAATATTATAATAAAGTGAAAGGTTAAAATAAAGCAAGCGAACAGATGTAATAAAGTTAAAATATAGTGTTTGTACTATTATAATAGAGTAAAAGGTTAAAATAGAGACACAAAAGAGATGTAATAAAGTTAAAATATAGTGTTCTTATTATAACAAAGTAATTGGGTAAAATAAAGCAAGCGAATATATATAATAAAGTTAAAATTTAGTATTTGTACTATTATAATAAAGTAAAAGGTTAAAATAAAGCAAGCGAACAGATGTAATAAAGTTAAAATATAGTTTTCGTACTATTATAATAAAGAAAAAGATTAAAATAAAGCAAGCGAACAGATGTAATAAAGTAAAAAATATAGTGTTCGTACTATTATATTAATTTGAAAGGTTAAAATAAAGTAAGAGAATATATATAATAAAGTTAAAATATAGTATTCGTACTATTATAATAAAGTGAAAGGTTAAAATAAAGCAAACGAACAGATGTAATAAAGTTAAAATATTGTGTTCGTACTATTATAATAAAGTGAATGGTTAAAATAAAGCAAGCGAACAGATGTAATAAAGTTAAAATATAGTTTTCGTACTATTATAATAAAGAAAAAGATTAAAATAAAGCAAGCGAACAGATGTAATAAAGTAAAAAATATAGTGATCGTACTATTATATTAATCTGAAAGGTTAAAATAAAGTAAGAGAATATATATAATAAAGTTAAAATATAGTGTTCGTATTATTATAATAAAATAAATGGTTAAAATTAAGCAACCGAATATATATAATAAAGTTAAAATATAGTATTTGTACTATTATAATAAAGTGAAAGTTCAAAATTAAGAAATCGAACAGATGTAATAAAGTTAAAATATTGTGTTCTTATTATAACAAAGTAAATGGGTTAAATAAAGCAAGCGAATATATATAATAAAGTTAAAATATAGTATTCGTACTATTATAATAAAGGGAAAGGTTAAAATTAAGCAAGCTAACAGATGTAATAAAGTTAAAATATAGTGTTCGTACTATTATATATAATATATTATTATAATAAACTGAAAGGTTAAAATAAAGAATGCAAACACATGTAATAAAGTTAAAATATAGTATTCGTACTATTATAATAAAGTGAAAGTTCAAAATTAAGAAATCGAACAGATGTAATAAAGTTAAAATATTGTGTTCGTATTATTATAATAAAGTAAAAGGTTAACATTAATCAAACTAAAAGATTTAATAAAGTTAAAATATAGTGTTCGTACTATTATAATAAAGTAAAAGGTTAAAATAAAGTAACCGATTAGATGTAATAAAGTTAAAATATAGTGTTCGTACTATTATAATAAAGTTAAAGGTTAAAATAAAGTAACCGATTAGATGTAATAAAGTTAAAATATAGTATTCGTACTATTATAATAAAATTAAAGGTTAAAATAAATACACCAAACAGATGTAATAAAGTTAAAATATAGTGTTCTTATTATAACAAAGTAAATTGGTAAAATAAAGCAAGCGAACAGATGTAATAAAGTTAAAATATTGTGTTCGTATTATTATAATAAAGTAAAAGGTTAACATTAATCAAACTAACAGATGTAATAAAGTTAAAATTTAGTATTTGTACTATTATAATAAACTGAAAGGTTAAAATAAAGCAAGCGAACAGATGTAATAAAGTTAAAATATAGTTTTCGTACTATTATAATAAAGAAAAAGGTTAAAATAAAGCAAGCGAACAGATGTAATAAAGTTAAAATATAGTTTTCGTACTATTATAATAAAGAAAAAGGTTAAAATAAAGTAAGCGAACAGATGAAATAAAGTAAAAAATATAGTGTTCGTACTATTATAATAAACTGAAAGGTTAAAATAAAGTAAGAGAATATATATAATAAAGTTAAAATATAGTATTAGTACTATTATAATAAAGTGAAAGGTTAAAATAAATCAAGCGAACAGATGTAATAAAGTTAAAATATAGTGTTCGTACTATTATAATAAAGTAAATGGTTAAAATAAAGCAAGCGAATATATGTAATAAAGTTAAAATATAGTATTCGTACTATTATAATAAAGTGAAAGTTCAAAATTAAGAAATCGAACAGATGTAATAAAGTTAAAATATTATGTTCGTATTATTATAATAAAGTAAAAGGTTAAAATTAATCAAACTAAAAGATGTAATAAAGTTAAAATATAATGTCCGTACTATTATAATAAAGTAAAAGGTTAAAATAAAGTAACCGATTAGATGTAATAAAGTTAAAATATAGTGTTCGTATTATTATAATAAAATAAATGGTTAAAATTAAGCAACAGAACAGATGTAATAAAGTTAAAATATAGTGTTCGTACTATTATATATAATATATTATTATAATAAACTGAAAGGTTAAAATAAAGAATGCAAACACATGTAATAAAGTTAAAATATAGTATTCGTACTATTATAATAAAGTGAAAGTTCAAAATTAAGAAATCGAACAGATGTAATAAAGTTAAAATATTGTGTTCGTATTATTATAATAAAGTAAAAGGTTAACATTAATCAAACTAAAAGATTTAATAAAGTTAAAATATAGTGTTCGTACTATTATAATAAAGTAAAAGGTTAAAATAAAGTAACCGATTAGATGTAATAAAGTTAAAATATAGTGTTCGTATTATTATAATAAAATAAATGGTTAAAATTAAGCAACCGAATATATATAATAAAGTTAAAATATAGTATTTGTACTATTATAATAAAGTGAAAGTTCAAAATTAAGAAATCGAACAGATGTAATAAAGTTAAAATATTGTGTTCTTATTATAACAAAGTAAATGGGTTAAATAAAGCAAGCGAATATATATAATAAAGTTAAAATATAGTATTCGTACTATTATAATAAAGGGAAAGGTTAAAATTAAGCAAGCTAACAGATGTAATAAAGTTAAAATATAGTGTTCGTACTATTATATATAATATATTATTATAATAAACTGAAAGGTTAAAATAAAGAATGCAAACACATGTAATAAAGTTAAAATATAGTATTCGTACTATTATAATAAAGTGAAAGTTCAAAATTAAGAAATCGAACAGATGTAATAAAGTTAAAATATTGTGTTCGTATTATTATAATAAAGTAAAAGGTTAACATTAATCAAACTAAAAGATTTAATAAAGTTAAAATATAGTGTTCGTACTATTATAATAAAGTAAAAGGTTAAAATAAAGTAACCGATTAGATGTAATAAAGTTAAAATATAGTGTTCGTACTATTATAATAAAGTTAAAGGTTAAAATAAAGTAACCGATTAGATGTAATAAAGTTAAAATATAGTATTCGTACTATTATAATAAAATTAAAGGTTAAAATAAATACACCAAACAGATGTAATAAAGTTAAAATATAGTGTTCTTATTATAACAAAGTAAATTGGTAAAATAAAGCAAGCGAACAGATGTAATAAAGTTAAAATATTGTGTTCGTATTATTATAATAAAGTAAAAGGTTAACATTAATCAAACTAACAGATGTAATAAAGTTAAAATTTAGTATTTGTACTATTATAATAAACTGAAATGTTAAAATTAAGCAAGCGAACAGATGTAATAAAGTTAAAATATTGTGTTCGTATTATTATAATAAAGTAAAAGGTTAACATTAATCAAACTAACAGATGTAATAAAGTTAAAATTTAGTATTTGTACTATTATAATAAAGTGAAAGATTAAATTTAAGCAAGCAAACAGATGTAATAAAGTTAAAATATAGTGTTCTTATTATAACAAAGTAAATGGGTTAAATAAAGCAAGCGAATATATATAATAAAGTTAAAATATAGTATTCGTACTATTATAATAAAGGGAAAGGTTAAAATTAAGCAAGCTAACAGATGTAATAAAGTTAAAATATAGTGTTCGTACTATTATACTAAAGTGAAAGTTTATAATTAAGCAAGCTAACAAATGTAATAAAGTTAAAATATAGTGTTCGTATTATTATAATAAACTGAAAGGTTAAAATAAAGTAAGAGAATATATATAATAAAGTTAAAATATAGTATTCGTACTATTATAATAAAGTGAAAGGTTAAAATAAAGCAAACGAACAGATGTAATAAAGTTAAAATATTGTGTTCGTACTATTATAATAAAGTGAAAGGTTAAAATTAAGCAAGCTAACAAATGTAATAAAGTTAAAATATAGTGTTCGTATTATTATAATAAAATAAATAGTTAAAATAAAGCAACCGAACAGATGTAATAAAGTTAAAATATAGTGTTCGTACTATTATATATAATATATTATTATAATAAACTGAAATGTTAAAATAAAGAATGCAAACAGATGTAATAAAGTTAAAATATAGTATTCGTACTATTATAATAAAGTGACAGTTCAAAATTAAGAAAGCGAACAGATGTAATAAAGTTAATATATTGTGTTCGTATTATTATAATAAAGTAAAAGGTTAACATAAATCAAACTAACAGATGTAATAAAGTTAAAATATAGTAATCGTAATATTATAATAAAGTGAAAGGTTAAAATAAAGCAAGCGAACAGATGTAATAAAGTTAAAATATAGTATTCGTACTATTATAATAAAATTAAAGGTTAAAATAGAGACACAAAAGAGATGTAATAAAGTTAAAATATAGTGTTCTTATTATAACAAAGTAATTGGGTAAAATAAAGCAAGCGAATATATATAATAAAGTTAAAATTTAGTATTTGTACTATTATAATAAAGTAAAAGGTTAAAATAAAGCAAGCGAATATATATAATAAAGTTAAAATATAGTATTTGTACTATTATAATAAAGTGAAAGGTTAAAATAAAGCAAGCGAACAGATGTAATAAAGTTAAAATATAGTTTTCGTACTATTATAATAAAGAAAAAGATTAAAATAAAGCAAGCGAACAGATGTAATAAAGTAAAAAATATAGTGTTCGTACTATTATATTAATCTGAAAGGTTAAAATAAAGTAAGAGAATATATATAATAAAGTTAAAATATAGTATTCGTACTATTATAATAAAGTGAAAGGTTAAAATAAAGCAAACGAACAGATGTAATAAAGTTAAAATATTGTGTTCGTACTATTATAATAAAGTGAATGGTTAAAATAAAGCAAGCGAACAGATGTAATAAAGTTAAAATATAGTTTTCGTACTATTATAATAAAGAAAAAGATTAAAATAAAGCAAGCGAACAGATGTAATAAAATAAAAAATATAGTGTTCGTACTATTATATTAATCTGAAAGGTTAAAATAAAGTAAGAGAATATATATAATAAAGTTAAAATATAGTATTCGTACTATTATAATAAAGTGAAAGGTTAAAATAAAGCAAACGAACAGATGTAATAAAGTACAAAATATAGTGTTCGTACTATTATAATAAACTGAAAGGTTAAAATAAAGTAAGAGAATATATTTAATAAAGTTAAAATATAGTATTCGTACTATTATAATAAAGTGAAAGGTTAAAATAAAGCAAGCGAACGGATGTAATAAAGTTAAAATATAGTGTTCGTACTATTATAATAAAGTAAAAGGTTAAAATAAAGCAAGCGAATATATATAATAAAGTTAAAATATAGTGTTCTTATTATAACAAAGTAAATGGGTAAAATAAAGCAACCGAATATATATAATAAAGTTAAAATTTAGTATTTGTACTATTATAATAAAGTAAAAGGTTAAAATAAAGCAAGCGAATATATCAAATAAAGTTAAAATATAGTATTTGTACTATTATAATAAAGTGAAAGGTTAAAATAAAGCAAGCGAACAGATGTAATAAAGTTAAAATATAGTTTTCGTATTATTATAATAAAGAAAAAGGTTAAAATAAAGCAAGCGAACAGATGTAATAAAGTAAAAAATATAGTGTTCGTACTATTATAATAAACCTAAAGGTTAAAATAAAGTAAGATAATATATATAATAAAGTTAAAATATAGTGTTCGTATTATTATAATAAAATAAATGGTTTAAATTAAGCAACCGAACAGATGTAATAAAGTTAAAATATAGTGTTCGTACTATTATAATATATTATTATAATAAAGTGAAAGGTTAAAATAAAGCAAGCGAACAGATGTAATAAAGTTAAAATATAGTGTTCGTACTATTATAAAAAAGTAAAAGGTTAAAATAAAGCAAGCGAATATATATAATAAAGTTAAAATATAGTGTTCTTATTATAACAAAGTAAATGGGTAAAATAAAGCAACCGAATATATATAATAAAGTTAAAATTTAGTATTTGTACTATTATAATAAAGTAAAAGGTTAAAATAAAGCAAGCGAATATATCAAATAAAGTTAAAATATAGTATTTGTACTATTATAATAAAGTGAAAGGTTAAAATAAAGCAAGCGAACAGATGTAATAAAGTTAAAATATAGTTTTCGTATTATTATAATAAAGAAAAAGGTTAAAATAAAGCAAGCGAACAGATGTAATAAAGTAAAAAATATAGTGTTCGTACTATTATAATAAACTGAAAGGTTAAAATAAAGTAAGATAATATATATAATAAAGTTAAAATATAGTGTTCGTATTATTATAATAAAATAAATGGTTTAAATTAAGCAACCGAACAGATGTAATAAAGTTAAAATATAGTGTTCGTACTATTATAATATATTATTATAATAAACTGAAAGGTTAAAATAAAGAATGCAAACACATGTAATAAAGTTAAAATATAGTGTTCGTATTATTATAATAAAATAAATAGTTAAAATAAAGCAACCGAACAGATGTAATAAAGTTAAAATATAGTGTTCGTACTATTATATATAATATATTATTATAATAAACTGAAATGTTAAAATTAAGCAACCGAACAGATGTAATAAAGTTAAAATATAGTGTTCGTACTATTATAATATATTATTCTAATAAACTGAAAGGTTAAAATAAAGAATGCAAACACATGTAATAAAGTTAAAATATAGTATTCGTACTATTATAATAAAGTGAAAGTTCAAAATTAAGAAATCGAACAGATGTAATAAAGTTAAAATATAGTGTTCGTACTATTATAATAAAGTAAAAGGTTAAAATAAAGTAACCGATTAGATGTAATAAAGTTAAAATATAGTGTTCGTATTATTATAATAAAATAAATG
The DNA here is from genome assembly GCA_964019155.1 of Osedax fenrisi. Taxonomy (NCBI): domain Eukaryota; kingdom Metazoa; phylum Annelida; class Polychaeta; order Sabellida; family Siboglinidae; genus Osedax; species Osedax fenrisi. The sequence continues at coordinate 56,903,016 of OZ025243.1, forward strand.
GTTAAAATTAAGCAACCGAACAGATGTAATAAAGTTAAAATATAGTATTCGTACTATTATAATAAACTGAAATGTTAAAATTAAGCAACCGAACAGATGTAATAAAGTTAAAATATAGTGTTCGTACTATTATAATATATTATTCTAATAAACTGAAAGGTTAAAATAAAGAATGCAAACACATGTAATAAAGTTAAAATATAGTATTCGTACTATTATAATAAAGTAAAAGGTTAAAATTAAGCAAGCTAATAAATGTAATAAAGTTAAAATATAGTGTTATTACTATTATAATAAAGTGAAAGGATAAAATTAAGCAAGCGAACAGATGTAATAAATTTAAATATAGTTTTCGTACTATTATAATAAAGTGAAAGGTTAAAATAAAGCAAGCGAACAGATGTAATAAAGTTAAAATATAGTGTTCGTACTATTATAATAAAGTAAAAGGTTAAAATAAAGCAAGCGAATATATATAATAAAGTTAAAATATAGTATTTGTACTATTATAATAAAGTGAAAGGTTAAAATAAAGCAAGCGAACAGATGTAATAAAGTAAAAAATATAGTGTTCGTACTATTATAATAAAGTAAATGGTTAAAATAAAGCAAGGGAATATATGTAATAAAGTTAAAATATAGTATTCGTACTATTATAATAAAGTGAAAGTTCAAAATTAAGAAATCGAACAGATGTAATAAAGTTAAAATATTGTGTTCGTATTATTATAATAAAGTAAAAGGTTAAAATTAATCAAACTAAAAGATGTAATAAAGTTAAAATATAGTGTTCGTACTATTATAATATATTATTATAATAAACTGAAAGGTTAAAATAAAGAATGCAAACACATGTAATAAAGTTAAAATATAGTGTTCGTATTATTATAATAAAATAAATAGTTAAAATAAAGCAACCGAACAGATGTAATAAAGTTAAAATATAGTGTTCGTACTATTATATATAATATATTATTATAATAAACTGAAATGTTAAAATTAAGCAACCGAACAGATGTAATAAAGTTAAAATATAGTGTTCGTACTATTATAATATATTATTCTAATAAACTGAAAGGTTAAAATAAAGAATGCAAACACATGTAATAAAGTTAAAATATAGTATTCGTACTATTATAATAAAGTGAAAGTTCAAAATTAAGAAATCGAACAGATGTAATAAAGTTAAAATATAGTGTTCGTACTATTATAATAAAGTAAAAGGTTAAAATAAAGTAACCGATTAGATGTAATAAAGTTAAAATATAGTGTTCGTATTATTATAATAAAATAAATGGTTAAAATTAAGCAACCGAACAGATGTAATAAAGTTAAAATATAGTATTCGTACTATTATAATAAACTGAAATGTTAAAATTAAGCAACCGAACAGATGTAATAAAGTTAAAATATAGTGTTCGTACTATTATAATATATTATTCTAATAAACTGAAAGGTTAAAATAAAGAATGCAAACACATGTAATAAAGTTAAAATATAGTATTCGTACTATTATAATAAAGTAAAAGGTTAAAATTAAGCAAGCTAATAAATGTAATAAAGTTAAAATATAGTGTTATTACTATTATAATAAAGTGAAAGGATAAAATTAAGCAAGCGAACAGATGTAATAAATTTAAATATAGTTTTCGTACTATTATAATAAAGTGAAAGGTTAAAATAAAGCAAGCGAACAGATGTAATAAAGTTAAAATATAGTGTTCGTACTATTATAATAAAGTAAAAGGTTAAAATAAAGCAAGCGAATATATATAATAAAGTTAAAATATAGTATTTGTACTATTATAATAAAGTGAAAGGTTAAAATAAAGCAAGCGAACAGATGTAATAAAGTAAAAAATATAGTGTTCGTACTATTATAATAAAGTAAATGGTTAAAATAAAGCAAGGGAATATATGTAATAAAGTTAAAATATAGTATTCGTACTATTATAATAAAGTGAAAGTTCAAAATTAAGAAATCGAACAGATGTAATAAAGTTAAAATATTGTGTTCGTATTATTATAATAAAGTAAAAGGTTAAAATTAATCAAACTAAAAGATGTAATAAAGTTAAAATATAGTGTTCGTACTATTATAATAAAGTAAAAGGTTAAAATAAAGTAACCGATTAGATGTAATAAAGTTAAAATATAGTGTTCGTATTATTATAATAAAATAAATGGTTAAAATTAAGCAACCGAACAGATGTAATAAAGTTAAAATATAGTGTTCGTACTATTATATATAATATACTATTATAATAAACTGAAAGGTTAAAATAAAGAATGCAAAAACATGTAATAAAGTTAAAATATAGTATTCGTGCTATTATAATAAAGTGAAAGTTCAAAATTAAGAAATCGAACAGATGTAATAAAGTTAAAATATTGTGTTCGTATTATTATAATAAAGTAAAAGGTTAAAATTAAGCAAGCTAATAAATGTAATAAAGTTAAAATATAGTGTTATTACTATTATAATAAAGTGAAAGGTTAAAATTAAGCAAGCGAACAGATGTAATACATTTAAAATATAGTTTTCGTACTATTATAATAAAGTGAAAGGTTAAAATAAAGCAAGCAAATAGATGTAATAAAGTTAAAATATAGTGTTCGTACTATTATAATAAAGTGAAAGGTTAAAATAAAGCAAGCGAACAGATTTAATAAAGTACAAAATATAGTGTTCGTACTATTATAATAAACTGAATGGTTAAAATAAAGTAAGAGAATATATTTAATAAAGTTAAAATATAGTATTCGTACTATTATAATAAAGTGAAAGGTTAAAATAAAGCAAGCGAACAGATGTAATAAAGTTAAAATATAGTGTTCGTACTATTATAATAAAGTAAAAGGTTAAAATAAAGCAAGCGAATATATATAATAAAGTTAAAATATAGTGTTCTTATTATAACAAAGTAAATGGGTAAAATAAAGCAACCGAATATATATAATAAAGTTAAAATTTAGTATTTATACTATTATAATAAAGTAAATGGGTAAAATAAAGCAAGCGAATATATATAATAAAGTTAAAATTTAGTATTTGTACTATTATAATAAAGTAAAAGGTTAAAATAAAGCAAGCGAACAGATGTAATAAAGTTAAAATATAGTTTTCGTACTATTATAATAAAGAAAAAGATTAAAATAAAGCAAGCGAACAGATGTAATAAAGTAAAAAATATAGTGTTCGTACTATTATAATAATCTGAAAGGTTAAAATAAAGTAAGAGAATATATATAATAAAGTTAAAATATAGTATTCGTACTATTATAATAAAGTGAAAGGTTAAAATAAAGCAAACGAACAGATGTAATAAAGTTAAAATATAGTATTTGTACTATTATAATAAAGTGAAAGGTTAAAATAAAGCAAGCGAACAGATGTAATAAAGTTAAAATATAGTTTTCTTACTATTATAATAAAGAAAAAGGTTAAAATAAAGCAAGCGAACAGATGTAATAAAGTAAAAAATATAGTGTTCGTACTATTATAATAAACTGAAAGGTTAAAATAAAGTAAGAGAATATATATAATAAAGTTAAAATATAGTATTCGTACTATTATAATAAAATGAAAGGTTAAAATAAAGCAAGCGAACAGATGTAATAAAGTTAAAATATAATGTTCGTACTATTATAATAAAGTAAATGGTTAAAATAAAGCAAGCGAATATATGTAATAAAGTTAAAATATAGTATTCGTACTATTATAATAAAGTGAAAGTTCAAAATTAAGAAATCGAACAGATGTAATAAAGTTAAAATATTGTATTCGTATTATTATAATAAAGTAAAAGGTTAAAATTAATCAAACTAAAAGATGTAATAAAGTTAAAATATAGTGTTCGTACTATTATAATAAAGTAAAAGGTTAAAATAAAGTAACCGATTAGATGTAATAAAGTTAAAATATAGTGTTCGTATTATTATAATAAAATAAATGGTTAAAATTAAGCAACAGAACAGATGTAATAAAGTTAAAATATAGTGTTCGTACTATTATATATAATATATTATTATAATAAACTGAAAGGTTAAAATAAAGAATGCAAACACATGTAATAAAGTTAAAATATAGTATTCGTACTATTATAATAAAGTGAAAGTTCAAAATTAAGAAATCGAACAGATGTAATAAAGTTAAAATATTGTGTTCGTATTATTATAATAAAGTAAAAGGTTAAAATTAAGCAAGCTAACAAATGTAATAAAGTTAAAATATAGTGTTCGTATTATTATAATAAAATAAATAGTTAAAATAAAGCAACCGAACAGATGTAATAAAGTTAAAATATAGTGTTCGTACTATTATATATAATATATTATTATAATAAACTGAAAGGTTAAAATTAAGCAAGCTAACAAATGTAATAAAGTTAAAATATAGTGTTCGTATTATTATAATAAACTGAAAGGTTAAAATAAAGTAAGAGAATATATATAATAAAGTTAAAATATTGTGTTCGTACTATTATAATAAAGTGAAAGGTTAAAATTAAGCAAGCTAACAAATGTAATAAAGTTAAAATATAGTGTTCGTATTATTATAATAAAATAAATAGTTAAAATAAAGCAACCGAACAGATGTAATAAAGTTAAAATATAGTGTTCGTACTATTATATATAATATATTATTATAATAAACTGAAATGTTAAAATAAAGAATGCAAACAGATGTAATAAAGTTAAAATATAGTATTCGTACTATTATAATAAAGTGACAGTTCAAAATTAAGAAAGCGAACAGATGTAATAAAGTTAATATATTGTGTTCGTATTATTATAATAAAGTAAAAGGTTAACATTAATCAAACTAACAGATGTAATAAAGTTAAAATATAGTAATCGTAATATTATAATAAAGTGAAAGGTTAAAATAAAGCAAGCGAACATATGTAATAAAGTTAAAATATAGTGTTTGTACTATTATAATAAAGTAAAAGGTTAAAATAGAGACACAAAAGAGATGTAATAAAGTTAAAATATAGTGTTCTTATTATAACAAAGTAATTGGGTAAAATAAAGCAAGCGAATATATATAATAAAGTTAAAATTTAGTATTTGTACTATTATAATAAAGTAAAAGGTTAAAATAAAGCAAGCGAACAGATGTAATAAAGTTAAAATATAGTTTTCGTACTATTATAATAAAGAAAAAGATTAAAATAAAGCAAGCGAACAGATGTAATAAAGTAAAAAATATAGTGTTCGTACTATTATATTAATCTGAAAGGTTAAAATAAAGTAAGAGAATATATATAATAAAGTTAAAATATAGTATTCGTACTATTATAATAAAGTGAAAGGTTAAAATAAAGCAAACGAACAGATGTAATAAAGTTAAAATATTGTGTTCGTACTATTATAATAAAGTGAATGGTTAAAATAAAGCAAGCGAACAGATGTAATAAAGTTAAAATATAGTTTTCGTACTATTATAATAAAGAAAAAGATTAAAATAAAGCAAGCGAACAGATGTAATAAAGTAAAAAATATAGTGTTCGTACTATTATATTAATCTGAAAGGTTAAAATAAAGTAAGAGAATATATATAATAAAGTTAAAATATAGTATTCGTACTATTATAATAAAATGAAAGGTTAAAATAAAGCAAGCGAACAGATGTAATAAAGTTAAAATATAGTGTTCGTACTATTATAATAAAGTAAATGGTTAAAATAAAGCAAGCGAATATATGTAATAAAGTTAAAATATAGTGTTCTTACTATTATAATAAAGTGAAAGATTAAATTAAAGCAAGCGAATATATATAATAAAGTTAAAATATAGTATTTGTACTATTATAATAAAGTGAAAGGTTAAAATAAAGCAAGCGAACAGATGTAATAAAGTTAAAATATAGTTTTCGTACTATTATAATAAAGAAAAAGGTTAAAATAAAGTAAGCGAACAGATGAAATAAAGTAAAAAATATAGTGTTCGTACTATTATAATAAACTGAAAGGTTAAAATAAAGTAAGAGAATATATATAATAAAGTTAAAATATAGTATTAGTACTATTATAATAAAGTGAAAGGTTAAAATAAATCAAGCGAACAGATGTAATAAAGTTAAAATATAGTGTTCGTACTATTATAATAAAGTAAATGGTTAAAATAAAGCAAGCGAATATATGTAATAAAGTTAAAATATAGTATTCGTACTATTATAATAAAGTGAAAGTTCAAAATTAAGAAATCGAACAGATGTAATAAAGTTAAAATATTGTGTTCGTATTATTATAATAAAGTAAAAGGTTAAAATTAATCAAACTAAAATATGTAATAAAGTTAAAATATAATGTTCGTACTATTATAATAAAGTAAAAGGTTAAAATAAAGTAACCGATTAGATGTAATAAAGTTAAAATATAGTGTTCGTATTATTATAATAAAATAAATGGTTAAAATTAAGCAACCGAACAGATGTAATAAAGTTAAAATATAGTGTTCGTACTATTATAATATATTATTATAATAAACTGAAAGGTTAAAATAAAGAATGCAAGCACATGTAATAAAGTTAAAATATAGTATTCGTACTATTATAATAAAGTGAAAGTTCAAAATTAAGAAATCGAACAGATGTAACAAAGTTAAAATATAGTGTTCGTACTATTATAATAAAGTAAAATGTTAAAATAATGTAACCGATTAGATGTAATAAAGTTAAAATATAGTGTTCGTATTATTATAATAAAATAAATGGTTAAAATTAAGCAAGCGAACAGATGTAATAAATTTAAAATATAGTTTTCGTACTATTATAATAAAGAAAAAGGTTAAAATAAAGTAAGCGAACAGATGAAATAAAGTAAAAAATATAGTGTTCGTACTATTATAATAAACTGAAAGGTTAAAATAAAGTAAGAGAATATATAATAAAGTTAAAATATAGTATTCGTACTATTATAATAAAGTGAAAGGTTAAAATAAATCAAGCGAACAGATGTAATAAAGTTAAAATATAGTGTTCGTACTATTATAATAAAGTAAATGGTTAAAATAAAGCAAGCGAATATATGTAATAAAGTTAAAATATAGTATTCGTACTATTATAATAAAGTGAAAGTTCAAAATTAAGAAATCGAACAGATGTAATAAAGTTAAAATATTGTGTTCGTAGTATTATAATAAAGTAAAAGGTTAAAATTAATCAAACTAAAAGATGTAATAAAGTTAAAATATAATGTCCGTACTATTATAATAAAGTAAAAGGTTAAAATAAAGTAACCGATTAGATGTAATAAAGTTAAAATATAGTGTTCGTATTATTATAATAAAATAAATGGTTAAAATTAAGCAACAGAACAGATGTAATAAAGTTAAAATATAGTGTTCGTACTATTATATATAATATATTATTATAATAAACTGAAAGGTTAAAATAAAGAATGCAAACACATGTAATAAAGTTAAAATATAGTATTCGTACTATTATAATAAAGTGAAAGTTCAAAATTAAGAAATCGAACAGATGTAATAAAGTTAAAATATTGTGTTCGTATTATTATAATAAAGTAAAAGGTTAACATTAATCAAACTAAAAGATGTAATAAAGGTAAAATATAGTGTTCGTACTATTATAATAAAGTAAAAGGTTAAAATAAAGTAACCGATTAGATGTAATAAAGTTAAAATATAGTGTTCGTATTATTATAATAAAATAAATGGTTAAAATTAAGCAACCGAATATATATAATAAAGTTAAAATATAGTATTTGTACTATTATAATAAAGTGAAAGTTCAAAATTAAGAAATCGAACAGATGTAATAAAGTTAAAATATTATGTTCGTATTATTATAATAAAGTAAAAGGTTAAAATTAATCAAACTAAAAGATGTAATAAAGTTAAAATATAGTGTTCGTAATATTATAATAAAGTTAAAGGTTAAAATAAAGTAACCGATTAGATGTAATAAAGTTAAAATATAGTATTCGTACTATTATAATAAAATTAAAGGTTAAAATAAATACACCAAACAGATGTAATAAAGTTAAAATATAGTGTTCTTATTATAACAAAGTAAATTGGTAAAATAAAGCAAGCGAACAGATGTAATAAAGTTAAAATATTGTGTTCGTATTATTATAATAAAGTAAAAGGTTAACATTAATCAAACTAACAGATGTAATAAAGTTAAAATTTAGTATTTGTACTATTATAATAAACTGAAATGTTAAAATTAAGCAAGCGAACAGATGTAATAAAGTTAAAATATTGTGTTCGTATTATTATAATAAAGTAAAAGGTTAACATTAAATAAACTAACAGATGTAATAAAGTTAAAATTTAGTATTTGTACTATTATAATAAAGTGAAAGATTAAATTTAAGCAAGCAAACAGATGTAATAAAGTTAAAATATAGTGTTCTTATTATAACAAAGTAAATGGGTTAAATAAAGCAAGCGAATATATATAATAAAGTTAAAATATAGTATTCGTACTATTATAATAAAGGGAAAGGTTAAAATTAAGCAAGCTAACAGATGTAATAAAGTTAAAATATAGTGTTCGTACTATTATACTAAAGTGAAAGTTTATAATTAAGCAAGCTAACAAATGTAATAAAGTTAAAATATAGTGTTCGTATTATTATAATAAACTGAAAGGTTAAAATAAAGTAAGAGAATATATATAATAAAGTTAAAATATAGTATTCGTACTATTATAATAAAGTGAAAAGTTAAAATAAAGCAAGCGAACAGATGTAATAAAGTAAAAAATATAGTGTTCGTACTATTATAATAAAGTAAATGGTTAAAATAAAGCAAGGGAATATATGTAATAAAGTTAAAATATAGTATTCGTACTATTATAATAAAGTGAAAGTTCAAAATTAAGAAATCGAACAGATGTAATAAAGTTAAAATATTGTGTTCGTATTATTATAATAAAGTAAAAGGTTAAAATTAATCAAACTAAAAGATGTAATAAAGTTAAAATATAGTGTTCGTACTATTATAATAAAGTAAAAGGTTAAAATAAAGTAACCGATTAGATGTAATAAAGTTAAAATATAGTGTTCGTATTATTATAATAAAATAAATGGTTAAAATTAAGCAACCGAACAGATGTAATAAAGTTAAAATATAGTGTTCGTACTATTATAATAAACTGAAAGGTTAAAATAAAGTAAGATAATATATATAATAAAGTTAAAATATAGTGTTCGTATTATTATAATAAAATAAATGGTTTAAATTAAGCAACCGAACAGATGTAATAAAGTTAAAATATAGTGTTCGTACTATTATAATATATTATTATAATAAACTGAAAGGTTAAAATAAAGAATGCAAACACATGTAATAAAGTTAAAATATAGTGTTCGTATTATTATAATAAAATAAATAGTTAAAATAAAGCAACCGAACAGATGTAATAAAGTTAAAATATAGTGTTCGTACTATTATATATAATATATTATTATAATAAACTGAAATGTTAAAATAAAGAATGCAAACAGATGTAATAAAGTTAAAATATAGTGTTCGTACTATTATAATAAAGTAAAAGGTTAAAATAAAGCAAGCGAATATATATAATAAAGTTAAAATATAGTGTTCTTATTATAACAAAGTAAATGGGTAAAATAAAGCAAGCGAATATATATAATAAAGTTAAAATTTAGTATTTGTACTATTATAATAAAGTAAAAGGTTAAAATAAAGCAAGCGAATATATATATAATAAAGTTAAAATATAGTGTTAGTATTATTATAATAAAATAAATGGTTAAAATAAAGCAAGCGAACAGATGTAATAAAGATAAAATATAGTTTTCGTACTATTATAATAAAGAAAAAGGTTAAAATAAAGTAAGAGAATATATATGATAAAGTTAAAATATAGTATTCGTACTATTATAATAAAGTGAAAGGTTAAAATAAAGCAAACGAACAGATGTAATAAAGTTAAAATATTGTGTTCGTACTATTATAATAAAGTGAATGGTTAAAATTAAGCAAGCTAACAAATGTAATAAAGTTAAAATATAGTGTTCTTACTATTATAATAAAGTGAAAGATTAAATTAAAGCAAGCGAACAGATGTAATAAAGTTAAAATATAGTGTTCCTACTATTATAATAAAGTAAAAGGTTAAAATAAAGCAAACGAACAGATGTAATAAAGTTAAAATATAGTGTCCGTATTATTATAATAAAATAAATGGTTAAAATTAAGCAACCGAACAGATGTAATAAAGTTAAAATTTAATATTTGTACTATTATAATAAAGTAAAAGGTTAAAATAAAGCAAGCGAATATATATAATAAAGTTAAAATATAGTATTTGTACTATTATAATAAAGTAAAAGGTTACAATTAAGCAACCGAACAGATGTAATAAAGTTAAAATATAGTATTCGTACTATTATAATAAAGTGACAGTTCAATATTAAGAAAGCGAACAGATGTAATAAAGTTAATATATTGTGTTCGTATTATTATAATAAAGTAAAAGGTTAAAATTAAGCAAGCTAATAAATGTAATAAAGTTAAAATATAGTGTTATTACTATTATAATAAAGTGAAAGGTTAAAATAAAGCAAGCGAACAGATGTAATAAAGTTAAAATATAGTGTTCGTACTATTATAATAAAGTAAAAGGTTAAAATAAAGCAAGCGAATATATATAATAAAGTTAAAATATAGTATTTGTACTATTATAATAAAGTGAAAGGTTAAAATAAAGCAAGCGAACAGATGTAATAAAGTAAAAAATATAGTGTTCGTACTATTATAATAAAGTAAATGGTTAAAATAAAGCAAGGGAATATATGTAATAAAGTTAAAATATAGTATTCGTACTATTATAATAAAGTGAAAGTTCAAAATTAAGAAATCGAACAGATGTAATAAAGTTAAAATATTGTGTTCGTATTATTATAATAAAGTAAAAGGTTAACATTAATCAAATTAAAAGATGTAATAAAGTTAAAATATAGTGTTCGTACTATTATAATAAAGTAAAAGGTTAAAATAAAGTAACCGATTAGATGTAATAAAGTTAAAATATAGTGTTTGTATTATTATAATAAAATAAATGGTTAAAATTAAGCAACCGAACAGATGTAATAAAGTTAAAATATAGTGTTCGTACTATTATATATAATATACTATTATAATAAACTGAAAGGTTAAAATAAAGAATGCAAACACATGTAATAAAGTTAAAATATAGTATTCGTACTATTATAATAAAGTGAAAGTTCAAAATTAAGAAATCGAACAGATGTAATAAAGTTAAAATATTGTGTTCGTATTATTATAATAAAGTAAAAGGTTAAAATTAATCAAACTAAAAGATGTAATAAAGTTAAAATATAGTGTTCGTACTATTATAATAAAGTAAAAGGTTAAAATAAAGTAACCGATGAGATGTAATAAAGTTAAAATATAGTGTTCGTATTATTATAATAAAATAAATGGTTAAAATTAAGCAACCGAATATATATAATAAAGTTATAATATAGTATTTGTACTATTATAATAAAGTGAAAGGTTAAAATAAAGCAAGCGAATATATATAATAAAGTTAAAATATAGTATTCGTACTATTATAATAAAGTGAAAGTTCAAAATTAAGAAATCGAACAGATGTAATAAAGTTAAAATATTGTGTTCGTATTATTATAATAAAGTAAAAGGTTACAATTAAGCAACCGAACAGATGTAATAAAGTTAAAATTTAGTATTTGTACTATTATAATAAAGTGAAAGATTAAATTAAAGCAAGCGAACAGATGTAATAAAGTTAAAATATAGTGTTCGTACTATTATAATAAAGTAAAAGGTTAAAATAAAGCAAACGAACAGATGTAATAAAGTTAAAATATAGTGTTCGTATTATTATAATAAAATAAATGGTTAAAATTAAGCAACCGAACAGATGTAATAAAGTTAAAATATAATATTTGTACTATTATAATAAAGTAAAAGGTTAAAATAAAGCAAGCGAATATATATAATAAAGTTAAAATATAGTATTTGTACTATTATAATAAAGTAAAAGGTTACAATTAAGCAACCGAACAGATGTAATAAAGTTAAAATATAGTATTCGTACTATTATAATAAAGTGACAGTTCAATATTAAGAAAGCGAACAGATGTAATAAAGTTAATATATTGTGTTCGTATTATTATATATAATATACTATTATAATAAACTGAAAGGTTAAAATAAAGAATGCAAACACATGTAATAAAGTTAAAATATAGTATTCGTACTATTATAATAAAGTGAAAGTTCAAAATTAAGAAATCGAACAGATGTAATAAAGTTAAAATATTGTGTTCGTATTATTATAATAAAGTAAAAGGTTAAAATTAAGCAAGCTAATAAATGTAATAAAGTTAAAATATAGTGTTATTACTATTATAATAAAGTGAAAGGTTAAAATAAAGCAAGCGAACAGATGTAATAAAGTTAAAATATAGTGTTCGTACTATTATAATAAAGTAAAAGGTTAAAATAAAGCAAGCGAATATATATAATAAAGTTAAAATATAGTATTTGTACTATTATAATAAAGTGAAAGGTTAAAATAAAGCAAGCGATCAGATGTAATAAAGTAAAAAATATAGTGTTCGTACTATTATAATAAAGTAAATGGTTAAAATAAAGCAAGGGAATATATGTAATAAAGTTAAAATATAGTATTCGTACTATTATAATAAAGTGAAAGTTCAAAATTAAGAAATCGAACAGATGTAATAAAGTTAAAATATTGTGTTCGTATTATTATAATAAAGTAAAAGGTTAACATTAATCAAACTAAAAGATGTAATAAAGTTAAAATATAGTATTCGTATTATTATAATAAAGTAAAAGGTTAAAATAAAGTAACCGATTAGATGTAATAAAGTTAAAATATAGTGTTTGTATTATTATAATAAAATAAATGGTTAAAATTAAGCAACCGAACAGATGTAATAAAGTTAAAATATAGTGTTCGTACTATTATATATAATATACTATTATAATAAACTGAAAGGTTAAAATAAAGAATGCAAACACATGTAATAAAGTTAAAATATAGTATTCGTACTATTATAATAAAGTGAAAGTTCAAAATTAAGAAATCGAACAGATGTAATAAAGTTAAAATATTGTGTTCGTATTATTATAATAAAGTAAAAGGTTAAAATTAATCAAACTAAAAGATGTAATAAAGTTAAAATATAGTGTTCGTACTATTATAATAAAGTAAAAGGTTAAAATAAAGTAACCGATGAGATGTAATAAAGTTAAAATATAGTGTTCGTATTATTATAATAAAATAAATGGTTAAAATTAAGCAACCGAATATATATAATAAAGTTAAAATATAGTATTTGTACTATTATAATAAAGTGAAAGGTTAAAATAAAGCAAGCGAATATATATAATAAAGTTAAAATATAGTATTCGTACTATTATAATAAAGTGAAAGTTAAAAATTAAGAAATCGAACAGATGTAATAAAGTTAAAATATTGTGTTCGTATTATTATAATAAAGTAAAAGGTTAAAATTAATCAAACTAAAAGATGTAATAAAGTTAAAATATAGTGTTCGTACTATTATAATAAAGTAAAAGGTTAAAATAAAGTAACCGATGAGATGTAATAAAGTTAAAATATAGTGTTCGTATTATTATAATAAAATAAATGGTTAAAATTAAGCAACCGAATATATATAATAAAGTTAAAATATAGTATTTGTACTATTATAATAAAGTGAAAGGTTAAAATAAAGCAAGCGAATATATATAATAAAGTTAAAATATAGTATTCGTACTATTATAATAAAGTGAAAGTTAAAAATTAAGAAATCGAACAGATGTAATAAAGTTAAAATATTGTGTTCGTATTATTATAATAAAGTAAAAGGTTACAATTAAGCAACCGAACAGATGTAATAAAGTTAAAATATAGTATTCGTACTATTATAATAAAGTGACAGTTCAATATTAAGCAAGCTAACAAATGTAATAAAGTTAAAATATAGTGTTCGTATTATTATAATAAAATAAATAGTTAAAATAAAGCAACCGAACAGATGTAATAAAGTTAAAATATAGTGTTCGTACTATTATATATAATATATTATTATAATAAACTGAAATGTTAAAATAAAATATGCAAACAGATGTAATAAAGTTAAAATATAGTATTCGTACTATTATAATAAAGTGACAGTTCAAAATTAAGAAAGCGAACAGATGTAATAAAGTTAATATATTGTGTTCGTATTATTATAATAAAGTAAAAGGTTAACATTAATCAAACTAACAGATGTAATAAAGTTAAAATATAGTAATCGTAATATTATAATAAAGTGAAAGGTTAAAATAAAGCAAGCGAACAGATGTAATAAAGTTAAAATATAGTGTTTGTACTATTATAATAAAGTAAAAGGTTAAAATAAAGTAACCGATTAGATGTAATAAAGTTAAAATATAGTATTCGTACTATTATAATAAAATTAAAGGTTAAAATAGAGACACAAAAGAGATGTAATAAAGTTAAAATATAGTGTTCTTATTATAACAAAGTAATTGGGTAAAATAAAGCAAGCGAATATATATAATAAAGTTAAAATATAGTATTTGTACTATTATAATAAAATTAAAGGTTAAAATAGAGACACAAAAGAGATGTAATAAAGTTAAAATTTAGTATTTGTACTATTATAATAAAGTAAAAGGTTAAAATAAAGCAAGCGAATATATATAATAAAGTTAAAATATAGTATTTGTACTATTATAATAAAGTGAAAGGTTAAAATAAAGCAAGCGAACAGATGTAATAAATTTAAAATATAGTTTTCGTACTATTATAATAAAGAAAAAGATTAAAATAAAGCAAGCGAACAGATGTAATAAAGTAAAAAATATAGTTTTCGTACTATTATATTAATCTGAAAGGTTAAAATAAAGTAAGAGAATATATATAATAAAGTTAAAATATAGTATTCGTACTATTATAATAAAGTGAAAGGTTAAAATAAAGCAAACGAACAGATGTAATAAAGTTAAAATATTGTGTTCGTACTATTATAATAAAGTAAAAGGTTAACATTAATCAAACTAAAAGATGTAATAAAGTTAAAATATAGTATTCGTATTATTATAATAAAGTAAAAGGTTAAAATAAAGTAACCGATTAGATGTAATAAAGTTAAAATATAGTGTTTGTATTATTATAATAAAATAAATGGTTAAAATTAAGCAACCGAACAGATGTAATAAAGTTAAAATATAGTGTTCGTACTATTATATATAATATATTATTATAATAAACTGAAATGTTAAAATAAAATATGCAAACAGATGTAATAAAGTTAAAATATAGTATTCGTACTATTATAATAAAGTGACAGTTCAAAATTAAGAAAGCGAACAGATGTAATAAAGTTAATATATTGTGTTCGTATTATTATAATAAAGTAAAAGGTTAACATTAATCAAACTAACAGATGTAATAAAGTTAAAATATAGTAATCGTAATATTATAATAAAGTGAAAGGTTAAAATAAAGCAAGCGAACAGATGTAATAAAGTTAAAATATAGTGTTTGTACTATTATAATAAAGTAAAAGGTTAAAATAAAGTAACCGATTAGATGTAATAAAGTTAAAATATAGTATTCGTACTATTATAATAAAATTAAAGGTTAAAATAGAGACACAAAAGAGATGTAATAAAGTTAAAATATAGTGTTCTTATTATAACAAAGTAATTGGGTAAAATAAAGCAAGCGAATATATATAATAAAGTTAAAATATAGTATTTGTACTATTATAATAAAATTAAAGGTTAAAATAGAGACACAAAAGAGATGTAATAAAGTTAAAATTTAGTATTTGTACTATTATAATAAAGTAAAAGGTTAAAATAAAGCAAGCGAATATATATAATAAAGTTAAAATATAGTATTTGTACTATTATAATAAAGTGAAAGGTTAAAATAAAGCAAGCGAACAGATGTAATAAATTTAAAATATAGTTTTCGTACTATTATAATAAAGAAAAAGATTAAAATAAAGCAAGCGAACAGATGTAATAAAGTAAAAAATATAGTTTTCGTACTATTATATTAATCTGAAAGGTTAAAATAAAGTAAGAGAATATATGTAATAAAGTTAAAATATAGTATTCGTACTATTATAATAAAGTGAAAGTTCAAAATTAAGAAATCGAACAGATGTAATAAAGTTAAAATATTGTGTTCGTATTATTATAATAAAGTAAAAGGTTAACATTAATCAAACTAAAAGATGTAATAAAGTTAAAATATAGTATTCGTATTATTATAATAAAGTAAAAGGTTAAAATAAAGTAACCGATTAGATGTAATAAAATTAAAATATAGTGTTTGTATTATTATAATAAAATAAATGGTTAAAATTAAGCAACCGAACAGATGTAATAAAGTTAAAATATAGTGTTCGTACTATTATATATAATATACTATTATAATAAACTGAAAGGTTAAAATAAAGAATGCAAACACATGTAATAAAGTTAAAATATAGTATTCGTACTATTATAATAAAGTGAAAGTTCAAAATTAAGAAATCGAACAGATGTAATAAAGTTAAAATATTGTGTTCGTATTATTATAATAAAGTAAAAGGTTAAAATTAATCAAACTAAAAGATGTAATAAAGTTAAAATATAGTGTTCGTACTATTATAATAAAGTAAAAGGTTAAAATAAAGTAACCGATGAGATGTAATAAAGTTAAAATATAGTGTTCGTATTATTATAATAAAATAAATGGTTAAAATTAAGCAACCGAATATATATAATAAAGTTAAAATATAGTATTTGTACTATTATAATAAAGTGAAAGGTTAAAATAAAGCAAGCGAATATATATAATAAAGTTAAAATATAGTATTCGTACTATTATAATAAAGTGAAAGTTAAAAATTAAGAAATCGAACAGATGTAATAAAGTTAAAATATTGTGTTCGTATTATTATAATAAAGTAAAAGGTTACAATTAAGCAACCGAACAGATGTAATAAAGTTAAAATATAGTATTCGTACTATTATAATAAAGTGACAGTTCAATATTAAGCAAGCTAACAAATGTAATAAAGTTAAAATATAGTGTTCGTATTATTATAATAAAATAAATAGTTAAAATAAAGCAACCGAACAGATGTAATAAAGTTAAAATATAGTGTTCGTACTATTATATATAATATATTATTATAATAAACTGAAATGTTAAAATAAAATATGCAAACAGATGTAATAAAGTTAAAATATAGTATTCGTACTATTATAATAAAGTGACAGTTCAAAATTAAGAAAGCGAACAGATGTAATAAAGTTAATATATTGTGTTCGTATTATTATAATAAAGTAAAAGGTTAACATTAATCAAACTAACAGATGTAATAAAGTTAAAATATAGTAATCGTAATATTATAATAAAGTGAAAGGTTAAAATAAAGCAAGCGAACAGATGTAATAAAGTTAAAATATAGTGTTTGTACTATTATAATAAAGTAAAAGGTTAAAATAAAGTAACCGATTAGATGTAATAAAGTTAAAATATAGTATTCGTACTATTATAATAAAATTAAAGGTTAAAATAGAGACACAAAAGAGATGTAATAAAGTTAAAATATAGTGTTCTTATTATAACAAAGTAATTGGGTAAAATAAAGCAAGCGAATATATATAATAAAGTTAAAATATAGTATTTGTACTATTATAATAAAATTAAAGGTTAAAATAGAGACACAAAAGAGATGTAATAAAGTTAAAATTTAGTATTTGTACTATTATAATAAAGTAAAAGGTTAACATAAAGCAAGCGAATATATATAATAAAGTTAAAATATAGTATTTGTACTATTATAATAAAGTGAAAGGTTAAAATAAAGCAAGCGAACAGATGTAATAAATTTAAAATATAGTTTTCGTACTATTATAATAAAGAAAAAGATTAAAATAAAGCAAGCGAACAGATGTAATAAAGTAAAAAATATAGTTTTCGTACTATTATATTAATCTGAAAGGTTAAAATAAAGTAAGAGAATATATATAATAACGTTAAAATATAGTATTCGTACTATTATAATAAAGTGAAAGGTTAAAATAAAGCAAACGAACAGATGTAATAAAGTTAAAATATTGTGTTCGTACTATTATAATAAAGTGAATGGTTAAAATTAAGCAAGCTAACAAATGTAATAAAGTTAAAATATAGTGTTCTTACTATTATAATAAAGTGAAAGATTAAATTAAAGCAAGGGAACAGATGTAATAAAGTTAAAATATAGTGTTCGTACTATTATAATAAAGTAAAAGGTTAAAATAAAGCAAACGAATATATATAATAAAGTTAAAATTTAGTATTTGTACTATTATAATAAAGTAAAAGGTTAAAATAAAGCAAGCGAATATATATAATAAAGTTAAAATATAGTATTTGTACTATTATAATAAAGTAAAAGGTTACAATTAAGCAACCGAACAGATGTAATAAAGTTAAAATATAGTATTCGTACTATTATAATAAAGTGACAGTTCAATATTAAGAAAGCGAACAGATGTAATAAAGTTAATATATTGTGTTCGTATTATTATAATAAAGTAAAAGGTTAAAATTAAGCAAGCTAATAAATGTAATAAAGTTAAAATATAGTATTTGTACTATTATAATAAAGTGAAAGGTTAAAATAAAGCAAGCGATCAGATGTAATAAAGTAAAAAATATAGTGTTCGTACTATTATAATAAAGTAAATGGTTAAAATAAAGCAAGGGAATATATGTAATAAAGTTAAAATATAGTATTCGTACTATTATAATAAAGTGAAAGTTCAAAATTAAGAAATCGAACAGATGTAATAAAGTTAAAATATTGTGTTCGTATTATTATAATAAAGTAACAGGTTAACATTAATCAACCTAAAAGATGTAATAAAGTTAAAATATAGTATTCGTACTATTATAATAAAGTAAAAGGTTAAAATAAAGTAACCGATTAGATGTAATAAAGTTAAAATATAGTGTTTGTATTATTTTAATAAAATAAATGGTTAAAATTAAGCAACCGAACAGATGTAATAAAGTTAAAATATAGTGTTCGTACTATTATATATAATATACTATTATAATAAACTGAAAGGTTAAAATAAAGAATGCAAACACATGTAATAAAGTTAAAATATAGTATTCGTACTATTATAATAAAGTGAAAGTTCAAAATTAAGAAATCGAACAGATGTAATAAAGTTAAAATATTGTGTTCGTATTATTATAATAAAGTAAAAGGTTAAAATTAATCAAACTAAAAGATGTAATAAAGTTAAAATATAGTGTTCGTACTATTATAATAAAGTAAAAGGTTAAAATAAAGTAACCGATTAGATGTAATAAAGTTAAAATATAGTGTTTGTATTATTATAATAAAATAAATGGTTAAAATTAAGCAACCGAATATATATAATAAAGTTGAAATATAGTGTTCGTACTATTATATATAATATACTATTATAATAAACTGAAAGGTTAAAATAAAGAATGCAAACACATGTAATAAAGTTAAAATATAGTATTCGTACTATTATAATAAAGTGAAAGTTCAAAATTAAGAAATCGAACAGATGTAATAAAGTTAAAATATTGTGTTCGTATTATTATAATAAAGTAAAAGGTTACAATTAAGCAACCGAACAGATGTAATAAAGTTAAAATTTAGTATTTGTACTATTATAATAAAGTGACAGTTCAATATTAAGAAAGCGAACAGATGTAATAAAGTTAATATATTGTGTTCGTATTATTATAATAAAGTAAAAGGTTAAAATTAAGCAAGCTAATAAATGTAATAAAGTTAAAATATAGTGTTATTACTATTATAATAAAGTGAAAGGTTAAAATAAAGCAAGCGAACAGATGTAATAAAGTTAAAATATAGTGTTCGTACTATTATAATAAAGTAAAAGGTTAAAATAAAGCAAGCGAATATATATAATAAAGTTAAAATATAGTATTTGTACTATTATAATAAAGTGAAAGGTTAAAATAAAGCAAGCGAACAGATGTAATAAAGTAAAAAATATAGTGTTCGTACTATTATAATAAAGTAAATGGTTAAAATAAAGCAAGGGAATATATGTAATAAAGTTAAAATATAGTATTCGTACTATTATAATAAAGTGAAAGTTCAAAATTAATAATTCGAACAGATGTAATAAAGTTAAAATATTGTGTTCGTATTATTATAATAAAGTAAAAGGTTAAAATTAATCAAACTAAAAGATGTAATAAAGTTAAAATATAGTGTTCGAACTATTATAATAAAGTGAAAGTTCAAAATTAAGAAATCGAACAGATGTAATAAAGTTAAAATATTGTGTTCGTATTATTATAATAAAGTAAAAGGTTACAATTAAGCAACCGAACAGATGTAATAAAGTTAAAATTTAGTATTTGTACTATTATAATAAAGTGAAAGATTAAATTAAAGCAAGCGAACAGATGTAATAAAGTTAAAATATAGTGTTCGTACTATTATAATAAAGTAAAAGGTTAAAATAAAGCAAACGAACAGATGTAATAAAGTTAAAATATAGTGTTCGTATTATTATAATAAAATAAATGGTTAAAATTAAGCAACCGAACAGATGTAATAAAGTTAAAATTTAATATTTGTACTATTATAATAAAGTAAAAGGTTAAAATAAAGCAAGCGAATATATATAATAAAGTTAAAATATAGTATTTGTACCATTATAATAAAGTAAAAGGTTACAATTAAGCAAGCGAACAGATGTAATAAAGTAAAAAATATAGTGTTAGTACTATTATAATAAAGTAAATGGTTAAAATAAAGCAAGGGAATATATGTAATAAAGTTAAAATATAGTATTCGTACTTTTATAATAAAGTGAAAGTTCAAAATTAAGAAATCGAACAGATGTAATAAAGTTAAAATATTGTGTTCGTATTATTATAATAAAGTAAAAGGTTAACATTAATCAAACTAAAAGATGTAATAAAGTTAAAATATAGTGTTCGTACTATTATAATAAAGTAAAAGGTTAAAATAAAGTAACCGATTAGATGTAATAAAGTTAAAATATAGTGTTTGTATTATTATAATAAAATAAATGGTTAAAATTAAGCAACCGAACAGATGTAATAAAGTTAAAATATAGTGTTCGTACTATTATATATATAATATACTATTATAATAAACTGAAAGGTTAAAATAAAGAATGCAAACACATGTAATAAAGTTAAAATATAGTATTCGTACTATTATAATAAAGTGAAAGTTCAAAATTAAGAAATCGAACAGATGTAATAAAGTTAAAATATTGTGTTCGTATTATTATAATAAAGTAAAAGGTTAAAATTAATCAAACTAAAATATGTAATAAAGTTAAAATATAGTGTTCGTACTATTATAATAAAGTGAAAGTTCAAAATTAAGAAATCGAACAGATGTAATAAAGTTAAAATATTGTGTTCGTATTATTATAATAAAGTAAAAGGTTACAATTAAGCAACCGAACAGATGTACTAAAGTTAAAATTTAGTATTTGTACTATTATAATAAAGTGACAGTTCAATATTAAGAAAGCGAACAGATGTAATAAAGTTAATATATTGTGTTCGTATTATTATAATAAAGTAAAAGGTTAAAATTAAGCAAGCTAATAAATGTAATAAAGTTAAAATATAGTGTTATTACTATTATAATAAAGTGAAAGGTTAAAATAAAGCAAGCGAACAGATGTAATAAAGTTAAAATATAGTGTTCGTACTATTATAATAAAGTAAAAGGTTAAAATAAAGCAAGCGAATATATATAATAAAGTTAAAATATAGTATTTGTACTATTATAATAAAGTGAAAGGTTAAAATAAATAATAAGCAAGCGAACAGATGTAATAAAGTAAAAAATATAGTGTTCGTACTATTATAATAAAGTAAATGGTTAAAATAAAGCAAGGGAATATATGTAATAAAGTTAAAATATAGTATTCGTACTATTATAATAAAGTGAAAGTTCAAAATTAAGAAATCGAACAGATGTAATAAAGTTAAAATATTGTGTTCGTATTATTATAATAAAGTAAAAGGTTACAATTAAGCAACCGAACAGATGTAATAAAGTTAAAATTTAGTATTTGTACTATTATAATAAAGTGAAAGATTAAATTAAAGCAAGCGAACAGATGTAATAAAGTTAAAATATAGTGTTCGTACTATTATAATAAAGTAAAAGGTTAAAATAAAGCAAACGAACAGATGTAATAAAGTTAAAATATAGTGTTCGTATTATTATAATAAAATAAATGGTTAAAATTAAGCAACCGAACAGATGTAATAAAGTTAAAATTTAATATTTGTACTATTATAATAAAGTAAAAGGTTAAAATAAAGCAAGCGAATATATATAATAAAGTTAAAATATAGTATTTGTACTATTATAATAAAGTAAAAGGTTACAATTAAGCAAGCGAACAGATGTAATAAAGTAAAAAATATAGTGTTCGTACTATTATAATAAAGTAAATGGTTAAAATAAAGCAAGGGAATATATGTAATAAAGTTAAAATATAGTATTCGTACTATTATAATAAAGTGAAAGTTCAAAATTAAGAAATCGAACAGATGTAATAAAGTTAAAATATTGTGTTCGTATTATTATAATAAAGTAAAAGGTTAACATTAATCAAACTAAAAGATGTAATAAAGTTAAAATATAGTGTTCGTACTATTATAATAAAGTAAAAGGTTAAAATAAAGTAACCGATTAGATGTAATAAAGTTAAAATATAGTGTTTGTATTATTATAATAAAATAAATGGTTAAAATTAAGCAACCGAACAGATGTAATAAAGTTAAAATATAGTGTTCGTACTATTATATATATAATATACTATTATAATAAACTGAAAGGTTAAAATAAAGAATGCAAACACATGTAATAAAGTTAAAATATAGTATTCGTACTATTATAATAAAGTGAAAGTTCAAAATTAAGAAATCGAACAGATGTAATAAAGTTAAAATATTGTGTTCGTATTATTATAATAAAGTAAAAGGTTAAAATTAATCAAACTAAAAGATGTAATAAAGTTAAAATATAGTGTTCGTACTATTATAATAAAGTGAAAGTTCAAAATTAAGAAATCGAACAGATGTAATAAAGTTAAAATATTGTGTTCGTATTATTATAATAAAGTAAAAGGTTACAATTAAGCAACCGAACAGATGTACTAAAGTTAAAATTTAGTATTTGTACTATTATAATAAAGTGACAGTTCAATATTAAGAAAGCGAACAGATGTAATAAAGTTAATATATTGTGTTCGTATTATTATAATAAAGTAAAAGGTTAAAATTAAGCAAGCTAATAAATGTAATAAAGTTAAAATATAGTGTTATTACTATTATAATAAAGTGAAAGGTTAAAATAAAGCAAGCGAACAGATGTAATAAAGTTAAAATATAGTGTTCGTACTATTATAATAAAGTAAAAGGTTAAAATAAAGCAAGCGAATATATATAATAAAGTTAAAATATAGTATTTGTACTATTATAATAAAGTGAAAGGTTAAAATAAAGCAAGCGAACAGATGTAATAAAGTAAAAAATATAGTGTTCGTACTATTATAATAAAGTAAATGGTTAAAATAAAGCAAGGGAATATATGTAATAAAGTTAAAATATAGTATTCGTACTATTATAATAAAGTGAAAGTTCAAAATTAAGAAATCGAACAGATGTAATAAAGTTAAAATATTGTGTTCGTATTATTATAATAAAGTAAAAGGTTAAAATTAATCAAACCAAAAGATGTAATAAAGTTAAAATATAGTGTTCGTACTATTATAATAAAGTGAAAGTTCAAAATTAAGAAATCGAACAGATGTAATAAAGTTAAAATTTAGTATTTGTACTATTATAATAAAGTAAAAGGTTAAAATAAAGCAAGCGAATATATATAATAAAGTTAAAATATAGTATTTGTACTATTATAATAAAGTGAAAGGTTAAAATAAAGCAAGCGAACAGATGTAATAAAGTAAAAAATATAGTGTTCGTACTATTATAATAAAGTAAATGGTTAAAATAAAGCAAGGGAATATATGTAATAAAGTTAAAATATAGTATTCGTACTATTATAATAAAGTGAAAGTTCAAAATTAAGAAATCGAACAGATGTAATAAAGTTAAAATATTGTGTTCGTATTATTATAATAAAGTAAAAGGTTAACATTAATCAAATTAAAAGATGTAATAAAGTTAAAATATAGTGTTCGTACTATTATAATAAAGTAAAAGGTTAAAATAAAGTAACCGATTAGATGTAATAAAGTTAAAATATAGTGTTTGTATTATTATAATAAAATAAATGGTTAAAATTAAGCAACCGAACAGATGTAATAAAGTTAAAATATAGTGTTCGTACTATTATATATAATATACTATTATAATAAACTGAAAGGTTAAAATAAAGAATGCAAACACATGTAATAAAGTTAAAATATAGTATTCGTACTATTATAATAAAGTGAAAGTTCAAAATTAAGAAATCGAACAGATGTAATAAAGTTAAAATATTGTGTTCGTATTATTATAATAAAGTAAAAGGTTAAAATTAATCAAACTAAAAGATGTAATAAAGTTAAAATATAGTGTTCGTACTATTATAATAAAGTAAAAGGTTAAAATAAAGTAACCGATGAGATGTAATAAAGTTAAAATATAGTGTTCGTATTATTATAATAAAATAAATGGTTAAAATTAAGCAACCGAATATATATAATAAAGTTATAATATAGTATTTGTACTATTATAATAAAGTGAAAGGTTAAAATAAAGCAAGCGAATATATATAATAAAGTTAAAATATAGTATTCGTACTATTATAATAAAGTGAAAGTTCAAAATTAAGAAATCGAACAGATGTAATAAAGTTAAAATATTGTGTTCGTATTATTATAATAAAGTAAAAGGTTACAATTAAGCAACCGAACAGATGTAATAAAGTTAAAATTTAGTATTTGTACTATTATAATAAAGTGAAAGATTAAATTAAAGCAAGCGAACAGATGTAATAAAGTTAAAATATAGTGTTCGTACTATTATAATAAAGTAAAAGGTTAAAATAAAGCAAACGAACAGATGTAATAAAGTTAAAATATAGTGTTCGTATTATTATAATAAAATAAATGGTTAAAATTAAGCAACCGAACAGATGTAATAAAGTTAAAATATAATATTTGTACTATTATAATAAAGTAAAAGGTTAAAATAAAGCAAGCGAATATATATAATAAAGTTAAAATATAGTATTTGTACTATTATAATAAAGTAAAAGGTTACAATTAAGCAACCGAACAGATGTAATAAAGTTAAAATATAGTATTCGTACTATTATAATAAAGTGACAGTTCAATATTAAGAAAGCGAACAGATGTAATAAAGTTAATATACTGTGTTCGTATTATTATAATAAAGTAAAAGGTTAAAATTAAGCAAGCTAATAAATGTAATAAAGTTAAAATATAGTGTTATTACTATTATAATAAAGTGAAAGGTTAAAATAAAGCAAGCGAACAGATGTAATAAAGTTAAAATATAGTGTTCGTACTATTATAATAAAGTAAAAGGTTAAAATAAAGCAAGCGAATATATATAATAAAGTTAAAATATAGTATTTGTACTATTATAATAAAGTGAAAGGTTAAAATAAAGCAAGCGATCAGATGTAATAAAGTAAAAAATATAGTGTTCGTACTATTATAATAAAGTAAATGGTTAAAATAAAGCAAGGGAATATATGTAATAAAGTTAAAATATAGTATTCGTACTATTATAATAAAGTGAAAGTTCAAAATTAAGAAATCGAACATATGTAATAAAGTTAAAATATTGTGTTCGTATTATTATAATAAAGTAAAAGGTTAACATTAATCAAACTAAAAGATGTAATAAAGTTAAAATATAGTATTCGTACTATTATAATAAAGTAAAAGGTTAAAATAAAGTAACCGATTAGATGTAATAAAGTTAAAATATAGTGTTTGTATTATTATAATAAAATAAATGGTTAAAATTAAGCAACCGAACAGATGTAATAAAGTTAAAATATAGTGTTCGTACTATTATATATAATATACTATTATAATAAACTGAAAGGTTAAAATAAAGAATGCAAACACATGTAATAAAGTTAAAATATAGTATTCGTACTATTATAATAAAGTGAAAGTTCAAAATTAAGAAATCGAACAGATGTAATAAAGTTAAAATATTGTGTTCGTATTATTATAATAAAGTAAAAGGTTAAAATTAATCAAACTAAAAGATGTAATAAAGTTAAAATATAGTGTTCGTACTATTATAATAAAGTAAAAGGTTAAAATAAAGTAACCGATGAGATGTAATAAAGTTAAAATATAGTGTTCGTATTATTATAATAAAATAAATGGTTAAAATTAAGCAACCGAATATATATAATAAAGTTAAAATATAGTATTCGTACTATTATAATAAAGTGAAAGTTAAAAATTAAGAAATCGAACAGATGTAATAAAGTTAAAATATAGTATTCGTACTATTATAATAAAGTGAAAGTTAAAAATTAAGAAATCGAACAGATGTAATAAAGTTAAAATATTGTGTTCGTATTATTATAATAAAGTAAAAGGTTACAATTAAGCAACCGAACAGATGTAATAAAGTTAAAATATAGTATTCGTACTATTATAATAAAGTGACAGTTCAATATTAAGCAAGCTAACAAATGTAATAAAGTTAAAATATAGTGTTCGTATTATTATAATAAAATAAATAGTTAAAATAAAGCAACCGAACAGATGTAATAAAGTTAAAATATAGTGTTCGTACTATTATATATAATATATTATTATAATAAACTGAAATGTTAAAATAAAATATGCAAACAGATGTAATAAAGTTAAAATATAGTATTCGTACTATTATAATAAAGTGACAGTTCAAAATTAAGAAAGCGAACAGATGTAATAAAGTTAATATATTGTGTTCGTATTATTATAATAAAGTAAAAGGTTAACATTAATCAAACTAACAGATGTAATAAAGTTAAAATATAGTAATCGTAATATTATAATAAAGTGAAAGGTTAAAATAAAGCAAGCGAACAGATGTAATAAAGTTAAAATATAGTGTTTGTACTATTATAATAAAGTAAAAGGTTAAAATAAAGTAACCGATTAGATGTAATAAAGTTAAAATATAGTATTCGTACTATTATAATAAAATTAAAGGTTAAAATAGAGACACAAAAGAGATGTAATAAAGTTAAAATATAGTGTTCTTATTATAACAAAGTAATTGGGTAAAATAAAGCAAGCGAATATATATAATAAAGTTAAAATATAGTATTTGTACTATTATAATAAAATTAAAGGTTAAAATAGAGACACAAAAGAGATGTAATAAAGTTAAAATTTAGTATTTGTACTATTATAATAAAGTAAAAGGTTAAAATAAAGCAAGCGAATATATATAATAAAGTTAAAATATAGTATTTGTACTATTATAATAAAGTGAAAGGTTAAAATAAAGCAAGCGAACAGATGTAATAAATTTAAAATATAGTTTTCGTACTATTATAATAAAGAAAAAGATTAAAATAAAGCAAGCGAACAGATGTAATAAAGTAAAAAATATAGTTTTCGTACTATTATATTAATCTGAAAGGTTAAAATAAAGTAAGAGAATATATATAATAAAGTTAAAATATAGTATTCGTACTATTATAATAAAGTGAAAGGTTAAAATAAAGCAAACGAACAGATGTAATAAAGTTAAAATATTGTGTTCGTACTATTATAATAAAGTGAATGGTTAAAATTAAGCAAGCTAACAAATGTAATAAAGTTAAAATATAGTGTTCTTACTATTATAATAAAGTGAAAGATTAAATTAAAGCAAGCGAACAGATGTAATAAAGTTAAAATATAGTGTTCGTACTATTATAATAAAGTAAAAGGTTAAAATAAAGCAAACGAATATATATAATAAAGTTAAAATTTAGTATTTGTACTATTATAATAAAGTAAAAGGTTAAAATAAAGCAAGCGAATATATATAATAAAGTTAAAATATAGTATTTGTACTATTATAATAAAGTAAAAGGTTACAATTAAGCAACCGAACAGATGTAATAAAGTTAAAATATAGTATTCGTACTATTATAATAAAGTGACAGTTCAATATTAAGAAAGCGAACAGATGTAATAAAGTTAATATATTGTGTTCGTATTATTATAATAAAGTAAAAGGTTAAAATTAAGCAAGCTAATAAATGTAATAAAGTTAAAATATAGTATTTGTACTATTATAATAAAGTGAAAGGTTAAAATAAAGCAAGCGATCAGATGTAATAAAGTAAAAAATATAGTGTTCGTACTATTATAATAAAGTAAATGGTTAAAATAAAGCAAGGGAATATATGTAATAAAGTTAAAATATAGTATTCGTACTATTATAATAAAGTGAAAGTTCAAAATTAAGAAATCGAACAGATGTAATAAAGTTAAAATATTGTGTTCGTATTATTATAATAAAGTAAAAGGTTAACATTAATCAACCTAAAAGATGTAATAAAGTTAAAATATAGTATTCGTACTATTATAATAAAGTAAAAGGTTAAAATAAAGTAACCGATTAGATGTAATAAAGTTAAAATATAGTGTTTGTATTATTATAATAAAATAAATGGTTAAAATTAAGCAACCGAACAGATGTAATAAAGTTAAAATATAGTGTTCGTACTATTATATATAATATACTATTATAATAAACTGAAAGGTTAAAATAAAGAATGCAAACACATGTAATAAAGTTAAAATATAGTATTCGTACTATTATAATAAAGTGAAAGTTCAAAATTAAGAAATCGAACAGATGTAATAAAGTTAAAATATTGTGTTCGTATTATTATAATAAAGTAAAAGGTTAAAATTAATCAAACTAAAAGATGTAATAAAGTTAAAATATAGTGTTCGTACTATTATAATAAAGTAAAAGGTTAAAATAAAGTAACCGATTAGATGTAATAAAGTTAAAATATAGTGTTTGTATTATTATAATAAAATAAATGGTTAAAATTAAGCAACCGAATATATATAATAAAGTTAAAATATAGTGTTCGTACTATTATATATAATATACTATTATAATAAACTGAAAGGTTAAAATAAAGAATGCAAACACATGTAATAAAGTTAAAATATAGTATTCGTACTATTATAATAAAGTGAAAGTTCAAAATTAAGAAATCGAACAGATGTAATAAAGTTAAAATATTGTGTTCGTATTATTATAATAAAGTAAAAGGTTACAATTAAGCAACCGAACAGATGTAATAAAGTTAAAATTTAGTATTTGTACTATTATAATAAAGTGACAGTTCAATATTAAGAAAGCGAACAGATGTAATAAAGTTAATATATTGTGTTCGTATTATTATAATAAAGTAAAAGGTTAAAATTAAGCAAGCTAATAAATGTAATAAAGTTAAAATATAGTGTTATTACTATTATAATAAAGTGAAAGGTTAAAATAAAGCAAGCGAACAGATGTAATAAAGTTAAAATATAGTGTTCGTACTATTATAATAAAGTAAAAGGTTAAAATAAAGCAAGCGAATATATATAATAAAGTTAAAATATAGTATTTGTACTATTATAATAAAGTGAAAGTTCAAAATTAAGAAATCGAACAGATGTAATAAAGTTAAAATATTGTGTTCGTATTATTATAATAAAGTAAAAGGTTACAATTAAGCAACCGAACAGATGTAATAAAGTTAAAATTTAGTATTTGTACTATTATAATAAAGTGAAAGATTAAATTAAAGCAAGCGAACAGATGTAATAAAGTTAAAATATAGTGTTCGTACTATTATAATAAAGTAAAAGGTTAAAATAAAGCAAACGAACAGATGTAATAAAGTTAAAATATAGTGTTCGTATTATTATAATAAAATAAATGGTTAAAATTAAGCAACCGAACAGATGTAATAAAGTTAAAAATTTAATATTTGTACTATTATAATAAAGTAAAAGGTTAAAATAAAGCAAGCGAATATATATAATAAAGTTAAAATATAGTATTTGTACCATTATAATAAAGTAAAAGGTTACAATTAAGCAAGCGAACAGATGTAATAAAGTAAAAAATATAGTGTTAGTACTATTATAATAAAGTAAATGGTTAAAATAAAGCAAGGGAATATATGTAATAAAGTTAAAATATAGTATTCGTACTATTATAATAAAGTGAAAGTTCAAAATTAATAATTCGAACAGATGTAATAAAGTTAAAATATTGTGTTCGTATTATTATAATAAAGTAAAAGGTTAACATTAATCAAACTAAAAGATGTAATAAAGTTAAAATATAGTGTTCGTACTATTATAATAAAGTAAAAGGTTAAAATAAAGCAAGCGAATATATATAATAAAGTTAAAATATAGTATTTGTACTATTATAATAAAGTGAAAGGTTAAAATAAAGCAAGCGAACAGATGTAATAAAGTAAAAAATATAGTGTTCGTACTATTATAATAAAGTAAATGGTTAAAATAAAGCAAGGGAATATATGTAATAAAGTTAAAATATAGTATTCGTACTATTATAATAAAGTGAAAGTTCAAAATTAATAATTCGAACAGATGTAATAAAGTTAAAATATTGTGTTCGTATTATTATAATAAAGTAAAAGGTTAACATTAATCAAACTAAAAGATGTAATAAAGTTAAAATATAGTGTTCGTACTATTATAATAAAGTAAAAGGTTAAAATAAAGTAACCGATTAGATGTAATAAAGTTAAAATATAGTGTTTGTATTATTATAATAAAATAAATGGTTAAAATTAAGCAACCGAACAGATGTAATAAAGTTAAAATATAGTGTTCGTACTATTATATATATAATATACTATTATAATAAACTGAAAGGTTAAAATAAAGAATGCAAACACATGTAATAAAGTTAAAATATAGTATTCGTACTATTATAATAAAGTGAAAGTTCAAAATTAAGAAATCGAACAGATGTAATAAAGTTAAAATATTGTGTTCGTATTATTATAATAAAGTAAAAGGTTAAAATTAATCAAACTAAAATATGTAATAAAGTTAAAATATAGTGTTCGTACTATTATAATAAAGTGAAAGTTCAAAATTAAGAAATCGAACAGATGTAATAAAGTTAAAATATTGTGTTCGTATTATTATAATAAAGTAAAAGGTTACAATTAAGCAACCGAACAGATGTACTAAAGTTAAAATTTAGTATTTGTACTATTATAACAAAGTGACAGTTCAATATTAAGAAAGCGAACAGATGTAATAAAGTTAATATATTGTGTTCGTATTATTATAATAAAGTAAAAGGTTAAAATTAAGCAAGCTAATAAATGTAATAAAGTTAAAATATAGTGTTATTACTATTATAATAAAGTGAAAGGTTAAAATAAAGCAAGCGAACAGATGTAATAAAGTTAAAATATAGTGTTCGTACTATTATAATAAAGTAAAAGGTTAAAATAAAGCAAGCGAATATATATAATAAAGTTAAAATATAGTATTTGTACTATTATAATAAAGTGAAAGGTTAAAATAAATAATAAGCAAGCGAACAGATGTAATAAAGTAAAAAATATAGTGTTCGTACTATTATAATAAAGTAAATGGTTAAAATAAAGCAAGGGAATATATGTAATAAAGTTAAAATATAGTATTCGTACTATTATAATAAAGTGAAAGTTCAAAATTAAGAAATCGAACAGATGTAATAAAGTTAAAATATTGTGTTCGTATTATTATAATAAAGTAAAAGGTTAAAATTAATCAAACTAAAAGATGTAATAAAGTTAAAATATAGTGTTCGTACTATTATAATAAAGTGAAAGTTCAAAATTAAGAAATCGAACAGATGTAATAAAGTTAAAATATTGTGTTCGTATTATTATAATAAAGTAAAAGGTTACAATTAAGCAACCGAACAGATGTAATAAAGTTAAAATTTAGTATTTGTACTATTATAATAAAGTGAAAGATTAAATTAAAGCAAGCGAACAGATGTAATAAAGTTAAAATATAGTGTTCGTACTATTATAATAAAGTAAAAGGTTAAAATAAAGCAAACGAACAGATGTAATAAAGTTAAAATATAGTGTTCGTATTATTATAATAAAATAAATGGTTAAAATTAAGCAACCGAACAGATGTAATAAAGTTAAAATTTAATATTTGTACTATTATAATAAAGTAAAAGGTTAAAATAAAGCAAGCGAATATATATAATAAAGTTAAAATATAGTATTTGTACTATTATAATAAAGTAAAAGGTTACAATTAAGCAAGCGAACAGATGTAATAAAGTAAAAAATATAGTGTTCGTACTATTATAATAAAGTAAATGGTTAAAATAAAGCAAGGGAATATATGTAATAAAGTTAAAATATAGTATTCGTACTATTATAATAAAGTGAAAGTTCAAAATTAAGAAATCGAACAGATGTAATAAAGTTAAAATATTGTGTTCGTATTATTATAATAAAGTAAAAGGTTAACATTAATCAAACTAAAAGATGTAATAAAGTTAAAATATAGTGTTCGTACTATTATAATAAAGTAAAAGGTTAAAATAAAGTAACCGATTAGATGTAATAAAGTTAAAATATAGTGTTTGTATTATTATAATAAAATAAATGGTTAAAATTAAGCAACCGAACACATGTAATAAAGTTAAAATATAGTGTTCGTACTATTATATATATAATATACTATTATAATAAACTGAAAGGTTAAAATAAAGAATGCAAACACATGTAATAAAGTTAAAATATAGTATTCGTACTATTATAATAAAGTGAAAGTTCAAAATTAAGAAATCGAACAGATGTAATAAAGTTAAAATATTGTGTTCGTATTATTATAATAAAGTAAAAGGTTAAAATTAATCAAACTAAAAGATGTAATAAAGTTAAAATATAGTGTTCGTACTATTATAATAAAGTGAAAGTTCAAAATTAAGAAATCGAACAGATGTAATAAAGTTAAAATATTGTGTTCGTATTATTATAATAAAGTAAAAGGTTACAATTAAGCAACCGAACAGATGTACTAAAGTTAAAATTTAGTATTTGTACTATTATAATAAAGTGACAGTTCAATATTAAGAAAGCGAACAGATGTAATAAAGTTAATATATTGTGTTCGTATTATTATAATAAAGTAAAAGGTTAAAATTAAGCAAGCTAATAAATGTAATAAAGTTAAAATATAGTGTTATTACTATTATAATAAAGTGAAAGGTTAAAATAAAGCAAGCGAACAGATGTAATAAAGTTAAAATATAGTGTTCGACTATTATAATAAAGTAAAAGGTTAAAATAAAGCAAGCGAATATATATAATAAAGTTAAAATATAGTATTTGTACTATTATAATAAAGTGAAAGGTTAAAATAAAGCAAGCGAACAGATGTAATAAAGTAAAAAATATAGTGTTCGTACTATTATAATAAAGTAAATGGTTAAAATAAAGCAAGGGAATATATGTAATAAAGTTAAAATATAGTATTCGTACTATTATAATAAAGTGAAAGTTCAAAATTAAGAAATCGAACAGATGTAATAAAGTTAAAATATTGTGTTCGTATTATTATAATAAAGTAAAAGGTTAAAATTAATCAAACTAAAAGATGTAATAAAGTTAAAATATAGTGTTCGTACTATTATAATAAAGTGAAAGTTCAAAATTAAGAAATCGAACAGATGTAATAAAGTTAAAATATTGTGTTCGTATTATTATAATAAAGTAAAAGGTTACAATTAAGCAACCGAACAGATGTAATAAAGTTAAAATTTAGTATTTGTACTATTATAATAAAGTGAAAGATTAAATTAAAGCAAGCGAACAGATGTAATAAAGTTAAAATATAGTGTTCGTACTATTATAATAAAGTAAAAGGTTAAAATAAAGCAAACGAACAGATGTAATAAAGTTAAAATATAGTGTTCGTATTATTATAATAAAATAAATGGTTAAAATTAAGCAACCGAACAGATGTAATAAAGTTAAAATTTAATATTTGTACTATTATAATAAAATAAATGGTTAAAATTAAGCAACCGAACAGATGTAATAAAGTTAAAATATAGTGTTCGTACTATTATATATATAATATACTATTATAATAAACTGAAAGGTTAAAATAAAGAATGCAAACACATGTAATAAAGTTAAAATATAGTATTCGTACTATTATAATAAAGTGAAAGTTCAAAATTAAGAAATCGAACAGATGTAATAAAGTTAAAATATTGTGTTCGTATTATTATAATAAAGTAAAAGGTTAAAATTAATCAAACTAAAAGATGTAATAAAGTTAAAATATAGTGTTCGTACTATTATAATAAAGTGAAAGTTCAAAATTAAGAAATCGAACAGATGTAATAAAGTTAAAATATTGTGTTCGTATTATTATAATAAAGTAAAAGGTTACAATTAAGCAACCGAACAGATGTACTAAAGTTAAAATTTAGTATTTGTACTATTATAATAAAGTGACAGTTCAATATTAAGAAAGCGAACAGATGTAATAAAGTTAATATATTGTGTTCGTATTATTATAATAAAGTAAAAGGTTAAAATTAAGCAAGCTAATAAATGTAATAAAGTTAAAATATAGTGTTATTACTATTATAATAAAGTGAAAGGTTAAAATAAAGCAAGCGAACAGATGTAATAAAGTTAAAATATAGTGTTCGTACTATTATAATAAAGTAAAAGGTTAAAATAAAGCAAGCGAATATATATAATAAAGTTAAAATATAGTATTTGTACTATTATAATAAAGTGAAAGGTTAAAATAAAGCAAGCGAACAGATGTAATAAAGTAAAAAATATAGTGTTCGTACTATTATAATAAAGTAAATGGTTAAAATAAAGCAAGGGAATATATGTAATAAAGTTAAAATATAGTATTCGTACTATTATAATAAAGTGAAAGTTCAAAATTAAGAAATCGAACAGATGTAATAAAGTTAAAATATTGTGTTCGTATTATTATAATAAAGTAAAAGGTTAAAATTAATCAAACCAAAAGATGTAATAAAGTTAAAATATAGTGTTATTACTATTATAATAAAGTGAAAGGTTAAAATAAAGCAAGCGACCAGATGTAATAAAGTTAAAATATAGTGTTCGTACTATTATAATAAAGTGAAAGTTCAAAATTAAGAAATCGAACAGATGTAATAAAGTTAAAATATTGTGTTCGTATTATTATAATAAAGTAAAAGGTTACAATTAAGCAACCGAACAGATGTAATAAAGTTAAAATTTAGTATTTGTACTATTATAATAAAGTGAAACATTAAATTAAAGCAAGCGAACAGATGTAATAAAGTTAAAATATAGTGTTCGTACTATTATAATAAAGTAAAAGGTTAAAATAAAGCAAACGAACAGATGTAATAAAGTTAAAATATAGTGTTCGTATTATTATAATAAAATAAATGGTTAAAATTAAGCAACCGAACAGATGTAATAAAGTTAAAATTTAATATTTGTACTATTATAATAAAGTAAAAGGTTAAAATAAAGCAAACGAATATATATAATAAAGTTAAAATTTAGTATTTGTACTATTATAATAAAGTAAAAGGTTAAAATAAAGCAAGCGAATATATATAATAAAGTTAAAATATAGTATTCGTACTATTATAATAAAGTGACAGTTCAATATTAAGAAAGCGAACAGATGTAATAAAGTTAATATATTGTGTTCGTATTATTATAATAAAGTAAAAGGTTAAAATTAAGCAAGCTAATAAATGTAATAAAGTTAAAATATAGTATTTGTACTATTTTAATAAAGTGAAAGGTTAAAATAAAGCAAGCGATCAGATGTAATAAAGTAAAAAATATAGTGTTCGTACTATTATAATAAAGTAAATGGTTAAAATAAAGCAAGGGAATATATGTAATAAAGTTAAAATATAGTATTCGTACTATTATAATAAAGTGAAAGTTCAAAATTAAGAAATCGAACAGATGTAATAAAGTTAAAATATTGTGTTCGTATTATTATAATAAAGTAAAAGGTTAACATTAATCAACCTAAAAGATGTAATAAAGTTAAAATATAGTATTTCTACTATTATAATAAAGTAAAAGGTTAAAATAAAGTAACCGATTAGATGTAATAAAGTTAAAATATAGTGTTTGTATTATTATAATAAAATAAATGGTTAAAATTAAGCAACCGAACAGATGTAATAAAGTTAAAATATAGTGTTCGTACTATTATATATAATATACTATTATAATAAACTGAAAGGTTAAAATAAAGAATGCAAACACATGTAATAAAGTTAAAATATAGTATTTGTACTATTATAATAAAGTGAAAGTTCAAAATTAAGAAATCGAACAGATGTAATAAAGTTAAAATATTGTGTTAGTATTATTATAATAAAGTAAAAGGTTAAAATTAATCAAACTAAAAGATGTAATAAAGTTAAAATATAGTGTTCGTACTATTATAATAAAGTAAAAGGTTAAAATAAAGTAACCGATTAGATGTAATAAAGTTAAAATATAGTGTTTGTATTATTATAATAAAATAAATGGTTAAAATTAAGCAACCGAATATATATAATAAAGTTAAAATATAGTGTTCGTACTATTATATATAATATACTATTATAATAAACTGAAAGGTTAAAATAAAGAATGCAAACACATGTAATAAAGTTAAAATATAGTATTCGTACTATTATAATAAAGTGAAAGTTCAAAATTAAGAAATCGAACAGATGTAATAAAGTTAAAATATTGTGTTCGTATTATTATAATAAAGTAAAAGGTTACAATTAAGCAACCGAACAGATGTAATAAAGTTAAAATTTAGTATTTGTACTATTATAATAAAGTGACAGTTCAATATTAAGAAAGCGAACAGATGTAATAAAGTTAATATATTGTGTTCGTATTATTATAATAAAGTAAAAGGTTAAAATTAAGCAAGCTAATAAATGTAATAAAGTTAAAATATAGTGTTATTACTATTATAATAAAGTGAAAGGTTAAAATAAAGCAAGCGAACAGATGTAATAAAGTTAAAATATAGTGTTCGTACTATTATAATAAAGTAAAAGGTTAAAATAAAGCAAGCGAATATATATAATAAAGTTAAAATATAGTATTTGTACTATTATAATAAAGTGAAAGGTTAAAATAAAGCAAGCGAACAGATGTAATAAAGTAAAAAATATAGTGTTCGTACTATTATAATAAAGTAAATGGTTAAAATAAAGCAAGGGAATATATGTAATAAAGTTAAAATATAGTATTCGTACTATTATAATAAAGTGAAAGTTCAAAATTAATAATTCGAACAGATGTAATAAAGTTAAAATATTGTGTTCGTATTATTATAATAAAGTAAAAGGTTAAAATTAATCAAACTAAAAGATGTAATAAAGTTAAAATATAGTGTTCGTACTATTATAATAAAGTGAAAGTTCAAAATTAAGAAATCGAACAGATGTAATAAAGTTAAAATATTGTGTTCGTATTATTATAATAAAGTAAAAGGTTACAATTAAGCAACCGAACAGATGTAATAAAGTTAAAATTTAGTATTTGTACTATTATAATAAAGTGAAAGATTAAATTAAAGCAAGCGAACAGATGTAATAAAGTTAAAATATAGTGTTCGTACTATTATAATAAAGTAAAAGGTTAAAATAAAGCAAACGAACAGATGTAATAAAGTTAAAATATAGTGTTCGTATTATTATAATAAAATAAATGGTTAAAATTAAGCAACCGAACAGATGTAATAAAGTTAAAATTTAATATTTGTACTATTATGATAAAGTAAAAGGTTAAAATAAAGCAAGCGAATATATATAATAAAGTTAAAATATAGTATTTGTACCATTATAATAAAGTAAAAGGTTAACATTAATCAAACTAAAAGATGTAATAAAGTTAAAATATAGTGTTCGTACTATTATAATAAAGTAAAAGGTTACAATTAAGCAACCGAACAGATGTAATAAAGTTAAAATTTAGTATTTGTACTATTATAATAAAGTGAAAGATTAAATTAAAGCAAGCGAACAGATGTAATAAAGTTAAAATATAGTGTTCGTACTATTATAATAAAGTAAAAGGTTACAATTAAGCAAGCGAACAGATGTAATAAAGTAAAAAATATAGTGTTAGTACTATTATAATAAAGTAAATGGTTAAAATAAAGCAAGGGAATATATGTAATAAAGTTAAAATATAGTATTCGTACTTTTATAATAAAGTGAAAGTTCAAAATTAAGAAATCGAACAGATGTAATAAAGTTAAAATATTGTGTTCGTATTATTATAATAAAGTAAAAGGTTAACATTAATCAAACTAAAAGATGTAATAAAGTTAAAATATAGTGTTCGTACTATTATAATAAAGTAAAAGGTTAAAATAAAGTAACCGATTAGATGTAATAAAGTTAAAATATAGTGTTTGTATTATTATAATAAAATAAATGGTTAAAATTAAGCAACCGAACAGATGTAATAAAGTTAAAATATAGTGTTCGTACTATTATATATATAATATACTATTATAATAAACTGAAAGGTTAAAATAAAGAATGCAAACACATGTAATAAAGTTAAAATATAGTATTCGTACTATTATAATAAAGTGAAAGTTCAAAATTAAGAAATCGAACAGATGTAATAAAGTTAAAATATTGTGTTCGTATTATTATAATAAAGTAAAAGGTTAAAATTAATCAAACTAAAATATGTAATAAAGTTAAAATATAGTGTTCGTACTATTATAATAAAGTGAAAGTTCAAAATTAAGAAATCGAACAGATGTAATAAAGTTAAAATATTGTGTTCGTATTATTATAATAAATTAAAAGGTTACAATTAAGCAACCGAACAGATGTACTAAAGTTAAAATTTAGTATTTGTACTATTATAATAAAGTGACAGTTCAATATTAAGAAAGCGAACAGATGTAATAAAGTTAATATATTGTGTTCGTATTATTATAATAAAGTAAAAGGTTAAAATTAAGCAAGCTAATAAATGTAATAAAGTTAAAATATAGTGTTATTACTATTATAATAAAGTGAAAGGTTAAAATAAAGCAAGCGAACAGATGTAATAAAGTTAAAATATAGTGTTCGTACTATTATAATAAAGTAAAAGGTTAAAATAAAGCAAGCGAATATATATAATAAAGTTAAAATATAGTATTTGTACTATTATAATAAAGTGAAAGGTTAAAATAAAGCAAGCGAACAGATGTAATAAAGTAAAAAATATAGTGTTCGTACTATTATAATAAAGTAAATGGTTAAAATAAAGCAAGGGAATATATGTAATAAAGTTAAAATATAGTATTCGTACTATTATAATAAAGTGAAAGTTCAAAATTAAGAAATCGAACAGATGTAATAAAGTTAAAATATTGTGTTCGTATTATTATAATAAAGTAAAAGGTTAAAATTAATCAAACTAAAAGATGTAATAAAGTTAAAATATAGTGTTCGTACTATTATAATAAAGTGAAAGTTCAAAATTAAGAAATCGAACAGATGTAATAAAGTTAAAATATTGTGTTCGTATTATTATAATAAAGTAAAAGGTTACAATTAAGCAACCGAACAGATGTAATAAAGTTAAAATTTAGTATTTGTACTATTATAATAAAGTGAAAGATTAAATTAAAGCAAGCGAACAGATGTAATAAAGTTAAAATATAGTGTTCGTACTATTATAATAAAGTAAAAGGTTAAAATAAAGCAAACGAACAGATGTAATAAAGTTAAAATATAGTGTTCGTATTATTATAATAAAATAAATGGTTAAAATTAAGCAACCGAACAGATGTAATAAAGTTAAAATTTAATATTTGTACTATTATAATAAAGTAAAAGGTTAAAATAAAGCAAGCGAATATATATAATAAAGTTAAAATATAGTATTTGTACTATTATAATAAAGTAAAAGGTTACAATTAAGCAAGCGAACAGATGTAATAAAGTAAAAAATATAGTGTTCGTACTATTATAATAAAGTAAATGGTTAAAATAAAGCAAGGGAATATATGTAATAAAGTTAAAATATAGTATTCGTACTATTATAATAAAGTGAAAGTTCAAAATTAAGAAATCGAACAGATGTAATAAAGTTAAAATATAGTGTTCGTATTATTATAATAAAATAAATGGTTAAAATTAAGCAACCGAACAGATGTAATAAAGTTAAAATTTAATATTTGTACTATTATAATAAAGTAAAAGGTTAAAATAAAGCAAACGAACAGATGTAATAAAGTTAAAATATAGTGTTCGTATTATTATAATAAAGTAAAAGGTTAACATTAATCAAACTAAAAGATGTAATAAAGTTAAAATATAGTGTTCGTACTATTATAATAAAGTAAAAGGTTAAAATAAAGTAACCGATTAGATGTAATAAAGTTAAAATATAGTGTTTGTATTATTATAATAAAATAAATGGTTAAAATTAAGCAACCGAACAGATGTAATAAAGTTAAAATATAGTGTTCGTACTATTATATATATAATATACTATTATAATAAACTGAAAGGTTAAAATAAAGAATGCAAACACATGTAATAAAGTTAAAATATAGTATTCGTACTATTATAATAAAGTGAAAGTTCAAAATTAAGAAATCGAACAGATGTAATAAAGTTAAAATATTGTGTTCGTATTATTATAATAAAGTAAAAGGTTAAAATTAATCAAACTAAAAGATGTAATAAAGTTAAAATATAGTGTTCGTACTATTATAATAAAGTGAAAGTTCAAAATTAAGAAATCGAACAGATGTAATAAAGTTAAAATATTGTGTTCGTATTATTATAATAAAGTAAAAGGTTACAATTAAGCAACCGAACAGATGTACTAAAGTTAAAATTTAGTATTTGTACTATTATAATAAAGTGACAGTTCAATATTAAGAAAGCGAACAGATGTAATAAAGTTAATATATTTTGTTCGTATTATTATAATAAAGTAAAAGGTTAAAATTAAGCAAGCTAATAAATGTAATAAAGTTAAAATATAGTGTTATTACTATTATAATAAAGTGAAAGGTTAAAATAAAGCAAGCGAACAGATGTAATAAAGTTAAAATATAGTGTTCGTACTATTATAATAAAGTAAAAGGTTAAAATAAAGCAAGCGAATATATATAATAAAGTTAAAATATAGTATTTGTACTATTATAATAAAGTGAAAGGTTAAAATAAAGCAAGCGAACAGATGTAATAAAGTAAAAAATATAGTGTTCGTACTATTATAATAAAGTAAATGGTTAAAATAAAGCAAGGGAATATATGTAATAAAGTTAAAATATAGTATTCGTACTATTATAATAAAGTGAAAGTTCAAAATTAAGAAATCGAACAGATGTAATAAAGTTAAAATATTGTGTTCGTATTATTATAATAAAGTAAAAGGTTAAAATTAATCAAACCAAAAGATGTAATAAAGTTAAAATATAGTGTTCGTACTATTATAATAAAGTGAAAGTTCAAAATTAAGAAATCGAACAGATGTAATAAAGTTAAAATATTGTGTTCGTATTATTATAATAAAGTAAAAGGTTACAATTAAGCAACCGAACAGATGTAATAAAGTTAAAATATAGTGTTCGTACTATTATAATAAAGTAAAAGGTTAAAATAAAGCAAACGAACAGATGTAATAAAGTTAAAATATAGTGTTCGTATTATTATAATAAAATAAATGGTTAAAATTAAGCAACCGAACAGATGTAATAAAGTTAAAATTTAATATTTGTACTATTATAATAAAGTAAAAGGTTAAAATAAAGCAAGCGAATATATATAATAAAGTTAAAATATAGTATTTGTACTATTATAATAAAGTAAAAGGTTACAATTAAGCAAGCGAACAGATGTAATAAAGTAAAAAATATAGTGTTCGTACTATTATAATAAAGTAAATGGTTAAAATAAAGCAAGGGAATATATGTAATAAAGTTAAAATATAGTATTCGTACTATTATAATAAAGTGAAAGTTCAAAATTAAGAAATCGAACAGATGTAATAAAGTTAAAATATTGTGTTCGTATTATTATAATAAAGTAAAAGGTTAACATTAATCAAACTAAAAGATGTAATAAAGTTAAAATATAGTGTTCGTACTATTATAATAAAGTAAAAGGTTAAAATAAAGTAACCGATTAGATGTAATAAAGTTAAAATATAGTGTTTGTATTATTATAATAAAATAAATGGTTAAAATTAAGCAACCGAACAGATGTAATAAAGTTAAAATATAGTGTTCGTACTATTATATATATAATATACTATTATAATAAACTGAAAGGTTAAAATAAAGAATGCAAACACATGTAATAAAGTTAAAATATAGTATTCGTACTATTATAATAAAGTGAAAGTTCAAAATTAAGAAATCGAACAGATGTAATAAAGTTAAAATATTGTGTTCGTATTATTATAATAAAGTAAAAGGTTACAATTAAGCAACCGAACAGATGTACTAAAGTTAAAATTTAGTATTTGTACTATTATAATAAAGTGACAGTTCAATATTAAGAAAGCGAACAGATGTAATAAAGTTAATATATTGTGTTCGTATTATTATAATAAAGTAAAAGTTTAAAATTAAGCAAGCTAATAAATGTAATAAAGTTAAAATATAGTGTTATTACTATTATAATAAATTGAAAGGTTAAAATAAAGCAAGCGAACAGATGTAATAAAGTTAAAATATAGTGTTCGTACTATTATAATAAAGTAAAAGGTTAAAATAAAGCAAGCGAATATATATAATAAAGTTAAAATATAGTATTTGTACTATTATAATAAAGTGAAAGGTTAAAATAAAGCAAGTGAACAGATGTAATAAAGTAAAAAATATAGTGTTCGTACTATTATAATAAAGTAAATGGTTAAAATAAAGCAAGGGAATATATGTAATAAAGTTAAAATATAGTATTCGTACTATTATAATAAAGTGAAAGTTCAAAATTAAGAAATCGAACAGATGTAATAAAGTTAAAATATTGTGTTCGTATTATTATAATAAAGTAAAAGGTTAAAATTAATCAAACTAAAAGATGTAATAAAGTTAAAATATAGTGTTCGTACTATTATAATAAAGTGAAAGTTCAAAATTAAGAAATCGAACAGATGTAATAAAGTTAAAATATTGTGTTCGTATTATTATAATAAAGTAAAAGGTTACAATTAAGCAACCGAACAGATGTAATAAAGTTAAAATTTAGTATTTGTACTATTATAATAAAGTGAAAGATTAAATTAAAGCAAGCGAACAGATGTAATAAAGTTAAAATATAGTGTTCGTACTATTATAATAAAGTAAAAGGTTAAAATAAAGCAAACAAACAGATGTAATAAAGTTAAAATATAGTGTTCGTATTATTATAATAAAATAAATGGTTAAAATTAAGCAACCGAACAGATGTAATAAAGTTAAAATTTAATATTTGTACTATTATAATAAAGTAAAAGGTTAAAATAAAGCAAGCGAATATATATAATAAAGTTAAAATATAGTATTTGTACTATTATAATAAAGTAAAAGGTTACAATTAAGCAACCGAACAGATGTAATAAAGTTAAAATATAGTATTCGTACTATTATAATAAAGTGACAGTTCAATATTAAGAAAGCGAACAGATGTAATAAAGTTAATATATTGTGTTCGTATTATTATAATAAAGTAAAAAGGTTAAAATTAAGCAAGCTAATAAATGTAATAAAGTTAAAATATAGTGTTATTACTATTATAATAAAGTGAAAGGTTAAAATAAAGCAAGCGACCAGATGTAATAAAGTTAAAATATAGTGTTCGTACTATTATAATAAAGTAAAAGGTTAAAATAAAGCAAGCGAATATATATAATAAAGTTAAAATATAGTATTTGTACTATTATAATAAAGTGAAAGGTTAAAATAAAGCAAGCGAACAGATGTAATAAAGTAAAAAATATAGTGTTCGTACTATTATAATAAAGTAAATGG
This sequence comes from Osedax fenrisi, assembly GCA_964019155.1. Taxonomy (NCBI): domain Eukaryota; kingdom Metazoa; phylum Annelida; class Polychaeta; order Sabellida; family Siboglinidae; genus Osedax; species Osedax fenrisi. The sequence goes on from OZ025243.1 coordinate 56,947,170, forward strand.
TTAAAATAAAGTAAAAGAATATATTTAATAAAGTTAAAATATAGTATTCGTACTATTATAATAAAGTGAAAGGTTAAAATAAAGTAAGAGAATATATTTAATAAAGTTAAAATATAGTATTCGTACTATTATAATAAAGTGAAAGGTTAAAATAAAGCAAGCGAACAGATGTAATAAAGTTAAAATATAGTGTTCGTACTATTATAATAAAGTAAAAGGTTAAAATAAAGCAAGCGAATATATATAATAAAGTTAAAATATAGTGTTCTTATTATAACAAAGTAAATGGGTAAAATAAAGCAAGCGAATATATATAATAAAGTTAAAATTTAGTATTTGTACTATTATAATAAAGTAAATGGGTAAAATAAAGCAAGCAATATATATAATAAAGTTAAAATTTAGTATTTGTACTATTATAATAAAGTAAAAGGTGAAAATAAAGCAAGCGAATATATATAATAAAGTTAAAATATAGTATTTGTACTATTATAATAAAGTGAAAGGTTAAAATAAAGCAAGCGAACAGATGTAATAAAGTTAAAATATAGTTTTCGTACTATTATAATAAAGATAAAGGTTAAAATAAAGCAAGCGAACAGATGTAATAAAGTAAAAAATATAGTGTTCGTACTATTATAATAAATTAAAAGGTTAAAGTAAAGTAACCGATTAGATGTAATAAAGTTAAAATATAGTGTTCGTATTATTATAATAAAATAAATGGTTAAAATTAAGCAACCGAACAGATGTAATAAAGTTAAAATATAGTGTTCGTACTATTATATATAAAATACTATTATAATAAACTGAAAGGTTAAAATAAAGAATGCAAAAACATGTAATAAAGTTAAAATATAGTATTCGTGCTATTATAATAAAGTGAAAGTTCAAAATTAAGAAATCGAACAGATGTAATAAAGTTAAAATATTGTGTTCGTATTATTATAATAAAGTAAAAGGTTAAAATTAAGCAAGCGAACAGATGTAATAAAGTTAATATATTGTGTTCGTATTATTATAATAAAGTAAAAGGTTAAAATTAAGCAAGCTAATAAATGTAATAAAGTTAAAATATAGTGTTATTACTATTATAATAAAGTGAAAGGTTAAAATAAAGCAAGCGAACAGATGTAATAAAGTTAAAATATAGTGTTCGTACTATTATAATAAAGTAAAAGGTTAAAATAAAGCAAGCGAATATATATAATAAAGTTAAAATATAGTATTTGTACTATTATAATAAAGTGAAAGGTTAAAATAAAGCAAGCGAACAGATGTAATAAAGTAAAAAATATAGTGTTCGTACTATTATAATAAAGTAAATGGTTAAAATAAAGCAAGGGAATATATGTAATAAAGTTAAAATATAGTATTCGTACTATTATAATAAAGTAAAAGGTTAAAATAAAACAAGCGAATATATATAATAAAGTTAAAATATAGTGTTCTTATTATAACAAAGTAAATGGGTAAAATAAAGCAAGCGAATATATATAATAAAGTTAAAATTTAGTATTTGTACTATTATAATAAAGTAAATGGGTAAAATAAAGCAAGCAATATATATAATAAAGTTAAAATTTAGTATTTGTACTATTATAATAAAGTAAAAGGTGAAAATAAAGCAAGCGAATATATAAAATAAAGTTAAAATATAGTATTTGTACTATTATAATAAAGTGAAAGGTTAAAATAAAGCAAGCGAACAGATGTAATAAAGTTAAAATATAGTTTTCGTACTATTATAATAAAGAAAAAGGTTAAAATAAAGCAAGCGAACAGATGTAATAAAGTAAAAAATATAGTGTTCGTACTATTATAATAAATTAAAAGGTTAAAGTAAAGTAACCGATTAGATGTAATAAAGTTAAAATATAGTGTTCGTATTATTATAATAAAATAAATGGTTAAAATTAAGCAACCGAACAGATGTAATAAAGTTAAAATATAGTGTTCGTACTATTATATATAATATACTATTATAATAAACTGAAAGGTTAAAATAAAGAATGCAAAAACATGTAATAAAGTTAAAATATAGTATTCGTGCTATTATAATAAAGTGAAAGTTCAAAATTAAGAAATCGAACAGATGTAATAAAGTTAAAATATTGTGTTCGTATTATTATAATAAAGTAAAAGGTTAAAATTAAGCAAGCGAACAGATGTAATAAAGTTAATATATTGTGTTCGTATTATTATAATAAAGTAAAAGGTTAAAATTAAGCAAGCTAATAAATGTAATAAAGTTAAAATATAGTGTTATTACTATTATAATAAAGTGAAAGGTTAAAATAAAGCAAGCGAACAGATGTAATAAAGTTAAAATATAGTGTTCGTACTATTATAATAAAGTAAAAGGTTAAAATAAAGCAAGCGAATATATATAATAAAGTTAAAATATAGTATTTGTACTATTATAATAAAGTGAAAGGTTAAAATAAAGCAAGCGAACAGATGTAATAAAGTAAAAAATATAGTGTTCGTACTATTATAATAAAGTAAATGGTTAAAATAAAGCAAGGGAATATATGTAATAAAGTTAAAATATAGTATTCGTACTATTATAATAAAGTGAAAGTTCAAAATTAAGAAATCGAACAGATGTAATAAAGTTAAAATATTGTGTTCGTATTATTATAATAAAGTAAAAGGTTAACATTAATCAAACTAAAAGATTTAATAAAGTTAAAATATAGTGTTCGTACTATTATAATAAAGTAAAAGGTTAAAATAAATTAACCGATTAGATGTAATAAAGTTAAAATATAGTGTTCGTACTATTATATATAATATACTATTATAATAAACTGAAAGGTTAAAATAAAGAATGCAAACACATGTAATAAAGTTAAAATATAGTATTCGTACTATTATAATAAAGTGAAAGTTCAAAATTAAGAAATCGAACAGATGTAATAAAGTTAAAATATTGTGTTCGTATTATTATAATAAAGTAAAAGGTTAAAATAAAGTAACCGATGAGATGTAATAAAGTTAAAATATAGTGTTCGTATTATTATAATAAAATAAATGGTTAAAATTAAGCAACCGAATATATATAATAAAGTTAAAATATAGTATTTTTACTATTATAATAAAGTGAAAGGTTAAAATAAAGCAAGCGAATATATATAATAAAGTTAAAATATAGTATTAGTACTATTATAATAAAGTGAAAGTTCAAAATTAAGAAATCGAACAGATGTAATAAAGTTAAAATATAGTGATCGTACTATTATAATAAAGTAAAAGGTTAAAATAAAGTAACCGATTAGATGTAATAAAGTTAAAATATAGTGTTTGTATTATTATAATAAAATAAATGGTTAAAATTAAGCAACCGAACAGATGTAATAAAGTTAAAATATAGTATTCGTACTATTATATATAATATACTATTATAATAAACTGAAAGGTTAAAATAAAGAATGCAAACACATGTAATAAAGTTAAAATATAGTATTCGTACTATTATAATAAAGTGAAAGTTCAAAATTAAGAAATCGAACAGATGTAATAAAGTTAAAATATTGTGTTCGTATTATTATAATAAAGTAAAAGGTTACAATTAAGCAACCGAACAGATGTAATAAAGTTAAAATTTAGTATTTGTACTATTATAATAAAGTGAAAGATAATATTAAAGCAAGCGAACAGATGTAATAAAGTTAAAATATAGTGTTCGTACTATTATAATAAAGTAAAAGGTTAAAATAAAGCAAACGAACAGATGTTATAAAGTTAAAATATAGTGTTCGTATTATTATAATAAAATAAATGGTTAAAATTAAGCAACCGAACAGATGTAATAAAGTTAAAATTTAATATTTGTACTATTATAATAAAGTAAAAGGTTAAAATAAAGCAAGCGAATATATATAATAAAGTTAAAATATAGTATTTGTACTATTATAATAAAGTAAAAGGTTACAATTAAGCAACCGAACAGATGTAATAAAGTTAAAATATAGTATTCGTACTATTATAATAAAGTGACAGTTCAATATTAAGAAAGCGAACAGATGTAATAAAGTTAATATATTGTGTTCGTATTATTATAATAAAGTAAAAGGTTAAAATTAAGCAAGCTAATAAATGTAATAAAGTTAAAATATAGTATTTGTACTATTAAAATAAAGTGAAAGGTTAAAATAAAGCAAGCTAATAAATGTAATAAAGTTAAAATATAGTGTTATTACTATTATAATAAATTGAAAGGTTAAAATAAAGCAAGCGAACAGATGTAATAAAGTTAAAATATAGTGTTCGTACTATTATAATAAAGTAAAAGGTTAAAATAAAGCAAGCGAATATATATAATAAAGTTAAAATATAGTATTTGTACTATTATAATAAAGTGAAAGGTTAAAATAAAGCAAGCGAACAGATGTAATAAAGTAAAAAATATAGTGTTCGTACTATTATAATAAAGTAAATGGTTAAAATAAAGTAAAAGAATATATTTAATAAAGTTAAAATATAGTATTCGTACTATTATAATAAAGTGAAAGGTTAAAATAAAGCAAGCGAACAGATGTAATAAAGTTAAAATATAGTGTTCGTACTATTATAATAAAGTAAAAGGTTAAAATAAAGCAAGCGAATATATATAATAAAGTTAAAATATAGTGTTCTTATTATAACAAAGTAAATGGGTAAAATAAAGCAAGCGAATATATATAATAAAGTTAAAATTTAGTATTTGTACTATTATAATAAATTAAATGGGTAAAATAAAGCAAGCGAATATATATAATAAAGTTAAAATTTAGTATTTGTACTATTATAATAAAGTAAAAGGTTAAAATAAAGCAAGCGAATATATAAAATAAAGTTAAAATATAGTATTTGTACTATTATAATAAAGTGAAAGGTTAAAATAAAGCAAGCGAACAGATGTAATAAAGTTAAAATATAGTTTTCGTACTATTATAATAAAGAAAAAGGTTAAAATAAATCAAGCGAACAGATGAAATAAAGTAAAAAATATAGTGTTCGTACTATTATAATAAAGTAAAAGGTTAAAGTAAAGTAACCGATTAGATGTAATAAAGTTAAAATATAGTGTTCGTATTATTATAATAAAATAAATGGTTAAAATTAAGCAACCGAACAGATGTAATAACGTTAAAATATAGTGTTCGTACTATTATATATAATATACTATTATAATAAACTGAAAGGTTAAAATAAAGTATGCAAAAACATGTAATAAAGTTAAAATATAGATTCGTGCTATTATAATAAAGTGAAAGTTCAAAATTAAGAAATCGAACAGATGTAATAAAGTTAAAATATTGTGTTCGTATTATTATAATAAAGTAAAAGGTTAAAATTAAGCAAGCGAACAGATGTAATAAAGTTAATATATTGTGTTCGTATTATTATAATAAAGTAAAAGGTTAAAATAAAGCAAGCGAACAGATGTAATAAAGTTAAAATATAGTGTTCGTACTATTATAATAAAGTAAAAGGTTAAAATAAAGCAAGCGAATATATATAATAAAGTTAAAATATAGTATTTGTACTATTATAATAAAGTGAAAGGTTAAAATAAAGCAAGCGAACAGATGTAATAAAGTAAAAAATATAGTGTTCGTACTATTATAATAAAGTAAATGGTTAAAATAAAGCAAGGGAATATATGTAATAAAGTTAAAATATAGTATTCGTACTATTATAATAAAGTGAAAGTTCAAAATTAAGAAATCGAACAGATGTATAAAGTTAAAATATTGTGTTCGTATTATTATAATAAAGTAAAAGGTTAAAATTAATCAAACTAAAAGATGTAATAAAGTTAAAATATAGTGTTCGTACTATTATAATAAAGTAAAAGGTTAAAATAAAGTAACCGATGAGATGTAATAAAGTTAAAATATAGTGTTCGTATTATTATAATAAAATAAATGGTTAAAATTAAGCAACCGAACAGATGTAATAAAGTTAAAATTTAATATTTGTACTATTATAATAAAGTAAAAGGTTAAAATAAAGCAAGTGAATATATATAATAAAGTTAAAATATAGTATTTGTACTATTATAATAAAGTAAAAGGTTACAATTAAGCAACCGAACAGATGTAATAAAGTTAAAATATAGTATTCGTACTATTATAATAAAGTGACAGTTCAATATTAAGAAAGCGAACAGATGTAATAAAGTTAATATATTGTGTTCGTATTATTATAAATTATTATAATAAAGTAAAAGGTTAAAATTAAGCAAGCTAATAAATGTAATAAAGTTAAAATATAGTGTTATTACTATTATAATAAAGTGAAAGGTTAAAATAAAGCAAGCGAACAGATGTAATAAAGTTAAAATATAGTGTTCGTACTATTATAATAAAGTAAAAAGTTAAAATAAAGCAAGCGAATATATATAATAAAGTTAAAATATAGTATTTGTACTATTATAATAAAGTGAAAGGTTAAAATAAAGCAAGCGAACAGATGTAATAAAGTAAAAAATATAGTGTTCGTACTATTATAATAAAGTAAATGGTTAAAATAAAGTAAGAGAATATATTTACTAAAGTTAAAATATAGTATTCGTACTATTATAATAAAGTGAAAGGTTAAAATAAAGTAAGAGAATATATTTAATAAAGTTAAAATATAGTATTCGTACTATTATAATAAAGTGAAAGGTTAAAATAAAGCAAGCGAACAGATGTAATAAAGTTAAAATATAGTGTTCGTACTATTATAATAAAGTAAAAGGTTAAAATAAAGCAAGCGAATATATATAATAAAGTTAAAATATAGTGTTCTTATTATAACAAAGTAAATGGGTAAAATAAAGCAAGCGAATATATATAATAAAGTTAAAATTTAGTATTTGTACTATTATAATAAAGTAAATGGGTAAAATAAAGCAAGCGAATATATATAATAAAGTTAAAATTTAGTATTTGTACTATTATAATAAAGTAAAAGGTTAAAATAAAGCAAGCGAATATATAAAATAAAGTTAAAATATAGTATTTGTACTATTATAATAAAGTGAAAGGTTAAAATAAAGCAAGCGAACAGATGTAATAAAGTTAAAATATAGTTTTCGTACTATTATAATAAAGAAAAAGGTTAAAATAAAGCAAGCGAACAGATGTAATAAAGTAAAAAATATAGTGTTCGTACTATTATAATAAACTGAAAGGTTAAAATAAAGTAAGATAATATATATAATAAAGTTAAAATATAGTGTTCGTATTATTATAATAAAATAAATGGTTAAAATAAAGCAAGCGAACAGATGTAATAAAGTAAAAAATATAGTGTTCGTACTATTATAATAAAGTAAATGGTTAAAATAAAGCAAGGGAATATATATAATAAAGTTAAAATATAGTATTCGTACTATTATAATAAAGTGAAAGTTCAAAATTAAGAAATCGAACAGATGTAATAAAGTTAAAATATTGTGTTCGTATTATTATAATAAAGTAAAAGGTTAAAATTAAGCAAGCGAACAGATGTAATAAAGTTAATATATTGTGTTCGTATTATTATAATAAAGTAAAAGGTTAAAATTAAGCAAGCTAATAAATGTAATAAAGTTAAAATATAGTGTTATTACTATTATAATAAAGTGAAAGGTTAAAATAAAGCAAGCGAACAGATGTAATAAAGTTAAAATATAGTGTTCGTACTATTATAATAAAGTAAAAGGTTAAAATAAAGCAAGCGAATATATATAATAAAGTTAAAATATAGTATTTGTACTATTATAATAAAGTGAATGGTTAAAATTAAGCAAGCTAACAAATGTAATAAAGTTAAAATATAGTGTTCTTACTATTATAATAAAGTGAAAGATTAAATTAAAGCAAGCGAACAGATGTAATAAAGTTAAAATATAGTGTTCGTATTATTATAATAAAGTAAAAGGTTAAAATAAAGCAAACGAACAGATGTAATAAAGTTAAAATATAGTATTCGTACTATTATAATAAAGTGAAAGTTCAAAATTAAGAAATCGAACAGATGTAATAAAGTTAAAATATTGTGTTCGTATTATTATAATAAAGTAAAAGGTTAAAATTAATCAAACTAAAAGATGTAATAAAGTTAAAATATAGTGTTCGTACTATTATAATAAAGTAAAAGGTTAAAATAAAGTAACCGATGAGATGTAATAAAGTTAAAATATAGTGTTCGTATTATTATAATAAAATAAATGGTTAAAATTAAGCAACCGAATATATATAATAAAGTTAAAATATAGTATTTGTACTATTATAATAAAGTGAAAGGTTAAAATAAAGCAAGCGAATATATATAATAAAGTTAAAATATAGTATTCGTACTATTATAATAAAGTGAAAGTTCAAAATTAAGAAATCGAACAGATGTAATAAAGTTAAAATATTGTGTTCGTATTATTATAATAAAGTAAAAGGTTACAATTAAGCAACCGAACAGATGTAATAAAGTTAAAATTTAGTATTTGTACTATTATAATAAAGTGAAAGATTAAATTAAAGCAAGTGAACAGATGTAATAAAGTTAAAATATAGTGTTCGTACTATTATAATAAAGTAAAAGGTTAAAATAAAGCAAACGAACAGATGTAATAAAGTTAAAATATAGTGTTCGTATTATTATAATAAAATAAATGGTTAAAATTAAGCAACCGAATATATATAATAAAGTTAAAATATAGTATTTGTACTATTATAATAAAGTGAAAAGTTAAAATAAAGCAAGCGAACATATGTAATAAAGTAAAAAATATAGTGTTCGTACTATTATAATAAACTGAAAGGTTAAAATAAAGTAAGATAATATATATAATAAAGTTAAAATATAGTGTTCGTATTATTATAATAAAATAAATGGTTAAAATAAAGCAACCGAACAGATGTAATAAAGTTAAAATATAGTTTTCGTACTATTATAATAAAGAAAAAGGTTAAAATAAAGTAAGAGAATATATATAATAAAGTTAAAATATAGTATTCGTACTATTATAATAAAGTGAAAGGTTAAAATAAAGCAAGCGAACAGATGTAATAAAGTAAAAAATATAGTGTTCGTACTATTATAATAAAGTAAATGGTTAAAATAAAGCAAGGGAATATATATAATAAAGTTAAAATATAGTATTCGTACTATTATAATAAAGTGAAAGTTCAAAATTAAGAAATCGAACAGATGTAATAAAGTTAAAATATTGTGTTCGTATTATTATAATAAAGTAAAAGGTTAACATTAATCAAACTAAAAGATGTAATAAAGTTAAAATATAGTGTTCGTACTATTATAATAAAGTAAAAGGTTACAATTAAGCAACCGAACAGATGTAATAAAGTTAAAATATAGTATTCGTACTATTATAATAAAGTGACAGTTCAATATTAAGAAAGCGAACAGATGTAATAAAGTTAATATATTGTGTTCGTATTATTATAATAAAATAAATGGTTAAAATTAAGCAACCGAATATATATAATAAAGTTAAAATATAGTATTTGTACTATTATAATAAAGTGAAAGGTTAAAATAAAGCAAGCGAATATATATAATAAAGTTAAAATATAGTATTCGTACTACTATAATAAAGTGAAAGTTCAAAATTAAGAAATCGAACAGATGTAATAAAGTTAAAATATTGTGTTCGTATTATTATTATAAAGTAAAAAGTTACAATTAAGCAACCGAACAGATGTAATAAAGTTAAAATTTAGTATTTGTACTATTATAATAAAGTGAAAGATTAAATTAAAGCAAGCGAACAGATGTAATAAAGTTAAAATATAATGTTCGTACTATTATAATAAAGTAAAAGGTTAAAATAAAGCAAACGAACAGATGTAATAAAGTTAAAATATAGTGTTCGTATTATTATAATAAAATAAATGGTTAAAATTAAACAACCGAACAGATGTAATAAAGTTAAAATTTAATATTTGTACTATTATAATAAAGTAAAAGGTTAAAATAAAGCAAGCGAATATATATAATAAAGTTAAAATATAGTATTTGTACTATTATAATAAAGTAAAAGGTTACAATTAAGAAACCGAACATATGTAATAAAGTTAAAATATAGTATTCGTACTATTATAATAAAGTGACAGTTCAATATTAAGAAAGCGAACAGATGTAATAAAGTTAATATATTGTGTTCGTATTATTATAATAAAGTAAAAGGTTAAAATTAAGCAAGCTAATAAATGTAATAAAGTTAAAATATAGTGTTATTACTATTATAATAAAGTGAAAGGTTAAAATAAAGCAAGCGAATATATATAATAAAGTTAAAATATAGTATTTGTACTATTATAATAAAGTGAAAGGTTAAAATAAAGCAAGCGAACAGATGTAATAAAGTAAAAAATATAGTGTTCGTACTATTATAATAAAGTAAATGGTTAAAATAAAGTAAGAGAATATATTTAATAAAGTTAAAATATAGTATTCGTACTATTATAATAAAGTGAAAGGTTAAAATAAAGTAAGAGAATATATTTAATAAAGTTAAAATATAGTATTCGTACTATTATAATAAAGTGAAAGGTTAAAATAAAGCAAGCGAACAGATGTAATAAAGTTAAAATATAGTGTTCGTACTATTATAATAAAGTAAAAGGTTAAAATAAAACAAGCGAATATATATAATAAAGTTAAAATATAGTGTTCTTATTATAACAAAGTAAATGGGTAAAATAAAGCAAGCGAATATATATAATAAAGTTAAAATTTAGTATTTGTACTATTATAATAAAGTAAATGGGTAAAATAAAGCAAGCGAATATATATAATAAAGTTAAAATTTAGTATTTGTACTATTATAATAAAGTAAAAGGTTAAAATAAAGCAAGCGAATATATAAAATAAAGTTAAAATATTGTATTTGTACTATTATAATAAAGTGAAAGGTTAAAATATAGCAAGCGAACAGATGTAATAAAGTTAAAATATAGTTTTCGTACTATTATAATAAAGAAAAAGGTTAAAATAAAGCAAGCGAACAGATGTAATAAAGTAAAAAATATAGTGTTCGTACTATTATAATAAACTGAAAGGTTAAAATAAAGTAAGATAATATATATAATAAAGTTAAAATATAGTGTTCGTATTATTATAATAAAATAAATGGTTAAAATAAAGCAAGCGAACAGATGTAATAAAGTTAAAATATAGTTTTCGTACTATTATAATAAAGAAAAAGGTTAAAATAAAGTAAGAGAATATATATAATAAAGTTAAAATATAGTATTCGTACTATTATAATAAAGTGAAAGGTTAAAATAAAGCAAGCGAATATATATAATAAAGTTAAAATATAGTATTTGTACTATTATAATAAAGTGAAAGGTTAAAATAAAGCAAGCGAACAGATGTAATAAAGTAAAAAATATAGTGTTCGTACTATTATAATAAAGTAAATGGTTAAAATAAAGCAAGGGAATATATGTAATAAAGTTAAAATATAGTATTCGTACTATTATAATAAAGTGAAAGTTCAAAATTAAGAAATCGAACAGATGTAATAAAGTTAAAATATTGTGTTCGTATTATTATAATAAAGTAAAAGGTTAACATTAATCAAACTAAAAGATGTAATAAAGTTAAAATATAGTGTTCGTACTATTATAATAAAGTAAAAGGTTAAAATAAAGTAACCGATTATATGTAATAAAGTTAAAATATAGTGTTTGTATTATTATAATAAAATAAATGGTTAAAATTAAGCAAACGAACAGATGTAATAAAGTTAAAATATAGTGTTCGTACTATTATATATAATATACTATTATAATAAACTGAAAGGTTAAAATAAAGAATGCAAACACATGTAATAAAGTTAAAATATAGTATTCGTACTATTATAATAAAGTGAAAGTTCAAAATTAAGAAATCGAACAGATGTAATAAAGTTAAATATTGTGTTCGTATTATTATAATAAAGTAAAAGGTTAAAATTAATCAAACCAAAAGATGTAATAAAGTTAAAATATAGTGTTCGTACTATTATAATAAAGTAAAAGGTTAAAATAAAGTAACCGATGAGATGTAATAAAGTTAAAATATAGTGTTCGTATTATTATAATAAAATAAATGGTTAAAATTAAGCAACCGAATATATATAATAAAGTTAAAATATAGTATTTGTACTATTATAATAAAGTGAAAGGTTAAAATAAAGCAAGCGAATATATATAATAAAGTTAAAATATAGTATTCGTACTATTATAATAAAGTGAAAGTTCAAAATTAAGAAATCGAACAGATGTAATAAAGTTAAAATATTGTGTTCGTATTATTATAATAAAGTAAAAGGTTACAATTAAGCAACCGAACAGATGTAATAAAGTTAAAATATAGTATTCGTACTATTATAATAAAGTGAAAGTTCAAAATTAAGAAATCGAACAGATGTAATAAAGTTAAAATATTGTGTTCGTATTATTATAATAAAGTAAAAGGTTACAATTAAGCAACCGAACAGATGTAATAAAGTTAAAATTTAGTATTTGTACTATTATAATAAAGTGAAAGATTAAATTAAAGCAAGCGAACAGATGTAATAAAGTTAAAATATAGTGTTCGTATTATTATAATAAAATAAATAGTTAAAATAAAGCAACCGAACAGATGTAATAAAGTTAAAATATAGTGTTCGTACTATTATATATAATATATTATTATAATAAACTGAAATGTTAAAATAAAGCAAGCGAACAGATGTAATAAAGTTAAAATATAGTATTCGTACTATTATAATAAAGTGACAGTTCAAAATTAAGAAAGCGAACAGATGTAATAAAGTTAATATATTGTGTTCGTATTATTATAATAAAGTAAAAGGTTAACATTAATCAAACTAACAGATGTAATAAAGTTAAAATATAGTATTTGTACTATTATAATAAAGTGAAAGGTTAAAATAAAGCAAGCGAACAGATGTAATAAAGTTAAAATATAGTTTTCGTACTATTATAATAAAGAAAAAGGTTAAAATAAAGCAAGCGAACAGATGTAATAAAGTAAAAAATATAGTGTTCGTACTATTATAATAAACTGAAAGGTTAAAATAAAGTAAGATAATATATATAATAAAGTTAAAATATAGTGTTCGTATTATTTTAATAAAATAAATGGTTAAAATAAAGCAAGCGAACAGATGTAATAAAGTTAAAATATAGTTTTCGTACTATTATAATAAAGAAAAAGGTTAAAATAAAGTAAGAGAATATATATAATAAAGTTAAAATATAGTATTCGTACTATTATAATAAAGTGAAAGGTTAAAATAAAGCAAACGAACAGATGTAATAAAGTTAAAATATTGTGTTCGTACTATTATAATAAAGTGAATGGTTAAAATTAAGCAAGCTAACAAATGTAATAAAGTTAAAATATAGTGTTCTTACTATTATAATAAAGTGAAAGATTAAATTAAAGCAAGCGAACAGATGTAATAAAGTTAAAATATAGTGTTCGTACTATTATAATAAAGTAAAAGGTTAAAATAAAGCAAACGAACAGATGTAATAAAGTTAAAATATAGTATTCGTACTATTATAATAAAGTGAAAGTTCAAAATTAAGAAATCGAACAGATGTAATAAAGTTAAAATATTGTGTTCGTATTATTATAATAAAGTAAAAGGTTAAAATTAATCAAACTAAAAGATGTAATAAAGTTAAAATATAGTGTTCGTACTATTATAATAAAGTAAAAGGTTAAAATAAAGTAACCGATGAGATGTAATAAAGTTAAAATATAGTGTTCTTATTATTATAATAAAATAAATGGTTAAAATTAAGCAACCGAATATATATAATAAAGTTAAAATATAGTATTTGTACTATTATAATAAAGTGAAAGGTTAAAATAAAGCAAGCGAATATATATAATAAAGTTAAAATATAGTATTCGTACTATTATAATAAAGTGAAAATTCAAAATTAAGAAATCGAACAGATGTGATAAAGTTAAAATATTGTGTTCGTATTATTATAATAAAGTAAAAGGTTACAATTAAGCAACCGAACAGATGTAATAAAGTTAAAATTTAGTATTTGTACTATTATAATAAAGTGAAAGATTAAATTAAAGCAAGCGAACAGATGTAATAAAGTTAAAATATAGTGTTCGTACTATTATAATAAAGTAAAAGGTTAAAATAAAGCAAGCGAATATATATAATAAAGTTAAAATATAGTGTTCTTATTATAACAAAGTAAATGGGTAAAATAAAGCAAGCGAATATATATAATAAAGTTAAAATTTAGTATTTGTACTATTATAATAAAGTAAATGGGTAAAATAAAGCAAGCGAATATATATAATAAAGTTAAAATTTAGTATTTGTACTATTATAATAAAGTGAAAGGTTAAAATAAAGCAAGCGAACAGATGTAATAAAGTTAAAATATAGTTTTCGTACTATTATAATAAAGAAAAAGGTTAAAATAAAGCAAGCGAACAGATGTAATAAAGTAAAAAATATAGTGTTCGTACTATTATAATAAACTGAAAGGTTAAAATAAAGTAAGATAATATATATAATAAAGTTAAAATATAGTGTTCGTATTATTATAATAAAATAAATGGTTAAAATAAAGCAAGCGAACAGATGTAATAAAGTTAAAATATATTTTTCGTACTATTATAATAAAGAAAAAGGTTAAAATAAAGTAAGAGAATATATATAATAAAGTTAAAATATAGTATTCGTACTATTATAATAAAGTGAAAGGTTAAAATAAAGCAAACGAACAGATGTAATAAAGTTAAATTATTGTGTTCGTACTATTATAATAAAGTGAATGGTTAAAATTAAGCAAGCTAACAAATGTAATAAAGTTAAAATATAGTGTTCTTACTATTATAATAAAGTGAAATATTAAATTAAAGCAAGCGAACAGATGTAATAAAGTTAAAATATAGTGTTCGTACTATTATTATAAAGTAAAAGGTTAAAATAAAGCAAACGAACAGATGTAATAAAGTTAAAATATAGTATTCGTACTATTATAATAAAGTGAAAGTTCAAAATTAAGAAAACGGACAGATGTAATAAAGTTAAAATATTGTGTTCGTATTATTATAATAAAGTAAAAGGTTAAAATTAATCAAACTAAAAGATGTAATAAAGTTAAAATATAGTGTTCGTACTATTATAATAAAGTAAAAGGTTAAAATAAAGTAACCGATGAGATGTAATAAAGTTAAAATATAGTGTTCGTATTATTATAATAAAATAAATGGTTAAAATTAAGCAACCGAATATATATAATAAAGTTAAAATATAGTATTTGTACTATTATAATAAAGTGAAAGGTTAAAATAAAGCAAGCGAATATATATAATAAAGTTAAAATATAGTATTCGTACTATTATAATAAAGTGAAAGTTCAAAATTAAGAAATCGAACAGATGTAATAAAGTTAAAATATTGTGTTCATATTATTATAATAAAGTAAAAGGTTACAATTAAGCAACCGAACAGATGTAATAAAGTTAAAATTTAGTATTTGTACTATTATAATAAAGTGAAAGATTAAATTAAAGCAAGCGAACAGATGTAATAAAGTTAAAATATAGTGTTCGTACTATTATAATAAAGTAAAAGGTTAAAATAAAGCAAACGAACAGATGTAATAAAGTTAAAATATAGTGTTCGTATTATTATAATAAAATAAATGGTTAAAATTAAGTAACCGAACAGATGTAATAAAGTTAAAATTTAATATTTGTACTATTATAATAAAGTAAAAGGTTAAAATAAAGCAAGCGAATATATATAATAAAGTTAAAATATAGTATTTGTACTATTATAATAAAGTAAAAGGTTACAATTAAACAACCGAACAGATGTAATAAAGTTAAAATATAGTATTCGTACTATTATAATAAAGTGACAGTTCAATATTAAGAAAGCGAACAGATGTAATAAAGTTAATATATTGTGTTCGTATTATTATAATAAAGTAAAAGGTTAAAATTAAGCAAGCTAATAAATGTAATAAAGTTAAAATATAGTGTTATTACTATTATAATAAAGTGAAAGGTTAAAATAAAGCAAGCGAACAGATGTAATAAAGTTAAAATATAGTGTTCGTACTATTATAATAAAGTAAAAGGTTAAAATAAAGCAAGCGAACAGATGTAATAAAGTAAAAAATATAGTGTTCGTACTATTATAATAAAGTAAATGGTTAAAATAAAGCAAGGGAATATATGTAATAAAGTTAAAATATAGTATTCGTACTATTATAATAAAGTGAAAGTTCAAAATTAAGAAATCGAACAGATGTAATAAAGTTAAAATATTATGTTCGTATTATTATAATAAAGTAAAAGGTTAAAATTAATCAAACTAAAAGATGTAATAAAGTTAAAATATAGTGTTCGTACAATTATAATAAAGTAAAAGGTTAAAATAAAGTAACCGATTAGATGTAATAAAGTTAAAATATAGTGTTCGTATTATTATAATAAAATAAATGGTTAAAATTAAGCAACCGAACAGATGTAATAAAGTTAAAATATAGTGTTCGTACTATTATAATATATTATTATAATAAACTGAAGGTTAAAATAAAGAATGCAAACACATGTAATAAAGTTAAAATATAGTATTCGTACTATTATAATAAAGTGAAAGTTCAAAATTAAGAAATCGAACAGATGTAATAAAGTTAAAATATTGTGTTCGTATTATTATAATAAAGTAAAAGGTTAACATTAATCAAACTAAAAGATGTAATAAAGTTAAAATATAGTGATCGTACTATTATAATAAAGTAAAAGGTTAAAATAAAGTAACCGATTAGATGTAATAAAGTTAAAATATAGTGTTTGTATTATTATAATAAAATAAATGGTTAAAATTAAGCAACCGAACAGATGTAATAAAGTTAAAATATAGTGTTCGTACTATTATATATAATATACTATTATAATAAACTGAAAGGTTAAAAAAAAGAATGCAAACACATGTAATAAAGTTAAAATATAGTATTCGTACTATTATAATAAAGTGAAAGTTCAAAATTAAGAAATCGAACAGATGTAATAAAGTTAAAATATAGTGCTCATACTATTATAATAAAGTAAAAGGTTAAAATAAAGTAACCGATTAGATGTAATAAAGTTAAAATATAGTGTTCGTATTATTATAATAAAGAAAAAGGTTAAAATAAAGTAAGCTAACAGATGTAATATAGTAAAAAATATAGTGTTCGTACTATTATAATAAACTGAAAGGTTAAAATAAAGTAAGAGAATATATATAATAAAGTTAAAATTTAGTATTTGTACTATTATAATAAAGTAAAAGGTTAAAATAAAGCAAGTGAATATATATAATAAAGTTAAAATATAGTATTTGTACTATTATAATAAAGTGAAAGGTTAAAATAAAGCAAGCGAACAGATGTAATAAAGTTAAAATATAGTTTTCGTACTATTATAATAAAGAAAAAGGTTAAAATAAAGTAAGCGAACAGATGTAATATAGTAAAAAATATAGTGTTCGTACTATTATAATAAACTGAAAGGTTAAAATAAAGTAAGAGAATATATATAATAAAGTTAAAATATAGTATTCGTACTATTATAATAAAGTGAAAGTTTAAAATAAAGTAAGCGAACAGATGTAATAAAGTTAAAATATAGTATTCGTACTATTATAATAAAGTGAAAGTTCAAAATTAAGAAATCGAACAGATGTAATAAAGTTAAAATATTGTGTTCGTATTATTATAATAAAGTAAAAGGTTACAATTAAGCAACCGAACAGATGTAATAAAGTTAAAATTTAGTATTTGTACTATTATAATAAAGTGAAAGATTAAATTAAAGCAAGCGAACAGATGTAATAAAGTTAAAATATAGTGTTCGTATTATTATAATAAAATAAATAGTTAAAATAAAGCAACCGAACAGATGTAATAAAGTTAAAATATAGTGTTCGTACTATTATATATAATATATTATTATAATAAACTGAAATGTTAAAATAAAGAATGCAAACAGATGTAATAAAGTTAAAATATAGTATTCGTACTATTATAATAAAGTGACAGTTCAAAATTAAGAAAGCGAACAGATGTAATAAAGTTAATATATTGTGTTCGTATTATTATAATAAAGTAAAAGGTTAACATTAATCAAACTAACAGATGTAATAAAGTTAAAATATAGTATTTGTACTATTATAATAAAGTGAAAGGTTAAAATAAAGCAAGCGAACAGATGTAATAAAGTTAAAATATAGTTTTCGTACTATTATAATAAAGAAAAAGGTTAAAATAAAGTAAGAGAATATATATAATAAAGTTAAAATATAGTATTCGTACTATTATAATAAAGTGAAAGGTTAAAATAAAGCAAACGAACAGATGTAATAAAGTTAAAATATTGTGTTCGTACTATTATAATAAAGTGAATGGTTAAAATTAAGCAAGCTAACAAATGTAATAAAGTTAAAATATAGTGTTCTTACTATTATAATAAAGTGAAAGATTAAATTAAAGCAAGCGAACAGATGTAATAAAGTTAAAATATAGTGTTCGTACTATTATAATAAAGTAAAAGGTTAAAATAAAGCAAACGAACAGATGTAATAAAGTTAAAATATAGTATTCGTACTATTATAATAAAGTGAAAGTTCAAAATTAAGAAATCGAACAGATGTAATAAAGTTAAAATATTGTGTTCGTATTATTATAATAAAGTAAAAGGTTAAAATTAATCAAACTAAAAGATGTAATAAAGTTAAAATATAGTGTTCGTACTATTATAATAAAGTGAAAGGTTAAAATAAAGCAAGCGAATATATATAATAAAGTTAAAATATAGTATTCGTACTATTATAATAAAGTAAAAGGTTAAAATAAAGCAAACGAACAGATGTAATAAAGTTAAAATATAGTGTTCGTATTATTATAATAAAATAAATGGTTAAAATTAAGCAACCGAACAGATGTAATAAAGTTAAAATTTAGTATTTGTACTATTATAATAAAGTGAAAGATTAAATTAAAGCAAGCGAACAGATAAAAACGTACAGCGTAAAGCGTACAGTAATAAAGTTAATATATTGTGTTCGTATTATTATAATAAAGTAAAAGGTTAAAATTAAGCAAGCTAATAAATGTAATAAAGTTAAAATATAGTGTTATTACTATTATAATAAAGTGAAAGGTTAAAATAAAGCAAGCAAACAGATGTAATAAAGTTAAAATATAGTGTTCGTATTATTATAATAAAATAAATGGTTAAAATTAAGCAACCGAATATATATAATAAAGTTAAAATATAGTATTTGTACTATTATAATAAAGTGAAAGGTTAAAATAAAGCAAGCGAATATATATAATAAAGTTAAAATATAGTATTCGTACTATTATAATAAAGTGAAAGTTCAAAATTAAGAAATCGAACAGATGTAATAAAGTTAAAATATTGTGTTCGTATTATTATAATAAAGTAAAAGGTTACAATTAAGCAACCGAACAGATGTAATAAAGTTAAAATTTAGTATTTGTACTATTATAATAAAGTGAAAGATTAAATTAAAGCAAGCGAACAGATGTAATAAAGTTAAAATATAGTGTTCGTACTATTATAATAAAGTAAAAGGTTAAAATAAAGCAAACGAACAGATGTAATAAAGTTAAAATATAGTGTTCGTATTATTATAATAAAATAAATGGTTAAAATTAAGTAACCGAACAGATGTAATAAAGTTAAAATTTAATATTTGTACTATTATAATAAAGTAAAAGGTTAAAATAAAGCAAGCGAATATATATAATAAAGTTAAAATATAGTATTTGTACTATTATAATAAAGTAAAAGGTTACAATTAAGCAACCGAACAGATGTAATAAAGTTAAAATATAGTATTCGTACTATTATAATAAAGTGACAGTTCAATATTAAGAAAGCGAACAGATGTAATAAAGTTAATATATTGTGTTCGTATTATTATAATAAAGTAAAAGGTTAAAATTAAGCAAGCTAATAAATGTAATAAAGTTAAAATATAGTGTTATTACTATTATAATAAAGTGAAAGGTTAAAATAAAGCAAGCGAACAGATGTAATAAAGTTAAAATATAGTGTTCGTACTATTATAATAAAGTAAAAGGTTAAAATAAAGCAAGCGAATATATATAATAAAGTTAAAATATAGTATTTGTACTATTATAATAAAGTGAAAGGTTAAAATAAAGCAAGCGAACAGATGTAATAAAGTAAAAAATATAGTGTTCGTACTATTATAATAAAGTAAATGGTTAAAATAAAGCAAGGGAATATATGTAATAAAGTTAAAATATAGTATTCGTACTATTATAATAAAGTGAAAGTTCAAAATTAAGAAATCGAACAGATGTAATAAAGTTAAAATATTGTGTTCGTATTATTATAATAAAGTAAAAGGTTAACAATAATCAAACTAAAAGATGTAATAAAGTTAAAATATAATGTTCGTACTATTATAATAAAGTAAAAGGTTAAAATAAAGTAACCGATTAGATGTAATAAAGTTAAAATATAGTGTTTGTATTATTATAATAAAATAAATGGTTAAAATTAAGCAACCGAACAGATGTAATAAAGTTAAAATATAGTGTTCGTATTATTATAATAAAATAAAAGATTAAATTAAAGCAAGCGAACAGATGTAATAAAGTTAAAATATAGTGTTCGTACTATTATAATAAAGTAAAAGGTTAAAATAAAGCAAACGAATATATATAATAAAGTTAAAATTTAGTATTTGTACTATTATAATAAAGTAAAAGGTTAAAATAAAGCAAGCGAATATATATATAATAAAGTTAAAATATAGTATTTGTACTATTATAATAAAGTGAAAGGTTAAAATAAAGCAAGCGAACAGATGTAATAAAGTTAAAATATAATTTTCGTACTATTATAATAAAGAAAAAGGTTAAAATAAAGTAAGCGAACAGATGTAATATAGTAAAAAATATAGTGTTCGTACTATTATAATAAACTGAAAGGTTAAAATAAAGTAAGAGAATATATATAATAAAGTTAAAATATAGTATTCGTACTATTATAATAAAGTGAAAGTTTAAAATAAAGCAAGCGAACAGATGTAATAAAGTTAAAATATAGTGTTCGTACTATTATAATAAAGTAAATGGTTAAAATAAAGCAAGCGAATATATGTAATAAAGTTAAAATATAGTATTCGTACTATTATAATAAAGTGAAAGTTCAAAATTAAGAAATCGAACAGATGTAATAAAGTTAAAATATTATGTTCGTATTATTATAATAAAGTAAAAGGTTAAAATTAATCAAACTAAAAGATGTAATAAAGTTAAAATATAGTGTTCGTACTATTATAATAAAGTAAAAGGTTAAAATAAAGTAACCGATTAGATGTAATAAAGTTAAAATATAGTGTTCGTATTATTATAATAAAATAAATGGTTAAAATTAAGCAACCGAACAGATGTAATAAAGTTAAAATATAGTGTTCGTACTATTATAATATATTATTATAATAAACTGAAGGTTAAAATAAAGAATGCAAACACGTGTAATAAAGTTAAAATATAGTATTCGTACTATTATAATAAAGTGAAAGTTCAAAATTAAGAAATCGAACAGATGTAATAAAGTTAAAATATTGTGTTCGTATTATTATAATAAAGTAAAAGATTAACATTAATCAAACTAAAAGATGTAATAAAGTTAAAATATAGTGATCGTACTATTATAATAAAGTAAAAGGTTAAAATAAAGTAACCGATTAGATGTAATAAAGTTAAAATATAGTGTTTGTATTATTATAATAAAATAAATGGTTAAAATTAAGCAACCGAACAGATGTAATAAAGTTAAAATATAGTGTTCGTACTATTATATATAATATACTATTATAATAAACTGAAAGGTTAAAATAAAGAATGCAAACACATGTAATAAAGTTAAAATATAGTATTCGTACTATTATAATAAAGTGAAAGTTCAAAATTAAGAAATCGAACAGATGTAATAAAGTTAAAATATTGTGTTCGTATTATTATAATAAAGTAAAAGGTTAAAATTAATCAAACTAAAAGATGTAATAAAGTTAAAATATAGTGTTCGTACTATTATAATAAAGTAAAAGGTTAAAATAAAGTAACCGATGAGATGTAATAAAGTTAAAATATAGTGTTCGTATTATTATAATAAAATAAATGGTTAAAATTAAGCAACCGAATATATATAATAAAGTTAAAATATAGTATTTGTACTATTATAATAATATGAAAGGTTAAAATAAAGCAAGCGAATATATATAATAAAGTTAAAATATAGTATTCGTACTATTATAATAAAGTGAAAGTTCAAAATTAAGAAATCGAACAGATGTAATAAAGTTAAAATAATGTGTTCGTATTATTATAATAAAGTAAAAGGTTACAATTAAGCAACCGAACAGATGTAATAAAGTTAAAATTTAGTATTTGTACTATTATAATAAAGTGAAAGATTAAATTAAAGCAAGCGAACAGATGTAATAAAGTTAAAATATAGTGTTCGTACTATTATAATAAAGTAAAAGGTTAAAATAAAGCAAACGAACAGATGTAATAAAGTTAAAATATAGTGTTCGTATTATTATAATAAAATAAATGGTTAAAATTAAGCAACCGAACAGATGTAATAAAGTTAAAATTTAATATTTGTACTATTATAATAAAGTAAAAGGTTAAAATAAAGCAAGCGAATATATATAATAAAGTTAAAATATAGTATTTGTACTATTATAATAAAGTAAAAGGTTACAATTAAGCAACCGAACAGATGTAATAAAGTTAAAATATAGTATTCGTACTATTATAATAAAGTGACAGTTCAATATTAAGAAAGCGAACAGATGTAATAAAGTTAATATATTGTGTTCGTATTATTATAATAAAGTAAAAGGTTAAAATTAAGCAAGCTAATAAATGTAATAAAGTTAAAATATAGTGTTATTACTATTATAATAAAGTGAAAGGTTAAAATAAAGCAAGCGAACAGATGTAATAAAGTTAAAATATAGTGTTCGTACTATTATAATAAAGTAAAAGGTTAAACTAAAGCAAGCGAATATATATAATAAAGTTAAAATATAATATTTGTACTATTATAATAAAGTGAAAGGTTAAAATAAAGCAAGCGAACAGATGTAATAAAGTAAAAATTATAGTGTTCGTACTATTATAATAAAGTAAATGGTTAAAATAAAGTAAGAGAATATATTTAATAAAGTTAAAATATAGTATTCGTACTATTATAATAAAGTGAAAGGTTAAAATAAAGTAAGAGAATATATTTAATAAAGTTAAAATATAGTATTCGTACTATTATAATAAAGTGAAAGGTTAAAATAAAGCAAGCGAACAGATGTAATAAAGTTAAAATATAGTGTTCATACTATTATAATAAAGTAAAAGGTTAAAATAAAGCAAGCGAATATATATAATAAAGTTAAAA
This sequence comes from Osedax fenrisi, assembly GCA_964019155.1. Classification (NCBI taxonomy): domain Eukaryota; kingdom Metazoa; phylum Annelida; class Polychaeta; order Sabellida; family Siboglinidae; genus Osedax; species Osedax fenrisi. The sequence goes on from OZ025243.1 coordinate 56,970,654, forward strand.
TATAGTGTTCTTATTATAACAAAGTAAATGGGTAAAATAAAGCAAGCGAATATATATAATAAAGTTAAAATTTAGTATTTGTACTATTATAATAAAGTAAATGGGTAAAATAAAGCAAGCGAATATATATAATAAAGTTAAAATTTAGTATTTGTACTATTATAATAAAGTAAAAGGTTAAAATAAACAAGCGAATATATAAAATAAAGTTAAAATATAGTATTTGTACTATTATAATAAAGTGAAAGGTTAAAATAAAGCAAGCGAACAGATGTAATAAAGTTAAAATATAGTTTTCGTACTATTATAATAAAGAAAAAGGTTAAAATAAAGCAAGCGAACAGATGTAATAAAGTAACAAATATAGTGTTCGTACTATTATAATAAACTGAAAGGTTAAAATAAAGTAAGATAATATATATAATAAAGTTAAAATATAGTGTTCGTATTATTATAATAAAATAAATGGTTAAAATAAAGCAAGCGAACAGATGTAATAAAGTTAAAATATAGTTTTCGTACTATTATAATAAAGAAAAAGGTTAAAATAAAGTAAGAGAATATATATAATAAAGTTAAAATATAGTATTCGTACTATTATAATAAAGTGAAAGGTTAAAATAAAGCAAACGAACAGATGTAATAAAGTTAAAATATTGTGTTCGTACTATTATAATAAAGTGAATGGTTAAAATTAAGCAAGCTAACAAATGTAATAAAGTTAAAATATAGTGTTCTTACTATTATAATAAAGTGAAAGATTAAATTAAAGCAAGCGATCAGATGTAATAAAGTTAAAATATAGTGTTCGTACTATTATAATAAAGTAAAAGGTTAAAATAAAGCAAACGAACAGATGTAATAAAGTTAAAATATAGTATTCGTACTATTATAATAAAGTGAAAGTTAAAAATTAAGAAATCGAACAGATGTAATAAAGTTAAAATATTGTGTTCGTATTATTATAATAAAGTAAAAGGTTAAAATTAATCAAACTAAAAGATGTAATAAAGTTAAAATATAGTGTTCGTACTATTATAATAAAGTAAAAGGTTAAAATAAAGTAACCGATGAGATGTAATAAAGTTAAAATATAGTGTTCGTATTATTATAATAAAATAAATGGTTAAAATTAAGCAACCGAATATATATAATAAAGTTAAAATATAGTATTTGTACTATTATAATAAAGTGAAAGGTTAAAATAAAGCAAGCGAATATATATATAATAAAGTTAAAATATAGTATTCGTACTATTATAATAAAGTAAAAGGTTACAATTAAGCAACCGAACAGATGTAATAAAGTTAAATATAGTATTCGTACTATTATAATAAAGTGACATTTCAATATTAAGAAAGCGAACAGATGTAATAAAGTTAATATATTGTGTTCGTATTATTATAATAAAGTAAAAGGTTAAAATTAAGCAAGCTAATAAATGTAATAAAGTTAAAATATAGTGTTATTAATATTATAATAAAGTGAAAGGTTAAAATAAAGCAAGCGAACAGATGTAATAAAGTTAAAATATAGTGTTCGTACTATTATAATAAAGTAAAAGGTTAAACTAAAGCAAGCGAATATATATAATAAAGTTAAAATATAATATTTGTACTATTATAATAAAGTGAAAGGTTAAAATAAAGCAAGCGAACAGATGTAATAAAGTAAAAAATATAGTGTTCGTACTATTATAATAAAGTAAATGGTTAAAATAAAGTAAGAGAATATATTTAATAAAGTTAAAATATAGTATTCGTACTATTATAATAAAGTGAAAGGTTAAAATAAAGTAAGAGAATATATTTAATAAAGTTAAAATATAGTATTCGTACTATTATAATAAAGTGAAAGGTTAAAATAAAGCAAGCGTATATATATAATAAAGTTAAAATATAGTGTTCTTATTATAACAAAGTAAATGGGTAAAATAAAGCAAGCGAATATATATAATAAAGTTAAAATTTAGTATTTGTACTATTATAATAAAGTAAAAGGTTAAAATAAACAAGCGAATATATAAAATAAAGTTAAAATATAGTATTTGTACTATTATAATAAAGTGAAAGGTTAAAATAAAGCAAGCGAACAGATGTAATAAAGTTAAAATATAGTTTTCGTACTATTATAATAAAGAAAAAGGTTAAAATAAAGCAAGCGAACAGATGTAATAAAGTAACAAATATAGTGTTCGTACTATTATAATAAACTGAAAGGTTAAAATAAAGTAAGATAATATATATAATAAAGTTAAAATATAGTGTTCGTATTATTATAATAAAATAAATGGTTAAAATAAAGCAAGCGAACAGATGTAATAAAGTTAAAATATAGTTTTCGTACTATTATAATAAAGAAAAAGGTTAAAATAAAGTAAGAGAATATATATAATAAAGTTAAAATATAGTATTCGTACTATTATAATAAAGTGAAAGGTTAAAATAAAGCAAACGAACAGATGTAATAAAGTTAAAATATTGTGTTCGTACTATTATAATAAAGTGAATGGTTAAAATTAAGCAAGCTAACAAATGTAATAAAGTTAAAATATAGTGTTCTTACTATTATAATAAAGTGAAAGATTAAATTAAAGCAAGCGAACAGATGTAATAAAGTTAAAATATAGTGTTCGTACTATTATAATAAAGTAAAAGGTTAAAATAAAGCAAACGAACAGATGTAATAAAGTTAAAATATAGTATTCGTACTATTATAATAAAGTGAAAGTTAAAAATTAAGAAATCGAACAGATGTAATAAAGTTAAAATATTGTGTTCGTATTATTATAATAAAGTAAAAGGTTAAAATTAATCAAACTAAAAGATGTAATAAAGTTAAAATATAGTGTATGTACTATTATAATAAAGTAAAAGGTTAAAATAAAGCAAACGAACAGATGTAATAAAGTTAAAATATAGTGTTCGTATTATTATAATAAAATAAATGGTTAAAATTAAGCAACCGAACAGATGTAATAAAGTTAAAATTTAATATTTGTACTATTATAATAAAGTAAAAGGTTAAAATAAAGCAAGCGAATATATATAATAAAGTTAAAATATATTATTTGTACTATTATAATAAAGTAAAAGGTTACAATTAAGCAACCGAACAGATGTAATAAAGTTAAAATATAGTATTCGTACTATTATAATAAAGTGACAGTTCAATATTAAGAAAGCGAACAGATGTAATAAAGTTAATATATTGTGTTCGTATTATTATAATAAAGTAAAAGGTTAAAATTAAGCAAGCTAATAAATGTAATAAAGTTAAAATATAGTGTTATTACTATTATAATAAAGTGAAAGGTTAAAATAAAGCAAGCGAACAGATGTAATAAAGTTAAAATATAGTGTTCGTACTATTATAATAAAGTAAAAGGTTATAATAAAGCAAGCGAATATATATAATAAAGTTAAAATATAGTATTTGTACTATTATAATAAAGTGAAAGGTTAAAATAAAGCAAGCGAACAGATGTAATAAAGTAAAAAATATAGTGTTCGTACTATTATAATAAAGTAAATGGTTAAAATAAAGCAAGGGAATATATGTAATAAAGTTAAAATATAGTATTGATACTATTATAATAAAGTGAAAGTTCAAAATTAAGAAATCGAACAGATGTAATAAAGTTAAAATATTGTGTTCGTATTATTATAATAAAGTAAAAGGTTAACATTAATCAAACTAAAAGATGTAATAAAGTTAAAATATAGTGTTCGTACTATTATAATAAAGTAAAAGGTTAAAATAAAGTAACCGATTATATGTAATAAAGTTAAAATATAGTGTTTGTATTATTATAATAAAATAAATGGTTAAATTAAGCAACCGAACAGATGTAATAAAGTTAAAATATAGTGTTCGTACTATTATATATAATATACTATTATAATAAACTGAAAGGTTAAAATAAATAATGCAAACACATGTAATAAAGTTAAAATATTGTGTTCGTATTATTATAATAAAGTAAAAGGTTAAAATTAATCAAACTAAAAGATGTAATAAAGTTAAAATATAGTGTTCGTACTATTATAATAAAGTAAAAGGTTAAAATAAAGTAACCGATGAGATGTAATAAAGTTAAAATATAGTGTTCGTATTATTATAATAAAATTAAAGGTTAAAATAGAGACACAAAAGAGATGTAATAAAGTTAAAATATAGTGTTCTTATTATAACAAAGTAATTGGGTAAAATAAAGCAAGCGAATATATATAATAAAGTTAAAATTTAGTATTTGTACTATTATAATAAAGTAAAAGGTTAAAATAAAGCAAGCGAATATATATAATAAAGTTAAAATATAGTATTTGTACTATTATAATAAAGTGAAAGGTTAAAATAAAGCAAGCAAACAGATGTAATAAAGTTAAAATATAGTTTTCGTACTATTATAATAAAGAAAAAGATTAAAATAAAGCAAGCGAACAGAAGTAATAAAGTAAAAAATATAGTTTTCGTACTATTATATTAATCTGAAAGGTTAAAATAAAGTAAGAGAATATATATAATAAAGTTAAAATATAGTATTCGTACTATTATAATAAAGTGAAAGGTTAAAATAAAGCAAACGAACAGATGTAATAAAGTTAAAATATTGTGTGCGTACTATTATAATAAAGTGAATGGTTAAAATTAAGCAAGCTAACAAATGTAATAAAGTTAAAATATAGTGTTCTTACTATTATAATAAAGTGAAAGATTAAATTAAAGCAAGCGAACAGATGTAATAAAGTTAAAATATAGTGTTCGTACTATTATAATAAAGTAAAAGGTTAAAATAAAGCAAACGAATATATATAATAAAGTTAAAATTTAGTATTTGTACTATTATAATAAAGTAAAATGTTAAAATAAAGCAAGCGAATATATATAATAAAGTTAAAATATAGTATTTGTACTATTATAATAAAGTGAAAGGTTAAAATAAAGCAAGCGAACAGATGTAATAAAGTTAAAATATAGTTTTCATACTATTATAATAAAGAAAAAGGTTAAAATAAAGTAAGCGAACAGATGTAATATAGTAAAAAATATAGTGTTCGTACTATTATAATAAACTGAAAGGTTAAAATAAAGTAAGAGAATATATATAATAAAGTTAAAATATAGTATTCGTACTATTATAATAAAGTGAAAGTTTAAAATAAAGCAAGCGAACAGATGTAATAAAGTTAAAATATAGTGTTCGTACTATTATAATAAAGTAAATGGTTAAAATAAAGCAAGCGAATATATGTAATAAAGTTAAAATATAGTATTCGTACTATTATAATAAAGTGAAAGTTCAAAATTAAGAAATCGAACAGATGTAATAAAGTTAAAATATTATGTTCGTATTATTATAATAAAGTAAAAGGTTAAAATTAATCAAACTAAAAGATGTAATAAAGTTAAAATATAGTGTTCGTACTATTATAATAAAGTAAAAGGTTAAAATAAAGTAACCGATTAGATGTAATAAAGTTAAAATATAGTATTCGTACTATTATAATAAAGTGACAGTTCAAAATTAAGAAAGCGAACAGATGTAATAAAGTTAATATATTGTGTTCGTATTATTATAATAAAGTAAAAGGTTAACATTAATCAAACTAACAGTTGTAATAAAGTTAAAATATAGTAATCGTAATATTATAATAAAGTGAAAGGTTAACATAAAGTAACCGATTAGATGTAATAAAGTTAAAATATAGTATTCGTACTATTATAATAAAATTAAAGGTTAAAATAGAGACACAAAAGAGATGTAATAAAGTTAAAATATAGTGTTCTTATTATAACAAAGTAATTGGGTAAAATAAAGCAAGCGAATATATATAATAAAGTTAAAATTTAGTATTTGTACTATTATAATAAAGTAAAAGGTTAAAATAAAGCAAGCGAATATATATAATAAAGTTAAAATATAGTATTTGTACTATTATAATAAAGTGAAAGGTTAAAATAAAGCAAGCAAACAGATGTAATAAAGTTAAAATATAGTTTTCGTACTATTATAATAAAGAAAAAGATTAAAATAAAGCAAGCGAACAGAAGTAATAAAGTAAAAAATATAGTTTTCGTACTATTATATTAATCTGAAAGGTTAAAATAAAGTAAGAGAATATATATAATAAAGTTAAAATATAGTATTCGTACTATTATAATAAAGTGAAAGGTTAAAATAAGCAAACGAACAGATGTAATAAAGTTAAAATATTGTGTGCGTACTATTATAATAAAGTGAATGGTTAAAATTAAGCAAGCTAACAAATGTAATAAAGTTAAAATATAGTGTTCTTACTATTATAATAAAGTGAAAGATTAAATTAAAGCAAGCGAACAGATGTAATAAAGTTAAAATATAGTGTTCGTACTATTATAATAAAGTAAAAGGTTAAAATAAAGCAAACGAATATATATAATAAAGTTAAAATTTAGTATTTGTACTATTATAATAAAGTAAAATGTTAAAATAAAGCAAGCGAATATATATAATAAAGTTAAAATATAGTATTTGTACTATTATAATAAAGTGAAAGGTTAAAATAAAGCAAGCGAACAGATGTAATAAAGTTAAAATATAGTTTTCATACTATTATAATAAAGAAAAAGGTTAAAATAAAGTAAGCGAACAGATGTAATATAGTAAAAAATATAGTGTTCGTACTATTATAATAAACTGAAAGGTTAAAATAAAGTAAGAGAATATATATAATAAAGTTAAAATATAGTATTCGTACTATTATAATAAAGTGAAAGTTTAAAATAAAGCAAGCGAACAGATGTAATAAAGTTAAAATATAGTGTTCGTACTATTATAATAAAGTAAATGGTTAAAATAAAGCAAGCGAATATATGTAATAAAGTTAAAATATAGTATTCGTACTATTATAATAAAGTGAAAGTTCAAAATTAAGAAATCGAACAGATGTAATAAAGTTAAAATATTATGTTCGTATTATTATAATAAAGTAAAAGGTTAAAATTAATCAAACTAAAAGATGTAATAAAGTTAAAATATAGTGTTCGTACTATTATAATAAAGTAAAAGGTTAAAATAAAGTAACCGATTAGATGTAATAAAGTTAAAATATAGTGTTCGTATTATTATAATAAAATAAATGGTTAAAATTAAGCAACCGAACAGATGTAATAAAGTTAAAATATAGTGTTCGTACTATTATAATATATTATTATAATAAACTGAAAGGTTAAAATAAAGAATGCAAACACATGTAATAAAGTTAAAATATAGTATTCGTACTATTATAATAAAGTGACAGTTCAAAATTAAGAAAGCGAACAGATGTAATAAAGTTAATATATTGTGTTCGTATTATTATAATAAAGTAAAAGGTTAAAATAAAGTAACCGATTAGATGTAATAAAGTTAAAATATAGTATTCGTACTATTATAATAAAATTAAAGGTTAAAATAGAGACACAAAAGAGATGTAATAAAGTTAAAATATAGTGTTCTTATTATAACAAAGTAATTGGGTAAAATAAAGCAAGCGAATATATATAATAAAGTTAAAATTTAGTATTTGTACTATTATAATAAAGTAAAAGGTTAACATAAAGCAAGCGAATATATATAATAAAGTTAAAATATAGTGTTTGTACTATTATAATAAAGTGTAAGGTTAAAATAAAGCAAGCGAACAGATGTAATAAAGTTAAAATATAGTTTTCGTACTATTATAATAAAGAAAAAGATTAAAATAAAGCAAGCGAACAGATGTAATAAAGTAAAAAATATAGTTTTCGTACTATTATATTAATCTGAAAGGTTAAAATAAAGTAAGAGAATATATATAATAAAGTTAAAATATAGTGTTCTTACTATTATAATAAAGTGAAAGATTAAATTAAAGCAAGCGAACAGATGTAATAAAGTTAAAATATAGTTTTCGTACTATTATAATAAAGAAAAAGGTTAAAATAAAGCAAGCGAACAGATGTAATAAAGTAACAAATATAGTGTTCGTACTATTATAATAAACTGAAAGGTTAAAATAAAGTAAGATAATATATATAATAAAGTTAAAATATAGTGTTCGTATTATTATAATAAAATAAATGGTTAAAATAAAGCAAGCGAACAGATGTAATAAAGTTAAAATATAGTTTTCGTACTATTATAATAAAGAAAAAGGTTAAAATAAAGTAAGAGAATATATATAATAAAGTTAAAATATAGTATTCGTACTATTATAATAAAGTGAAAGGTTAAAATAAAGCAAACGAACAGATGTAATAAAGTTAAAATATTGTGTTCGTACTATTATAATAAAGTGAATGGTTAAAATTAAGCAAGCTAACAAATGTAATAAAGTTAAAATATAGTGTTCTTACTATTATAATAAAGTGAAATATTAAATTAAAGCAAGCGAACAGATGTAATAAAGTTAAAATATAGTGTTCGTACTATTATAATAAAGTAAAAGGTTAACATAAAGTAACCGATGAGATGTAATAAAGTTAAAATATAGTGTTCGTATTATTAAAATAAAATAAATGGTTAAAATTAAGCAACCGAATATATATAATAAAGTTAAAATATAGTATTTGTACTATTATAATAAAGTGAAAGGTTAAAATAAAGCAAGCGAATATATATATAATAAAGTTAAAATATAGTATTCGTACTATTATAATAAAGTGAAAGTTCAAAATTAAGAAATCGAACAGATGTAATAAAGTTAAAATATTGTGTTCGTATTATTATAATAAATTAAAGGTTACAATTAAGCAACCGAACAGATGTAATAAAGTTAAAATTTAGTATTTGTACTATTATAATAAAGTGAAAGATTAAATTAAAGCAAGCGAACAGATGTAATAAAGTTAAAATATAGTGTTCGTACTATTATAATAAAGTAAAAGGTTAAAATAAAGCAAACGAACAGATGTAATAAAGTTAAAATATAGTGTTCGTATTATTATAATAAAATAAATGGTTAAAATTAAGCAACCGAACAGATGTAATAAAGTTAAAATTTAATATTTGTACTATTATAATAAAGTAAAAGGTTAAAATAAAGCAAGCGAATATATATAATAAAGTTAAAATATATTATTTGTACTATTATAATAAAGTAAAAGGTTACAATTAAGCAACCGAACAGATGTAATAAAGTTAAAATATAGTATTCGTACTATTATAATAAAGTGACAGTTCAATATTAAGAAAGCGAACAGATGTAATAAAGTTAATATATTGTGTTCGTATTATTATAATAAAGTAAAAGGTTAAAATTAAGCAAGCTAATAAATGTAATAAAGTTAAAATATAGTGTTATTACTATTATAATAAAGTGAAAGGTTAAAATAAAGCAAGCAAACAGATGTAATAAAGTTAAAATATAGTGTTCGTATTATTATAATAAAGTAAAAGGTTAAAATAAAGCAAGCGAATATATATAATAAAGTTAAAATATAGTGTTCGTACTATTATAATAAAGTAAATGGTTAAAATAAAGCAAGGGAATATATGTAATAAAGTTAAAATATAGTGTTCGTACTATTATAATAAAGTAAAAGGTTAAAATAAAGTAACCGATTAGATGTAATAAAGTTAAAATATAGTGTTCGTATTATTATAATAAAATAAATGGTTAAATTAAGCAACCGAACAGATGTAATAAAGTTAAAATATAGTGTTCGTACTATTATAATATATTATTATAATAAACTGAAAGGTTAAAATAAAGAATGCAAACACATGTAATAAAGTTAAAATATATTATTCGTACTATTATAATAAAGTGACAGTTCAAAATTAAGAAAGCGAACAGATGTAATAAAGTTAATATATTGTGTTCGTATTATTATAATAAAGTAAAAGGTTAAAATAAAGTAACCGATTAGATGTAATAAAGTTAAAATATAGTATTCGTACTATTATAATAAAATTAAAGGTTAAAATAGAGACACAAAAGAGATGTAATAAAGTTAAAATATAGTGTTCTTATTATAACAAAGTAATTGGGTAAAATATAGCAAGCGAATATATATAATAAAGTTAAAATTTAGTATTTGTACTATTATAATAAAGTAAAAGGTTAACATAAAGCAAGCGAATATATATAATAAAGTTAAAATATAGTATTTGTACTATTATAATAAAGTGAAAGGTTAAAATAAAGCAAGCGAACAGATGTAATAAAGTTAAAATATAGTTTTCGTACTATTATAATAAAGAAAAAGATTAAAATAAAGCAAGCGAACAGATGTAATAAAGTAAAAAATATAGTTTTCGTACTATTATATTAATCTGAAAGGTTAAAATAAAGTAAGATAATATATATAATAAAGTTAAAATATAGTATTCGTACTATTATAATAAAGTGAAAGGTTAAAATAAAGCAAACGAACAGATGTAATAAAGTTAAAATATTGTGTTCGTACTATTATAATAAAGTGAATGGTTAAAATTAAGCAAGCTAACAAATGTAATAAAGTTAAAATATAGTGTTCTTACTATTATAATAAAGTGAAAGATTAAATTAAAGCAAGCGAACAGATGTAATAAAGTTAAAATATAGTGTTCGTACTATTATAATAAAGTAAAAGGTTAAAATAAAGCAAACGAATATATATAATAAAGTTAAAATTTAGTATTTGTACTATTATAATAAAGTAAAAGGTTAAAATAAAGCAAGCGAATATATATAATAAAGTTAAAATATAGTATTTGTACTATTATAATAAAGTGAAAGGTTAAAATAAAGCAAGCGAACAGATGTAATAAAGTTAAAATATAGTTTTCGTACTATTATAATAAAGAAAAAGGTTAAAATAAAGTAAGCGAACAGATGTAATATAGTAAAAAATATAGTGTTCGTACTATTATAATAAACTGAAAGGTTAAAATAAAGTAAGAGAATATATATAATAAAGTTAAAATATAGTATTCGTACTATTATAATAAAATGAACGTTTAAAATAAAGCAAGCGAACAGATGTAATAAAGTTAAAATATAGTGTTCGTACTATTATAATAAAGTAAATGGTTAAAATAAAGCAAACGAATATATGTAATAAAGTTAAAATATAGTATTCGTACTATTATAATAAAGTGAAAGTTCAAAATTAAGAAATCGAACAGATGTAATAAAGTTAAAATATTATGTTCGTATTATTATAATAAAGTAAAAGGTTAAAATTAATCAAACTAAAAGATGTAATAAAGTTAAAATATAGTGTTCGTACTATTATAATAAAGTAAAAGGTTAAAATAAAGTAACCGATTAGATGTAATAAAGTTAAAATATAGTGTTCGTATTATTATAATAAAATAAATGGTTAAAATTAAGCAACCGAACAGATGTAATAAAGTTAAAATATAGTGTTCGTACTATTATAATATATTATTATAATAAACTGAAAGGTTAACATAAAGAATGCAAACACATGTAATAAAGTTAAAATATAGTATTTGTACTATTATAATAAAGTGAAAGTTCAAAATTAAGAAATCGAACAGATGTAATAAAGTTAAAATATAGTGCTCATACTATTATAATAAAGTAAAAGGTTAAAATAAAGTAACCGATTAGATGTAATAAAGTTAAAATATAGTGTTCGTATTATTATAATAAAATAAATGGTTAAAATTAAGAAATCGAACAGATGTAATAAAGTTAAAATATTGTGTTCGTATTATTATAATAAAGTAAAAGGTTAACATTAATCAAACTAAAAGATGTAATAAAGTTAAAATATAGTGTTCGTACTATTATAATAAAGTAAAAGGTTAAAATAAAGTAACCGATTAGATGTAATAAAGTTAAAATATAGTGTTCGTATTATTATAATAAAATAAATGGTTAAATTAAGCAACCGAACAGATGTAATAAAGTTAAAATATAGTGTTCGTACTATTATAATATATTATTATAATAAACTGAAAGGTTAAAATAAAGAATGCAAACACATGTAATAAAGTTAAAATATAGTATTCGTACTATTATAATAAAGTGACAGTTCAAAATTAAGAAAGCGAACAGATGTAATAAAGTTAATATATTGTGTTCGTATTATTATAATAAAGTAAAAGGTTAAAATAAAGTAACCGATTAGATGTAATAAAGTTAAAATATAGTATTCGTACTATTATAATAAAATTAAAGGTTAAAATAGAGACACAAAAGAGATGTAATAAAGTTAAAATATAGTGTTCTTATTATAACAAAGTAATTGGGTAAAATAAAGCAAGCGAATATATATAATAAAGTTAAAATTTAGTATTTGTACTATTATAATAAAGTAAAAGGTTAACATAAAGCAAGCGAATATATATAATAAAGTTAAAATATAGTATTTGTACTATTATAATAAAGTGAAAGGTTAAAATAAAGCAAGCGAACAGATGTAATAAAGTTAAAATATAGTTTTCGTACTATTATAATAAAGAAAAAGATTAAAATAAAGCAAGCGAACAGATGTAATAAAGTAAAAAATATAGTTTTCGTACTATTATATTAATCTGAAAGGTTAAAATAAAGTAAGATAATATATATAATAAAGTTAAAATATAGTATTCGTACTATTATAATAAAGTGAAAGGTTAAAATAAAGCAAACGAACAGATGTAATAAAGTTAAAATATTGTGTTCGTACTATTATAATAAAGTGAATGGTTAAAATTAAGCAAGCTAACAAATGTAATAAAGTTAAAATATAGTGTTCTTACTATTATAATAAAGTGAAAGATTAAATTAAAGCAAGCGAACAGATGTAATAAAGTTAAAATATAGTGTTCGTACTATTATAATAAAGTAAAAGGTTAAAATAAAGCAAACGAATATATGTAATAAAGTAACAAATATAGTGTTCGTACTATTATAATAAACTGAAAGGTTAAAATAAAGTAAGATAATATATATAATAAAGTTAAAATATAGTGTTCGTATTATTATAATAAAATAAATGGTTAAAATAAAGCAAGCGAACAGATGTAATAAAGTTAAAATATAGTTTTCGTACTATTATAATAAAGAAAAAGGTTAAAATAAAGTAAGAGAATATATATAATAAAGTTAAAATATAGTATTCGTACTATTATAATAAAGTGAAAGGTTAAAATAAAGCAAACGAACAGATGTAATAAAGTTAAAATATTGTGTTCGTACTATTATAATAAAGTGAATGGTTAAAATTAAGCAAGCTAACAAATGTAATAAAGTTAAAATATAGTGTTCTTACTATTATAATAAAGTGAAATATTAAATTAAAGCAAGCGAACAGATGTAATAAAGTTAAAATATAGTGTTCGTACTATTATAATAAAGTAAAAGGTTAAAATAAAGCAAACGAACAGATGTAATAAAGTTAAAATATAGTATTCGTACTATTATAATAAAGTGAAAGTTAAAAATTAAGAAATCGAACAGATGTAATAAAGTTAAAATATAGTGTTCGTACTATTATAATAAAGTAAAAGGTTAACATAAAGTAACCGATGAGATGTAATAAAGTTAAAATATAGTGTTCGTATTATTAAAATAAAATAAATGGTTAAAATTAAGCAACCGAATATATATAATAAAGTTAAAATATAGTATTTGTACTATTATAATAAAGTGAAAGGTTAAAATAAAGCAAGCGAATATATATAATAAAGTTAAAATATAGTATTCGTACTATTATAATAAAGTGAAAGTTCAAAATTAAGAAATCGAACAGATGTAATAAAGTTAAAATATTGTGTTCGTATTATTATAATAAATTAAAGGTTACAATTAAGCAACCGAACAGATGTAATAAAGTTAAAATTTAGTATTTGTACTATTATAATAAAGTGAAAGATTAAATTAAAGCAAGCGAACAGATGTAATAAAGTTAAAATATAGTGTTCGTACTATTATAATAAAGTAAAAGGTTAAAATAAAGCAAACGAACAGATGTAATAAAGTTAAAATATAGTGTTCGTATTATTATAATAAAATAAATGGTTAAAATTAAGCAACCGAACAGATGTAATAAAGTTAAAATTTAATATTTGTACTATTATAATAAAGTAAAAGGTTAAAATAAAGCAAGCGAATATATATAATAAAGTTAAAATATATTATTTGTACTATTATAATAAAGTAAAAGGTTACAATTAAGCAACCGAACAGATGTAATAAAGTTAAAATATAGTATTCGTACTATTATAATAAAGTGACAGTTCAATATTAAGAAAGCGAACAGATGTAATAAAGTTAATATATTGTGTTCGTATTATTATAATAAAGTAAAAGGTTAAAATTAAGCAAGCTAATAAATGTAATAAAGTTAAAATATAGTGTTATTACTATTATAATAAAGTGAAAGGTTAAAATAAAGCAAGCAAACAGATGTAATAAAGTTAAAATATAGTGTTCGTATTATTATAATAAAGTAAAAGGTTAAAATAAAGCAAGCGAATATATATAATAAAGTTAAAATATAGTGTTCGTACTATTATAATAAAGTAAATGGTTAAAATAAAGCAAGGGAATATATGTAATAAAGTTAAAATATAGTATTCGTACTATTATAATAGAGTGAAAGTTCAAAATTAAGAAATCGAACAGATGTAATAAAGTTAAAATATTGTGTTCGTATTATTATAATAAAGTAAAAGGTTAACATTAATCAAACTAAAAGATGTAATAAAGTTAAAATATAGTGTTCGTACTATTATAATAAAGTAAAAGGTTAAAATAAAGTAACCGATTAGATGTAATAAAGTTAAAATATAGTGTTCGTATTATTATAATAAAATAAATGGTTAAATTAAGCAACAGAACAGATGTAATAAAGTTAAAATATAGTGTTCGTACTATTATAATATATTATTATAATAAACTGAAAGGTTAAAATAAAGAATGCAAACACATGTAATAAAGTTAAAATATAGTATTCGTACTATTATAATAAAGTGACAGTTCAAAATTAAGAAAGCGAACAGATGTAATAAAGTTAATATATTGTGTTCGTATTATTATAATAAAGTAAAAGGTTAAAATAAAGTAACCGATTAGATGTAATAAAGTTAAAATATAGTATTCGTACTATTATAATAAAGTGAAAGGTTAAAATAAAGCAAACGAACAGATGTAATAAAGTTAAAATATTGTGTTCGTACTATTATAATAAAGTGAATGGTTAAAATTAAGCAAGCTAACAAATGTAATAAAGTTAAAATATAGTGTTCTTACTATTATAATAAAGTGAAAGATTAAATTAAAGCAAGCGAACAGATGTAATAAAGTTAAAATATAGTGTTCGTACTATTATAATAAAGTAAAAGGTTAAAATAAAGCAAACGAATATATATAATAAAGTTAAAATTTAGTATTTGTACTATTATAATAAAGTAAAAGGTTAAAATAAAGCAAGCGAATATATATAATAAAGTTAAAATATAGTATTTGTACTATTATAATAAAGTGAAAGGTTAAAATAAAGCAAGCGAACAGATGTAATAAAGTTAAAATATAGTTTTCGTACTATTATAATAAAGAAAAAGGTTAAAATAAAGTAAGCGAACAGATGTAATATAGTAAAAAATATAGTGTTCGTACTATTATAATAAACTGAAAGGTTAAAATAAAGTAAGAGAATATATATAATAAAGTTAAAATATAGTATTCGTACTATTATAATAAAATGAACGTTTAAAATAAAGCAAGCGAACAGATGTAATAAAGTTAAAATATAGTGTTCGTACTATTATAATAAAGTAAATGGTTAAAATAAAGCAAACGAATATATGTAATAAAGTTAAAATATAGTATTCGTACTATTATAATAAAGTGAAAGTTCAAAATTAAGAAATCGAACAGATGTAATAAAGTTAAAATATTATGTTCGTATTATTATAATAAAGTAAAAGGTTAAAATTAATCAAACTAAAAGATGTAATAAAGTTAAAATATAGTGTTCGTACTATTATAATAAAGTAAAAGGTTAAAATAAAGTAACCGATTAGATGTAATAAAGTTAAAATATAGTGTTCGTATTATTATAATAAAATAAATGGTTAAAATTAAGCAACCGAACAGATGTAATAAAGTTAAAATATAGTGTTCGTACTATTATAATATATTATTATAATAAACTGAAAGGTTAAAATAAAGAATGCAAACACATGTAATAAAGTTAAAATATAGTATTTGTACTATTATAATAAAGTGAAAGTTCAAAATTAAGAAATCGAACAGATGTAATAAAGTTAAAATATAGTGCTCATACTATTATAATAAAGTAAAAGGTTAAAATAAAGTAACCGATTAGATGTAATAAAGTTAAAATATAGTGTTCGTATTATTATAATAAAATAAATGGTTAAAATTAAGCAAGCGAACAGATGTAATAAATTTAAAATATAGTTTTCGTACTATTATAATAAAGTGAAAGGTTAAAATAAAGCAAGCGAATAGATGTAATAAAGTTAAAATATAGTGTTCGTACTATTATAATAAAGTAAAAGGTTAAAATAAAGCAAGCGAATATATATAATAAAGTTAAAATATAGTATTTGTACTATTATAATAAAGTGAAAGGTTAAAATAAAGCAAGCGAACAGATGTAATAAAGTAAAAAATATAGTGTTCGTACTATTATAATAAACTGAAAGGTTAAAATAAAGTAAGAGAATATATTTAATAAAGTTAAAATATAGTATTCGTACTATTATAATAAAGTGAAAGGTTAAAATAAAGCAAGCGAACAGATGTAATAAAGTTAAAATATAGTGTTCGTACTATTATAATAAAGTAAAAGATTAAAATAAAGCAAGCGAATATATATAATAAAGTTAAAATATAGTGTTCTTATTATAACAAAGTAAATGGGTAAAATAAAGCAAGCGAATATATATAATAAAGTTAAAATTTAGTATTTGTACTATTATAATAAAGTAAAAGGTTAAAATAACTCAAGCGAATATATAAAATAAAGTTAAAATATAGTATTTGTACTATTATAATAAAGTGAAAGGTTAAAATAAAGCAAGCGAACAGATGTAATAAAGTTAAAATATTGTGTTCGTACTATTATTATAAAGTGAATGGTTAAAATTAAGCAAGCTATCAAATGTAATAAAGTTAAAATATAGTGTTCTTACTATTATAATAAAGTGAAAGATTAAATTAAAGCAAGCGAACAGATGTAATAAAGTTAAAATATAGTGTTCGTACTATTATAATAAAGTAAAAGGTTAAAATAAAGCAAACGAATATATATAATAAAGTTAAAATTTAGTATTTGTACTATTATAATAAAGTAAAAGGTTAAAATAAAGCAAGCGAAAATATATAATAAAGTTAAAATATAGTATTTGTACTATTATAATAAAGTGAAAGGTTAAAATAAAGCAAGCGAACAGATGTAATAAAGTAAAAAATATAGTTTTCGTACTATTATATTAATCTGAAAGGTTAAAATAAAGTAAGAGAATATATATAATAAAGTTAAAATATAGTATTCGTACTATTATAATAAAGTGAAATGTTAAAATAAAGCAAACGAACAGATGTAATAAAGTTAAAATATTGTGTTCGTACTATTATAATAAAGTGAATGGTTAAAATTAAGCAAGCTAACAAATGTAATAAATATAAAATATAGTGTTCTTACTATTATAATAAAGTGAAAGATTAAATTAAAGCAAGCTAACAGATGTAATAAAGTTAAAATATAGTGTTCGTACTATTATAATAAAGTAAAAGGTTAAAATAAAGCAAACGAATATATATAATAAAGTTAAAATTTAGTATTTGTACTATTATAATAAAGTAAAAGGTTAAAATAAAGCATACGAATATATATAATAAAGTTAAAATATAGTATTTGTACTATTATAATAAAGTGAAAGGTTAAAATAAAGCAAGCGAACAGATGTAATAAAGTTAAAATATAGTTTTCGTACTATTATAATAAAGAAAAAGGTTAAAATAAAGTAAGCGAACAGATGTAATATAGTAAAAAATATAGTGTTCGTACTATTATAATAAACTGAAAGGTTAAAATAAAGTAAGAGAATATATATAATAAAGTTAAAATATAGTATTCGTACTATTATAATAAAGTGAAAGTTTAAAATAAAGCAAGCGAACAGATGTAATAAATTTAAAATATAGTGTTCGTACTATTATAATAAAGTAAATGGTTAAAATAAAGCAAGCGAATATATGTAATAAAGTTAAAATATAGTATTCGTACTATTATAATAAAGTGAAAGTTCAAAATTAAGAAATCGAACAGATGTAATAAAGTTAAAATATTATGTTCGTATTATTATAATAAAGTAAAAGGTTAAAATTAATCAAACTAAAAGATGTAATAAAGTTAAAATATAGTGTTCGTACTATTATAATAAAGTAAAAGGTTAAAATAAAGTAACCGATTAGATGTAATAAAGTTAAAATATAGTGTTCGTATTATTATAATAAAATAAATGGTTAAAATTAAGCAACCGAACAGATGTAATAAAGTTAAAATATAGTGTTCGTACTATTATAATATATTATATTAATAAACTGAAAGGTTAAAATAAAGAATGCAAACACATGTAATAAAGTTAAAATATAGTATTCGTACTATTATAATAAAGTGAAAGTTCAAAATTAAGAAATCGAACAGATGTAATAAAGTTAAAATATAGTGCTCATACTATTATAATAAAGTGAAAGGTTAAAATAAAGCAAGCGAATAGATGTAATAAAGTTAAAATATAGTGTTCGTAATATTATAATAAAGTAAAAGGTTAAAATAAAGCAAGCGAATATATATAATAAAGTTAAAATATAGTATTTGTACTATTATAATAAAGTGAAAGGTTAAAATAAAGC
Organism: Osedax fenrisi; assembly: GCA_964019155.1. Lineage (NCBI taxonomy): Eukaryota > Metazoa > Annelida > Polychaeta > Sabellida > Siboglinidae > Osedax > Osedax fenrisi. Next base: position 56,989,484 of record OZ025243.1, read on the forward strand.
AAGCGAACAGATGTAATAAAGTAAAAAATATAGTGTTCGTACTATTATAATAAACTGAAAGGTTAAAATAAAGTAAGAGAATATATTTAATAAAGTTAAAATATAGTATTCGTACTATTATAATAAAGTGAAAGGTTAAAATAAAGCAAGCGAACAGATGTAATAAAGTTAAAATATAGTGTTCGTACTATTATAATAAAGTAAAAGGTTAAAATAAAGCAAGCGAATATATATAATAAAGTTAAAATATAGTGTTCTTATTATAACAAAGTAAATGGTAAAATAAAGCAAGCGAATATATATAATAAAGTTAAAATTTAGTATTTGTACTATTATAATAAAGTAAAAGGTTAAAATAAAGCAAGCGAATATATAAAATAAAGTTAAAATATAGTATTTGTACTATTATAATAAAGTGAAAGGTTAAAATAAAGCAAGCGAACAGATGTAATAAAGTTAAAATATTGTGTTCGTACTATTATTATAAAGTTAATGGTTAAAATTAAGCAAGCTAACAAATGTAATAAAGTTAAAATATAGTGTTCTTACTATTATAATAAAGTGAAAGATTAAATTAAAGCAAGCGAACAGATGTAATAAAGTTAAAATATAGTGTTCGTACTATTATAATAAAGTAAAAGGTTAAAATAAAGCAAACGAATATATATAATAAAGTTAAAATTTAGTATTTGTACTATTATAATAAAGTAAAAGGTTAAAATAAAGCAAGCGAATATATATAATAAAGTTAAAATATAGTATTTGTACTATTATAATAAAGTGAAAGGTTAAAATAAAGCAAGCGAACAGATGTAATAAAGTAAAAAATATAGTTTTCGTACTATTATATTAATCTGAAAGGTTAAAATAAAGTAAGAGAATATATATAATAAAGTTAAAATATAGTATTCGTACTATTATAATAAAGTGAAAGGTTAAAATAAAGCAAACGAACAGATGTAATAAAGTTAAAATATTGTGTTCGTACTATTATAATAAAGTGAATGGTTAAAATTAAGCAAGCTAACAAATGTAATAAAGTTAAAATATAGTGTTCTTACTATTATAATAAAGTGAAAGATTAAATTAAAGCAAGCGAACAGATGTAATAAAGTTAAAATATAGTGTTCGTACTATTATAATAAAGTAAAAGGTTAAAATAAAGCAAACGAATATATATAATAAAGTTAAAATTTAGTATTTGTACTATTATAATAAAGTAAAAGGTTAAAATAAAGCAAGCGAATATATATAATAAAGTTAAAATATAGTATTTGTACTATTATAATAAAGTGAAAGGTTAAAATAAAGCAAGCGAACAGATGTAATAAAGTTAAAATATAGTTTTCGTACTATTATAATAAAGAAAAAGGTTAAAATAAAGCATACGAATATATATAATAAAGTTAAAATATAGTATTTGTACTATTATAATAAAGTGAAAGGTTAAAATAAAGCAAGCGAACAGATGTAATAAAGTTAAAATATAGTTTTCGTACTATTATAATAAAGAAAAAGGTTAAAATAAAGTAAGCGAACAGATGTAATATAGTAAAAAATATAGTGTTCGTACTATTATAATAAACTGAAAGGTTAAAATAAAGTAAGAGAATATATATAATAAAGTTAAAATATAGTATTCGTACTATTATAATAAAGTGAAAGTTTAAAATAAAGCAAGCGAACAGATGTAATAAAGTTAAAATATAGTGTTCGTACTATTATAATAAAGTAAATGGTTAAAATAAAGCAAGCGAATATATGTAATAAAGTTAAAATATAGTATTCGTACTATTATAATAAAGTGAAAGTTCAAAATTAAGAAATCGAACAGATGTAATAAAGTTAAAATATTATGTTCGTATTATTATAATAAAGTAAAAGGTTAAAATTAATCAAACTAAAAGATGTAATAAAGTTAAAATATAGTGTTCGTACTATTATAATAAAGTAAAAGGTTAAAATAAAGTAACCGATTAGATGTAATAAAGTTAAAATATAGTGTTCGTATTATTATAATAAAATAAATGGTTAAAATTAAGCAACCGAACAGATGTAATAAAGTTAAAATATAGTGTTCGTACTATTATAATATATTATTATAATAAACTGAAAGGTTAAAATAAAGAATGCAAACACATGTAATAAAGTTAAAATATAGTATTCGTACTATTATAATAAAGTGAAAGTTCAAAATTAAGAAATCGAACAGATGTAATAAAGTTAAAATATAGTGCTCATACTATTATAATAAAGTGAAAGATTAAAATAAAGCAAGCGAATAGATGTAATAAAGTTAAAATATAGTGTTCGTATTATTATAATAAAATAAATGGTTAAAATTAAGCAAGCGAACAGATGTAATAAATTTAAAATATAGTTTTCGTACTATTATAATAAAGTGAAAGGTTAAAATAAAGCAAGCGAATAGATGTAATAAAGTTAAAATATAGTGTTCGTACTATTATAATAAAGTAAAAGGTTAAAATAAAGCAAGCGAATATATATAATAAAGTTAAAATATAGTATTTGTACTATTATAATAAAGTGAAAGGTTAAAATAAAGCAAGCGAACAGATGTAATAAAGTAAAAAATATAGTGTTCGTACTATTATAATAAACTGAAAGGTTAAAATAAAGTAAGAGAATATATTTAATAAAGTTAAAATATAGTATTCGTACTATTATAATAAAGTGAAAGGTTAAAATAAAGCAAGCGAACAGATGTAATAAAGTTAAAATATAGTGTTCGTACTATTATAATAAAGTAAAAGATTAAAATAAAGCAAGCGAATATATATAATAAAGTTAAAATATAGTGTTCTTATTATAACAAAGTAAATGGGTAAAATAAAGCAAGCGAATATATATAATAAAGTTAAAATTTAGTATTTGTACTATTATAATAAAGTAAAAGGTTAAAATAACTCAAGCGAATATATAAAATAAAGTTAAAATATAGTATTTGTACTATTATAATAAAGTGAAAGGTTAAAATAAAGCAAGCGAACAGATGTAATAAAGTTAAAATATTGTGTTCGTACTATTATTATAAAGTGAATGGTTAAAATTAAGCAAGCTATCAAATGTAATAAAGTTAAAATATAGTGTTCTTACTATTATAATAAAGTGAAAGATTAAATTAAAGCAAGCGAACAGATGTAATAAAGTTAAAATATAGTGTTCGTACTATTATAATAAAGTAAAAGGTTAAAATAAAGCAAACGAATATATATAATAAAGTTAAAATTTAGTATTTGTACTATTATAATAAAGTAAAAGGTTAAAATAAAGCAAGCGAAAATATATAATAAAGTTAAAATATAGTATTTGTACTATTATAATAAAGTGAAAGGTTAAAATAAAGCAAGCGAACAGATGTAATAAAGTAAAAAATATAGTTTTCGTACTATTATATTAATCTGAAAGGTTAAAATAAAGTAAGAGAATATATATAATAAAGTTAAAATATAGTATTCGTACTATTATAATAAAGTGAAATGTTAAAATAAAGCAAACGAACAGATGTAATAAAGTTAAAATATTGTGTTCGTACTATTATAATAAAGTGAATGGTTAAAATTAAGCAAGCTAACAAATGTAATAAATATAAAATATAGTGTTCTTACTATTATAATAAAGTGAAAGATTAAATTAAAGCAAGCTAACAGATGTAATAAAGTTAAAATATAGTGTTCGTACTATTATAATAAAGTAAAAGGTTAAAATAAAGCAAACGAATATATATAATAAAGTTAAAATTTAGTATTTGTACTATTATAATAAAGTAAAAGGTTAAAATAAAGCATACGAATATATATAATAAAGTTAAAATATAGTATTTGTACTATTATAATAAAGTGAAAGGTTAAAATAAAGCAAGCGAACAGATGTAATAAAGTTAAAATATAGTTTTCGTACTATTATAATAAAGAAAAAGGTTAAAATAAAGTAAGCGAACAGATGTAATATAGTAAAAAATATAGTGTTCGTACTATTATAATAAACTGAAAGGTTAAAATAAAGTAAGAGAATATATATAATAAAGTTAAAATATAGTATTCGTACTATTATAATAAAGTGAAAGTTTAAAATAAAGCAAGCGAACAGATGTAATAAATTTAAAATATAGTGTTCGTACTATTATAATAAAGTAAATGGTTAAAATAAAGCAAGCGAATATATGTAATAAAGTTAAAATATAGTATTCGTACTATTATAATAAAGTGAAAGTTCAAAATTAAGAAATCGAACAGATGTAATAAAGTTAAAATATTATGTTCGTATTATTATAATAAAGTAAAAGGTTAAAATTAATCAAACTAAAAGATGTAATAAAGTTAAAATATAGTGTTCGTACTATTATAATAAAGTAAAAGGTTAAAATAAAGTAACCGATTAGATGTAATAAAGTTAAAATATAGTGTTCGTATTATTATAATAAAATAAATGGTTAAAATTAAGCAACCGAACAGATGTAATAAAGTTAAAATATAGTGTTCGTACTATTATAATATATTATATTAATAAACTGAAAGGTTAAAATAAAGAATGCAAACACATGTAATAAAGTTAAAATATAGTATTCGTACTATTATAATAAAGTGAAAGTTCAAAATTAAGAAATCGAACAGATGTAATAAAGTTAAAATATAGTGCTCATACTATTATAATAAAGTGAAAGGTTAAAATAAAGCAAGCGAATAGATGTAATAAAGTTAAAATATAGTGTTCGTAATATTATAATAAAGTAAAAGGTTAAAATAAAGCAAGCGAATATATATAATAAAGTTAAAATATAGTATTTGTACTATTATAATAAAGTGAAAGGTTAAAATAAAGCAAGCGAACAGATGTAATAAAGTAAAAAATATAGTGTTCGTACTATTATAATAAACTGAAAGGTTAAAATAAAGTAAGAGAATATATTTAATAAAGTTAAAATATAGTATTCGTACTATTATAATAAAGTGAAAGGTTAAAATAAAGCAAGCGAACAGATGTAATAAAGTTAAAATATAGTGTTCGTACTATTATAATAAAGTAAAAGGTTAAAATAAAGCAAGCGAATATATATAATAAAGTTAAAATATAGTGTTCTTATTATAACAAAGTAAATGGTAAAATAAAGCAAGCGAATATATATAATAAAGTTAAAATTTAGTATTTGTACTATTATAATAAAGTAAAAGGTTAAAATAAAGCAAGCGAATATATAAAATAAAGTTAAAATATAGTATTTGTACTATTATAATAAAGTGAAAGGTTAAAATAAAGCAAGCGAACAGATGTAATAAAGTTAAAATATTGTGTTCGTACTATTATTATAAAGTTAATGGTTAAAATTAAGCAAGCTAACAAATGTAATAAAGTTAAAATATAGTGTTCTTACTATTATAATAAAGTGAAAGATTAAATTAAAGCAAGCGAACAGATGTAATAAAGTTAAAATATAGTGTTCGTACTATTATAATAAAGTAAAAGGTTAAAATAAAGCAAACGAATATATATAATAAAGTTAAAATTTAGTATTTGTACTATTATAATAAAGTAAAAGGTTAAAATAAAGCAAGCGAATATATATAATAAAGTTAAAATATAGTATTTGTACTATTATAATAAAGTGAAAGGTTAAAATAAAGCAAGCGAACAGATGTAATAAAGTAAAAAATATAGTTTTCGTACTATTATATTAATCTGAAAGGTTAAAATAAAGTAAGAGAATATATATAATAAAGTTAAAATATAGTATTCGTACTATTATAATAAAGTGAAAGGTTAAAATAAAGCAAACGAACAGATGTAATAAAGTTAAAATATTGTGTTCGTACTATTATAATAAAGTGAATGGTTAAAATTAAGCAAGCTAACAAATGTAATAAAGTTAAAATATAGTGTTCTTACTATTATAATAAAGTGAAAGATTAAATTAAAGCAAGCGAACAGATGTAATAAAGTTAAAATATAGTGTTCGTACTATTATAATAAAGTAAAAGGTTAAAATAAAGCAAACGAATATATATAATAAAGTTAAAATTTAGTATTTGTACTATTATAATAAAGTAAAAGGTTAAAATAAAGCAAGCGAATATATATAATAAAGTTAAAATATAGTATTTGTACTATTATAATAAAGTGAAAGGTTAAAATAAAGCAAGCGAACAGATGTAATAAAGTTAAAATATAGTTTTCGTACTATTATAATAAAGAAAAAGGTTAAAATAAAGCATACGAATATATATAATAAAGTTAAAATATAGTATTTGTACTATTATAATAAAGTGAAAGGTTAAAATAAAGCAAGCGAACAGATGTAATAAAGTTAAAATATAGTTTTCGTACTATTATAATAAAGAAAAAGGTTAAAATAAAGTAAGCGAACAGATGTAATATAGTAAAAAATATAGTGTTCGTACTATTATAATAAACTGAAAGGTTAAAATAAAGTAAGAGAATATATATAATAAAGTTAAAATATAGTATTCGTACTATTATAATAAAGTGAAAGTTTAAAATAAAGCAAGCGAACAGATGTAATAAAGTTAAAATATAGTGTTCGTACTATTATAATAAAGTAAATGGTTAAAATAAAGCAAGCGAATATATGTAATAAAGTTAAAATATAGTATTCGTACTATTATAATAAAGTGAAAGTTCAAAATTAAGAAATCGAACAGATGTAATAAAGTTAAAATATTATGTTCGTATTATTATAATAAAGTAAAAGGTTAAAATTAATCAAACTAAAAGATGTAATAAAGTTAAAATATAGTGTTCGTACTATTATAATAAAGTAAAAGGTTAAAATAAAGTAACCGATTAGATGTAATAAAGTTAAAATATAGTGTTCGTATTATTATAATAAAATAAATGGTTAAAATTAAGCAACCGAACAGATGTAATAAAGTTAAAATATAGTGTTCGTACTATTATAATATATTATTATAATAAACTGAAAGGTTAAAATAAAGAATGCAAACACATGTAATAAAGTTAAAATATAGTATTCGTACTATTATAATAAAGTGAAAGTTCAAAATTAAGAAATCGAACAGATGTAATAAAGTTAAAATATAGTGCTCATACTATTATAATAAAGTGAAAGATTAAAATAAAGCAAGCGAATAGATGTAATAAAGTTAAAATATAGTGTTCGTACTATTATAATAAAGTAAAAGGTTAAAATAAAGCAAGCGAATATATATAATAAAGTTAAAATATAGTATTTGTACTATTATAATAAAGTGAAAGGTTAAAATAAAGCAAGCGAACAGATGTAATAAAGTAAAAAATATAGTGTTCGTACTATTATAATAAACTGAAAGGTTAAAATAAAGTAAGAGAATATATTTAATAAAGTTAAAATATAGTATTCGTACTATTATAATAAAGTGAAAGGTTAAAATAAAGCAAGCGAACAGATGTAATAAAGTTAAAATATAGTGTTCGTACTATTATAATAAAGTAAAAGGTTAAAATAAAGCAAGCGAATATATATAATAAAGTTAAAATATAGTGTTCTTATTATAACAAAGTAAATGGTAAAATAAAGCAAGCGAATATATATAATAAAGTTAAAATTTAGTATTTGTACTATTATAATAAAGTAAAAGGTTAAAATAAAGCAAGCGAATATATAAAATAAAGTTAAAATATAGTATTTGTACTATTATAATAAAGTGAAAGGTTAAAATAAAGCAAGCGAACAGATGTAATAAAGTTAAAATAATGTGTTCGTACTATTATTATAAAGTTAATGGTTAAAATTAAGCAAGCTAACAAATGTAATAAAGTTAAAATATAGTGTTCTTACTATTATAATAAAGTGAAAGATTAAATTAAAGCAAGCGAACAGATGTAATAAAGTTAAAATATAGTGTTCGTACTATTATAATAAAGTAAAAGGTTAAAATAAAGCAAACGAATATATATAATAAAGTTAAAATTTAGTATTTGTACTATTATAATAAAGTAAAAGGTTAAAATAAAGCAAGCGAATATATATAATAAAGTTAAAATATAGTATTTGTACTATTATAATAAAGTGAAAGGTTAAAATAAAGCAAGCGAACAGATGTAATAAAGTAAAAAATATAGTTTTCGTACTATTATATTAATCTGAAAGGTTAAAATAAAGTAAGAGAATATATATAATAAAGTTAAAATATAGTATTCGTACTATTATAATAAAGTGAAAGGTTAAAATAAAGCAAACGAACAGATGTAATAAAGTTAAAATATTGTGTTCGTACTATTATAATAAAGTGAATGGTTAAAATTAAGCAAGCTAACAAATGTAATAAAGTTAAAATATAGTGTTCTTACTATTATAATAAAGTGAAAGATTAAATTAAAGCAAGCGAACAGATGTAATAAAGTTAAAATATAGTGTTCGTACTATTATAATAAAGTAAAAGGTTAAAATAAAGCAAACGAATATATATAATAAAGTTAAAATTTAGTATTTGTACTATTATAATAAAGTAAAAGGTTAAAATAAAGCAAGCGAATATATATAATAAAGTTAAAATATAGTATTTGTACTATTATAATAAAGTGAAAGGTTAAAATAAAGCAAGCGAACAGATGTAATAAAGTTAAAATATAGTTTTCGTACTATTATAATAAAGAAAAAGGTTAAAATAAAGCATACGAATATATATAATAAAGTTAAAATATAGTATTTGTACTATTATAATAAAGTGAAAGGTTAAAATAAAGCAAGCGAACAGATGTAATAAAGTTAAAATATAGTTTTCGTACTATTATAATAAAGAAAAAGGTTAAAATAAAGTAAGCGAACAGATGTAATATAGTAAAAAATATAGTGTTCGTACTATTATAATAAAGTGAAAGTTCAAAATTAAGAAATCGAACAGATGTAATAAAGTTAAAATATTATGTTCGTATTATTATAATAAAGTAAAAGGTTAAAATTAATCAAACTAAAAGATGTAATAAAGTTAAAATATAGTGTTCGTACTATTATAATAAAGTAAAAGGTTAAAATAAAGTAACCGATTAGATGTAATAAAGTTAAAATATAGTGTTCGTATTATTATAATAAAATAAATGGTTAAAATTAAGCAACCGAACAGATGTAATAAAGTTAAAATATAGTGTTCGTACTATTATAATATATTATTATAATAAACTGAAAGGTTAAAATAAAGAATGCAAACACATGTAATAAAGTTAAAATATAGTATTCGTACTATTATAATAAAGTGAAAGTTCAAAATTAAGAAATCGAACAGATGTAATAAAGTTAAAATATAGTGCTCATACTATTATAATAAAGTGAAAGGTTAAAATAAAGCAAGCGAATAGATGTAATAAAGTTAAAATATAGTGTTCGTACTATTATAATAAAGTAAAAGGTTAAAATAAAGCAAGCGAATATATATAATAAAGTTAAAATATAGTATTTGTACTATTATAATAAAGTGAAAGGTTAAAATAAAGCAAGCGAACAGATGTAATAAAGTAAAAAATATAGTGTTCGTACTATTATAATAAACTGAAAGGTTAAAATAAAGTAAGAGAATATATTTAATAAAGTTAAAATATAGTATTCGTACTATTATAATAAAGTGAAAGGTTAAAATAAAGCAAGCGAACAGATGTAATAAAGTTAAAATATAGTGTTCGTACTATTATAATTAAGTAAAAGGTTAAAATAAAGCAAGCGAATATATATAATAAAGTTAAAATATAGTGTTCTTATTATAACAAAGTAAATGGGTAAAATAAAGCTAGCGAATATATATAATAAAGTTAACATTTAGTATTTGTACTATTATAATAAAGTAAAAGGTTAAAATAAAGCAAGCGAATATATAAAATAAAGTTAAAATATAGTATTTGTACTATTATAATAAAGTGAAAGGTTAAAATAAAGCAAGCGAACAGATGTAATAAAGTTAAAATATTGTGTTCGTACTATTATTATAAAGTGAATGGTTAAAATTAAGCAAGTTAACAAATGTAATAAAGTTAAAATATAGTGTTCTTACTATTATAATAAAGTGAAAGATTAAATTAAAGCAAGCGAACAGATGTAATAAAGTTAAAATATAGTGTTCGTACTATTATAATAAAGTAAAAGGTTAAAATAAAGCAAACGAATATATATAATAAAGTTAAAATTTAGTATTTGTACTATTATAATAAAGTAAAAGGTTAAAATAAAGCAAGCGAATATATATAATAAAGTTAAAATATAGTATTTGTACTATTATAATAAAGTGAAAGGTTGAAATATAGCAAGCGAACAGATGTAATAAAGTAAAAAATATAGTTTTCGTACTATTATATTAATCTGAAAGGTTAAAATAAAGTAAGAGAATATATATAATAAAGTTAAAATATAGTATTCGTACTATTATAATAAAGTGAAAGGTTAAAATAAAGCAAACGAACAGATGTAATAAAGTTAAAATATTGTGTTCGTACTATTATAATAAAGTGAATGGTTAAAATTAAGCAAGCTAACAAATGTAATAAAGTTAAAATATAGTGTTCTTACTATTATAATAAAGTGAAAGATTAAATTAAAGCAAGCGAACAGGTGTAATAAAGTTAAAATATAGTGTTCGTACTATTATAATAAAGTAAAAGGTTAAAATAAAGCAAACGAATATATATAATAAAGTTAAAATTTAGTATTTGTACTATTATAATAAAGTAAAAGGTTAAAATAAAGCAAGCGAATATATATAATAAAGTTAAAATATAGTATTTGTACTATTATAATAAAGTGAAAGGTTAAAATAAAGCAAGCGAACAGATGTAATAAAGTTAAAATATAGTTTTCGTACTATTATAATAAAGAAAAAGGTTAAAATAAAGTAAGCGAACAGATGTAATATAGTAAAAAATATAGTGTTCGTACTATTATAATAAACTGAAAGGTTAAAATAAAGAATGCAAACACATGTAATAAAGTTAAAATATAGTATTCGTACTATTATAATAAAGTGAAAGTTCAAAATTAAGAAATCGAACAGATGTAATAAAGTTAAAATATAGTGCTCATACTATTATAATAAAGTAAAAGGTTAAAATTAAGTAACCGATTAGATGTAATAAAGTTAAAATATAGTGTTCTTACTATTATAATAAAGTGAAAGATTAAATTAAAGCAAGCGAACAGATGTAATAAAGTTAAAATATAGTGTTCGTACTATTATAATAAAGTAAAAGGTTAAAATAAAGCAAACTAATATATATAATAAAGTTAAAATTTAGTATTTGTACTATTATAATAAAGTAAAAGGTTAAAATAAAGCAAGCGAATATATATAATAAAGTTAAAATATAGTATTCGTACTATTATAATAAAGTGAAAGTTTAAAATAAAGCAAGCGAACAGATGTAATAAAGTTAAAATATAGTGTTCGTACTATTATAATAAAGTAAAAGGTTAAAATAAAGCAAGCGAATATATATAATAAAGTAAAAGGTTAAAATAAAGCAAGCGAATATATAAAATAAAGTTAAAATATAGTATTTGTACTATTATAATAAAGTGAAAGGTTAAAATAAAGCAAGCGAACAGATGTAATAAAGTTAAAATATAGTTTTCGTACTATTATAATAAAGAAAAAGGTTAAAATAAAGCAAGCGAACAGATGTAATAAAGTAAAAAATATAGTATTTGTACTATTATAATAAAGTGAAAGGTTAAAATAAAGCAAGCGAACAGATGTAATAAAGTAAAAAATATAGTTTTCGTACTATTATATTAATCTAAAAGGTTAAAATAAAGTAAGAGAATATATATAATAAAGTTAAAATATAGTATTCGTACTATTATAATAAAGTGAAAGGTTAAAATAAAGCAAACGAACAGATGTAATAAAGTTAAAATATAGTTTTCGTACTATTATAATAAAGAAAAAGGTTAAAATAAAGTAAGCGAACAGATGTAATAAAGTTAAAATATAGTGTTCGTACTATTATAATAAAGTAAATGGTTAAAATAAAGCAAGCGAATATATGTAATAAAGTTAAAATATAGTATTCGTACTATTATAATAAAGTGAAAGTTCAAAATTAAGAAATCGAACAGATGTAATAAAGTTAAAATATTATGTTCGTATTATTATAATAAAGTAAAAGGTTAAAATTAATCAAACTAAAAGATGTAATAAAGTTAAAATATAGTTTTCGTACTATTATAATAAAGTGAAAGGTTAAAATAAAGCAAGCGAATAGATGTAATAAAGTTAAAATATAGTATTTGTACTATTATAATAAAGTGAAAGGTTAAAATAAAGCAAGCGAACAGATGTAATAAAGTAAAAAATATAGTGTTCGTACTATTATAATAAACTGAAAGGTTAAAATAAAGTAAGAGAATATATTTAATAAAGTTAAAATATAGTATTCGTACTATTATAATAAAGTGAAAGGTTAAAATAAAGCAAGCGAACAGATGTAATAAAGTTAAAAAATAGTATTTGTACTATTATAATAAAGTGAAAGGTTAAAATAAAGCAAGCGAACAGATGTAATAAAGTAAAAAATATAGTGTTCGTACTATTATAATAAAATAAATGGTTAAAATTAAGCAACCGAACAGATGTAATAAAGTTAAAATATAGTGTTCGTACTATTATAATATATTATTATAATAAACTGAAAGGTTAAAATAAAGAATGCAAACACATGTAATAAAGTTAAAATATAGTATTCGTACTATTATAATAAAGTGAAAGTTCAAAATTAAGAAATCGAACAGATGTAATAAAGTTAAAATATAGTGCTCATACTATTATAATAAAGTGAAAGGTTAAAATAAAGCAAGCGAATAGATGTAATAAAGTTAACATATAGTGTTCGTACTATTATAATAAAGTAAAAGGTTAAAATAAAGCAAGCGAATATATATAATAAAGTTAAAATATAGTATTTGTACTATTATAATAAAGTGAAAGGTTAAAATAAAGCAAGCGAACAGATGTAATAAAGTAAAAAATATAGTGTTCGTACTATTATAATAAACTGAAAGGTTAAAATAAAGTAAGAGAATATATTTAATAAAGTTAAAATATAGTATTCGTACTATTATAATAAAGTGAATGGTTAAAATTAAGCAAGCTAACAAATGTAATAAAGTTAAAATATAGTGTTCTTACTATTATAATAAAGTGAAAGATTAAATTAAAGCAAGCGAACAGATGTAATAAAGTTAAAATATAGTGTTCGTACTATTATAATAAAGTAAAAGGTTAAAATAAAGCAAACGAATATATATAATAAAGTTAAAATTTAGTATTTGTACTATTATAATAAAGTAAAAGGTTAAAATAAAGCAAGCGAATATATATAATAAAGTTAAAATATAGTATTTGTACTATTATAATAAAGTGAAAGGTTAAAATAAAGCAAGCGAACAGATGTAAAAAAGTAAAAAATATAGTTTTCGTACTATTATATTAATCTGAAAGGTTAAAATAAAGTAAGAGAATATATATAATAAAGTTAAAATATAGTATTCGTACTATTATAATAAAGTGAAAGGTTAAAATAAAGCAAACGAACAGATGTAATAAAGTTAAAATATTGTGTTCGTACTATTATAATAAAGTGAATGGTTAAAATTAAGCAAGCTAACAAATGTAATAAAGTTAAAATATAGTGTTCTTACTATTATAATAAAGTGAAAGATTAAATTAAAGCAAGCGAACAGGTGTAATAAAGTTAAAATATAGTGTTCGTACTATTATAATAAAGTAAAAGGTTAAAATAAAGCAAACGAATATATATAATAAAGATAAAATATAGTATTTGTACTATTATAATAAAGTGAAAGGTTAAAATAAAGCAAGCGAACAGATGTAATAAAGTTAAAATATAGTTTTCGTACTATTATAATAAAGAAAAAGGTTAAAATAAAGTAAGCGAACAGATGTAATATAGTAAAAAATATAGTGTTCGTACTATTATAATAAACTGAAAGGTTAAAATAAAGTAAGAGAATATATATAATAAAGTTAAAATATAGTATTCGTACTATTATAATAAAGTGAAAGTTTAAAATAAAGCAAGCGAACAGATGTAATAAAGTTAAAATATAGTGTTCGTACTATTATAATAAAGTAAATGGTTAAAATAAAGCAAGCGAATATATGTAATAAAGTTAAAATATAGTATTCGAACTATTATAATAAAGTGAAAGTTCAAAATTAAGAAATCGAACAGATGTAATAAAGTTAAAATATTATGTTCGTATTATTATAATAAAGTAAAAGGTTAAAATTAATCAAACTAAAAGATGTAATAAAGTTAAAATATAGTGTTCGTACTATTATAATAAAGTAAAAGGTTAAAATAAAGTAACCGATTAGATGTAATAAAGTTAAAATATAGTGTTCGTATTATTATAATAAAATAAATGGTTAAAATTAAGCAACCGAACAGATGTAATAAAGTTAAAATATAGTATTCGTATTATTATAATAAAGTGAAAGTTCAAAATTAAGAAATCGAACAGATGTAATAAAGTTAAAATATAGTGCTCATACTATTATAATAAAGTAAAAGGTTAAAATTAAGTAACCGATTAGATGTAATAAAGTTAAAATATAGTGTTCTTACTATTATAATAAAGTGAAAGATTAAATTAAAGCAAGCGAACAGATGTAATAAAGTTAAAATATAGTGTTCGTACTATTATAATAAAGTAAAAGGTTAAAATAAAGCAAACGAATATATATAATAAAGTTAAAATTTAGTATGTGTACTATTATAATAAAGTAAAAGGTTAAAATAAAGCAAGTGAATATATATAATAAAGTTAAAATATAGTATTCGTACTATTATAATAAAGTGAAAGTTTAAAATAAAGCAAGCGAATATATATAATAAAGTTAAAATATAGTATTTGTACTATTATAATAAAGTGAAAGGTTAAAATAAAGCAAGCGAACAGATGTAATAAAGTAAAAAATATAGTTTTCGTACTATTATATTAATCTGAAAGGTTAAAATAAAGTAAGAGAATATATATAATAAAGTTAAAATATAGTATTCGTACTATTATAATAAAGTGAAAGGTTAAAATAAAGCAAACGAACAGATGTAATAAAGTTAAAATATTGTGTTCGTACTATTATAATAAAGTGAATGGTTAAAATTAAGCAAGCTAACAAATGTAATAAAGTTAAAATATAGTGTTCTTACTATTATAATAAAGTGAAAGATTAAATTAAAGCAAGCGAACAGGTGTAATAAAGTTAAAATATAGTGTTCGTACTATTATAATAAAGTAAAAGGTTAAAATAAAGCAAACGAATATATATAATAAAGATAAAATTTAGTATTTGTACTATTATAATAAAGTAAAAGGTTAAAATAAAGCAAGCGAATATATATAATAAAGTTAAAATATAGTATTTGTACTATTATAATAAAGTGAAAGGTTAAAATAAAGCAAGCGAACAGATGTAATAAAGTTAAAATATAGTTTTCGTACTATTATAATAAAGAAAAAGGTTAAAATAAAGTAAGCGAACAGATGTAATATAGTAAAAAATATAGTGTTCGTACTATTATAATAAACTGAAAGGTTAAAATAAAGTAAGAGAATATATATAATAAAATTAAAATATAGTATTCGTACTATTATAATAAAGTGAAAGTTTAAAATAAAGCAAGCGAACAGATGTAATAAAGTTAAAATATAGTGTTCGTACTATTATAATAAAGTGAAAGGTTAAAATAAAGCAAGCGAACAGATGTAATAAAGTAAAAAATATAGTGTTCGTACTATTATAATAAAATAAATGGTTAAAATTAAGCAACCGAACAGATGTAATAAAGTTAAAATATAGTGTTCGTACTATTATAATAAAGTAAAAGGTTAAAATAAAGCAATCGAACAGATGTAATAAAGTTAAAATATTATGTTCGTATTATTATAATAAAGTAAAAGGTTAAAATTAATCAAACTAAAAGATGTAATAAAGTTAAAATATAGTTTTCGTACTATTATAATAAAGTGAAAGGTTAAAATAAAGCAAGCGAATAGATGTAATAAAGTTAAAATATAGTATTTGTACTATTATAATAAAGTGAAAGGTTAAAATAAAGCAAGCGAACAGATGTAATAAAGTAAAAAATATAGTGTTCGTACTATTATAATAAACTGAAAGGTTAAAATAAAGTAAGAGAATATATTTAATAAAGTTAAAATATAGTATTCGTACTATTATAATAAAGTGAAAGGTTAAAATAAAGCAAGCGAACAGATGTAATAAAGTTAAAAAATAGTATTTGTACTATTATAATAAAGTGAAAGGTTAAAATAAAGCAAGCGAACAGATGTAATAAAGTAAAAAATATAGTGTTCGTACTATTATAATAAAATAAATGGTTAAAATTAAGCAACCGAACAGATGTAATAAAGTTAAAATATAGTGTTCGTACTATTATAATATATTATTATAATAAACTGAAAGGTTAAAATAAAGAATGCAAACACATGTAATAAAGTTAAAATATAGTATTCGTACTATTATAATAAAGTGAAAGTTCAAAATTAAGAAATCGAACAGATGTAATAAAGTTAAAATATAGTGCTCATACTATTATAATAAAGTGAAAGGTTAAAATAAAGCAAGCGAATAGATGTAATAAAGTTAACATATAGTGTTCGTACTATTATAATAAAGTAAAAGGTTAAAATAAAGCAAGCGAATATATATAATAAAGTTAAAATATAGTATTTGTACTATTATAATAAAGTGAAAGGTTAAAATAAAGCAAGCGAACAGATGTAATAAAGTAAAAAATATAGTGTTCGTACTATTATAATAAACTGAAAGGTTAAAATAAAGTAAGAGAATATATTTAATAAAGTTAAAATATAGTATTCGTACTATTATAATAAAGTGAATGGTTAAAATTAAGCAAGCTAACAAATGTAATAAAGTTAAAATATAGTGTTCTTACTATTATAATAAAGTGAAAGATTAAATTAAAGCAAGCGAACAGATGTAATAAAGTTAAAATATAGTGTTCGTACTATTATAATAAAGTAAAAGGTTAAAATAAAGCAAACGAATATATATAATAAAGTTAAAATTTAGTATTTGTACTATTATAATAAAGTAAAAGGTTAAAATAAAGCAAGCGAATATATATAATAAAGTTAAAATATAGTATTTGTACTATTATAATAAAGTGAAAGGTTAAAATAAAGCAAGCGAACAGATGTAAAAAAGTAAAAAATATAGTTTTCGTACTATTATATTAATCTGAAAGGTTAAAATAAAGTAAGAGAATATATATAATAAAGTTAAAATATAGTATTCGTACTATTATAATAAAGTGAAAGGTTAAAATAAAGCAAACGAACAGATGTAATAAAGTTAAAATATTGTGTTCGTACTATTATAATAAAGTGAATGGTTAAAATTAAGCAAGCTAACAAATGTAATAAAGTTAAAATATAGTGTTCTTACTATTATAATAAAGTGAAAGATTAAATTAAAGCAAGCGAACAGGTGTAATAAAGTTAAAATATAGTGTTCGTACTATTATAATAAAGTAAAAGGTTAAAATAAAGCAAACGAATATATATAATAAAGATAAAATATAGTATTTGTACTATTATAATAAAGTGAAAGGTTAAAATAAAGCAAGCGAACAGATGTAATAAAGTTAAAATATAGTTTTCGTACTATTATAATAAAGAAAAAGGTTAAAATAAAGTAAGCGAACAGATGTAATATAGTAAAAAATATAGTGTTCGTACTATTATAATAAACTGAAAGGTTAAAATAAAGTAAGAGAATATATATAATAAAGTTAAAATATAGTATTCGTACTATTATAATAAAGTGAAAGTTTAAAATAAAGCAAGCGAACAGATGTAATAAAGTTAAAATATAGTGTTCGTACTATTATAATAAAGTAAATGGTTAAAATAAAGCAAGCGAATATATGTAATAAAGTTAAAATATAGTATTCGAACTATTATAATAAAGTGAAAGTTCAAAATTAAGAAATCGAACAGATGTAATAAAGTTAAAATATTATGTTCGTATTATTATAATAAAGTAAAAGGTTAAAATTAATCAAACTAAAAGATGTAATAAAGTTAAAATATAGTGTTCGTACTATTATAATAAAGTAAAAGGTTAAAATAAAGTAACCGATTAGATGTAATAAAGTTAAAATATAGTGTTCGTATTATTATAATAAAATAAATGGTTAAAATTAAGCAACCGAACAGATGTAATAAAGTTAAAATATAGTATTCGTATTATTATAATAAAGTGAAAGTTCAAAATTAAGAAATCGAACAGATGTAATAAAGTTAAAATATAGTGCTCATACTATTATAATAAAGTAAAAGGTTAAAATTAAGTAACCGATTAGATGTAATAAAGTTAAAATATAGTGTTCTTACTATTATAATAAAGTGAAAGATTAAATTAAAGCAAGCGAACAGATGTAATAAAGTTAAAATATAGTGTTCGTACTATTATAATAAAGTAAAAGGTTAAAATAAAGCAAACGAATATATATAATAAAGTTAAAATTTAGTATGTGTACTATTATAATAAAGTAAAAGGTTAAAATAAAGCAAGTGAATATATATAATAAAGTTAAAATATAGTATTCGTACTATTATAATAAAGTGAAAGTTTAAAATAAAGCAAGCGAATATATATAATAAAGTTAAAATATAGTATTTGTACTATTATAATAAAGTGAAAGGTTAAAATAAAGCAAGCGAACAGATGTAATAAAGTAAAAAATATAGTTTTCGTACTATTATATTAATCTGAAAGGTTAAAATAAAGTAAGAGAATATATATAATAAAGTTAAAATATAGTATTCGTACTATTATAATAAAGTGAAAGGTTAAAATAAAGCAAACGAACAGATGTAATAAAGTTAAAATATTGTGTTCGTACTATTATAATAAAGTGAATGGTTAAAATTAAGCAAGCTAACAAATGTAATAAAGTTAAAATATAGTGTTCTTACTATTATAATAAAGTGAAAGATTAAATTAAAGCAAGCGAACAGGTGTAATAAAGTTAAAATATAGTGTTCGTACTATTATAATAAAGTAAAAGGTTAAAATAAAGCAAACGAATATATATAATAAAGATAAAATTTAGTATTTGTACTATTATAATAAAGTAAAAGGTTAAAATAAAGCAAGCGAATATATATAATAAAGTTAAAATATAGTATTTGTACTATTATAATAAAGTGAAAGGTTAAAATAAAGCAAGCGAACAGATGTAATAAAGTTAAAATATAGTTTTCGTACTATTATAATAAAGAAAAAGGTTAAAATAAAGTAAGCGAACAGATGTAATATAGTAAAAAATATAGTGTTCGTACTATTATAATAAACTGAAAGGTTAAAATAAAGTAAGAGAATATATATAATAAAATTAAAATATAGTATTCGTACTATTATAATAAAGTGAAAGTTTAAAATAAAGCAAGCGAACAGATGTAATAAAGTTAAAATATAGTGTTCGTACTATTATAATAAAGTAAATGGTTAAAATAAAGCAAGCGAATATATGTAATAAAGTTAAAATATAGTATTCGAACTATTATAATAAAGTGAAAGTTCAAAATTAAGAAATCGAACAGATGTAATAAAGTTAAAATATTATGTTCGTATTATTATAATAAAGTAAAAGGTTAAAATTAATCAAACTAAAAGATGTAATAAAGTTAAAATATAGTGTTCGTACTATTATAATAAAGTAAAAGGTTAAAATAAAGTAACCGATTAGATGTAATAAAGTTAAAATATAGTGTTCGTATTATTATAATAAAATAAATGGTTAAAATTAAGCAACCGAACAGATGTAATAAAGTTAAAATATAGTATTCGTACTATTATAATAAAGTGAAAGTTCAAAATTAAGAAATCGAACAGATGTAATAAAGTTAAAATATAGTGCTCATACTATTATAATAAAGTAAAAGGTTAAAATTAAGTAACCGATTAGATGTAATAAAGTTTAAATATAGTGTTCTTACTATTATAATAAAGTGAAAGATTAAATTAAAGCAAGCGAACAGATGTAATAAAGTTAAAATATAGTGTTCGTACTATTATAATAAAGTAAAAGGTTAAAATAAAGCAAACGAATATATATAATAAAGTTAAAATTTAGTATGTGTAATATTATAATAAAGTAAAAGGTTAAAATAAAGCAAGCGAATATATATAATAAAGTTAAAATATAGTATTCGTACTATTATAATAAAGTGAAAGTTTAAAATAAAGCAAGCGAACAGATGTAATAAAGTTAAAATATAGTGTTCGTACTATTATAATAAAGTAAAAGGTTAAAATAAAGCAAGCGAATATATATAATAAAGTAAAAGGTTAAAATAAAGCAAGCGAATATATAAAATAAAGTTAAAATATAGTATTTTTACTATTATAATAAAGTGAAAGGTTAAAATAAAGCAAGCGAACAGATGTAATAAAGTTAAAATATAGTTTTCGTACTATTATAATAAAGAAAAAGGTTAAAATAAAGCAAGCGAACAGATGTAATAAAGTAAAAAATATAGTGTTCGTACTATTATAATAAACTGAAAGGTTAAAATAAAGTAAGATAATATATATAATAAAGTTAAAATATAGTGTTCGTATTATTATAATAAAATAAATGGTTAAAATTAAGCAACCGAACAGATGTAATAAAGTTAAAATATAGTGTTCGTACTATTATAATATATTATTATAATAAACTGAAAGGTTAAAATAAAGAATGCAAACACATGTAATAAAGTTAAAATATAGTATTCGTACTATTATAATAAAGTGAAAGTTCAAAATTAAGAAATCGAACAGATGTAATAAAGTTAAAATATTGTGTTCGTATTATTATAATAAAGTAAAAGGTTACAATTAAGCAACCGAACAGATGTAATAAAGTTAAAATATAGTATTCGTACTATTATAATAAAGTGACAGTTCAATATTAAGAAAGCGAACAGATGTAATAAAGTTAATATATTGTGTTCGTATTATTATAATAAAGTAAAAGGTTAAAATTAAGCAAGCTACTAAATGTAATAAAGTTAAAATATAGTGTTATTACTATTATAATAAAGTGAAAGGTTAAAATAAAGCAAGCGAACAGATGTAATAAAGTTAAAATATAGTGTTCGTACTATTATAATAAAGTAAAAGGTTAAAATAAAGCAAGCGAATATATATAATAAAGTTAAAATATAGTATTTGTACTATTATAATAAAGTGAAAGGTTAAAATAAAGCAAGCGAACAGATGTAATAAAGTAAAAAATATAGTGTTCGTACTATTATAATAAAGTGAAAGGTTAAAATAAAGCAAACGAACATATGTAATAAAGTTAAAATATTGTGTTCGTACTATTATAATAAAGTGAAAGGTTAAAATTAAGCAAGCTAACAAATGTAATAAAGTTAAAATATAGTGTTCGTATTATTATAATAAACTGAAAGGTTAAAATAAATTAAGAGAATATATATAATAAAGTTAAAATTTAGTATTCGTACTATTATAATAAAGTGACAGTTCAATATTAAGCAAGCTAACAAATGTAATAAAGTTAAAATATAGTGTTCGTACTATTATAATATATTATTATAATAAACTGAAATGTTAAAATAAAGAATGCAAACAGATGTAATAAAGTTAAAATATAGTAGTCGTACTATTATAATAAAGTGACAGTTCAAAATTAAGAAAGCGAACAGATGTAATAAAGTTAATATATTGTGTTCGTATTATTATAATAAAGTAAAAGGTTAACATTAATCAAACTAACAGATGTAATAAAGTTAAAATATAGTAATCGTAATATTATAATAAAGTGAAAGGTTAAAATAAAGCAAGCGAACAGATGTAATAAAGTTAAAATATAGTGTTTGTACTATTATAATAAAGTAAAAGGTTAAAATAAAGTAACCGATTAGATGTAATAAAGTTAAAATATAGTATTCGTAATATTATAATAAAATTAAAGGTTAAAATAGAGACACAAAAGAGATGTAATAAAGTTAAAATATAGTGTTCTTATTATAACAAAGTAATTGGGTAAAATAAAGCAAGCGAATATATATAATAAAGTTAAAATTTAGTATTTGTACTATTATAATAAAGTAAAAGGTTAAAATAAAGCAAGCGAATATATATAATAAAGTTAAAATATAGTATTCGTACTATTATAATAAAGTGAAAGGTTAAAATAAAGCAAACGAACATATGTAATAAAGTTAAAATATTGTGTTCGTACTATTATAATAAAGTGAAAGGTTAAAATTAAGCAAGCTAACAAATGTAATAAAGTTAAAATATAGTGTTCGTATTATTATAATAAACTGAAAGGTTAAAATAAATTAAGAGAATATATATAATAAAGTTAAAATTTAGTATTCGTACTATTATAATAAAGTGAAAGGTTAAAATAAAGTAAACGAACAGATGTAATAAAGTTAAAATATTGTGTTCGTACTATTATAATAAAGTGAAAGGTTAAAATTAAGCAAGCTAACAAATGTAATAAAGTTAAAATATAGTATTCGTACTATTATAATAAAGTGACAGTTCAATATTAAGCAAGCTAACAAATGTAATAAAGTTAAAATATAGTGTTCGTACTATTATAATATATTATTATAATAAACTGAAATGTTAAAATAAAGAATGCAAACAGATGTAATAAAGTTAAAATATAGTATTCGTACTATTATAATAAAGTGACAGTTCAAAATTAAGAAAGCGAACAGATGTAATAAAGTTAATATATTGTGTTCGTATTATTATAATAAAGTAAAAGGTTAACATTAATCAAACTAACAGATGTAATAAAGTTAAAATATAGTAATCGTAATATTATAATAAAGTGAAAGGTTAAAATAAAGCAAGCGAACAGATGTAATAAAGTTAAAATATAGTGTTTGTACTATTTTAATAAAGTAAAAGGTTAAAATAAAGTAACCGATTAGATGTAATAAAGTTAAAATATAGTATTCGTAATATTATAATAAAATTAAAGGTTAAAATAGAGACACAAAAGAGATGTAATAAAGTTAAAATATAGTGTTCTTATTATAACAAAGTAATTGGGTAAAATAAAGCAAGCGAATATATATAATAAAGTTAAAATTTAGTATTTGTACTATTATAATAAAGTAAAAGGTTAAAATAAAGCAAGCGAATATATATAATAAAGTTAAAATATAGTATTTGTACTATTATAATAAAGTGAAAGGTTAAAATAAAGCAAGCGAACAGATGTAATAAAGTTAAAATATAGTTTTCGTACTATTATAATAAAGAAAAAGATTAAAATAAAGCAATCGAACAGATGTAATAAAGTAAAAAATATAGTGTTCGTACTATTATATTAATCTGAAAGGTTAAAATAAAGTAAGAGAATATATATAATAAAGTTAAAATATAGTATTCGTACTATTATAATAAAGTGAATGGTTAAAATTAAGCAAGCTAACAAATGTAATAAAGTTAAAATATAGTGTTCTTACTATTATAATAAAGTGAAAGATTAAATTAAAGCAAGCGAACAGATGTAATAAAGTTAAAATATAGTGTTCGTACTATTATAATAAAGTAAAAGGTTAAAATAAAGCAAACGAATATATATAATAAAGTTAAAATTTAGTATTTGTACTATTATAATAAAGTAAAAGGTTAAAATAAAGCAAGCGAATATATATAATAAAGTTAAAATATAGTATTTGTACTATTATAATAAAGTGAAAGGTTAAAATAAAGCAAGCGAACAGATGTAAAAAAGTAAAAAATATAGTTTTCGTACTATTATATTAATCTGAAAGGTTAAAATAAAGTAAGAGAATATATATAATAAAGTTAAAATATAGTATTCGTACTATTATAATAAAATTAAAGGTTAAAATAGAGACACAAAAGAGATGTAATAAAGTTAAAATATTGTGTTCGTACTATTATAATAAAGTGAATGGTTAAAATTAAGCAAGCTAACAAATGTAATAAAGTTAAAATATAGTGTTCTTACTATTATAATAAAGTGAAAGATTAAATTAAAGCAAGCGAACAGGTGTAATAAAGTTAAAATATAGTGTTCGTACTATTATAATAAAGTAAAAGGTTAAAATAAAGCAAACGAATATATATAATAAAGATAAAATATAGTATTTGTACTATTATAATAAAGTGAAAGGTTAAAATAAAGCAAGCGAACAGATGTAATAAAGTTAAAATATAGTTTTCGTACTATTATAATAAAGAAAAAGGTTAAAATAAAGTAAGCGAACAGATGTAATATAGTAAAAAATATAGTGTTCGTACTATTATAATAAACTGAAAGGTTAAAATAAAGTAAGAGAATATATATAATAAAGTTAAAATATAGTATTCTTACTATTATAATAAAGTGAAAGTTTAAAATAAAGCAAGCGAACAGATGTAATAAAGTTAAAATATAGTGTTCGTACTATTATAATAAAGTAAATGGTTAAAATATAGCAAGCGAATATATGTAATAAAGTTAAAATATAGTATTCGAACTATTATAATAAAGTGAAAGTTCAAAATTAAGAAATCGAACAGATGTAATAAAGTTAAAATATTATGTTCGTATTATTATAATAAAGTAAAAGGTTAAAATTAATCAAACTAAAAGATGTAATAAAGTTAAAATATAGTGTTCGTACTATTATAATAAAGTAAAAGGTTAAAATAAAGTAACCGATTAGATGTAATAAAGTTAAAATATAGTGTTCGTATTATTATAATAAAATAAATGGTTAAAATTAAGCAACCGAACAGATGTAATAAAGTTAAAATATAGTATTCGTATTATTATAATAAAGTGAAAGTTCAAAATTAAGAAATCGAACAGATGTAATAAAGTTAAAATATAGTGCTCATACTATTATAATAAAGTAAAAGGTTAAAATTAAGTAACCGATTAGATGTAATAAAGTTAAAATATAGTGTTCTTACTATTATAATAAAGTGAAAGATTAAATTAAAGCAAGCGAACAGATGTAATAAAGTTAAAATATAGTGTTCGTACTATTATAATAAAGTAAAAGGTTAAAATAAAGCAAACGAATATATATAATAAAGTTAAAATTTAGTATGTGTACTATTATAATAAAGTAAAAGGTTAAAATAAAGCAAGTGAATATATATAATAAAGTTAAAATATAGTATTCGTACTATTATAATAAAGTGAAAGTTTAAAATAAAGCAAGCGAATATATATAATAAAGTTAAAATATAGTATTTGTACTATTATAATAAAGTGAAAGGTTAAAATAAAGCAAGCGAACAGATGTAATAAAGTAAAAAATATAGTTTTCGTACTATTATATTAATCTGAAAGGTTAAAATAAAGTAAGAGAATATATATAATAAAGTTAAAATATAGTATTCGTACTATTATAATAAAGTGAAAGGTTAAAATAAAGCAAACGAACAGATGTAATAAAGTTAAAATATTGTGTTCGTACTATTATAATAAAGTGAATGGTTAAAATTAAGCAAGCTAACAAATGTAATAAAGTTAAAATATAGTGTTCTTACTATTATAATAAAGTGAAAGATTAAATTAAAGCAAGCGAACAGGTGTAATAAAGTTAAAATATAGTGTTCGTACTATTATAATAAAGTAAAAGGTTAAAATAAAGCAAACGAATATATATAATAAAGATAAAATTTAGTATTTGTACTATTATAATAAAGTAAAAGGTTAAAATAAAGCAAGCGAATATATATAATAAAGTTAAAATATAGTATTTGTACTATTATAATAAAGTGAAAGGTTAAAATAAAGCAAGCGAACAGATGTAATAAAGTTAAAATATAGTTTTCGTACTATTATAATAAAGAAAAAGGTTAAAATAAAGTAAGCGAACAGATGTAATATAGTAAAAAATATAGTGTTCGTACTATTATAATAAACTGAAAGGTTAAAATAAAGTAAGAGAATATATATAATAAAATTAAAATATAGTATTCGTACTATTATAATAAAGTGAAAGTTTAAAATAAAGCAAGCGAACAGATGTAATAAAGTTAAAATATAGTGTTCGTACTATTATAATAAAGTAAATGGTTAAAATAAAGCAAGCGAATATATGTAATAAAGTTAAAATATAGTATTCGAACTATTATAATAAAGTGAAAGTTCAAAATTAAGAAATCGAACAGATGTAATAAAGTTAAAATATTATGTTCGTATTATTATAATAAAGTAAAAGGTTAAAATTAATCAAACTAAAAGATGTAATAAAGTTAAAATATAGTGTTCGTACTATTATAATAAAGTAAAAGGTTAAAATAAAGTAACCGATTAGATGTAATAAAGTTAAAATATAGTGTTCGTATTATTATAATAAAATAAATGGTTAAAATTAAGCAACCGAACAGATGTAATAAAGTTAAAATATAGTATTCGTACTATTATAATAAAGTGAAAGTTCAAAATTAAGAAATCGAACAGATGTAATAAAGTTAAAATATAGTGCTCATACTATTATAATAAAGTAAAAGGTTAAAATTAAGTAACCGATTAGATGTAATAAAGTTTAAATATAGTGTTCTTACTATTATAATAAAGTGAAAGATTAAATTAAAGCAAGCGAACAGATGTAATAAAGTTAAAATATAGTGTTCGTACTATTATAATAAAGTAAAAGGTTAAAATAAAGCAAACGAATATATATAATAAAGTTAAAATTTAGTATGTGTAATATTATAATAAAGTAAAAGGTTAAAATAAAGCAAGCGAATATATATAATAAAGTTAAAATATAGTATTCGTACTATTATAATAAAGTGAAAGTTTAAAATAAAGCAAGCGAACAGATGTAATAAAGTTAAAATATAGTGTTCGTACTATTATAATAAAGTAAAAGGTTAAAATAAAGCAAGCGAATATATATAATAAAGTAAAAGGTTAAAATAAAGCAAGCGAATATATAAAATAAAGTTAAAATATAGTATTTTTACTATTATAATAAAGTGAAAGGTTAAAATAAAGCAAGCGAACAGATGTAATAAAGTTAAAATATAGTTTTCGTACTATTATAATAAAGAAAAAGGTTAAAATAAAGCAAGCGAACAGATGTAATAAAGTAAAAAATATAGTGTTCGTACTATTATAATAAACTGAAAGGTTAAAATAAAGTAAGATAATATATATAATAAAGTTAAAATATAGTGTTCGTATTATTATAATAAAATAAATGGTTAAAATTAAGCAACCGAACAGATGTAATAAAGTTAAAATATAGTGTTCGTACTATTATAATATATTATTATAATAAACTGAAAGGTTAAAATAAAGAATGCAAACACATGTAATAAAGTTAAAATATAGTATTCGTACTATTATAATAAAGTGAAAGTTCAAAATTAAGAAATCGAACAGATGTAATAAAGTTAAAATATTGTGTTCGTATTATTATAATAAAGTAAAAGGTTACAATTAAGCAACCGAACAGATGTAATAAAGTTAAAATATAGTATTCGTACTATTATAATAAAGTGACAGTTCAATATTAAGAAAGCGAACAGATGTAATAAAGTTAATATATTGTGTTCGTATTATTATAATAAAGTAAAAGGTTAAAATTAAGCAAGCTACTAAATGTAATAAAGTTAAAATATAGTGTTATTACTATTATAATAAAGTGAAAGGTTAAAATAAAGCAAGCGAACAGATGTAATAAAGTTAAAATATAGTGTTCGTACTATTATAATAAAGTAAAAGGTTAAAATAAAGCAAGCGAATATATATAATAAAGTTAAAATATAGTATTTGTACTATTATAATAAAGTGAAAGGTTAAAATAAAGCAAGCGAACAGATGTAATAAAGTAAAAAATATAGTGTTCGTACTATTATAATAAAGTGAAAGGTTAAAATAAAGCAAACGAACATATGTAATAAAGTTAAAATATTGTGTTCGTACTATTATAATAAAGTGAAAGGTTAAAATTAAGCAAGCTAACAAATGTAATAAAGTTAAAATATAGTGTTCGTATTATTATAATAAACTGAAAGGTTAAAATAAATTAAGAGAATATATATAATAAAGTTAAAATTTAGTATTCGTACTATTATAATAAAGTGACAGTTCAAAATTAAGAAAGCGAACAGATGTAATAAAGTTAATATATTGTGTTCGTATTATTATAATAAAGTAAAAGGTTAACATTAATCAAACTAACAGATGTAATAAAGTTAAAATATAGTAATCGTAATATTATAATAAAGTGAAAGGTTAAAATAAAGCAAGCGAACAGATGTAATAAAGTTAAAATATAGTGTTTGTACTATTATAATAAAGTAAAAGGTTAAAATAAAGTAACCGATTAGATGTAATAAAGTTAAAATATAGTATTCGTAATATTATAATAAAATTAAAGGTTAAAATAGAGACACAAAAGAGATGTAATAAAGTTAAAATATAGTGTTCTTATTATAACAAAGTAATTGGGTAAAATAAAGCAAGCGAATATATATAATAAAGTTAAAATTTAGTATTTGTACTATTATAATAAAGTAAAAGGTTAAAATAAAGCAAGCGAATATATATAATAAAGTTAAAATATAGTATTCGTACTATTATAATAAAGTGAAAGGTTAAAATAAAGCAAACGAACATATGTAATAAAGTTAAAATATTGTGTTCGTACTATTATAATAAAGTGAAAGGTTAAAATTAAGCAAGCTAACAAATGTAATAAAGTTAAAATATAGTGTTCGTATTATTATAATAAACTGAAAGGTTAAAATAAATTAAGAGAATATATATAATAAAGTTAAAATTTAGTATTCGTACTATTATAATAAAGTGAAAGGTTAAAATAAAGCAAACGAACAGATGTAATAAAGTTAAAATATTGTGTTCGTACTATTATAAAAAAGTGAAAGGTTAAAATTAAGCAAGCTAACAAATGTAATAAAGTTAAAATATAGTATTCGTACTATTATAATAAAGTGACAGTTCAATATTAAGCAAGCTAACAAATGTAATAAAGTTAAAATATAGTGTTCGTACTATTATAATATATTATTATAATAAACTGAAATGTTAAAATAAAGAATGCAAACAGATGTAATAAAGTTAAAATATAGTATTCGTACTATTATAATAAAGTGACAGTTCAAAATTAAGAAAGCGAACAGATGTAATAAAGTTAATATATTGTGTTCGTATTATTATAATAAAGTAAAAGGTTAACATTAATCAAACTAACAGATGTAATAAAGTTAAAATATAGTAATCGTAATATTATAATAAAGTGAAAGGTTAAAATAAAGCAAGCGAACAGATGTAATAAAGTTAAAATATAGTGTTTGTACTATTTTAATAAAGTAAAAGGTTAAAATAAAGTAACCGATTAGATGTAATAAAGTTAAAATATAGTATTCGTAATATTATAATAAAATTAAAGGTTAAAATAGAGACACAAAAGAGATGTAATAAAGTTAAAATATAGTGTTCTTATTATAACAAAGTAATTGGGTAAAATAAAGCAAGCGAATATATATAATAAAGTTAAAATTTAGTATTTGTACTATTATAATAAAGTAAAAGGTTAAAATAAAGCAAGCGAATATATATAATAAAGTTAAAATATAGTATTTGTACTATTATAATAAAGTGAAAGGTTAAAATAAAGCAAGCGAACAGATGTAATAAAGTTAAAATATAGTTTTCGTACTATTATAATAAAGAAAAAGATTAAAATAAAGCAATCGAACAGATGTAATAAAGTAAAAAATATAGTGTTCGTACTATTATATTAATCTGAAAGGTTAAAATAAAGTAAGAGAATATATATAATAAAGTTAAAATATAGTATTCGTACTATTATAATAAAGTGAATGGTTAAAATTAAGCAAGCTAACAAATGTAATAAAGTTAAAATATAGTGTTCTTACTATTATAATAAAGTGAAAGATTAAATTAAAGCAAGCGAACAGATGTAATAAAGTTAAAATATAGTGTTCGTACTATTATAATAAAGTAAAAGGTTAAAATAAAGCAAACGAATATATATAATAAAGTTAAAATTTAGTATTTGTACTATTATAATAAAGTAAAAGGTTAAAATAAAGCAAGCGAATATATATAATAAAGTTAAAATATAGTGTTTGTACTATTATAATAAAGTGAAAGGTTAAAATAAAGCAAGCGAACAGATGTAATAAAGTTAAAATATAGTTTTCGTACTATTATAATAAAGAAAAAGGTTAAAATAAAGTAAGCGAACAGATGAAATAAAGTAAGCGAACAGATGAAATAAAGTAAAAAATATAGTGTTCGTACTATTATAATAAACTGAAAGGTTAAAATAAAGTAAGAGAATATATATAATAAAGTTAAAATATAGTATTCGTACTATTATAATAAAGAAAAAGGTTAAAATAAAGTAATCGAACAGATGTAATAAAGTTAAAATATTGTGTTCGTATTATTATAATAAAGTAAAAGGTTAAAATTAATCAAACTAAAAGATGTAATAAAGTTAAAATATAGTGTTCGTACTATTATAATAAAGTAAAAGGTTAAAATAAAGTAACCGATTAGATGTAATAAAGTTAAAATATAGTGTTAGTATTATTATAATAAAATAAATGGTTAAAATTAAGCAACCGAACAGATGTAATAAAGTTAAAATATAGTGTTCGTACTATTATAATATATTATTATAATAAACTGAAAGGTTAAAATAAAGAATGCAAATACATGTAATAAAGTTAAAATATAGTATTCGTACTATTATAATAAAGTGAATGTTCAAAATTAAGAAATCGAACAGATGTAATAAAGTTAAAATATAGTGTTCGTACTATTATAATAAAGTAAAAGGTTAAAATAAAGTAACCGATTAGATGTAATAAAGTTAAAATATAGTGTTCGTATTATTATAATAAAATAAATGGTTAAAATTAAGCAACCGAACAGATGTAATAAAGTTAAAATATAGTATTCGTACTATTATAATAAAGTGACAGTTCAATATTAAGAAAGCTAACAGATGTGATAAAGTTAATATATTGTGTTCGTATTATTATAATAAAGTAAAAGGTTAAAATTAAGCAAGCTAATAAATGTAATAAAGTTAAAATATAGTGTTATTACTATTATAATAAAGTGAAAGGTTAAAATTAAGCAAGCGAACAGATGTAATAAATTTAAAATATAGTTTTCGTGCTATTATAATAAAGTGAAAGGTTAAAATAAAGCAAGCGAATAGATGTAATAAAGTTAAAATATAGTATTTGTACTATTATAATAAAGTGAAAGGTTAAAATAAAGCAAGCGAACAGATGTAATAAAGTAAAAAATATAGTGTTCGTACTATTATAATAAACTGAAAGGTTAAAATAAAGTAAGAGAATATATTTAATAAAGTTAAAATATAGTATTCGTACTATTATAATAAAGTGAAAGGTTAAAATAAAGCAAGCGAACAGATGTAATAAAGTTAAAAAATAGTATTTGTACTATTATAATAAAGTGAAAGGTTAAAATAAATCAAACTAAAAGATGTAATAAAGTTAAAATATAGTGTTCGTACTATTATAATAAAGTAAAAGGTTAAAATAAAGTAACCGATTAGATGTAATAAAGTTAAAATATAGTGTTCGTATTATTATAATAAAATAAATGGTTAAAATTAAGCAACCGAACAGATGTAATAAAGTTAAAATATAGTGTTCGTACTATTATATATAATATACTATTATAATAAACTGAAAGGTTAAAATAAAGAATGCAAAAACATGTAATAAAGTTAAAATATAGTATTCGTACTATTATAATAAAGTGAAAGTTCAAAATTAAGAAATCGAACAGATGTAATAAAGTTAAAATATTGTGTTCGTATTATTATAATAAAGTAAAAGGTTAAAATTAAGCAAGCTAATAAATGTAATAAAGTTAAAATATAGTGTTATTACTATTATAATGAAGTGAAAGGTTAAAATTAAGCAAGCGAACAGATGTAATAAATTTAAAATATAGTTTTCGTACTATTATAATAAAGTGAAAGGTTAAAATAAAGCAAGCGAATAGATGTAATAAAGTTAAAATATAGTGTTCGTACTATTATAATAAAGTAAAAGGTTAAAATAAAGCAAGCGAATATATATAATAAAGTTAAAATATAGTATTTGTACTATTATAATAAAGTGAAAGGTTAAAATAAAGCAAGCGAACAGATGTAATAAAGTAAAAAATATAGTGTTCGTACTATTATAATAAAGTAAAAGGTTAAAATAAAGTAACCGATTAGATGTAATAAAGTTAAAATATAGTGTTCGTATTATTATAATAAAATAAATTGTTAAAATTAAGCAACCGAACAGATGTAATAAAGTTAAAATATAGTATTCGTACTATTATAATAAAGTGACAGTTCAATATTAAGAAATCGAACAGATGTAATAAAGTTAAAATATTGTGTTCGTATTATTATAATAAAGTAAAAGGTTAAAATTAAGCAAGCTAATAAATGTAATAAAGTTAAAATATAGTGTTATTACTATTATAATAAAGTGAAAGGTTAAAATTAAGCAAGCAAACAGATGTAATAAATTTAAAATATAGTTTTCGTACTATTATAATAAAGTGAAAGGTTAAAATAAAGCAAGCGAATAGATGTAATAAAGTTAAAATATAGTGTTCGTACTATTATAATAAAGTAAAAGGTTAAAATAAAGCAAGCGAATATATATAATAAAGTTAAAATATAGTATTTGTACTATTATAATAAAGTGAAAGGTTAAAATAAAGCAAGCGAACAGATGTAATAAAGTAAAAAATATAGTGTTCGTACTATTATAATAAACTGAAAGGTTAAAATAAAGTAAGAGAATATATTTAATAAAGTTAAAATATAGTATTCGTACTATTATAATAAAGTGAAAGGTTAAAATATAGCAAGCGAACAGATGTAATAAAGTTAAAATATAGTGTTCGTACTATTATAATAAAGTAAAAGGTTAAAATAAAGCAAGCGAATATATATAATAAAGTTAAAATATAGTGTTCTTATTATAACAAAGTAAATGGGTAAAATAAAGCAACCGAATATATATAATAAAGTTAAAATTTAGTATTTGTACTATTATAATAAAGTAAAAGGTTAAAATAAAGCAAGCGAATATATCAAATAAAGTTAAAATATAGTATTTGTACTATTATAATAAAGTGAAAGGTTAAAATAAAGCAAGCGAACAGATGTAATAAAGTTAAAATATAGTTTTCGTACTATTATAATAAAGAAAAAGGTTAAAATAAAGCAAGCGAACAGATGTAATAAAGTAAAAAATATAGTGTTCGTACTATTATAATAAACTGAAAGGTTAAAATAAAGTAAGATAATATATATAATAAAGTTAAAATATAGTGTTCGTATTATTATAATAAAATAAATGGTTAAAATTAAGCAACCGAACAGATGTAATAAAGTTAAAATATAGTGTTCGTACTATTATAATATATTATTATAATAAACTGAAAGGTTAAAATAAAGAATGCAAACACATGTAATAAAGTTAAAATATAGTATTCGTACTATTATAATAAAGTGAAAGTTCAAAATTAAGAAATCGAACAGATGTAATAAAGTTAAAATATTGTGTTCGTATTATTATAATAAAGTAAAAGGTTAAAATTAATCAAACTAAAAGATGTAATAAAGTTAAAATATAGTGTTCGTACTATTATAATAAAGTAAAAGGTTAAAATAAAGTAACCGATTAGATGTAATAAAGTTAAAATATAGTGTTCGTATTATTATAATAAACTGAAAGGTTAAAATAAAGAATGCAAACACATGTAATAAAGTTAAAATATAGTATTCGTACTATTATAATAAAGTGAAAGTTCAAAATTAAGAAATCGAACAGATGTAATAAAGTTAAAATATTGTGTTCGTATTATTATAATAAAGTAAAAGGTTAAAATTAATCAAACTAAAAGATGTAATAAAGTTAAAATATAGTGTTCGTACTATTATAATAAAGTGAAAGGTTAAAATAAAGCAAGCGAATATATATAATAAAGTTAAAATATAGTATTCGTACTATTATAATAAAGTGAAAGTTCAAAATTAAGAAATCGAACAGATGTAATAAAGTTAAAATATTGTGTTCGTATTATTATAATAAAGTAAAAGGTTACAATTAAGCAACCGAACAGATGTAATAAAGTTAAAATATAGTATTCGTACTATTATAATAAAGTGACAGTTCAATATTAAGCAAGCTAACAAATGTAATAAAGTTAAAATATAATGTTCGTATTATTAAAATAAAATAAATAGTTAAAATAAAGCAACCGAACAGATGTAATAAAGTTAAAATATTGTGTTCGTATTATTATAATAAAGTAAAAGGTTACAATTAAGCAACCGAACAGATGTAATAAAGTTAAAATATAGTATTCGTACTATTATAATAAAGTGAAAGTTCAATATTAAGAAAGCGAACAGATGTAATAAAGTTAATATATTGTGTTCGTATTATTATAATAAAGTAAAAGGTTAAAATAAAGCAAGCGAATATATATAATAAAGTTAAAATATAGTATTTGTACTATTATAATAAAGTGAAAGGTTAAAATAAAGCAAGCGAACAGATGTAATAAAGTAAAAAATATAGTGTTCGTACTATTATAATAAAGTAAATGGTTAAAATAAAGCAAGGGAATATATGTAATAAAGTTAAAATATAGTATTCGTACTATTATAATAAAGTGAAAGGTTAAAATAAAGCAAGCGAATATATATAATAAAGTTAAAATATAGTATTCGTACTATTATAATAAAGTGAAAGTTCAAAATTAAGAAATCGAACAGATGTAATAAAGTTAAAATATTGTGTTTGTATTATTATAATAAAGTAAAAGGTTACAATTAAGCAACCGAACAGATGTAATAAAGTTAAAATATAGTATTCGTACTATTATAATAAAGTGACAGTTCAATATTAAGCAAGCTAACAAATGTAATAAAGTTAAAATATAATGTTCGTATTATTAAAATAAAATAAATAGTTAAAATAAAGCAACTGAACAGATGTAATAAAGTTAAAATATAGTGTTCGTACTATTATATATAATATATTATTATAATAAACTGAAAGGTTAAAATAAAGAATGCAAACACATGTAATAAAGTTAAAATATAGTATTCGTACTATTATAATAAAGTGAAAGTTCAAAATTAAGAAATCGAACAGATGTAATAAAGTTAAAATATAGTGCTCATACTATTATAATAAAGTAAAAGGTTAAAATTAAGTAACCGATTAGATGTAATAAAGTTAAAATATAGTGTTCTTACTATTATAATAAAGTGAAAGATTAAATTAAAGCAAGCGAACAGATGTAATAAAGTTAAAATATAGTGTTCGTACTATTATAATAAAGTAAAAGGTTAAAATAAAGCAAACGAATATATATAATAAAGTTAAAATTTAGTATTTGTACTATTATAATAAAGTAAAAGGTTAAAATAAAGCAGGCGAATATATATAATAAAGTTAAAATATAGTATTCGTACTATTATAATAAAGTGAAAGTTTAAAATAAAGCAAGCGAACAGATGTAATAAAGTTAAAATATAGTGTTCGTACTATTATAATAAAGTAAAAGGTTAAAATAAAGCAAGCGAATATATATAATAAAGTAAAAGGTTAAAATAAAGCAAGCGAATATATAACATAAAGTTAAAATATAGTATTTGTACTATTATAATAAAGTGAAAGGTTAAAATAAAGCAAGCGAACAGATGTAATAAAGTTAAAATATAGTTTTCGTACTATTATAATAAAGAAAAAGGTTAAAATAAAGCAAGCGAACAGATGTAATAAAGTAAAAAATATAGTGTTCGTACTATTATAATAAACTGAAAGGTTAAAATAAAGTAAGATAATATATATAATAAAGTTAAAATATAGTGTTCGTATTATTATAATAAAATAAATGGTTAAAATTAAGCAACCGAACAGATGTAATAAAGTTAAAATATAGTGTTCGTACTATTATAATATATTATTATAATAAACTGAAAGGTTAAAATAAAGAATGCAAACACATGTAATAAAGTTAAAATATAGTATTCGTACTATTATAATAAAGTGAAAGTTCAAAATTAAGAAATCGAACAGATGTAATAAAGTTAAAATATTGTGTTCGTATTATTATAATAAAGTAAAAGGTTACAATTAAGCAACCGAACAGATGTAATAAAGTTAAAATATAGTGTTATTACTATTATAATAAAGTGAAAGGTTAAAATAAAGCAAGCGAACAGATGTAATAAAGTTAAAATATAGTGTTCGTACTATTATAATAAAGTAAAAGGTTAAAATAAAGCAAGCGAATATATATAATAAAGTTAAAATATAGTATTTGTACTATTATAATAAAGTGACAGTTCAATATTAAGAAAGCGAACAGATGTAATAAAGTTAATATATTGTGTTCGTATTATTATAATAAAGTAAAAGGTTAAAATTAAGCAAGCTACTAAATGTAATAAAGTAAAAAATATAGTGTTCGTACTATTATAATAAACTGAAAGGTTAAAATAAAGTAAGATAATATATATAATAAAGTTAAAATATAGTGTTCGTATTATTATAATAAAATAAATGGTTAAAATTAAGCAACCGAACAGATGTAATAAAGTTAAAATATAGTGTTCGTACTATTATAATATATTATTATAATAAACTGAAAGGTTAAAATAAAGAATGCAAACACATGTAATAAAGTTAAAATATAGTATTCGTACTATTATAATAAAGTGACAGTTCAATATTAAGAAATCGAACAGATGTAATAAAGTTAATATATTGTGTTCGTATTATTATAATAAAGTAAAAGGTTAAAATTAAGCAAGCTACTAAATGTAATAAAGTTAAAATATAGTGTTATTACTATTATAATAAAGTGAAAGGTTAAAATAAAGCAAGCGAACAGATGTAATAAAGTTAAAATATAGTGTTCGTACTATTATAATAAAGTAAAAGGTTAAAATAAAGCAAGCGAATATATATAATAAAGTTAAAATATAGTATTTGTACTATTATAATAAAGTGAAAGGTTAAAATTAATCAAACTAAAAGATGAAATAAAGTTAAAATATAGTGTTCGTACTATTATAATAAAGTAAAAGGTTAAAATAAAGTAACCGATTAGATGTAATAAAGTTAAAATATAGTGTTCGTATTATTATAATAAAATAAATGGTTAAAATTAAGCAACCGAATATATATAATAAAGTTAAAATATAGTATTCGTACTATTATAATAAAGTTAAAGGTTAAATTAAGAAAGCGAACAGATGTAATAAAGTTAATATATTGTGCTCGTATTATTATAATAAAGTAAAAGGTTAACATTAATCAAACTAACAGATGTAATAAAGTTAAAATTTAGTATTTGTACTATTATAATAAAGTGAAAGATTAAATTAAAGCAAGCAAACAGATGTAATAAAGTTAAAATATAGTATTCGTACTATTATAATAAAGTAAAAGGTTAAAATAAAGCAAACGAATATATATAATAAAGTTAAAATTTAGTATTTGTACTATTATAATAAAGTAAAAGGTTAAAATAAAACAAGCGAATATATATAATAAAGTTAAAATATAGTATTCGTACTATTATAATAAAGTGAAAGGTTAAAATAAAGCAAACGAACATATGTAATAAAGTTAAAATATTGTGTTCGTACTATTATAATAAAGTGAAAGGTTAAAATTAAGCAAGCTAACAAATGTAATAAAGTTAAAATATAGTGTTCGTATTATTATAATAAACTGAAAGGTTAAAATAAAGTAAGAGAATATATATAATAAAGTTAAAATTTAGTATTCGTACTATTATAATAAAGTGAAAGGTTAAAATAAAGCAAACGAACAGATGTAATAAAGTTAAAATATTGTGTTCGTACTATTATAATAAAGTGAAAGGTTAAAATTAAGCAAGCTAACAAATGTAATAAAGTTAAAATATAGTATTCGTACTATTATAATAAAGTGACAGTTCAATATTAAGCAAGCTAACAAATGTAATAAAGTTAAAATATAGTGTTCGTACTATTATAATATATTATTATAATAAACTGAAATGTTAAAATAAAGAATGCAAACAGATGTAATAAAGTTAAAATATAGTATTCGTGCTATTATAATAAAGTGACAGTTCAAAATTAAGAAAGCGAACAGATGTAATAAAGTTAATATATTGTGTTCGTATTATTATAATAAAGTAAAAGGTTAACATTAATCAAACTAACAGATGTAATAAAGTTAAAATATAGTAATCGTAATATTATAATAAAGTGAAAGGTTAAAATAAAGCAAGCGAACAGATGTAATAAAGTTAAAATATAGTGTTTGTACTATTATAATAAAGTAAAAGGTTAAAATAAAGTAACCGATTAGATGTAATAAAGTTAAAATATAGTATTCGTAATATTATAATAAAATTAAAGGTTAAAATAGAGACACAAAAGAGATGTAATAAAGTTAAAATATAGTGTTCTTATTATAACAAAGTAATTGGGTAAAATAAAGCAAGCGAATATATATAATAAAGTTAAAATTTAGTATTTGTACTATTATAATAAAGTAAAAGGTTAAAATAAAGCAAGCGAATATATATAATAAAGTTAAAATATAGTATTTGTACTATTATAATAAAGTGAAAGGTTAAAATAAAGCAAGCGAACAGATGTAATAAAGTTAAAATATAGTTTTCGTACTATTATAATAAAGAAAAAGATTAAAATAAAGCAAGCGAACAGATGTAATAAAGTAAAAAATATAGTGTTCGTACTATTATATTAATCTGAAAGGTTAAAATAAAGTAAGATAATATATATAATAAAGTTAAAATATAGTGTTCGTATTATTATAATAAAATAAATGGTTAAAATTAAGCAACCGAACAGATGTAAATAAGTTAAAATATAGTGTTCGTACTATTATAATATATTATTATAATAAACTGAAAGGTTAAAATAAAGAATGCAAACACATGTAATAAAGTTAAAATATAGTATTCGTACTATTATAATAAAGTGAAAGTTCAAAATTAAGAAATCGAACAGATGTAATAAAGTTAAAATATTGTGTTCGTATTATTATAATAAAGTGAAAGTTCAATATTAAGAAAGCGAACAGATGTAATAAAGTTAATATATTGTGTTCGTATTATTATAATAAAGTAAAAGGTTAAAATAAAGCAAGCGAATATATATAATAAAGTTAAAATATAGTATTTGTACTATTATAATAAATTGAAAGGTTAAAATAAAGCAAGCGAACAGATGTAATAAAGTAAAAAATATAGTGTTCGTACTATTATAATAAAGTAAATGGTTAAAATAAAGCAAGGGAATATATGTAATAAAGTTAAAATATAGTATTCGTACTATTATAATAAAGTGAAAGGTTAAAATAAAGCAAGCGAATATATATAATAAAGTTAAAATATAGTATTCGTACTATTATAATAAAGTGAAAGTTCAAAATTAAGAAATCGAACAGATGTAATAAAGTTAAAATATTGTGTTCGTATTATTATAATAAAGTAAAAGGTTAAAATTAATCAAACTAAAAGATGTAATAAAGTTAAAATATAGTGTTCGTACTATTATAATAAAGTAAAAGGTTAAAATAAAGTAACCGATTAGATGTAATAAAGTTAAAATATAGTGTTCGTATTATTATAATAAACTGAAAGGTTAAAATAAAGAATGCAAACACATGTAATAAAGTTAAAATATAGTATTCGTACTATTATAATAAAGTGAAAGTTCAAAATTAAGAAATCGAACAGATGTAATAAAGTTAAAATATAGTGCTCATACTATTATAATAAAGTAAAAGGTTAAAATTAAGTAACCGATTAGATGTAATAAAGTTAAAATATAGTGTTCTTACTATTATAATAAAGTGAAAGATTAAATTAAAGCAAGCGAACAGATGTAATAAAGTTAAAATATAGTGTTCGTACTATTATAATAAAGTAAAAGGTTAAAATAAAGCAAACGAATATATATAATAAAGTTAAAATTTAGTATTTGTACTATTATAATAAAGTAAAAGGTTAAAATAAAGCAGGCGAATATATATAATAAAGTTAAAATATAGTATTCGTACTATTATAATAAAGTGAAAGTTTAAAATAAAGCAAGCGAACAGATGTAATAAAGTTAAAATATAGTGTTCGTACTATTATAATAAAGTAAAAGGTTAAAATAAAGCAAGCGAAAATATATAATAAAGTAAAAGGTTAAAATAAAGCAAGCGAATATATAAAATAAAGTTAAAATGTAGTATTTGTACTATTATAATAAAGTGAAAGGTTAAAATAAAGCAAGCGAACAGATGTAATAAAGTTAAAATATAGTTTTCGTACTACCCTACAAACAATTTATGTTAAAAGTACATGGATTCAATGAAGATGGTACATACGGCTACAACATAATATACGTAGATACCATGT
Source organism: Osedax fenrisi (assembly GCA_964019155.1). Classification (NCBI taxonomy): domain Eukaryota; kingdom Metazoa; phylum Annelida; class Polychaeta; order Sabellida; family Siboglinidae; genus Osedax; species Osedax fenrisi. The sequence continues at coordinate 57,030,035 of OZ025243.1, forward strand.
AGAATCTATGTAGTTCCATCAACATATTATGTAGATTTTATGTAGAAAAAGCTGACAATTTATCAACATAACTGTCTACATAATTTCTACATGGTTTCTACACTCATATTATGTTGCTAGTTACACGATTTAGACATAGATTCTACATAGCTTCTACATTCATATTATGTTGCTGGTTACACGATTTAGACATAGATTCTACATAGTTTCTACACTCATATTATGTTGCTAGTTACACGATTTAGACATAGATTCTACATAGCTTCTACATTCATATTATGTTGCTGGTTACACGATTTAGACATAGATTCTACATAGCTTCTACACTCTTATTATGTGGCTGGTTACATGATTTCGATATAGATTCTACATAGCTTGTACTAGTAAATTCTACATTCATATTATGTTTATTATATATAAAATTTAACTAATCAAATCATGGAGAGACCACATAACAAATAATGAGTTCTAGGCAGCATTCCAAGAATAACCGATACAATACGCGAACAACGACTGAGGTACTCCGGTCACTGCTGGAGAAACATAAGTGATTGAAGTATTACATTGGAACCCACTACACAGACGACGGTCTTGAGGACAGTGAAGTAAGGACAGTGAGTCTTGAGGACAGTGAAGACATACTTATTTTTTTACGTATATATTATATGAAAATAGAAATAAAACATTACATCATTTAAACATTTATTTGGTTTAAGTCTTTTGTTAGACCTATGCCACAATAAATCTCCAATTGCCTGGCCAATATCGTTGGTCGAAACTTCGATTGGGGAAATCTTCTCATCTATTTAAGAACTTTAACCACCATTCTTAAGTACTTAGTTCAGACTGTAATAAATATATTAAAAAATAAATGTAATATTTATTAGATAATAATTAATAAATAATGTTATCTTTTAATTATTTATGAGGGGCTTTTAATTATTTATTAAAATATAATTTTTTCTATGGAAATAGTTAATTAATAATAGTAAAGAAAATAAAATATAAATAATTTTATATTATGGAGATCTTTTTAATTTGTATAATTTAAATTATTTATCATTACAGATAACTAATTGAGGTATATATTATAGTTCATTCATACTAACATTACATAATTCATCTTGTAGTATTGAGTACAGGGAAATCTTCTCATCTTTTAAAGAACTTTAACCACAATTCTCGATTATGATGAATCATACTGTAATAAAGATAATAGTTGTAATATTTAAGACTTTTAATTATTTATAAAAATATAATTTTTTATTTGGAAATATTTAATTATAATTAATAAATAATTGTATACATGAGGGCTTTACATTTGTAGATATAATTATTAACTGGAGGGATTTATTAAGAAAGACATGTTATTTATAAAAATATTTTGTTTTGGAAATTATTAATTATTAGGTTTTTTGATTTATGTATACATTTTTTTTTAATATTTAATAAATTAGTGGATATTATATTATATTATTATTATGATATTATTATATTTATGATATTATATTTCAAAAAATATTATAAAATATTTTTATTAAAATGTATAAATTTTTTGTTTTATAAAATGTCAACAAATATTTTAAATATATTTCAAAAAAATTCTCATTATTTATGAGGGGCTTTTAATTATTTATTAGTAAATAAAATAAAATATAAATAATTGTATATTATGGAGGGTAATTTATCGCTTCAGTAAGATAATATTAGAAAACATGTAATATAATTCAATAAAAAAAAATTAACTTAATTCGTAAAATATTGAATAGTCAATATGACTTTTAATTTTAACATAGGATTGATAGGAAATCTTATAATGGAGTAGATACAAAATTAATTCAATATATTTTTTAATATATTCCTATTAATGAATTTTGTCATATGATATATATGTACTAGAATTAAATATTATTAACAGAATAGCTGACATTTTTTTTTTTTAAATAATAATTTCTTTATAATTTTATCATTTCTAGGATTAAACTTTTTATGTTTATTATTTATTGAATATTTTTGGTTTTTTGTTTTTAATCAAAAATAAAATTAAGATCAAGTTTATTTTATTCTTAATAAATGTATAATATATATTTACTGTGTGATTATAAAAAAAAATGTGTTCAAATATTTTTCTAGGAATAATTTGAATTTTAATGATTTCTATAGAAAAAATAAATATTTTCAAGGAAAGATGAATAAAAAATGTCTACGACCTAGTCAATTTTATTTTTTTTTACCATAATATAATTTTAATTATCATTGAGATGAATGCAATAAAAACATTTTTATATTATATTTTTTTCTAATTTAAAAAAAATAAAAATATTTTTAACTATACAAAATTTAAAATCTGATTTTGTTAGATCCATATTTTGAATTAAATATACTTAAGTCTCTTAAATGCATATTAAATATATAAATAAAGTAAAAGACGATATCATTTAATTGGTTGTCAAGGTAAAACTAAAGATAAATAAATGTTACGCATGCGCAGTAAATTTAATTATAAAACAAATATTTTTCCTATAAAATGTTATTAAACATCATATTGACAACTCAATTGAGTATAACACAATTTGTAGTTGATACACTACTGTTTATATATATTATATGTTTATAGTTTTTACTGAAGCAACATATTTAATGACTGACGATCCACCCTAATGGAGGGATATTTAATTTGTATAAAGATATAATTTAAATTATTTATCATTACAGATAATAACTAATTGAGATATATATTATAGTTCATACATACATACATAGTTCATTCATACTAACATTACATAATTCATCTTGTAGTATTGAGTATAGGGAAATCTTCTCATCTTTTAAAGATACTTTAACCACCATTTCGATTATGTTGAATCAGACTATAATAAAGATAATAGTTGTAATATTTAGACTTAATTATTTATAAAAATATAATTTTTTATTTGGAAATATTTAATTATAATTAATAAATAATTGTATACATGAGGGCTTTACATTTGTAGATATAATTATTAATTGATGAGGGATTTATTAAGAAAGGCATATTATTTATTTTAAAAAAATGTTTTGTAAATTATTAATTGTTATTTTTTATTTATGTAGAAAAATATATTTTTTTAATATTTAATAAATTAGTGGATATATATTTCAAAAAATAATTTAAAATATTTTTAATAATACATTTATACATTTTTTTTATAAAATATCAAAAAATATTTAAAATATATTTCAAAAAAATTCCCATTATTTATGAGGGGCTTTTAATTATTTATTAATTAGTAAATAAAATAAAATATAAATAATTTTATGGAGGGCTTTTTAATTTGTATAAAGATATAATTTAAATTATTTATCATTACAGATAATAACTAATTGAGGTATATATTATAGTTCATTCATACTAACATTACATAATTCATCTTGTAGTATTGAGTACATTGAAATCGTCTCATCTTTTAAAGATACTTTAACCACCATTCACGATTATGTTGAATCAGACTGTAATAAAGATAATAGTTGTAATATTTAAGACTTTTAATTATTTATAAAAATATAATTTGTTATTTGGAAATATTTAATTATAATTAATAAATAATTGTATACATTGGGGCTTTACATTTGTAGATATAATTATCAATTGATTTATTAAGAATGTTATTTATAAAAATATTTTTTTTTTGGAAATGTAGAAAAATATATTTTTTTTAATATTTAATAAATTAGTTGATAAATATTTAAAAATATTAAAAAATATTTTTAATAAATGTATACATTTTTTTAATAAAATATCAAATAATATTTAAAATATATTTCAAAAAATTCCGACAAAATATTTCAAAAAAAGCGTAGTGAAATCAAATTTATTTTTCGTGTTTTTATTGATCGCGAGGTACGAATTTTAAAATTCTAACAATTCAGGTGAAAATGGTTCAATACATTTTTTAAAATGTAGTTTTAAACAAAATATTAATATACATTTTTAATAAATCATTGCATTATTTTAAATCAATATATATATATACATATATAAAATGTATATTATACATATCGCGGCGAGCGCCAGCGTTCTAGCATCGTCGAGCACAAAGTGGCTCGCAAATAGAACATTTAGCGAGCCACTTTGTGCTAGCACGCTGGCGCTCGCCTAAGCTCGCCTGCGCTCGCGGTGTGTACACCCCTTTAGAAATGATATTATATATATATATATATATAAATATGTATATACACACACACATACATAAATATATACATACTCATAATGACATATGCATATATTCTATATATAGAACATATCACTATATTGATAATTAATAATTTAAAATAAAACTATAATTTAATAATATAATCCTATTATCTAAAGCTAAATTGTCCTTAATTGATTTTAAATATGCAGATTGAGATTTAGTTATAAAATAATGAAATTTAATATCACTTAGTGTTTTAATTAATAGTATACAATCCTACTATCATCTTTATAATCAAATTATCTAAATAAATAAATTAAATAATCACTAATAATATCTACACTAGGACAGTCATTACAATTCTTTAACATACAAGTTCTATTTTCTATATTACAGGCTCATTTTTCTAATAATTCCTTATAATTTATCTTATGGGGTAGAACATTTAACATTAATTTAACGTTTTGGTGAATTACACATACTCAATGAATTCCTTCACTATTTACTGATCTACAATTAATTTATTATATTTTATTCCTGTACATTTATAGTTACTTTGGGAGTCAATACAAATGGAACATTTGTCCATTTAAATATAATTTGTAGAGTAGATATGTATATATTGAATTGTTATAGATTAAAGAAGTAGCACAGATTTTCCGAAGGAAAGATATAACACTTACGCGAAATCGTGTAATTCAAATTTGTATACAAAATACCCTGGTGCCACCTATAGCGGGTTACTTTTAGGAACTATGCGTTGTTTATAATGTAAATTCGTATATAACTATACACCTTTAAAATGTTAAATAATATGCCTTAAATTAATATTTATATGATGACAACTAAGTGTTCATTACTAATATATAACAAACAAATATGATATTTATGTTTTAAATGCTATAAGTATATATTTAGTAAGTAAAAGTTAATTTATATTGCATGTAATTTAATAGAGCAATGAAAACATTGTTGTATGCAAACAGAGCCGAACCTAGATCTATTTCAGTGATTTCGATACTACTGCTAGCAGCGGTTGGGGATATTACTAAATTACGTTGCATGCATAGGGAGTGTTATATCTTTGCTTCGCAAAATCTTTGGAAGTAGTGTACAATATATGAAGGCATGTCACAATGCACTTCATACTACATTTTACAGTTTATAATGTAAATATATAGGCAGCATATGGTCTATTAATAGTGTGGTGCATAGATTTCAATTCCTTGAATCAGTTTTTTTATATTGTAAATACAAAAAAAAACAGATTTATTCAATGTATTCAATGTATTCAATGTAGAATTCAGGCTAAGACTATTAATAGACCATATGATGCCTATATAATATTGTATTTATAATGTATGTATTTATGTGTATAATATAAACTGTATATGTATGTGTATATGAGTATATATATGTGTATGCTTACTATATTGATTATCTGATAATGACACTATTTACATATTTAAAATAATAAAATCCAGTTACATTTAGATCATTAATATATATATAGTTATAAACTAACTAAATATTTATATCTCCATTCTGTTTTTCATGAAGGGCATTTTGCTATTCATTCTTGATTCGGAGAACAGACTCCATAGAGTTAGTACTGATAGCCCTCACCATGTATAACACTGGAAGTGAAATCTTTGATACAGCTCTTATTGCAACTGAATAAATAAAATTATTATGTTACTTTGAATATTATATTTTAAATTAGACATTTTACATTTAAATAGACATTTTACAATTTAATTTATTACTTGCATTTATTTATAGTTATTAAACAGTATATACATTATTTTTTAATGTTAATATAATATATAATTTTGTGATACTAATAATATTTTATTAGTTTTACATATTTGTTCTTTATTTTTGTTTTTACAATAATAAAGTTTCACTACCTTGGTAAATGCACATAATGAAAAAAATATCATAATTATCCGGCTAATTTTTTTGCTATATGCAAAAAGTATATGAATAAATTATGATATAATATTTGTATAAATATAATTATATATATAAGTGAAGAGACAATATAGGTGGACATATTTTAATAATAAATATATAATATATACTTTGAAATAAATTATATTAAAAAAAAACTAATCATAATAATGTAGCTTTATATATATAATGTAGCTTTATCTGTATTTTACAAAAATAAATGTATCATTGAATATAAATTGTATATAAAATGATCTTTTAATGAGGCTTTGTACTTACTAGTATTCTATTAACATGTAAATGCATGTATTGTATGCACACTGATGTACCTATTTAAATAGTATATCATGTGGACATTATATCAGTTTTATATGATATCATCCTTTTGGGATAACATATAAATTTTAATTAATTTTGATATATAAATTATACATATATTTATAATTTTTTGTAAATATTAATATCAATTCATTTTTTATATAATTAAAAATGACATTAATTATGGATTTATTCTCAGGAATTATTAAATAATGATTTCTTTATAATTAAAAATGATATTAAATATATTAAAAATGTACTATGTAATAATTTTTTATACTAATTTTATATATTTAATAATTTCTAAGAATAAATAAATAATTAATGTAATTTTTAATTATATAAAAATTAATTGATTTCATTATTTTCAAAAAATATATAATATTGAAAAATACATCATATTAATGTAAACTAATTATGATTTACAATATATTTATATTATATATTTTAAGGGGTATCCCACTACTAGTATATTCGGCAAATTGCCGGAAATATAGTAACTTTAAAGGGGGTACCCATTACAACTTTATAGAAAATCATTTTAAAGTTACAATATTTCCGGTAATTTGTCGGAAATACTTGTAGAGGGATACCCACTTAAAATATACAATATAAATCATAATTAGTTTAAATTAATATGATATATTTTATCTTCAATATTATATATTTTTCTTATACATACTATTAATTTTAATATATAAATTATTAATAATATTACTATTTTTTGTATATTTGATAATTTACTTTAATTCATGTTGAACATACAAAAAAAAATTTCTGTAATTTTGTTAGTTGAATGAGTGTATTATATATTAAGTGAAATGCTTCGCAAAATTGTTGTGTTCTTGGAAAATATTCTACGATTAAATTGAATTTTATAATTCTTATATTATATATTCTTGGTTATACGCTATTACGATTTGTCATTTTTGAAACTTGTATCCAGTTAATCCTGTATAATTATCACTATCCTCTATATATTTATATACTATTTCATCAAGTTCGCCTTCATTAAAATATCAAAGTTTACTTTAAATTATATAGCTTACTTACCATAAATTGTGATTAAAAAACTATTTAACCATATGTCTTATGGCATTTCTCATGCACTAATTTATTGTATAGTTCACATATAACTAAAGATTAAATCTATTTTAAATAATGTCATATGGATAATTACTTTGTACAACTCTGTTATATAAGTAATGTTTGCATATATACAATATTATAGTAAAAATTCTTATATTAAATAATAAATGATTACAATATAAAGTTATATCAAAGATTTTGCGAAGCAAAGATATAACACTCCCTATGCATGCAACATAATTTAGTAATATCCCCTGCCTCTGCTAGCAGTAGTATCGAAATCACTGAAATAGATTTAGGTTCGGCTCTGTTTGCATACAACAATGTTTTCATTGCTCTATTAAATTACATTCAATATAAATTAGCTTTTACTTACTAAATATATACTTATAGCATTTAAAACATACATATAATATTTGTTTGTTATATATTAGTAATGAAAACTTAGTTTTCATCATATAAATATTAATTTATAGCATATTATTTAATATTTTAAAAGTGTATAGTTAAATATGAATTTACATTATAAACAACAAATAGTTCCTAAAAGTAACCCGCTTATAGGTGGCACTGGGGTATTTTGTATACAAATTCGAATTACACGATTTCGCGTAAGTGTTATATCTTTCCTTCGGAAAATCTTTGGTTATATTATAATATTTATATAAAATGTATAATACACATGAGTTTATAATATACACATATATTATATATATATGAAATATATAAAAAAAATTATAATTATGTAAATAGAATTATATATATAAATACAATATTATATATGATATGTCACTCCCATCTAAATATAGATCATAGTTACTAATTTTAATTGAAATATATATTGCAAGCAATATGCATATCAGGAAGTTAAATATACACCTATATATTTAGGTCATACAAATTACGATATTTTCAAGTTTTATCATACTTAGTAATTTGATTAATTAATAACATTATGTACATATATTAGGTTATTCTTATTAATATTAGTGAATATATATGTACATTATATAATATAGAAATAACATTTATATACTTGGATTCACATTACATTTATTATATTAAAATGAACAATTCACATCCTCATTTATTTTGATTATTATACGTCATTTATATTTCAAATTACTAAACCTATCTAAATATTTCGATTTTTATTGTCCTTTGTAAATCTAAATGTTTGTTTATAACTTAAATAGAATCCAAAAGTTATGAAATAATTATCAATTATTTAACTATATATAATATAAAATAAAAATTGAATAAAATATTTTTTAAATTTAAAATTCAAATATCCCAGAATTTATATTTGGGATCCTACTATGACGTCACAGTTCATTTTTCGTTTTATATTTCGTTTTTTGATTAAAACACATTATTTTGGTATAAATAAGTATTATTTCAAAATGTTATGAATATAGTTCATATTTATTTATACCATAAATATAATATTATATTAATATGGATAATCTATTTTCATGCATATTATGCTTTAAGTGAAATTAAAATATGGCAATTTTTAAGCCTAACGTCATATTTATAAATTAATAAAATAATATCAGAGATTTCAAATGGATATTAGTTCATACCTGTTTCCCATCAATATGTGGTATTGTGCAGTTTACGGATTAAAGTATAATGCCATTTCGGATACTCGAAACAATCAAACATTGCAGAGCATAGCTAGGGTCCTCCAAGCAGTTATCCTACCTATCATTGTGTATGGAGGTGTGTTTATATATATATAATTTGTATGTGTAATTGTATATGGAATAAATATGAAAGTTTATACAATGATTAAAAAAGTAAAAGTAAGTACAGTTTGTAATTTTTCAACTTATTGGTCAATATTATTATAGATCTTTAATTTAGTTATTAAAATACATTATTATTACATATTATATAATCATATATTATTTATATAAATATTTAATAGATTCTTCTGTAGCTAAAAATTCAAATTTCTAATTGAATTATAGTTTTATTTATTTAGAAATAATGTTACATTAAATAAGATACACATATATATATATATATATATATTATGAAACATATAGTTTCATTTAAGACATCAACTCCCTTTCTTGAGAGTTAAGCCTTTCTGTTAATCTCTAACCAAACATACATACAGACTATTACAGTATTTCTCAGCCAGATACCATGGTAACCATTCATACGGCCATACCTGAGTGGGGGTGTACCTAAATGTATAGATAAAATATTAAATACATCTGTTTTTATCATTTCTACAATTAAGGGTGCGAGTTAAAATATGATTAATATTTATATTTTAACAACAACAATGTACAGTTAAAGTATCACATTTTTTCATGTTTAATATCTTATTTATAAATTTGTAAAATTTCTCAAATTATATTTATATCAATATAAAGTGTTTTATGAACGTAATCGATATAATAATTATTTGAAATTGATAGTAAAGTATGTATTATATTAACTTAAATTTTATATATTAAACTTTGAATGTAATTTTCTCAAGTTTTTACTTTTTCACTTATTAACAACATGCAAATCATACTACTTTTTGATTATTATTATTTTTATCTGAAATTGTTACTGTAAATGTATAACATATACATCTATATGAATCCTGTTGGATTTATTATATTTTATATTAATTAAATAAAGTATGATAAACATACATTTTAATGAAAAAAAATAAAAAATAAATAGTTAAATAATGGAGACTATTTTTTTTACACAATTTTAAATTAACTACAATTATATAAAGAAAGATCCTATATGATGGACGAAAGTTTCTATTGAATAAACAAAAAAGTATGTAATTATCTCAAATAGTTATGTATCCTTAGCGTTTTTAGATATAGCTATAATATCATTGTTTAGATGAACGGGAACCTCTCCCCTTAAGTATTTTATGTTTTTGATATACTATATTATTTTGATATACTATAATTAGTTATATTTAAATTGTAGGCGGTTATGGTGCATAATCCGCACAATCCATATTTTATATATTTAATATCACTAACTAACTAGTTCACTAACTAACTAATTAACTAACTAACTCACTAGCTAACTCACTAGCTAACTCACTAGTGCAACTGCTTAGTATTATATAATGGAATTAATTTTATATATATATATAATAAACGATATAATATATGTTATCAATATTTATTCGTAGCATGACTCATGTACTATATGAAATATACATAAATTATTAATACCGTAATATATGGTATGATATATTTATATAATTTATATATATCGTTATAACATGTATACTTTACATAAATTGTATATATATATATATATGAACTTATAATGTAATATTATAGATAAATACACTTAATTATATCAACATATTATATTATATTATATTATATAAAGTTTGGAAAAATATAAAATTATAGTAATAGCAAATATTTTTCTAAAGAAAGATATAACTGTTATATTATAACACTTATGCGAAATCATGTTTATCGAATTTTTATACAAAATATCCCAGTACCACCTATATCGGGTTACTTTTAGGAACTAGGTGTTGTTTATAATGTAAATTCGTAAAAAACTATACACTTTTAAAATGTTAAATAATATGCTTTAAATTAGTATTTAATTGATGAAAACTAAGTGTTCATTACTAATATATAACAAACAAATATGATATGTATGTTTTAAATGCTATAAGATATATTTGGTGAGTAAATGCTAATTTATATTATATGTAATTTAATAGAGCAATGAAAACATTGTTATATGAAAAGTTTTCATATGAAAACAGAGCCGAACCTAAATATATTTCAATGTTTCGATACTACTGTTAGCAGCGACATCAGGTATTACAAATTATGTTACATGCATAGGGAGTGTTATATCTTTGCTTCGCAAAATATTTAGTATATTATATATGTATAAACTTATATTAACATATATAACTAATATAAATTATAAAAATGTATAATTATATTATATATAATATATTATCTTATGATATATAATATTTGTTTTAAAACCACTTAATGATAAAGTTTATCATAACATGTATTCGTAAAGATTTACATATTTAAATGTTGTAACAATTTGTAATCTTTTATAATTTATTAATAACATATTCTTAGTGAATAATATATACTATATATAATATAGGATCAGTTTGATATACTATAGACTATATTATATATTTTATATAAACAGTACTACATTTAATTAAAAAATATAAATAAGTATTAATAATAATGGATATATCAATTGATTCTGACGATAATATTATTATCTTAAATTATATATATATATATATATATATATATAATTATACCATATACAGTGTGTATGATAAACCATGTTATTATTTTATAATTATGATAAATTTGAAAAATATATATAATTATTATAATAATATATATATAATTATATAACTTTAAAAACCTGTCATTTAGTGAGCCGGTATTTAACAAATACTTCGTACACCAAGGTTTACATTTGATAATCCTAAATAAATGAATTTATATCAATTTGATAACTATACATAAAATGAATTATGATAAATTGAAATAATATACATTTATTAATTATAAATAATATGAAATTCATTTCATCATGATACATTTAAATAATACACCAAGGTTTACATTTGATAATCCTAAATAAATGAATTACCCTCAATTTGATAAATATTATAGTTATTATAATGTATGGTACCGCATACATAAAATGAATTATGATAAATTTAAATAATATATATTTATTAATTATAAATAATATGAAATTCATTTAAATAATACTCCAAGTTTTACATTTGATAATCCTAAATAAATGAATTACGATCAATTTGATAACTATACATTTGATAATCCTAAATAAATGAATTACGATCAATTTGATAACTATACATAAAATGAATTATGATAAATTGAAATAATATACATTTATTAATTATAAATAATATGAAATTCATTTCATCATGATACATTTAAATAAGACATCAAGGTTTACATTTTATAATACTAAATAAATGAATTACGATCAATTTTATAACTTTAAAAAAAATGAATTATGATAAATTTTAATAATACACATTTAATAATTATAAATAAAATGTATTTCATTATGAATTATGATAAATTTAAATGAGCAATATTTGATACTTATCATAATACACTATAAATAATACCTATTTTAATAATAATATATATATGATAAATATAAATATTATTTTAAAATTAAATGAAATTAATTTAATAAATATATATAAAACAATTGAAATAATGAAAAATATTCTTTTTCATTATAATAAGTTATTATAATAATTATAAAATAATGATTTAATCATTTTATAATTATAATATTATATTATAACGTTAATAAACGATATTAAATATCGATATAACGATATTAAATATCGTTATTATTTTAAAAAATTAATTTCAAAATACGATTACGAAATTACCTTAGCAAATATAAAATAAAAGTAGTACATATATATTCTTTTGAATATAAAATACACAATAATTTACCTTATAACTGAAGAATAATACAACTGTAAGTACACTGTAATTATTACTAAAAAATAAGGCAATCAATTTGACATCAGGGTTAATAATAAATAATAATAAATAATAATAACAATAATAATAGAATCTATAAAAACATGGTAGTATATTGGATATTTATATTAACAATTGTAGCAATAGAATACCAAACTGTATAATTAACTTTAGATATATGTTCCTATATATATATAGATATATATATATATATATATATATATATATATATATATAAATATATATATATATATATATATACTTATCTATTATAATAATCGGAACTATAGTTTATGTGAAATAGTATCATTAGGAAATTAATATTAATCATAAATAATAATATATGATACTTAAGCTATAAGCTAGGTAGATATATATATATATATATATATATATATATATATATATATATATATTGGTAAATTAATTAATTAATATGTTTCTATTACTATATAAATATTTGATTTTTATACATTATTACATAAGCATTTGTATTTGTCAAATAAACCATATGGTTTGAAGTAGTATTTGTTACCTATCTTTAATATTTTACAGTTATTATAATTTAAAAAATATTCAATATATATTACCCCCGGGATATTACTATATTAAAAAATATACACGCGAATTAAAGTAGATATAGAAACTATTGAGGCATTCGTGATTTAATAGTAATTGAATATTACTATTACTTTATAAACCCTGGTATAGTTTATATAATACACGTATTGTTATTTGTTATTTTTATTTGGTGGAATCCTTTCATCCCATCATGGAACTTAGATAAGTTTACTTTTAACCATATATGGCTCTAATGTCCCAAAATTAATTAATGATCCTGACGAGGCTTGAACTCGTGTCCACTGCTTGTGTGTCAGAAGCCCTAGCCACTGAGCCACACATGCAGTTTTAACGTATAACCTATAGCACTAACATGTTAACATCGCAAGTCTAATCAATTATATCTGAGGAACAGGTAAGGTTTTGGAAAGGAATGAGTACGCCGTACTCAGTATACTGAGTATACTCTCGTATACGATCGAACATATTACAAATATCAGAACCCTTATAGAAAAGCATCTTGATTCCCATACGAATCTGTTCTATAACTTCATTGATTTCATGAATGCATTTGACAGAGTATATCATATAGGACTGTGGTCAATACTTTAAAAGTGTGATATACATCACGAAATAATTACAATGATTAAAGCTTTATATAGTAACAATTCCAGTTCAGTCTGGATAGGTAGGTCCTATACCTATCATATATACATAATCATCATTATAACAACATAGACAATTCGTTCAAATCAACGGTTAGAGTACATCAATGATGTCTACTATTACCTATACCCTTCAATATATTCCTAGATGAAATCATGTGAGAATTCTTAAGTACTTAAGTACAAGATAATCTAACGCCATCAATATCAATATGATGAATATTATAATTGAACAGCAAGAGATAAGTCTACTGAATACTAGCGAGTTACTTAATCATTTAGTCATGGCGTACGTAAGTTAATAATGAGATTTTCTAATATTATATAGAAAATAGTTTACAGTGCGTATCATGTTCTTAATTTATGTAGAGTTGTCAAGGTGAGAGGTTATATTGAAACCAAGGGTAGTTATTGATTTATAAGTAGGAATATATGTTAAAAAAGGATGAGTGATTGATAGATGATAACTGGGTCTAGATAGTATAATAGTATCAGTTTTAGTCATAATTAAGTAAATAGAGTTATGAGAGAACTATTCAGTGAGATCAGTATTACAATTAAACATATACATTTGAATCTGATCATAATCACTATAACTAGGAAAGTACACACACACATATATATATATATAGATCATCTACATAAATATGGTAGTGAATATTAGGATATTTGCGAAATAATTATTTTATAGGAAGAATATAAATAATGAACAATATAGGACAAATAACATAGCCCTAATATGGAAAACTATGTTAACATAATAAGGAGATAACGATTACGAAGATTTAATTTTCAGCGAAGAGGTTCTAAATGAAATAAAATAAATAAACCAACTGATGACTTGACCGTGTATACCAATTTTATTAATTTGTATGTTGAAAGTAAATAATATTGTGATTGAGAATATCACTAGTTATATCACTAGTGAAATCAATAGTTTACTTATCATTGAGTTATCTTATTATTAGGGGCGCTTGGAAGATTTTGTATGCTGGGGGACCAACCAATAAAAATAAATGTTTTGGTAAAAGTGGGAGGAGGGACCTATACATAGGAGGTCCCCCTAGATTTTAAAGTGGGGGGACATATCCCCCATCCCCCTTGTTGCAGCGCCCCTACTTATTATACAATTAGTATACAATAACTTAAATTATTATACGTTTAATAATTATAATAGCTTAATAATAATTGTCATATACAGGATCCTATCATCGGAAGTAATTAAGTAATTTTTGAAAAATAATTTATTAGTAGGTATACCTACTATAAACCTATATGTTTATATATGAAGATATTATGTGCCATGGGTACATACTATATAATGAAGACATTATGTACAAGAGGTACATATCATCTACATAACTCGATGTAGATTATATGCTGATATTGTGTGCCACGGGTACATAATATAATGAAGAAATTATGTACCAACTTTACATATCATCTACATAACTATATGTAGATTATATGTTGATATTATGTGCCACGGGTATATAATATATAATGAAGAAATTATGTACCAAGTTTACATATCATCTACATAACTATATGTAGATTATATGCTGATATTGTGTGCCACGGGTACATCATTTTATTATGTACATGATATACGTAGAAACTACATATAAAATACATATATCATACACATAGTAAATATTATGTAGATAAACTATGTAGATACAGCGAAAATTGTTTGTAGGGTATTATAATAAAGAAAAAGGTTAAAATAAAGCAAGCGAACAGATGTAATAAAGTAAAAAATATAGTATTCGTACTATTATAATAAACTGAAAGGTTAAAATAAAGTAAGATAATATATATAATAAAGTTAAAATATAGTGTTCGTATTATTATAATAAAATAAATGGTTAAAATTAAGCAACCGAACAGATGTAATAAAGTTAAAATATAGTGTTCGTACTATTATAATATATTATTATAATAAACTGAAAGGTTAAAATAAAGAATGCAAACACATGTAATAAAGTTAAAATATAGTATTCGTACTATTATAATAAAGTGAAAGTTCAAAATTAAGAAATCGAACAGATGTAATAAAGTTAAAATATTGTGTTCGTATTATTATAATAAAGTAAAAGGTTACAATTAAGCAACCGAACAGATGTAATAAAGTTAAAATATAGTGTTATTACTATTATAATAAAGTGAAAGGTTAAAATAAAGCAAGCGAACAGATGTAATAAAGTTAAAATATAGTGTTCGTACTATTATAATAAAGTAAAAGGTTAAAATAAAGCAAGCGAATATATATAATAAAGTTAAAATATAGTATTTGTACTATTATAATAAAGTGACAGTTCAATATTAAGAAAGCGAACAGATGTAATAAAGTTAATATATTGTGTTCGTATTATTATAATAAAGTAAAAGGTTAAAATTAAGCAAGCTACTAAATGTAATAAAGTAAAAAATATAGTGTTCGTACTATTATAATAAACTGAAAGGTTAAAATAAAGTAAGATAATATATATAATAAAGTTAAAATATAGTGTTCGTATTATTATAATAAAATAAATGGTTAAAATTAAGCAACCGAACAGATGTAATAAAGTTAAAATATAGTGTTCGTACTATTATAATATATTATTATAATAAACTGAAAGGTTAAAATAAAGAATGCAAACACATGTAATAAAGTTAAAAATAGTATTCGTACTATTATAATAAAGTGACAGTTCAATATTAAGAAAGCGAACAGATGTAATAAAGTTAATATATTTTGTTCGTATTATTATAATAAAGTAAAAGGTTAAAATTAAGCAAGCTACTAAATGTAATAAAGTTAAAATATAGTGTTATTACTATTATAATAAAGTGAAAGGTTAAAATAAAGCAAGCGAACAGATGTAATAAAGTTAAAATATAGTGTTCGTACTATTATAATAAAGTAAAAGGTTAAAATAAAGCAAGCGAATATATATAATAAAGTTAAAATATAGTATTTGTACTATTATAATAAAGTGAAAGGTTAAAATTAATCAAACTAAAAGATGTAATAAAGTTAAAATATAGTGTTCGTACTATTATAATAAAGTAAAAGGTTAAAATAAAGTAACCGATTAGATGTAATAAAGTTAAAATATAGTGTTCGTATTATTATAATAAAATAAATGGTTAAAATTAAGCAACCGAATATATATAATAAAGTTAAAATATAGTATTTGTACTATTATAATAAAGTGAAAGGTTAAAATAAAGCAAGCGAATATATATAATAAAGTTAAAATATAGTATTCGTACTATTATAATAAAGTTAAAGGTTAAATTAAGAAAGCGAACAGATGTAATAAAGTTAATATATTGTGCTCGTATTATTATAATAAAGTAAAAGGTTAACATTAATCAAACTAACAGATGTAATAAAGTTAAAATATAGTATTCGTACTATTATAATAAAGTAAAAGGTTAAAATAAAGCAAACGAATATATATAATAAAGTTAAAATTTAGTATTTGTACTATTATAATAAAGTAAAAGGTTAAAATAAAACAAGCGAATATATATAATAAAGTTAAAATATAGTATTCGTACTATTATAATAAAGTGAAAGGTTAAAATAAAGCAAACGAACATATGTAATAAAGTTAAAATATTGTGTTCGTACTATTATAATAAAGTGAAAGGTTAAAATTAAGCAAGCTAACAAATGTAATAAAGTTAAAATATAGTGTTCGTATTATTATAATAAACTGAAAGGTTAAAATAAAGTAAGAGAATATATATAATAAAGTTAAAATTTAGTATTCGTACTATTATAATAAAGTGAAAGGTTAAAATAAAGCAAACGAACAGATGTAATAAAGTTAAAATATTGTGTTCGTACTATTATAATAAAGTGAAAGGTTAAAATTAAGCAAGCTAACAAATGTAATAAAGTTAAAATATAGTATTCGTACTATTATAATAAAGTGACAGTTCAATATTAAGCAAGCTAACAAATGTAATAAAGTTAAAATATAGTGTTCGTACTATTATAATATATTATTATAATAAACTGAAATGTTAAAATAAAGAATGCAAACAGATGTAATAAAGTTAAAATATAGTATTCGTGCTATTATAATAAAGTGACAGTTCAAAATTAAGAAAGCGAACAGATGTAATAAAGTTAATATATTGTGTTCGTATTATTATAATAAAGTAAAAGGTTAACATTAATCAAACTAACAGATGTAATAAAGTTAAAATATAGTAATCGTAATATTATAATAAAGTGAAAGGTTAAAATAAAGCAAGCGAACAGATGTAATAAAGTTAAAATATAGTGTTTGTACTATTATAATAAAGTAAAAGGTTAAAATAAAGTAACCGATTAGATGTAATAAAGTTAAAATATAGTATTCGTAATATTATAATAAAATTAAAGGTTAAAATAGAGACACAAAAGAGATGTAATAAAGTTAAAATATAGTGTTCTTATTATAACAAAGTAATTGGGTAAAATAAAGCAAGCGAATATATATAATAAAGTTAAAATTTAGTATTTGTACTATTATAATAAAGTAAAAGGTTAAAATAAAGCAAGCGAATATATATAATAAAGTTAAAATATAGTATTTGTACTATTATAATAAAGTGAAAGGTTAAAATAAAGCAAGCGAACAGATGTAATAAAGTTAAAATATAGTTTTCGTACTATTATAATAAAGAAAAAGATTAAAATAAAGCAAGCGAACAGATGTAATAAAGTAAAAAATATAGTGTTCGTACTATTATATTAATCTGAAAGGTTAAAATAAAGTAAGAGAATATATATAATAAAGTTAAAATTTAGTATTCGTACTATTATAATAAAGTGAAAGGTTAAAATAAAGCAAACGAACAGATGTAATAAAGTTAAAATATTGTGTTCGTACTATTATAATAAAGTGAAAGGTTAAAATTAAGCAAGCTAACAAATGTAGTAAAGTTAAAATATAGTATTCGTACTATTATAATAAAGTGACAGTTCAATATTAAGCAAGCTAACAAATGTAATAAAGTTAAAATATAGTGTTCGTACTATTATAATATATTATTATAATAAACTGAAATGTTAAAATAAAGAATGCAAACAGATGTAATAAAGTTAAAATATAGTATTCGTGCTATTATAATAAAGTGACAGTTCAAAATTAAGAAAGCGAACAGATGTAATAAAGTTAATATATTGTGTTCGTATTATTATAATAAAGTAAAAGGTTAACATTAATCAAACTAACAGATGTAATAAAGTTAAAATATAGTAATCGTAATATTATAATAAAGTGAAAGGTTAAAATAAAGCAAGCGAACAGATGTAATAAAGTTAAAATATAGTGTTTGTACTATTATAATAAAGTAAAAGGTTAAAATAAAGTAACCGATTAGATGTAATAAAGTTAAAATATAGTATTCGTAATATTATAATAAAATTAAAGGTTAAAATAGAGACACAAAAGAGATGTAATAAAGTTAAAATATAGTGTTCTTATTATAACAAAGTAATTGGGTAAAATAAAGCAAGCGAATATATATAATAAAGTTAAAATTTAGTATTTGTACTATTATAATAAAGTAAAAGGTTAAAATAAAGCAAGCGAATATATATAATAAAGTTAAAATATAGTATTTGTACTATTATAATAAAGTGAAAGGTTAAAATAAAGCAAGCGAACAGATGTAATAAAGTTAAAATATAGTTTTCGTACTATTATAATAAAGAAAAAGATTAAAATAAAGCAAGCGAACAGATGTAATAAAGTAAAAAATATAGTGTTCGTACTATTATATTAATCTGAAAGGTTAAAATAAAGTAAGAGAATATATATAATAAAGTTAAAATATAGTATTCGTACTATTATAATAAAGTGAAAGGTTAAAATAAAGCAAACGAACAGATGTAATAAAGTTAAAATATTGTGTTCGTACTATTATAATAAAGTGAATGGTTAAAATTAAGCAAGCTAACAAATGTAATAAATTTAAAATATAGTGTTATTACTATTATAATAAAGTGAAAGATTAAATTAAAGCAAGCGAACAGATGTAATAAAGTTAAAATATAGTGTTCGTACTATTATAATAAAGTAAAAGGTTAAAATAAAGCAAACGAATATATATAATAAAGTTAAAATTTAGTATTTGTACTATTATAATAAAGTAAAAGGTTAAAATAAAGCAAGCGAATATATATAATAAAGTTAAAATATAGTTTTTGTACTATTATAATAAAGTGAAAGGTTAAAATAAAGCAAGCGAACAGATGTAATAAAGTTAAAATATAGTATTTGTACTATTATAATAAAGTGAAAGGTTAAAATTAATCAAACTAAAAGATTTATAAAGTTAAAATATAGTGTTCGTACTATTATAATAAAGTAAAAGGTTAAAATAAAGTAACCGATTAGATGTAATAAAGTTAAAATATAGTGTTCGTATTATTATAATAAAATAAATGGTTAAAATTAAGCAACCGAATATATATAATAAAGTTAAAATATAGTATTTGTACTATTATAATAAAGTGAAAGGTTAAAATAAAGCAAGCGAATATATATAATAAAGTTAAAATATAGTATTCGTACTATTATAATAAAGTTAAAGGTTAAATTAAGAAAGCGAACAGATGTAATAAAGTTAAAATATAGTTTTCGTACTATTATAATAAAGAAAAAGGTTAAAATAAAGCAAGCGAACAGATGTAATAAAGTAAAAAATATAGTGTTCGTACTATTATAATAAACTGAAAGGTTAAAATAAAGTAAGATAATATATATAATAAAGTTAAAATATAGTGTTCGTATTATTATAATAAAATAAATGGTTAAAATTAAGCAACCGAACAGATGTAATAAAGTTAAAATATAGTGTTCGTACTATTATAATATATTATTATAATAAACTAAAAGGTTAAAATAAAGAATGCAAATACATTTAATAAAGTTAAAATATAGTATTCGTACTATTATAATAAAGTGAAAGTTCAAAATTAAGAAATCGAACAGATGTAATAAAGTTAAAATATTGTGTTCGTATTATTATAATAAAGTAAAAGGTTACAATTAAGCAACCGAACAGATGTAATAAAGTTAAAATATAGTGTTATTACTATTATAATAAAGTGAAAGGTTAAAATAAAGCAAGCGAACAGATGTAATAAAGTTAAAATATAGTGTTCGTACTATTATAATAAAGTAAAAGGTTAAAATAAAGCAAGCGAATATATATAATAAAGTTAAAATATAGTATTTGTACTATTATAATAAAGTGACAGTTCAATATTAAGAAAGCGAACAGATGTAATAAAGTTAATATATTGTGTTCGTATTATTATAATAAAGTAAAAGGTTAAAATTAAGCAAGCTACTAAATGTAATAAAGTAAAAAATATAGTGTTCGTACTATTATAATAAACTGAAAGGTTAAAATAAAGTAAGATAATATATATAATAAAGTTAAAATATAGTGTTCGTATTATTATAATAAAATAAATGGTTAAAATTAAGCAACCGAACAGATGTAATAAAGTTAAAATATAGTGTTCGTACTATTATAATATATTATTATAATAAACTGAAAGGTTAAAATAAAGAATGCAAACACATGTAATAAAGTTAAAATATAGTATTCGTACTATTATAATAAAGTGAAAGTTCAAAATTAAGAAATCGAACAGATGTAATAAAGTTAAAATATTGTGTTCGTATTATTATAATAAAGTAAAAGGTTAAAATTAATCAAACTAAAAGATGTAATAAAGTTAAAATATAGTATTCGTACTATTATAATAAAGTGACAGTTCAAAATTAAGAAAGCGAACAGATGTAATAAAGTTAATATATTGTGTTCGTATTATTATAATAAAGTAAAAGGTTAACATTAATCAAACTAACAGATGTAATAAAGTTAAAATATAGTGATCGTAATATTATAATAAAGTGAAAGGTTAAAATAAAGTAACCGATTAGATGTAATAAAGTTAAAATATAGTATTCGTACTATTATAATAAAATTAAAGGTTAAAATAGAGACACAAAAGAGATGTAATAAAGTTAAAATATAGTGTTCTTATTATAACAAAGTAAATGGGTACTATTATTATAAAGTGAATGGTTAAAATTAAGCAAGCTAACAAATGTAATAAAGTTAAAATATAGTGTTCTTACTATTATAATAAAGTGAAAGATTAAATTAAAGCAAGCGAACAGATGTAATAAAGTTAAAATATAGTGTTCGTACTATTATAATAAAGTAAAAGGTTAAAATAAAGCAAACGAATATATATAATAAAGTTAAAATTTAGTATTTGTACTATTATAATAAAGTAAAAGGTTAAAATAAAGCAAGCGAATATATATAATAAAGTTAAAATATAGTATTTGTACTATTATAATAAAGTGAAAGGTTAAAATAAAGCAAGCGAACAGATGTAATAAAGTAAAAAATATAGTTTTCGTACTATTATATTAATCTGAAAGGTTAAAATAAAGTAAGAGAATATATATAATAAAGTTAAAATATAGTATTCGTACTATTATAATAAAGTGAAAGGTTAAAATAAAGCAAACGAACAGATGTAATAAAGTTAAAATATTGTGTTCGTACTATTATAATAAAGTGAATGGTTAAAATTAAGCAAGCTAACAAATGTAATAAAGTTAAAATATAGTGTTCGTACTATTATAATAAAGTAAAAGGTTAAAATAAAGCAAACGAATATATATAATAAAGTTAAAATTTAGTATTTGTACTATTATAATAAAGTAAAAGGTTAAAATAAAGCAAGCGATTATATATAATAAAGTTAATATATAGTGTTATTACTATTATAATAAAGTGAAAGGTTAAAATTAAGCAAGCGAACAGATGTAATAAATTTAAAATATAGTTTTCGTACTATTATAATAAAGTGAAAGGTTAAAATAAAGCAAGCGAATAGATGTAATAAAGTTAAAATATAGTGTTCGTACTATTATAATAAAGTAAAAGGTTAAAATAAAGCAAGCGAATATATATAATAAAGTTAAAATATAGTATTTGTACTATTATAATAAAGTGAAAGGTTAAAATAAAGCAAGCGAACAGATGTAATAAAGTAAAAAATATAGTGTTCGTACTATTATAATAAACTGAAAGGTTAAAATAAAGTAAGAGAATATATTTAATAAAGTTAAAATATAGTATTCGTACTATTATAATAAAGTGAAAGGTTAAAATAAAGCAAGCGAACAGATGTAATAAAGTTAAAATATAGTGTTCGTACTATTATAATAAAGTAAAAGGTTAAAATAAAGCAAGCGAATATATATAATAAAGTTAAAATATAGTATTTGTACTATTATAATAAAGTGAAAGGTTAAAATAAAGCAAGCGAACAGATGTAATAAAGTAAAAAATATAGTGTTCGTACTATTATAATAAAGTAAATGGTTAAAATAAAGCAAGGGAATATATGTAATAAAGTTAAAATATAGTATTCGTACTATTATAATAAAGTGAAAGTTCAAAATTAAGAAATCGAACAGATGTAATAAAGTTAATATATTGTGTTCGTATTATTATAATAAAGTAAAAGGTTAACATTAATCAAACTAACAGATGTAATAAAGTTAAAATATAGTGATCGTAATATTATAATAAAGTGAAAGGTTAAAATAAAGTAACCGATTAGATGTAATAAAGTTAAAATATAGTATTCGTACTATTATAATAAAATTAAAGGTTAAAATAGAGACACAAAAGAGATGTAATAAAGTTAAAATATAGTGTTCTTATTATAACAAAGTAAATGGGTACTATTATTATAAAGTGAATGGTTAAAATTAAGCAAGCTAACAAATGTAATAAAGTTAAAATATAGTGTTCTTACTATTATAATAAAGTGAAAGATTAAATTAAAGCAAGCGAACAGATGTAATAAAGTTAAAATATAGTGTTCTTACTATTATAATAAAGTAAAAGGTTAAAATAAAGCAAACGAATATATATAATAAAGTTAAAATTTAGTATTTGTACTATTATAATAAAGTAAAAGGTTAAAATAAAGCAAGCGAATATATATAATAAAGTTAAAATATAGTATTTGTACTATTATAATAAAGTGAAAGGTTAAAATAAAGCAAGCGAACAGATGTAATAAAGTAAAAAATATAGTTTTCGTACTATTATATTAATCTGAAAGGTTAAAATAAAGTAAGAGAATATATATAATAAAGTTAAAATATAGTATTCGTACTATTATAATAAAGTGAAAGGTTAAAATAAAGCAAACGAACAGATGTAATAAAGTTAAAATATTGTGTTCGTACTATTATAATAAAGTGAATGGTTAAAATTAAGCAAGCTAACAAATGTAATAAAGTTAAAATATAGTGTTCTTACTATTATAATAAAGTGAAAGATTAAATTAAAGCAAGCGAACAGGTGTAATAAAGTTAAAATATAGTGTTCGTACTATTATAATAAAGTAAAAGGTTAAAATAAAGCAAACGAATATATATAATAAAGTTAAAATTTAGTATTTGTACTATTATAATAAAGTAAAAGGTTAAAATAAAGCAAGCGATTATATATAATAAAGTTAATATATTGTGTTCGTATTATTATAATAAAGTGAAAGGTTAAAATAAAGCAAACGAACAGATATAATAAAGTTAAAATATAGTGTTCGTACTATTATAATAAAGTGAAAGGTTAAAATTAAGCAAGCTAACAGATGTAATAAAGTTAAAATATAGTGTTCTTACTATTATAATAAAGTGAAAGGTTAAAATAAAGCAAGCGAACAGATGTAATAAAGTTAAAATATAGTGTTCATACTATTATAATAAAGTAAATGGTTAAAATAAAGCAAGCGAATATATATAATAAAGTTAAAATTTAGTATTCGTACTATTATAATAAAGTGAAAGTTCAAAATTAAGAAATCGAACAGATGTAATAAAGTTAAAATATTATGTTCGTATTATTATAATAAAGTAAAAGGTTAAAATTAATCAAACTAAAAGATGTAATAAAGTTAAAATATAGTGTTCGTACTATTATAATAAAGTAAAAGGTTAAAATAAAGTAAACGATTAGATGTAATAAAGTTAAAATATAGTGTTCGTATTATTATAATAAAATAAATGGTTAAAATTAAGCAACCGAACAGATGTAATAAAGTTAAAATATAGTGTTCGTACTATTATAATAAAGTGACAGTTCAAAATTAAGAAAGCGAACAGATGTAATAAAGTTAATATATTGTGTTCGTATTATTATAATAAAGTGAAAGGTTAAAATAAAGCAAATGAACAGATGTAATAAAGTTAAAATATTATGTTCGTACTATTATAATAAAGTGAAAGGTTAAAATTAAGCAAGCTAACAGATGTAATAAAGTTAAAATATAGTGTTCTTACTATTATAATAAAGTGAAAGGTTAAAATAAAGCAAGCGAATATATATAATAAAGTTAAAATATAGTATTCGTACTATTATAATAAAGTGAAAGGTTAAAATAAATCAAGCGAACAGATGTAATAAAGTTAAAATATAGTGTTCGTACTATTATAATAAAGTGAAAGTTCAAAATTAAGAAAGCGAACAGATGTGATAAAGTTAATATATTGTGTTCGTATTATTATAATAAAGTAAAAGGTTAAAATTAAGCAAGCTAATAAATGTAATAAAGTTAAAATATAGTGTTATTACTATTATAATAAAGTGAAAGGTTAAAATTAAGCAAGCGAACAGATGTAATAAATTTAAAATATAGTTTTCGTACTATTATAATAAAGTGAAAGGTTAAAATAAAGCAAGCGAATAGATGTAATAAAGTTAAAATATAGTGTTCGTACTATTATAATAAAGTAAAAGGTTAAAATAAAGCAAGCGAATATATATAATAAAGTTAAAATATAGTATTTGTACTATTATAATAAAGTGAAAGGTTAAAATAAAGCAAGCGAACAGATGTAATAAAGTAAAAAATATAGTGTTCGTACTATTATAATAAACTGAAAGGTTAAAATAAAGTAAGAGAATATAATTAATAAAGTTAAAATATAGTATTCGTACTATTATAATAAAGTGAAAGGTTAAAATAAAGCAAGCGAACAGATGTAATAAAGTTAAAATATAGTGTTCGTACTATTATAATAAAGTAAAAGGTTAAAATAAAGCAAGCGAATATATATAATAAAGTTAAAATATAGTATTTGTATTATTATAATAAAGTGAAAGGTTAAAATAAAGCAAGCGAACAGATGTAATAAAGTAAAAAATATAGTGTTCGTACTATTATAATAAAGTAAATGGTTAAAATAAAGCAAGGGAATATATGTAATAAAGTTAAAATATAGTATTCGTACTATTATAATAAAGTGAAAGTTCAAAATTAAGAAATCGAACAGATGTAATAAAGTTAAAATATTGTGTTCGTATTATTATAATAAAGTAAAAGGTTAAAATTAATCAAACTAAAAGATGTAATAAAGTTAAAATATAGTATTCGTACTATTATAATAAAGTGACAGTTCAAAATTAAGAAAGCGAACAGATGTAATAAAGTTAATATATTGTGTTCGTATTATTATAATAAAGTAAAAGGTTAACATTAATCAAACTAACAGATGTAATAAAGTTAAAATATAGTGATCGTAATATTATAATAAAGTGAAAGGTTAAAATAAAGTAACCGATTAGATGTAATAAAGTTAAAATATAGTATTCGTACTATTATAATAAAATTAAAGGTTAAAATAGAGACACAAAAGAGATGTAATAAAGTTAAAATATAGTGTTCTTATTATAACAAAGTAAATGGGTACTATTATTATAAAGTGAATGGTTAAAATTAAGCAAGCTAACAAATGTAATAAAGTTAAAATATAGTGTTCTTACTATTATAATAAAGTGAAAGATTAAATTAAAGCAAGCGAACAGATGTAATAAAGTTAAAATATAGTGTTCGTACTATTATAATAAAGTAAAAGGTTAAAATAAAGCAAACGAATATATATAATAAAGTTAAAATTTAGTATTTGTACTATTATAATAAAGTAAAAGGTTAAAATAAAGCAAGCGAATATATATAATAAAGTTAAAATATAGTATTTGTACTATTATAATAAAGTGAAAGGTTAAAATAAAGCAAGCGAACAGATGTAATAAAGTAAAAAATATAGTTTTCGTACTATTATATTAATCTGAAAGGTTAAAATAAAGTAAGAGAATATATATAATAAAGTTAAAATATAGTATTCGTACTATTATAATAAAGTGAAAGGTTAAAATAAAGCAAACGAACAGATGTAATAAAGTTAAAATATTGTGTTCGTACTATTATAATAAAGAAAAAGGTTAAAATAAAGCAAGCGAACAGATGTAATAAAGTAAAAAATATAGTGTTCGTACTATTATAATAAACTGAAAGGTTAAAATAAAGTAAGAGAATATATATAATAAAGTTAAAATATAGTTTTCGTACTATTATAATAAAGTGAAAGGTTAAAATAAAGCAAGCGAATAGATGTAATAAAGTTAAAATATAGTGTTCGTACTATTATAATAAAGTAAAAGGTTAAAATAAAGCAAGCGAATATATATAATAAAGTTAAAATATAGTATTTGTACTATTATAATAAAGTGAAAGGTTAAAATAAAGCAAGCGAACAGATGTAATAAAGTAAAAAATATAGTGTTCGTACTATTATAATAAACTGAAAGGTTAAAATAAAGTAAGAGAATATAATTAATAAAGTTAAAATATAGTATTCGTACTATTATAATAAAGTGAAAGGTTAAAATAAAGCAAGCGAACAGATGTAATAAAGTTAAAATATAGTGTTCGTACTATTATAATAAAGTAAAAGGTTAAAATAAAGCAAGCGAATATATATAATAAAGTTAAAATATAGTATTTGTATTATTATAATAAAGTGAAAGGTTAAAATAAAGCAAGCGAACAGATGTAATAAAGTAAAAAATATAGTGTTCGTACTATTATAATAAAGTAAATGGTTAAAATAAAGCAAGGGAATATATGTAATAAAGTTAAAATATAGTATTCGTACTATTATAATAAAGTGAAAGTTCAAAATTAAGAAATCGAACAGATGTAATAAAGTTAAAATATTGTGTTCGTATTATTATAATAAAGTAAAAGGTTAAAATTAATCAAACTAAAAGATGTAATAAAGTTAAAATATAGTATTCGTACTATTATAATAAAGTGACAGTTCAAAATTAAGAAAGCGAACAGATGTAATAAAGTTAATATATTGTGTTCGTATTATTATAATAAAGTAAAAGGTTAACATTAATCAAACTAACAGATGTAATAAAGTTAAAATATAGTGATCGTAATATTATAATAAAGTGAAAGGTTAAAATAAAGTAACCGATTAGATGTAATAAAGTTAAAATATAGTATTCGTACTATTATAATAAAATTAAAGGTTAAAATAGAGACACAAAAGAGATGTAATAAAGTTAAAATATAGTGTTCTTATTATAACAAAGTAAATGGGTACTATTATTATAAAGTGAATGGTTAAAATTAAGCAAGCTAACAAATGTAATAAAGTTAAAATATAGTGTTCTTACTATTATAATAAAGTGAAAGATTAAATTAAAGCAAGCGAACAGATGTAATAAAGTTAAAATATAGTGTTCGTACTATTATAATAAAGTAAAAGGTTAAAATAAAGCAAACGAATATATATAATAAAGTTAAAATTTAGTATTTGTACTATTATAATAAAGTAAAAGGTTAAAATAAAGCAAGCGAATATATATAATAAAGTTAAAATATAGTATTTGTACTATTATAATAAAGTGAAAGGTTAAAATAAAGCAAGCGAACAGATGTAATAAAGTAAAAAATATAGTTTTCGTACTATTATATTAATCTGAAAGGTTAAAATAAAGTAAGAGAATATATATAATAAAGTTAAAATATAGTATTCGTACTATTATAATAAAGTGAAAGGTTAAAATAAAGCAAACGAACAGATGTAATAAAGTTAAAATATTGTGTTCGTACTATTATAATAAAGTGAATGGTTAAAATTAAGCAAGCTAACAAATGTAATAAAGTTAAAATATAGTGTTCTTACTATTATAATAAAGTGAAAGATTAAATTAAAGCAAGCGAACAGGTGTAATAAAGTTAAAATATAGTGTTCGTACTATTATAATAAAGTAAAAGGTTAAAATAAAGCAAACGAATATATATAATAAAGTTAAAATTTAGTATTTGTACTATTATAATAAAGTAAAAGGTTAAAATAAAGCAAGCGAATATATATAATAAAGTTAATATATTGTGTTCGTATTATTATAATAAAGTGAAAGGTTAAAATAAAGCAAACGAACAGATGTAATAAAGTTAAAATATAGTGTTCGTACTATTATAATAAAGTGAAAGGTTAAAATTAAGCAAGCTAACAGATGTAATAAAGTTAAAATATAGTGTTCTTACTATTATAATAAAGTGAAAGGTTAAAATAAAGCAAGCGAACAGATGTAATAAAGTTAAAATATAGTGTTCATACTATTATAATAAAGTAAATGGTTAAAATAAAGCAAGCGAATATATATAATAAAGTTAAAATTTAGTATTCGTACTATTATAATAAAGTGAAAGTTCAAAATTAAGAAATCGAACAGATGTAATAAAGTTAAAATATTGTGTTCGTATTATTATAATAAAGTAAAAGGTTAAAATTAATCAAACTAAAAGATGTAATAAAGTTAAAATATAGTGTTCGTACTATTATAATAAAGTAAAAGGTTAAAATAAAGTAAACGATTAGATGTAATAAAGTTAAAATATAGTGTTCGTATTATTATAATAAAATAAATGGTTAAAATTAAGCAACCGAACAGATGTAATAAAGTTAAAATATAGTGTTCGTACTATTATAATATATTATTATAATAAACTGAAAGGTTAAAATAAAGAATGCAAACACATGTAATAAAGTTAAAATATAGTATTCGTACTATTATAATAAAGTGAAAGTTCAAAATTAAGAAATCGAACAGATGTAATAAAGTTAAAATATTGTGTTCGTATTATTATAATAAAGTAAAATGTTACAATTAATCAAACTAAAAGATGTAATAAAGTTAAAATATAGTGTTCGTACTATTATAATAAAATAAAGGTTAAAATAAAGTAACCGATTAGATGTAATAAAGTTAAAATATAGTGTTCGTATTATTATAATAAAATAAATGGTTAAAATTAAGCAACCGAACAGATGTAATAAAGTTAAAATATAGTATTCGTACTATTATAATAAAGTGACAGTTCAAAATTAAGAAAGCGAACAGATGTAATAAAGTTAATATATTGTGTTCGTATTATTATAATAAAGTGAAAGGTTAAAATAAAGCAAACGAACAGATGTAATAAAGTTAAAATATTATGTTCGTACTATTATAATAAAGTGAAAGGTTAAAATTAAGCAAGCTAACAGATGTAATAAAGTTAAAATATAGTGTTCTTACTATTATAATAAAGTGAAAGGTTAAAATAAAGCAAGCGAACAGATGTAATAAAGTTAAAATATAGTGTTCATACTATTATAATAAAGTAAATGGTTAAAATAAAGCAAGCGAATATATATATAATAAAGTTAAAATTTAGTATTCGTACTATTATAATAAAGTGAAAGTTCAAAATTAAAAAATCGAACAGATGTAATAAAGTTAAAATATTGTGTTCGTATTATTATAATAAAGTAAAAGGTTAAAATGAATAAAACTAAAAGATGTAATAAAGTTAATATATAGTGTTCGTACTATTATAATAAAGTTAAAGGTTAAAATAAAGTAACCGATTAGATGTAATAAAGTTAAAATATAGTATTCGTACTATTATAATAAAATTAAAGGTTAAAATAAATACACCAAACAGATGTAATAAAGTTAAAATATAGTGTTCTTATTATAACAAAGTAAATTGGTAAAATAAAGCAAGCGAATATATATAATAAAGTTAAAATATAGTATGTGTACTATTATAATAAACTGAAATGTTAAAATTAAGCAATCGAACAGATGTAATAAAGTTAAAATATAGTGTTCGTACTATTATAATAAAGTAAAAGGTTAAAATAAAGTAACCGATTAGATGTAATAAAGTTAAAATATAGTGTTCGTATTATTATAATAAAATAAATGGTTAAAATTAAGCAACCGAATATATATAATAAAGTTAAAATATAGTATTTGTACTATTATAATAAAGTGAAAGGTTAAAATAAAGCAAGCGAATATATATAATAAAGTTAAAATATAGTATTCGTACTATTATAATAAAGTTAAAGGTTAAATTAAGAAAGCGAACAGATGTAATAAAGTTAATATATTGTGCTCGTATTATTATAATAAAGTAAAATGTTAATATTAATCAAACTAACAGATGTAATAAAGTTAAAATTTAGTATTTGTACTATTATAATAAAGTGAAAGATTAAATTAAAGCAAGCAAACAGATGTAATAAAGTTAAAATATAGTGTTCGTACTATTATAATAAAGTAAAAGGTTAAAATAAAGCAAACGAATATATATAATAAAGTTAAAATAAAGCAAGCGAATATATATAATAAAGTTAAAATATAGTATTTGTACTATTATAATAAAGTAAAAGGTTAAAATAAAGCAAGCGAATATATATAATAAAGTTAAAATATAGTATTTGTACTATTATAATAAAGTGAAAGGTTAAAATAAAGCAAGCGAACAGATGTAATAAAGTTAAAATATAGTTTTCGTACTATTATAATAAAGAAAAAGGTTAAAATAAAGCAAGCGAACAGATGTAATAAAGTAAAAAATATAGTGTTCGTACTATTATAATAAACTGAAAGGTTAAAATAAAGTAAGAGAATATATATAATAAAGTTAAAATATAGTATTCGTACTATTATAATAAAGTGAAAGGTTAAAATAAAGCAAACGAACAGATGTAATAAAGTTAAAATATTGTGTTCGTACTATTATAATAAAGTGAAAGGTTAAAATTAAGCAAGCTAACAAATGTAATAAAGTTAAAATATAGTGTTCTTACTATTATAATAAAGTGAAAGATTAAATTAAAGCAAGCGAACAGATGTAATAAAGTTAAAATATAATGTTCGTACTATTATAATAAACTGAAAGGTTAAAATAAAGTAAGATAATATATATAATAAAGTTAAAATATAGTGTTCGTATTATTATAATAAAATAAATGGTTAAAATTAAGCAACCGAACAGATGTAATAAATTTAAAATATAGTATTCGTACTATTATAATAAAGTGACAGTTCAAAATTAAGAAAACGAACAGATGTAATAAAGTTAAAATATTGTGTTCGTATTATTATAATAAAGTAAAAGGTTAAAATTAATCAAACTAAAAGATGTAATAAAGTTAAAATATAGTTTTCGTACTATTATAATAAAGTAAAAGGTTAAAATAAAGTAAACGAATATATATAATAAAGTTAAAATATAGTATTTGTACTATTATAATAAAGTGAAAGGTTAAAATAAAGCAAGCGAATATATATAATAAAGTTAAAATATAGTATTCGTACTATTATAATAAAGTGAAAGGTTAAAATAAAGCAAACGAACAGATGTAATAAAGTTAAAATATTGTGTTCGTACTATTATAATAAAGTGAAAGGTTAAAATTAAGCAAGCTAACAAATGTAATAAAGTTAAAATATAGTGTTCTTACTATTATAATAAAGTGAAAGATTAAATTAAAGCAAGCGAACAGATGTAATAAAGTTAAAATATAATGTTCGTACTATTATAATAAACTGAAAGGTTAAAATAAAGTAAGATAATATATATAATAAAGTTAAAATATAGTGTTCGTATTATTATAATAAAATAAATGGTTAAAATTAAGCAACCGAACAGATGTAATAAAGTTAAAATATAGTATTCGTACTATTATAATAAAGTGACAGTTCAAAATTAAGAAATCGAACAGATGTAATAAAGTTAAAATATTGTGTTCGTATTATTATAATAAAGTAAAAGGTTAAAATTAATCAAACTAAAAGATGTAATAAAGTTAAAATATAGTGTTCGTACTATTATAATAAAGTAAAAGGTTAAAATAAAGTAAACGAATATATATAATAAAGTTAAAATTTAGTATTCGTACTATTATAATAAAGTGAAAGATTAAATTAAAGCAAGCGAACAGATGTAATAAAGTTAAAATATAGTGTTCGTACTATTATAATAAAGTAAAAGGTTAAAATAAAGCAAACGAACAGATGTAATAAAGTTAAAATATAGTGTTCGTATTATTATAATAAAATAAATGGTTAAAATTAAGCAACCGAACAGATGTAATAAAGTTAAAATTTAATATTTGTACTATTATAATAAAGTAAAAGGTTAAAATAAAGCAAGCGAATATATATAATAAAGTTAAAATATAGTATTTGTACTATTATAATAAAGTAAAAGGTTACAATTAAGCAACCGAACAGATGTAATAAAGTTAAAATATAGTATTCGTACTATTATAATAAAGTGACAGTTCAATATTAAGAAAGCGAACAGATGTAATAAAGTTAATATATTGTGTTCGTATTATTATAATAAAGTAAAAGGTTAAAATTAAGCAAGCTAATAAATGTAATAAAGTTAAAATATAGTGTTATTACTATTATAATAAAGTGAAAGGTTAAAATAAAGCAAGCGAACAGATGTAATAAAGTTAAAATATAGTATTTGTACTATTATAATAAAGTAAAAGGTTACAATTAAGCAACCGAACAGATGTAATAAAGTTAAAATATAGTATTCGTACTATTATAATAAAGTGACAGTTCAATATTAAGAAAGCGAACAGATGTAATAAAGTTAATATATTGTGTTCGTATTATTATAATAAAGTAAATGGTTAAAATAAAGTAAGAGAATATATTTAATAAAGTTAAAATATAGTATTCGTACTATTATAATAAAGTGAAAGGTTAAAATAAAGTAAGAGAATATATTTAATAAAGTTAAAATATAGTATTCGTACTATTATAATAAAGTGAAAGGTTAAAATAAAGCAACCGAACAGATGTAATAAAGTTAAAATTTAGTATTCGTACTATTATAATAAAGTGAAAGTTCAAAATTAAGAAATCGAACAGATGTAATAAAGTTAAAATATAGTGTTCGTATTATTATAATAAAATAAATGGTTACAATTAAGCAACCGAATATATATAATAAAGTTAAAATATAGTATTTGTACTATTATAATAAAGTGAAAGGTTAAAATAAAGCAAGCGAATATATATAATAAAGTTAAAATATAGTATTCGTACTATTATAATAAAGTTAAAGGTTAAATTAAGAAAGCGAACAGATGTAATAAAGTTAATATATTGTGCTCGTATTATTATAATAAAGTAAAAGGTTAACATTAATTAAACTAACAGATGTAATAAAGTTAAAATTTAGTATTCGTACTATTATAATAAAGTGAAAGTTCAAAATTAAGAAATCGAACAGATGTAATA
Organism: Osedax fenrisi; assembly: GCA_964019155.1. Classification (NCBI taxonomy): domain Eukaryota; kingdom Metazoa; phylum Annelida; class Polychaeta; order Sabellida; family Siboglinidae; genus Osedax; species Osedax fenrisi. Next base: position 57,064,829 of record OZ025243.1, read on the forward strand.
AAGTTAAAATATTGTGTTCGTATTATTATAATAAAGTGAAAGTTCAAAATTAAGAAATCGAACAGATGTAATAAAGTTAAAATATTGTGTTCGTATTATTATAATAAAGTAAAATGTTACAATTAATCAAACTAAAAGATGTAATAAAGTTAAAATATAGTGTTCGTATTATTATAATAAAATAAATGGTTAAAATTAAGCAACCGAACAGATGTAATAAAGTTAAAATATAGTATTCGTACTATTATAATAAAGTGACAGTTCAAAATTAAGAAAGCGAACAGATGTAATAAAGTTAATATATTGTGTTCGTATTATTATAATAAAGTGAAAGGTTAAAATAAAGCAAACGAACAGATGTAATAAAGTTAAAATATTATGTTCGTACTATTATAATAAAGTGAAAGGTTAAAATTAAGCAAGCTAACAGATGTAATAAAGTTAAAATATAGTGTTCTTACTATTATAATAAAGTGAAAGGTTAAAATAAAGCAAGCGAACAGATGTAATAAAGTTAAAATATAGTGTTCATACTATTATAATAAAGTAAATGGTTAAAATAAAGCAAGCGAATATATATAATAAAGTTAAAATTTAGTATTCGTACTATTATAATAAATTGAAAGTTCAAAATTAAGAAATCGAACAGATGTAATAAAGTTAAAATATTGTGTTCGTATTATTATAATAAAGTAAAAGGTTAAAATTAATCAAACTAAAAGATGTAATAAAGTTAATATATAGTGTTCGTACTATTATAATAAAATTAAAGGTTAAAATAAATACACCAAACAGATGTAATAAAGTTAAAATATAGTGTTCTTATTATAACAAAGTAAATTGGTAAAATAAAGCAAGCGAATATATATAATAAAGTTAAAATATAGTATGTGTACTATTATAATAAACTGAAATGTTAAAATTAAGCAATCGAACAGATGTAATAAAGTTAAAATATAGTGTTCGTACTATTATAATAAAGTAAAAGGTTAAAATAAAGTAACCGATTAGATGTAATAAAGTTAAAATATAGTGTTCGTATTATTATAATAAAATAAATGGTTAAAATTAAGCAACCGAACAGATGTAATAAAGTTAAAATATAGTATTCGTACTATTATAATAAAGTGACAGTTCAAAATTAAGCAAGCTAACAAATGTAATACAGTTAAAATATAGTGTTCTTACTATTATAATAAAGTGAAAGGTTAAAATAAAGCAAGCGAACAGATATAATAAAGTTAAAATATAGTGTTCGTACTATTATAATAAAGTGAAAGGTTAAAATTAAGCAAGCTAACAGATGTAATAAAGTTAAAATATAGTGTTCTTACTATTATAATAAAGTAAATGGTTAAAATAAAGAAAGCGAATATATATAATAAAGTTAAAATTTAGTATTCGTACTATTATAATAAAGTGAAAGTTCAAAATTAAGAAATCGAACAGATGTAATAAAGTTAAAATACTGTGTTCGTATTATTATAATAAAGTAAAAGGTTAAAATTAATCAAACTAAAAGATGTAATAAAGTTAATATATAGTGTTCGTACTATTATAATAAAGTTAAAGGTTAAAATAAAGTAACCGATTAGATGTAATAAAGTTAAAATATAGTATTCGTACTATTATAATAAAATTAAAGGTTAAAATAAATACACCAAACAGATGTAATAAAGTTAAAATATAGTGTTCTTATTATAACAAAGAAAATTGGTAAAATTAAGCAAGCAAACAGATGTAATAAAGTTAAAATATAGTGCTCGTACTATTATAATAAAATTACATGTTAAAATAAAGTCACCAAACAGATGTAATATAGTTAAAATATAGTGTTTTTATTATAACAAAGTAAATGGGTAAAATAAACCAAGCGAATATATATAATAAAGTTAAAATATAGTATTTGTACTATTATAATAAAGTGAAATGTTAAAATAAAGCAAGAGAATATATATAATAAAGTTAAAATATAGTATTCGTACTAATATAATATAGTGAAAGGTTAAAATTAAGTAAGCGAACAGATGTAATAAAGTTAAAATATAGTGTTCGTACTATTATAATAAAATTAAATGTTGAAATAAAGACACCAAACAGATGTAATAAAGTTAAAATATAGTGTTCTTATTATAACAAAGTTAATGGGTTAAATAAAGCAAGCGAATATATATAATAAAGTTAAAATATAGTATTCGTACTATTATAATAAAGGGAAAGGTTAAATTAAGCAAGCTAACAGATGTAATAAAGTTAAAATATAGTGTTCTTACTATTATAATAAAGTGAAAGGTTAAAATAAAGCAAGCGAACAGATGTAATAAAGTTAAAATATAGTGTTCGTACTATTATATATAATATATTATTATAATAAACTGAAAGGTTAAAATAAAGAATGCAAACACATGTAATAAAGTTAAAATATAGTATTCATACTATTATAATAAAGTGAAAGTTCAAAATTAAGAAATCGAACAGATGTAATAAAGTTAAAATATTGTGTTCGTATTATTATAATAAAGTAAAAGGTTAAAATTAATCAAACTAAAAGATGTAATAAAGTTAAAATATAGTGTTCGTACTATTATAATAAAGTAAAAGGTTAAAATAAAGTAACCGATTAGATGTAATAAAGTTAAAATATAGTGTTCGTATTATTATAATAAAATAAATGGTTAAAATTAAGCAACCGAATATATATAATAAAGTTAAAATATAGTATTTGTACTATTATAATAAAGTGAAAGGTTAAAATAAAGCAAGCGAATATATATAATAAAGTTAAAATATAGTATTCGTACTATTATAATAAAGTTAAAGGTTAAATTAAGAAAGCGAACAGATGTAATAAAGTTAATATATTGTGTTCGTATTATTATAATAAACTGAAAGGTTAAAATAAAGTAAGAGAATATATATAATAAAGTTAAAATTTAGTATTCGTACTATTATAATAAAGTGAAAGGTTAAAATAAAGCAAACGAACAGATGTAATAAAGTTAAAATATTGTGTTCGTACTATTATAATAAAGTGAAAGGTTAAAATTAAGCAAGCTAACAAATGTAATAAAGTTAAAATATAGTGTTCGTATTATTATAATAAAATAAATAGTTAAAATAAAGCAACCGAACAGATGTAATAAAGTTAAAATATAGTGTTCGTACTATTATATATAATATATTATTATAATAAACTGAAATGTTAAAATAAAGAATGCAAACAGATGTAATAAAGTTAAAATATAGTATTCGTGCTATTATAATAAAGTGACAGTTCAAAATTAAGAAAGCGAACAGATGTAATAAAGTTAATATATTGTGTTCGTATTATTATAATAAAGTAAAAGGTTAACATTAATCAAACTAACAGATGTAATAAAGTTAAAATATAGTGATCGTAATATTATAATAAATTGAAAGGTTAAAATAAAGTAACCGATTAGATGTAATAAAGTTAAAATATAGTATTCGTACTATTATAATAAAATTAAAGGTTAAAATAGAGACACAAAAGAGATGTAATAAAGTTAAAATATAGTGTTCTTATTATAACAAAGTAAATGGGTAAAATAAAGCAAGCGAATATATATAATAAAGTTAATATATTGTGTTCGTATTATTATAATAAAGTGAAAGGTTAAAATAAAGCAAACGAACAGATGTAATAAAGTTAAAATATAGTGTTCGTACTATTATAATAAAGTGAAAGGTTAAAATTAAGCAAGCTAACAGATGTAATAAAGTTAAAATATAGTGTTCTTACTATTATAATAAAGTTAAAGGTTAAAATAAAGCAAGCTAACAGATGTAATAAAGTTAAAATATAGTGTTCGTATTATTATAATAAAATAAATGGTTAAAATTAAGCAACCGAATATATATAATAAAGTTAAAATATAGTATTTGTACTATTATAATAAAGTGAAAGGTTAAAATAAAGCAAGCGAAAATATATAATAAAGTTAAAATATAGTATTCGTACTATTATAATAAAGTTAAAGGTTAAACTAAGAAAGCGAACAGATGTAATAAAGTTAATATATTGTGCTCGTATTATTATAATAAAGTAAAAGGTTAACATTAATCAAACTAACAGATGTAATAAAGTTAAAATTTAGTATTTGTACTATTATAATAAAGTGAAAGATTAAATTAAAGCAAGCAAACAGGTGTAATAAAGTTAAAATATAGTGTTCGTACTATTATAATAAAGTAAAAGGTTAAAATAAAGCAAACGAATATATATAATAAAGTTAAAATAAAGCAAGCGAATATATATAATAAAGTTAAAATATAGTATTTGTACTATTATAATAAAGTAAAAGGTTAAAATAAAGCAAGCGAATATATATAATAAAGTTAAAATATAGTATTTGTACTATTATAATAAAGTGAAAGGTTAAAATAAAGCAAGCGAACAGATGTAATAAAGTTAAAATATAGTTTTCGTACTATTATAATAAAGAAAAAGGTTAAAATAAAGCAAGCGAACAGATGTAATAAAGTAAAAAATATAGTGTTCGTACTATTATAATAAACTGAAAGGTTAAAATAAAGTAAGAGAATATATATAATAAAGTTAAAATATAGTATTCGTACTATTATAATAAAGTGAAAGGTTAAAATAAAGCAAACGAACAGATGTAATAAAGTTAAAATATTGTGTTCGTACTATTATAATAAAGTGAAAGGTTAAAAGTAAGCAAGCTAACAAATGTAATAAAGTTAAAATATAGTGTTCTTACTATTATAATAAAGTGAAAGATTAAATTAAAGCAAGCGAACAGATGTAATAAAGTTAAAATATAGTGTTCGTACTATTATAATAAAGTAAAAGGTTAAAATAAAGCAAACGAATATATATAATAAAGTTAAAATTTAGTATTTGTACTATTATAATAAAGAAAAAGGTTAAAATAAAGCAAGCGAACAGATGTAATAAAGTAAAAAATATAGTGTTCGTACTATTATAATAAACTGAAAGGTTAAAATAAAGTAAGATAATATATATAATAAAGTTAAAATATAGTGTTCGTATTATTATAATAAAATAAATGGTTAAAATTAAGCAACCGAACAGATGTAATAAAGTTTAAATATAGTATTCGTACTATTATAATAAAGTGACAGTTCAAAATTAAGAAAGCGAACAGATGTAATAAAGTTAATATATTGTGTTCGTATTATTATAATAAAGTGAAAGGTTAAAATAAAGCAAACGAACAGATGTAATAAAGTTAAAATATTGTGTTCGTACTATTATAATAAAGTGAAAGGTTAAAATTAAGCAAGCTAACAGATGTACTAAAGTTAAAATATAGTGTTCGTACTAATATAATAAAGTGAAAGGTTAAAATTAAGCAAGCTAACAGATGTAATAAAGTTAAAATATAGTGTTCATACTATTATAATAAAGTAAATGGTTAAAATAAAGCAAGCAAATATATATAATAAAGTTAAAATTTAGTATTCGTACTATTATAATAAAGTGAAAGTTCAAAATTAAGAAATCGAACAGATGTAATAAAGTTAAAATATTGTGTTCGTATTATTATAATAAAGTAAAAGATTAAAATTAATCAAACTAAAAGATGTAATAAAGTTAAAATATAGTGTTCGTACTATTATAATAAAGTAAAAAGTTAAAATAAAGTAAACGAATATATATAATAAAGTTAAAATATAGTATTTGTACTATTATAATAAAGTGAAAGGTTAAAATAAAGCAAGCGAATATATATAATAAAGTTAAAATATAGTATTCGTACTATTATAATAAAGTGAAAGTTCAAAATTAAGAAATCGAACAGATGTAATAAAGTTAAAATAATGTGTTCGTATTATTATAATAAAGTAAAAGGTTACAATTAAGCAACCGAACAGATGTAATAAAGTTAAAATTTAGTATTTGTACTATTATAATAAAGTGAAAGATTAAATTAAAGCAAGCGAACAGATGTAATAAAGTTAAAATATAGTGATCGTAATATTATAATAAAGTGAAAGGTTAAAATAAAGTAACCGATTAGATGTAATAAAGTTAAAATATAGTATTCGTACTATTATAATAAAATTAAAGGTTAAAATAGAGACACAAAAGAGATGTAATAAAGTTAAAATATAGTGTTCTTATTATAACAAAGTAAATGGGTAAAATAAAGCAAGCGAATATATATAATAAAGTTAATATATTGTGTTCGTATTATTATAATAAAGTGAAAGGTTAAAATAAAGCAAACGAACAGATGTAATAAAGTTAAAATATAGTGTTCGTACTATTATAATAAAGTGAAAGGTTAAAATTAAGCAAGCTAACAGATGTAATAAAGTTAAAATATAGTGTTCTTACTATTATAATAAAGTGAAAGGTTAAAATAAAGCAAGCGAACAGATGTAATAAAGTTAAAATATAGTGTTCGTACTATTATAATAAAGTGAAAGGTTAAAATTAAGCAAGCTAACAAATGTAATAAAGTTAAAATATAGTGTTCGTATTATTATAATAAAATAAATAGTTAAAATAAAGCAACCGAACAGATGTAATAAAGTTAAAATATAGTGTTCGTACTATTATATATAATATATTATTATAATAAACTGAAATGTTAAAATAAAGAATGCAAACAGATGTAATAAAGTTAAAATATAGTATTCGTGCTATTATAATAAAGTGACAGTTCAAAATTAAGAAAGCGAACAGATGTAATAAAGTTAATATATTGTGTTCGTATTATTATAATAAAGTAAAAGGTTAACATTAATCAAACTAACAGATGTAATAAAGTTAAAATATAGTGATCGTAATATTATAATAAATTGAAAGGTTAAAATAAAGTAACCGATTAGATGTAATAAAGTTAAAATATAGTATTCGTACTATTATAATAAAATTAAAGGTTAAAATAGAGACACAAAAGAGATGTAATAAAGTTAAAATATAGTGTTCTTATTATAACAAAGTAAATGGGTAAAATAAAGCAAGCGAATATATATAATAAAGTTAATATATTGTGTTCGTATTATTATAATAAAGTGAAAGGTTAAAATAAAGCAAACGAACAGATGTAATAAAGTTAAAATATAGTGTTCGTACTATTATAATAAAGTGAAAGGTTAAAATTAAGCAAGCTAACAGATGTAATAAAGTTAAAATATAGTGTTCTTACTATTATAATAAAGTGAAAGGTTAAAATAAAGCAAGCTAACAGATGTAATAAAGTTAAAATATAGTGTTCGTATTATTATAATAAAATAAATGGTTAAAATTAAGCAACCGAATATATATAATAAAGTTAAAATATAGTATTTGTACTATTATAATAAAGTGAAAGGTTAAAATAAAGCAAGCGAATATATATAATAAAGTTAAAATATAGTATTCGTACTATTATAATAAAGTTAAAGGTTAAACTAAGAAAGCGAACAGATGTAATAAAGTTAATATATTGTGCTCGTATTATTATAATAAAGTAAAAGGTTAACATTAATCAAACTAACAGATGTAATAAAGTTAAAATTTAGTATTTGTACTATTATAATAAAGTGAAAGATTAAATTAAAGCAAGCAAACAGGTGTAATAAAGTTAAAATATAGTGTTCGTACTATTATAATAAAGTAAAAGGTTAAAATAAAGCAAACGAATATATATAATAAAGTTAAAATAAAGCAAGCGAATATATATAATAAAGTTAAAATATAGTATTTGTACTATTATAATAAAGTAAAAGGTTAAAATAAAGCAAGCGAATATATATAATAAAGTTAAAATATAGTATTTGTACTATTATAATAAAGTGAAAGGTTAAAATAAAGCAAGCGAACAGATGTAATAAAGTTAAAATATAGTTTTCGTACTATTATAATAAAGAAAAAGGTTAAAATAAAGCAAGCGAACAGATGTAATAAAGTAAAAAATATAGTGTTCGTACTATTATAATAAACTGAAAGGTTAAAATAAAGTAAGAGAATATATATAATAAAGTTAAAATATAGTATTCGTACTATTATAATAAAGTGAAAGGTTAAAATAAAGCAAACGAACAGATGTAATAAAGTTAAAATATTGTGTTCGTACTATTATAATAAAGTGAAAGGTTAAAAGTAAGCAAGCTAACAAATGTAATAAAGTTAAAATATAGTGTTCTTACTATTATAATAAAGTAAAAGGTTAAAATAAAGCAAACGAATATATATAATAAAGTTAAAATTTAGTATTTGTACTATTATAATAAAGAAAAAGGTTAAAATAAAGCAAGCGAACAGATGTAATAAAGTAAAAAATATAGTGTTCGTACTATTATAATAAACTGAAAGGTTAAAATAAAGTAAGATAATATATATAATAAAGTTAAAATATAGTGTTCGTATTATTATAATAAAATAAATGGTTAAAATTAAGCAACCGAACAGATGTAATAAAGTTAAAATATAGTATTCGTACTATTATAATAAAGTGACAGTTCAAAATTAAGAAAGCGAACAGATGTAATAAAGTTAATATATTGTGTTCGTATTATTATAATAAAGTGAAAGGTTAAAATAAAGCAAACGAACAGATGTAATAAAGTTAAAATATTGTGTTCGTACTATTATAATAAAGTGAAAGGTTAAAATTAAGCAAGCTAACAGATGTACTAAAGTTAAAATATAGTGTTCGTACTAATATAATAAAGTGAAAGGTTAAAATTAAGCAAGCTAACAGATGTAATAAAGTTAAAATATAGTGTTCATACTATTATAATAAAGTAAATGGTTAAAATAAAGCAAGCAAATATATATAATAAAGTTAAAATTTAGTATTCGTACTATTATAATAAAGTGAAAGTTCAAAATTAAGAAATCGAACAGATGTAATAAAGTTAAAATATTGTGTTCGTATTATTATAATAAAGTAAAAGATTAAAATTAATCAAACTAAAAGATGTAATAAAGTTAAAATATAGTGTTCGTACTATTATAATAAAGTAAAAAGTTAAAATAAAGTAAACGAATATATATAATAAAGTTAATATATTGTGTTCGTATTATTATAATAAAGTGAAAGGTTAAAATAAAGCAAACGAACAGATGTAATAAAGTTAAAATATTGTGTTCGTACTATTATAATAAAGTGAAAGGTTAAAATTAAGCAAGCTAACAGATGTACTAAAGTTAAAATATAGTGTTCGTACTAATATAATAAAGTGAAAGGTTAAAATTAAGCAAGCTAACAGATGTAATAAAGTTAAAATATAGTGCTCGTACTATTATAATAAAATTACATGTTAAAATAAAGTCACCAAACAGATGTACTAAAGTTAAAATATAGTGTTCGTACTAATATAATAAAGTGAAAGGTTAAAATTAAGCAAGCTAACAGATGTAATAAAGTTAAAATATAGTGTTCATACTATTATAATAAAGTAAATGGTTAAAATAAAGCAAGCAAATATATATAATAAAGTTAAAATATAGTATTCGTACTAATATAATATAGTGAAAGGTTAAAATTAAGTAAGCGAACAGATGTAATAAAGTTAAAATATAGTGTTCGTACTATTATAATAAAATTAAATGTTGAAATAAAGACACCAAACAGATGTAATAAAGTTAAAATATAGTGTTCTTATTATAACAAAGTTAATGGGTTAAATAAAGCAAGCGAATATATATAATAAAGTTAAAATATAGTATTCGTACTATTATAATAAAGGGAAAGGTTAAATTAAGCAAGCTAACAGATGTAATAAAGTTAAAATATAGTGTTCTTACTATTATAATAAAGTGAAAGGTTAAAATAAAGCAAGCGAACAGATGTAATAAAGTTAAAATATAGTGTTCGTACTATTATATATAATATATTATTATAATAAACTGAAAGGTTAAAATAAAGAATGCAAACACATGTAATAAAGTTAAAATATAGTATTCATACTATTATAATAAAGTGAAAGTTCAAAATTAAGAAATCGAACAGATGTAATAAAGTTAAAATATTGTGTTCGTATTATTATAATAAAGTAAAAGGTTAAAATTAATCAAACTAAAAGATGTAATAAAGTTAAAATATAGTGTTCGTACTATTATAATAAAGTAAAAGGTTAAAATAAAGTAACCGATTAGATGTAATAAAGTTAAAATATAGTGTTCGTATTATTATAATAAAATAAATGGTTAAAATTAAGCAACCGAATATATATAATAAAGTTAAAATATAGTATTTGTACTATTATAATAAAGTGAAAGGTTAAAATAAAGCAAGCGAATATATATAATAAAGTTAAAATATAGTATTCGTACTATTATAATAAAGTTAAAGGTTAAATTAAGAAAGCGAACAGATGTAATAAAGTTAATATATTGTGTTCGTATTATTATAATAAACTGAAAGGTTAAAATAAAGTAAGAGAATATATATAATAAAGTTAAAATTTAGTATTCGTACTATTATAATAAAGTGAAAGGTTAAAATAAAGCAAACGAACAGATGTAATAAAGTTAAAATATTGTGTTCGTACTATTATAATAAAGTGAAAGGTTAAAATTAAGCAAGCTAACAAATGTAATAAAGTTAAAATATAGTGTTCGTATTATTATAATAAAATAAATAGTTAAAATAAAGCAACCGAACAGATGTAATAAAGTTAAAATATAGTGTTCGTACTATTATATATAATATATTATTATAATAAACTGAAATGTTAAAATAAAGAATGCAAACAGATGTAATAAAGTTAAAATATAGTATTCGTGCTATTATAATAAAGTGACAGTTCAAAATTAAGAAAGCGAACAGATGTAATAAAGTTAATATATTGTGTTCGTATTATTATAATAAAGTAAAAGGTTAACATTAATCAAACTAACAGATGTAATAAAGTTAAAATATAGTGATCGTAATATTATAATAAATTGAAAGGTTAAAATAAAGTAACCGATTAGATGTAATAAAGTTAAAATATAGTATTCGTACTATTATAATAAAATTAAAGGTTAAAATAGAGACACAAAAGAGATGTAATAAAGTTAAAATATAGTGTTCTTATTATAACAAAGTAAATGGGTAAAATAAAGCAAGCGAATATATATAATAAAGTTAATATATTGTGTTCGTATTATTATAATAAAGTGAAAGGTTAAAATAAAGCAAACGAACAGATGTAATAAAGTTAAAATATAGTGTTCGTACTATTATAATAAAGTGAAAGGTTAAAATTAAGCAAGCTAACAGATGTAATAAAGTTAAAATATAGTGTTCTTACTATTATAATAAAGTTAAAGGTTAAAATAAAGCAAGCTAACAGATGTAATAAAGTTAAAATATAGTGTTCGTATTATTATAATAAAATAAATGGTTAAAATTAAGCAACCGAATATATATAATAAAGTTAAAATATAGTATTTGTACTATTATAATAAAGTGAAAGGTTAAAATAAAGCAAGCGAAAATATATAATAAAGTTAAAATATAGTATTCGTACTATTATAATAAAGTTAAAGGTTAAACTAAGAAAGCGAACAGATGTAATAAAGTTAATATATTGTGCTCGTATTATTATAATAAAGTAAAAGGTTAACATTAATCAAACTAACAGATGTAATAAAGTTAAAATTTAGTATTTGTACTATTATAATAAAGTGAAAGATTAAATTAAAGCAAGCAAACAGGTGTAATAAAGTTAAAATATAGTGTTCGTACTATTATAATAAAGTAAAAGGTTAAAATAAAGCAAACGAATATATATAATAAAGTTAAAATAAAGCAAGCGAATATATATAATAAAGTTAAAATATAGTATTTGTACTATTATAATAAAGTAAAAGGTTAAAATAAAGCAAGCGAATATATATAATAAAGTTAAAATATAGTATTTGTACTATTATAATAAAGTGAAAGGTTAAAATAAAGCAAGCGAACAGATGTAATAAAGTTAAAATATAGTTTTCGTACTATTATAATAAAGAAAAAGGTTAAAATAAAGCAAGCGAACAGATGTAATAAAGTAAAAAATATAGTGTTCGTACTATTATAATAAACTGAAAGGTTAAAATAAAGTAAGAGAATATATATAATAAAGTTAAAATATAGTATTCGTACTATTATAATAAAGTGAAAGGTTAAAATAAAGCAAACGAACAGATGTAATAAAGTTAAAATATTGTGTTCGTACTATTATAATAAAGTGAAAGGTTAAAAGTAAGCAAGCTAACAAATGTAATAAAGTTAAAATATAGTGTTCTTACTATTATAATAAAGTGAAAGATTAAATTAAAGCAAGCGAACAGATGTAATAAAGTTAAAATATAGTGTTCGTACTATTATAATAAAGTAAAAGGTTAAAATAAAGCAAACGAATATATATAATAAAGTTAAAATTTAGTATTTGTACTATTATAATAAAGAAAAAGGTTAAAATAAAGCAAGCGAACAGATGTAATAAAGTAAAAAATATAGTGTTCGTACTATTATAATAAACTGAAAGGTTAAAATAAAGTAAGATAATATATATAATAAAGTTAAAATATAGTGTTCGTATTATTATAATAAAATAAATGGTTAAAATTAAGCAACCGAACAGATGTAATAAAGTTTAAATATAGTATTCGTACTATTATAATAAAGTGACAGTTCAAAATTAAGAAAGCGAACAGATGTAATAAAGTTAATATATTGTGTTCATACTATTATAATAAAGTAAATGGTTAAAATAAAGCAAGCAAATATATATAATAAAGTTAAAATTTAGTATTCGTACTATTATAATAAAGTGAAAGTTCAAAATTAAGAAATCGAACAGATGTAATAAAGTTAAAATATTGTGTTCGTATTATTATAATAAAGTAAAAGATTAAAATTAATCAAACTAAAAGATGTAATAAAGTTAAAATATAGTGTTCGTACTATTATAATAAAGTAAAAAGTTAAAATAAAGTAAACGAATATATATAATAAAGTTAAAATATAGTATTTGTACTATTATAATAAAGTGAAAGGTTAAAATAAAGCAAGCGAATATATATAATAAAGTTAAAATATAGTATTCGTACTATTATAATAAAGTGAAAGTTCAAAATTAAGAAATCGAACAGATGTAATAAAGTTAAAATAATGTGTTCGTATTATTATAATAAAGTAAAAGGTTACAATTAAGCAACCGAACAGATGTAATAAAGTTAAAATTTAGTATTTGTACTATTATAATAAAGTGAAAGATTAAATTAAAGCAAGCGAACAGATGTAATAAAGTTAAAATATAGTGATCGTAATATTATAATAAAGTGAAAGGTTAAAATAAAGTAACCGATTAGATGTAATAAAGTTAAAATATAGTATTCGTACTATTATAATAAAATTAAAGGTTAAAATAGAGACACAAAAGAGATGTAATAAAGTTAAAATATAGTGTTCTTATTATAACAAAGTAAATGGGTAAAATAAAGCAAGCGAATATATATAATAAAGTTAATATATTGTGTTCGTATTATTATAATAAAGTGAAAGGTTAAAATAAAGCAAACGAACAGATGTAATAAAGTTAAAATATAGTGTTCGTACTATTATAATAAAGTGAAAGGTTAAAATTAAGCAAGCTAACAGATGTAATAAAGTTAAAATATAGTGTTCTTACTATTATAATAAAGTGAAAGGTTAAAATAAAGCAAGCGAACAGATGTAATAAAGTTAAAATATAGTGTTCGTACTATTATAATAAAGTGAAAGGTTAAAATTAAGCAAGCTAACAAATGTAATAAAGTTAAAATATAGTGTTCGTATTATTATAATAAAATAAATAGTTAAAATAAAGCAACCGAACAGATGTAATAAAGTTAAAATATAGTGTTCGTACTATTATATATAATATATTATTATAATAAACTGAAATGTTAAAATAAAGAATGCAAACAGATGTAATAAAGTTAAAATATAGTATTCGTGCTATTATAATAAAGTGACAGTTCAAAATTAAGAAAGCGAACAGATGTAATAAAGTTAATATATTGTGTTCGTATTATTATAATAAAGTAAAAGGTTAACATTAATCAAACTAACAGATGTAATAAAGTTAAAATATAGTGATCGTAATATTATAATAAATTGAAAGGTTAAAATAAAGTAACCGATTAGATGTAATAAAGTTAAAATATAGTATTCGTACTATTATAATAAAATTAAAGGTTAAAATAGAGACACAAAAGAGATGTAATAAAGTTAAAATATAGTGTTCTTATTATAACAAAGTAAATGGGTAAAATAAAGCAAGCGAATATATATAATAAAGTTAATATATTGTGTTCGTATTATTATAATAAAGTGAAAGGTTAAAATAAAGCAAACGAACAGATGTAATAAAGTTAAAATATAGTGTTCGTACTATTATAATAAAGTGAAAGGTTAAAATTAAGCAAGCTAACAGATGTAATAAAGTTAAAATATAGTGTTCTTACTATTATAATAAAGTGAAAGGTTAAAATAAAGCAAGCTAACAGATGTAATAAAGTTAAAATATAGTGTTCGTATTATTATAATAAAATAAATGGTTAAAATTAAGCAACCGAATATATATAATAAAGTTAAAATATAGTATTTGTACTATTATAATAAAGTGAAAGGTTAAAATAAAGCAAGCGAATATATATAATAAAGTTAAAATATAGTATTCGTACTATTATAATAAAGTTAAAGGTTAAACTAAGAAAGCGAACAGATGTAATAAAGTTAATATATTGTGCTCGTATTATTATAATAAAGTAAAAGGTTAACATTAATCAAACTAACAGATGTAATAAAGTTAAAATTTAGTATTTGTACTATTATAATAAAGTGAAAGATTAAATTAAAGCAAGCAAACAGGTGTAATAAAGTTAAAATATAGTGTTCGTACTATTATAATAAAGTAAAAGGTTAAAATAAAGCAAACGAATATATATAATAAAGTTAAAATAAAGCAAGCGAATATATATAATAAAGTTAAAATATAGTATTTGTACTATTATAATAAAGTAAAAGGTTAAAATAAAGCAAGCGAATATATATAATAAAGTTAAAATATAGTATTTGTACTATTATAATAAAGTGAAAGGTTAAAATAAAGCAAGCGAACAGATGTAATAAAGTTAAAATATAGTTTTCGTACTATTATAATAAAGAAAAAGGTTAAAATAAAGCAAGCGAACAGATGTAATAAAGTAAAAAATATAGTGTTCGTACTATTATAATAAACTGAAAGGTTAAAATAAAGTAAGAGAATATATATAATAAAGTTAAAATATAGTATTCGTACTATTATAATAAAGTGAAAGGTTAAAATAAAGCAAACGAACAGATGTAATAAAGTTAAAATATTGTGTTCGTACTATTATAATAAAGTGAAAGGTTAAAAGTAAGCAAGCTAACAAATGTAATAAAGTTAAAATATAGTGTTCTTACTATTATAATAAAGTAAAAGGTTAAAATAAAGCAAACGAATATATATAATAAAGTTAAAATTTAGTATTTGTACTATTATAATAAAGAAAAAGGTTAAAATAAAGCAAGCGAACAGATGTAATAAAGTAAAAAATATAGTGTTCGTACTATTATAATAAACTGAAAGGTTAAAATAAAGTAAGATAATATATATAATAAAGTTAAAATATAGTGTTCGTATTATTATAATAAAATAAATGGTTAAAATTAAGCAACCGAACAGATGTAATAAAGTTAAAATATAGTATTCGTACTATTATAATAAAGTGACAGTTCAAAATTAAGAAAGCGAACAGATGTAATAAAGTTAATATATTGTGTTCGTATTATTATAATAAAGTGAAAGGTTAAAATAAAGCAAACGAACAGATGTAATAAAGTTAAAATATTGTGTTCGTACTATTATAATAAAGTGAAAGGTTAAAATTAAGCAAGCTAACAGATGTACTAAAGTTAAAATATAGTGTTCGTACTAATATAATAAAGTGAAAGGTTAAAATTAAGCAAGCTAACAGATGTAATAAAGTTAAAATATAGTGTTCATACTATTATAATAAAGTAAATGGTTAAAATAAAGCAAGCAAATATATATAATAAAGTTAAAATTTAGTATTCGTACTATTATAATAAAGTGAAAGTTCAAAATTAAGAAATCGAACAGATGTAATAAAGTTAAAATATTGTGTTCGTATTATTATAATAAAGTAAAAGATTAAAATTAATCAAACTAAAAGATGTAATAAAGTTAAAATATAGTGTTCGTACTATTATAATAAAGTAAAAAGTTAAAATAAAGTAAACGAATATATATAATAAAGTTAAAACATAGTATTTGTACTATTATAATAAAGTGAAAGGTTAAAATAAAGCAAGCGAATATATATAATAAAGTTAAAATATAGTATTCGTACTATTATAATAAAGTGAAAGTTCAAAATTAAGAAATCGAACAGATGTAATAAAGTTAAAATAATGTGTTCGTATTATTATAATAAAGTAAAAGGTTACAATTAAGCAACCGAACAGATGTAATAAAGTTAAAATTTAGTATTTGTACTATTATAATAAAGTGAAAGATTAAATTAAAGCAAGCGAACAGATGTAATAAAGTTAAAATATAGTGATCGTAATATTATAATAAAGTGAAAGGTTAAAATAAAGTAACCGATTAGATGTAATAAAGTTAAAATATAGTATTCGTACTATTATAATAAAATTAAAGGTTAAAATAGAGACACAAAAGAGATGTAATAAAGTTAAAATATAGTGTTCTTATTATAACAAAGTAAATGGGTAAAATAAAGCAAGCGAATATATATAATAAAGTTAATATATTGTGTTCGTATTATTATAATAAAGTGAAAGGTTAAAATAAAGCAAACGAACAGATGTAATAAAGTTAAAATATAGTGTTCGTACTATTATAATAAAGTGAAAGGTTAAAATTAAGCAAGCTAACAGATGTAATAAAGTTAAAATATAGTGTTCTTACTATTATAATAAAGTGAAAGGTTAAAATAAAGCAAGCGAACAGATGTAATAAAGTTAAAATATAGTGTTCGTATTATTATAATAAAATAAATGGTTAAAATTAAGCAACCGAATATATATAATAAAGTTAAAATATAGTATTTGTACTATTATAATAAAGTGAAAGGTTAAAATAAAGCAAGCGAATATATATAATAAAGTTAAAATATAGTATTCGTACTATTATAATAAAGTTAAAGGTTAAATTAAGAAAGCGAACAGATGTAATAAAGTTAAAATATAGTGTTCGTATTATTATAATAAAATAAATAGTTAAAATAAAGCAACCGAACAGATGTAATAAAGTTAAAATATAGTGTTCGTACTATTATATATAATATATTATTATAATAAACTGAAATGTTAAAATAAAGAATGCAAACAGATGTAATAAAGTTAAAATATAGTATTCGTGCTATTATAATAAAGTGACAGTTCAAAATTAAGAAAGCGAACAGATGTAATAAAGTTAATATATTGTGTTCGTATTATTATAATAAAGTAAAAGGTTAACATTAATCAAACTAACAGATGTAATAAAGTTAAAATATAGTGATCGTAATATTATAATAAATTGAAAGGTTAAAATAAAGTAACCGATTAGATGTAATAAAGTTAAAATATAGTATTCGTACTATTATAATAAAATTAAAGGTTAAAATAGAGACACAAAAGAGATGTAATAAAGTTAAAATATAGTGTTCTTATTATAACAAAGTAAATGGGTAAAATAAAGCAAGCGAATATATATAATAAAGTTAATATATTGTGTTCGTATTATTATAATAAAGTGAAAGGTTAAAATAAAGCAAACGAACAGATGTAATAAAGTTAAAATATAGTGTTCGTACTATTATAATAAAGTGAAAGGTTAAAATTAAGCAAGCTAACAGATGTAATAAAGTTAAAATATAGTGTTCTTACTATTATAATAAAGTGAAAGGTTAAAATAAAGCAAGCTAACAGATGTAATAAAGTTAAAATATAGTGTTCGTATTATTATAATAAAATAAATGGTTAAAATTAAGCAACCGAATATATATAATAAAGTTAAAATATAGTATTTGTACTATTATAATAAAGTGAAAGGTTAAAATAAAGCAAGCGAATATATATAATAAAGTTAAAATATAGTATTCGTACTATTATAATAAAGTTAAAGGTTAAACTAAGAAAGCGAACAGATGTAATAAAGTTAATATATTGTGCTCGTATTATTATAATAAAGTAAAAGGTTAACATTAATCAAACTAACAGATGTAATAAAGTTAAAATTTAGTATTTGTACTATTATAATAAAGTGAAAGATTAAATTAAAGCAAGCAAACAGGTGTAATAAAGTTAAAATATAGTGTTCGTACTATTATAATAAAGTAAAAGGTTAAAATAAAGCAAACGAATATATATAATAAAGTTAAAATAAAGCAAGCGAATATATATAATAAAGTTAAAATATAGTATTTGTACTATTATAATAAAGTAAAAGGTTAAAATAAAGCAAGCGAATATATATAATAAAGTTAAAATATAGTATTTGTACTATTATAATAAAGTGAAAGGTTAAAATAAAGCAAGCGAACAGATGTAATAAAGTTAAAATATAGTTTTCGTACTATTATAATAAAGAAAAAGGTTAAAATAAAGCAAGCGAACAGATGTAATAAAGTAAAAAATATAGTGTTCGTACTATTATAATAAACTGAAAGGTTAAAATAAAGTAAGAGAATATATATAATAAAGTTAAAATATAGTATTCGTACTATTATAATAAAGTGAAAGGTTAAAATAAAGCAAACGAACAGATGTAATAAAGTTAAAATATTGTGTTCGTACTATTATAATAAAGTGAAAGGTTAAAAGTAAGCAAGCTAACAAATGTAATAAAGTTAAAATATAGTGTTCTTACTATTATAATAAAGTGAAAGATTAAATTAAAGCAAGCGAACAGATGTAATAAAGTTAAAATATAGTGTTCGTACTATTATAATAAAGTAAAAGGTTAAAATAAAGCAAACGAATATATATAATAAAGTTAAAATTTAGTATTTGTACTATTATAATAAAGAAAAAGGTTAAAATAAAGCAAGCGAACAGATGTAATAAAGTAAAAAATATAGTGTTCGTACTATTATAATAAACTGAAAGGTTAAAATAAAGTAAGATAATATATATAATAAAGTTAAAATATAGTGTTCGTATTATTATAATAAAATAAATGGTTAAAATTAAGCAACCGAACAGATGTAATAAAGTTAAAATATAGTATTCGTACTATTATAATAAAGTGACAGTTCAAAATTAAGAAAGCGAACAGATGTAATAAAGTTAATATATTGTGTTCGTATTATTATAATAAAGTGAAAGGTTAAAATAAAGCAAACGAACAGATGTAATAAAGTTAAAATATTGTGTTCGTACTATTATAATAAAGTGAAAGGTTAAAATTAAGCAAGCTAACAGATGTACTAAAGTTAAAATATAGTGTTCGTACTAATATAATAAAGTGAAAGGTTAAAATTAAGCAAGCTAACAGATGTAATAAAGTTAAAATATAGTGTTCATACTATTATAATAAAGTAAATGGTTAAAATAAAGCAAGCAAATATATATAATAAAGTTAAAATTTAGTATTCGTACTATTATAATAAAGTGAAAGTTCAAAATTAAGAAATCGAACAGATGTAATAAAGTTAAAATATTGTGTTCGTATTATTATAATAAAGTAAAAGATTAAAATTAATCAAACTAAAAGATGTAATAAAGTTAAAATATAGTGTTCGTACTATTATAATAAAGTAAAAAGTTAAAATAAAGTAAACGAATATATATAATAAAGTTAAAATATAGTATTTGTACTATTATAATAAAGTGAAAGGTTAAAATAAAGCAAGCGAATATATATAATAAAGTTAAAATATAGTATTCGTACTATTATAATAAAGTGAAAGTTCAAAATTAAGAAATCGAACAGATGTAATAAAGTTAAAATAATGTGTTCGTATTATTATAATAAAGTAAAAGGTTACAATTAAGCAACCGAACAGATGTAATAAAGTTAAAATTTAGTATTTGTACTATTATAATAAAGTGAAAGATTAAATTAAAGCAAGCGAACAGATGTAATAAAGTTAAAATATAGTGATCGTAATATTATAATAAAGTGAAAGGTTAAAATAAAGTAACCGATTAGATGTAATAAAGTTAAAATATAGTATTCGTACTATTATAATAAAATTAAAGGTTAAAATAGAGACACAAAAGAGATGTAATAAAGTTAAAATATAGTGTTCTTATTATAACAAAGTAAATGGGTAAAATAAAGCAAGCGAATATATATAATAAAGTTAATATATTGTGTTCGTATTATTATAATAAAGTGAAAGGTTAAAATAAAGCAAACGAACAGATGTAATAAAGTTAAAATATAGTGTTCGTACTATTATAATAAAGTGAAAGGTTAAAATTAAGCAAGCTAACAGATGTAATAAAGTTAAAATATAGTGTTCTTACTATTATAATAAAGTGAAAGGTTAAAATAAAGCAAGCGAACAGATGTAATAAAGTTAAAATATAGTGTTCGTATTATTATAATAAAATAAATGGTTAAAATTAAGCAACCGAATATATATAATAAAGTTAAAATATAGTATTTGTACTATTATAATAAAGTGAAAGGTTAAAATAAAGCAAGCGAATATATATAATAAAGTTAAAATATAGTATTCGTACTATTATAATAAAGTTAAAGGTTAAATTAAGAAAGCGAACAGATGTAATAAAGTTAATATATTGTGCTCGTATTATTATAATAAAGTAAAAGGTTAACATTAATCAAACTAACAGATGTAATAAAGTTAAAATATAGTGTTCTTACTATTATAATAAAGTGAAAGATTAAATTAAAGCAAGCGAACAGATGTAATAAAGTTAAAATATAGTGTTCGTACTATTATAATAAAGTAAAAGGTTAAAATAAAGCAAACGAATATATATAATAAAGTTAAAATTTAGTATTTGTACTATTATAATAAAGAAAAAGGTTAAAATAAAGCAAGCGAACAGATGTAATAAAGTAAAAAATATAGTGTTCGTACTATTATAATAAACTGAAAGGTTAAAATAAAGTAAGATAATATATAAAATAAAGTTAAAATATAGTGTTCGTATTATTATAATAAAATAAATGGTTAAAATTAAGCAACCGAACAGATGTAATAAAGTTAAAATATAGTATTCGTACTATTATAATAAAGTGACAGTTCAAAATTAAGAAAGCGAACAGATGTAATAAAGTTAATATATTGTGTTCGTATTATTATAATAAAGTGAAAGGTTAAAATAAAGCAAACGAACAGATGTAATAAAGTTAAAATATTGTGTTCGTACTATTATAATAAAGTAAAAGGTTAACATTAATCAAACTAACAGATGTAATAAAGTTAAAATATAGTGATCGTAATATTATAATAAAGTGAAAGGTTAAAATAAAGTAACCGATTAGATGTAATAAAGTTAAAATATAGTATTCGTACTATTATAATAAAATTAAAGGTTAAAATAGAGACACAAAAGAGATGTAATAAAGTTAAAATATAGTGTTCTTATTATAACAAAGTAAATGGGTAAAATAAAGCAAGCGAATATATATAATAAAGTTAATATATTGTGTTCGTATTATTATAATAAAGTGAAAGGTTAAAATAAAGCAAACGAACATATGTAATAAAGTTAAAATATAGTGTTCGTACTATTATAATAAAGTGAAAGGTTAAAATTAAGCAAGCTAACAGATGTAATAAAGTTAAAATATAGTGTTCTTACTATTATAATAAAGTGAAAGGTTAAAATAAAGCAAGCGAACAGATGTAATAAAGTTAAAATATAGTGTTCGTATTATTATAATAAAATAAATGGTTAAAATTAAGCAACCGAATATATATAATAAAGTTAAAATATAGTATTTGTACTATTATAATAAAGTGAAAGGTTAAAATAAAGCAAGCGAATATATATAATAAAGTTAAAATATAGTATTCGTACTATTATAATAAAGTTAAAGGTTAAATTAAGAAAGCGAACAGATGTAATAAAGTTAATATATTGTGCTCGTATTATTATAATAAAGTAAAAGGTTAACATTAATCAAACTAACAGATGTAATAAAGTTAAAATTTAGTATTTGTACTATTATAATAAAGTGAAAGATTAAATTAAAGCAAGCAAACAGGTGTAATAAAGTTAAAATATAGTGTTCGTACTATTATAATAAAGTAAAAGGTTAAAATAAAGCAAACGAATATATATAATAAAGTTAAAATAAAGCAAGCGAATATATATAATAAAGTTAAAATATAGTATTTGTACTATTATAATAAAGTAAAAGGTTAAAATAAAGCAAGCGAATATATATAATAAAGTTAAAATATAGTATTTGTACTATTATAATAAAGTGAAAGGTTAAAATAAAGCAAGCGAACAGATGTAATAAAGTTAAAATATAGTTTTCGTACTATTATAATAAAGAAAAAGGTTAAAATAAAGCAAGCGAACAGATGTAATAAAGTAAAAAATATAGTGTTCGTACTATTATAATAAACTGAAAGGTTAAAATAAAGTAAGAGAATATATATAATAAAGTTAAAATATAGTATTCGTACTATTATAATAAAGTGAAAGGTTAAAATAAAGCAAACGAACAGATGTAATAAAGTTAAAATATTGTGTTCGTACTATTATAATAAAGTGAAAGGTTAAAAGTAAGCAAGCTAACAAATGTAATAAAGTTAAAATATAGTGTTCTTACTATTATAATAAAGTGAAAGATTAAATTAAAGCAAGCGAACAGATGTAATAAAGTTAAAATATAGTGTTCGTACTATTATAATAAAGTAAAAGGTTAAAATAAAGCAAACGAATATATATAATAAAGTTAAAATTTAGTATTTGTACTATTATAATAAAGAAAAAGGTTAAAATAAAGCAAGCGAACAGATGTAATAAAGTAAAAAATATAGTGTTCGTACTATTATAATAAACTGAAAGGTTAAAATAAAGTAAGATAATATATATAATAAAGTTAAAATATAGTGTTCGTATTATTATAATAAAATAAATGGTTAAAATTAAGCAACCGAACAGATGTAATAAAGTTAAAATATAGTATTCGTACTATTATAATAAAGTGACAGTTCAAAATTAAGAAAGCGAACAGATGTAATAAAGTTAATATATTGTGTTCGTATTATTAGAATAAAGTGAAAGGTTAAAATAAAGCAAACGAACAGATGTAATAAAGTTAAAATATTGTGTTCGTACTATTATAATAAAGTGAAAGGTTAAAATTAAGCAAGCTAACAGATGTACTAAAGTTAAAATATAGTGTTAGTACTAATATAATAAAGTGAAAGGTTAAAATTAAGCAAGCTAACAGATGTAATAAAGTTAAAATATAGTGTTCATACTATTATAATAAAGTAAATGGTTAAAATAAAGCAAGCAAATATATATAAAAAAGTTAAAATTTAGTATTCGTACTATTATAATAAAGTGAAAGTTCAAAATTAAGAAATCGAACAGATGTAATAAAGTTAAAATATTGTGTTCGTATTATTATAATAAAGTAAAAGGTTAAAATTAATCAAACTAAAAGATGTAATAAAGTTAAAATATAGTGTTCGTACTATTATAATAAAGTAAAAAGTTAAAATAAAGTAAACGAATATATATAATAAAGTTAAAATATAGTATTTGTACTATTATAATAAAGTGAAAGGTTAAAATAAAGCAAGCGAATATATATAATAAAGTTAAAATATAGTATTCGTACTATTATAATAAAGTGAAAGTTCAAAATTAAGAAAT
This sequence comes from Osedax fenrisi, assembly GCA_964019155.1. Classification (NCBI taxonomy): domain Eukaryota; kingdom Metazoa; phylum Annelida; class Polychaeta; order Sabellida; family Siboglinidae; genus Osedax; species Osedax fenrisi. The sequence goes on from OZ025243.1 coordinate 57,088,666, forward strand.
CGAACAGATGTAATAAAGTTAAAATAATGTGTTCGTATTATTATAATAAAGTAAAAGGTTACAATTAAGCAACCGAACAGATGTAATAAAGTTAAAATTTAGTATTTGTACTATTATAATAAAGTGAAAGATTAAATTAAAGCAAGCGAACAGATGTAATAAAGTTAAAATATAGTGATCGTAATATTATAATAAAGTGAAAGGTTAAAATAAAGTAACCGATTAGATGTAATAAAGTTAAAATATAGTATTCGTACTATTATAATAAAATTAAAGGTTAAAATAGAGACACAAAAGAGATGTAATAAAGTTAAAATATAGTGTTCTTATTATAACAAAGTAAATGGGTAAAATAAAGCAAGCCAATATATATAATAAAGTTAATATATTGTGTTCGTATTATTATAATAAAGTGAAAGGTTAAAATAAAGCAAACGAACAGATGTAATAAAGTTAAAATATAGTGTTCGTACTATTATAATAAAGTGAAAGGTTAAAATTAAGCAAGCTAACAGATGTAATAAAGTTAAAATATAGTGTTCTTACTATTATAATAAAGTGAAAGGTTAAAATAAAGCAAGCAAACAGGTGTAATAAAGTTAAAATATAGTGTTCGTACTATTATAATAAAGTAAAAGGTTAAAATAAAGCAAACGAATATATATAATAAAGTTAAAATAAAGCAAGCGAATATATATAATAAAGTTAAAATATAGTATTTGTACTATTATAATAAAGTAAAAGGTTAAAATAAAGCAAGCGAATATATATAATAAAGTTAAAATATAGTATTTGTACTATTATAATAAAGTGAAAGGTTACAATAAAGCAAGCGAACAGATGTAATAAAGTTAAAATATAGTTTTCGTACTATTATAATAAAGAAAAAGGTTAAAATAAAGCAAGCGAACAGATGTAATAAAGTAAAAAATATAGTGTTCGTACTATTATAATAAACTGAAAGGTTAAAATAAAGTAAGAGAATATATATAATAAAGTTAAAATATAGTATTCGTACTATTATAATAAAGTGAAAGGTTAAAATAAAGCAAACGAACAGATGTAATAAAGTTAAAATATTGTGTTCGTACTATTATAATAAAGTGAAAGGTTAAAAGTAAGCAAGCTAACAAATGTAATAAAGTTAAAATATAGTGTTCTTACTATTATAATAAAGTGAAAGATTAAATTAAAGCAAGCGAACAGATGTAATAAAGTTAAAATATAGTGTTCGTACTATTATAATAAAGTAAAAGGTTAAAATAAAGCAAACGAATATATATAATAAAGTTAAAATATAGTATTTGTACTATTATAATAAAGTAAAAGGTTAAAATAAAGCAAGCGAATATATATAATAAAGTTAAAATATAGTATTTGTACTATTATAATAAAGTGAAAGGTTAAAATAAAGCAAGCGAACAGATGTAATAAAGTTAAAATATAGTTTTCGTACTATTATAATAAAGAAAAAGGTTAAAATAAAGCAAGCGAACAGATGTAATAAAGTAAAAAATATAGTGTTCGTACTATTATAATAAACTGAAAGGTTAAAATAAAGTAAGAGAATATATATAATAAAGTTAAAATATAGTATTCGTACTATTATAATAAAGTGAAAGGTTAAAATAAAGCAAACGAACAGATGTAATAAAGTTAAAATATTGTGTTCGTACTATTATAATAAAGTGAAAGGTTAAAAGTAAGCAAGCTAACAAATGTAATAAAGTTAAAATATAGTGTTCTTACTATTATAATAAAGTGAAAGATTAAATTAAAGCAAGCGAACAGATGTAATAAAGTTAAAATATAGTGTTCGTACTATTATAATAAAGTAAAAGGTTAAAATAAAGCAAACGAATATATATAATAAAGTTAAAATTTAGTATTTGTACTATTATAATAAAGAAAAAGGTTAAAATAAAGCAAGCGAACAGATGTAATAAAGTAAAAAATATAGTGTTCGTACTATTATAATAAACTGAAAGGTTAAAATAAAGTAAGATAATATATATAATAAAGTTAAAATATAGTGTTCGTATTATTATAATAAAATAAATGGTTAAAATTAAGCAACCGAACAGATGTAATAAAGTTAAAATATAGTATTCGTACTATTATAATAAAGTGACAGTTCAAAATTAAGAAAGCGAACAGATGTAATAAAGTTAATATATTGTGTTCGTATTATTAGAATAAAGTGAAAGGTTAAAATAAAGCAAACGAACAGATGTAATAAAGTTAAAATATTGTGTTCGTACTATTATAATAAAGTGAAAGGTTAAAATTAAGCAAGCTAACAGATGTACTAAAGTTAAAATATAGTGTTAGTACTAATATAATAAAGTGAAAGGTTAAAATTAAGCAAGCTAACAGATGTAATAAAGTTAAAATATAGTGTTCATACTATTATAATAAAGTAAATGGTTAAAATAAAGCAAGCAAATATATATAAAAAAGTTAAAATTTAGTATTCGTACTATTATAATAAAGTGAAAGTTCAAAATTAAGAAATCGAACAGATGTAATAAAGTTAAAATATTGTGTTCGTATTATTATAATAAAGTAAAAGGTTAAAATTAATCAAACTAAAAGATGTAATAAAGTTAAAATATAGTGTTCGTACTATTATAATAAAGTAAAAAGTTAAAATAAAGTAAACGAATATATATAATAAAGTTAAAATATAGTATTTGTACTATTATAATAAAGTGAAAGGTTAAAATAAAGCAAGCGAATATATATAATAAAGTTAAAATATAGTATTCGTACTATTATAATAAAGTGAAAGTTCAAAATTAAGAAATCGAACAGATGTAATAAAGTTAAAATAATGTGTTCGTATTATTATAATAAAGTAAAAGGTTACAATTAAGCAACCGAACAGATGTAATAAAGTTAAAATTTAGTATTTGTACTATTATAATAAAGTGAAAGATTAAATTAAAGCAAGCGAACAGATGTAATAAAGTTAAAATATAGTGATCGTAATATTATAATAAAGTGAAAGGTTAAAATAAAGTAACCGATTAGATGTAATAAAGTTAAAATATAGTATTCGTACTATTATAATAAAATTAAAGGTTAAAATAGAGACACAAAAGAGATGTAATAAAGTTAAAATATAGTGTTCTTATTATAACAAAGTAAATGGGTAAAATAAAGCAAGCCAATATATATAATAAAGTTAATATATTGTGTTCGTATTATTATAATAAAGTGAAAGGTTAAAATAAAGCAAACGAACAGATGTAATAAAGTTAAAATATAGTGTTCGTACTATTATAATAAAGTGAAAGGTTAAAATTAAGCAAGCTAACAGATGTAATAAAGTTAAAATATAGTGTTCTTACTATTATAATAAAGTGAAAGGTTAAAATAAAGCAAGCAAACAGGTGTAATAAAGTTAAAATATAGTGTTCGTACTATTATAATAAAGTAAAAGGTTAAAATAAAGCAAACGAATATATATAATAAAGTTAAAATAAAGCAAGCGAATATATATAATAAAGTTAAAATATAGTATTTGTACTATTATAATAAAGTAAAAGGTTAAAATAAAGCAAGCGAATATATATAATAAAGTTAAAATATAGTATTTGTACTATTATAATAAAGTGAAAGGTTACAATAAAGCAAGCGAACAGATGTAATAAAGTTAAAATATAGTTTTCGTACTATTATAATAAAGAAAAAGGTTAAAATAAAGCAAGCGAACAGATGTAATAAAGTAAAAAATATAGTGTTCGTACTATTATAATAAACTGAAAGGTTAAAATAAAGTAAGAGAATATATATAATAAAGTTAAAATATAGTATTCGTACTATTATAATAAAGTGAAAGGTTAAAATAAAGCAAACGAACAGATGTAATAAAGTTAAAATATTGTGTTCGTACTATTATAATAAAGTGAAAGGTTAAAAGTAAGCAAGCTAACAAATGTAATAAAGTTAAAATATAGTGTTCTTACTATTATAATAAAGTGAAAGATTAAATTAAAGCAAGCGAACAGATGTAATAAAGTTAAAATATAGTGTTCGTACTATTATAATAAAGTAAAAGGTTAAAATAAAGCAAACGAATATATATAATAAAGTTAAAATTTAGTATTTGTACTATTATAATAAAGAAAAAGGTTAAAATAAAGCAAGCGAACAGATGTAATAAAGTAAAAAATATAGTGTTCGTACTATTATAATAAACTGAAAGGTTAAAATAAAGTAAGATAATATATATAATAAAGTTAAAATATAGTGTTCGTGTTATTATAATAAAATAAATGGTTAAAATTAAGCAACCGAACAGATGTAATAAAGTTAAAATATAGTATTCGTACTATTATAATAAAGTGACAGTTCAAAATTAAGAAAGCGAACAGATGTAATAAAGTTAATATATTGTGTTCGTATTATTATAATAAAGTGAAAGGTTAAAATAAAGCAAACGAACAGATGTAATAAAGTTAAAATATTGTGTTCGTACTATTATAATAAAGTGAAAGGTTAAAATTAAGCAAGCTAACAGATGTACTAAAGTTAAAATATAGTGTTCGTACTAATATAATAAAGTGAAAGGTTAAAATTAAGCAAGCTAACAGATGTAATAAAGTTAAAATATAGTGTTCATACTATTATAATAAAGTAAATGGTTAAAATAAAGCAAGCAAATATATATAATAAAGTTAAAATTTAGTATTCGTACTATTATAATAAAGTGAAAGTTCAAAATTAAGAAATCGAACAGATGTAATAAAGTTAAAATATTGTGTTCGTATTATTATAATAAAGTAAAAGGTTAAAATTAATCAAACTAAAAGATGTAATAAAGTTAAAATATAGTGTTCGTACTATTATAATAAAGTAAAAGGTTAAAATAAAGTAAACGATTAGATGTAATAAAGTTAAAATATAGTGTTCGTATTATTATAATAAAATAAATGGTTAAAATTAAGCAACCGAACAGATGTAATAAAGTTAAAATATAGTATTCGTACTATTATAATATATTATTATAATAAACTGAAAGGTTAAAATAAAGAATGCAAACACATGTAATAAAGTTAAAATATAGTGTTCGTACTATTATAATAAAGTGAAAGTTCAAAATTAAGAAATCGAACAGATGTAATAAAGTTAAAATATTGTGTTCGTATTATTATAATAAAGTAAAATGTTACAATTAATCAAACTAAAAGATGTAATAAAGTTAAAATATAGTGTTCGTACTATTATAATAAAGTAAAAGGTTAAAATAAAGTAACCGATTAGATGTAATAAAGTTAAAATATAGTGTTCGTATTATTATAATAAAATAAATGGTTAAAATTAAGCAACCGAACAGATGTAATAAAGTTAAAATATAGTATTCGTACTATTATAATAAAGTGACAGTTCAAAATTAAGAAAGCGAACAGATGTAATAAAGTTAATATATTGTGTTCGTATTATTATAATAAAGTGAAAGGTTAAAATAAAGCAAACGAACAGATGTAATAAAGTTAAAATATTATGTTCGTACTATTATAATAAAGTGAAAGGTTAAAATTAAGCAAGCTAACAGATGTAATAAAGTTAAAATATAGTGTTCTTACTATTATAATAAAGTGAAAGGTTAAAATAAAGCAAGCGAACAGATGTAATAAAGTTAAAATATAGTGTTCATACTATTATAATAAAGTAAATGGTTAAAATAAAGCAAGCGAATATATATAATAAAGTTAAAATTTAGTATTCGTACTATTATAATAAATTGAAAGTTCAAAATTAAGAAATCGAACAGATGTAATAAAGTTAAAATATTGTGTTCGTATTATTATAATAAAGTAAAAGGTTAAAATTAATCAAACTAAAAGATGTAATAAAGTTAATATATAGTGTTCGTACTATTATAATAAAATTAAAGGTTAAAATAAATACACCAAACAGATGTAATAAAGTTAAAATATAGTGTTCTTATTATAACAAAGTAAATTGGTAAAATAAAGCAAGCGAATATATATAATAAAGTTAAAATATAGTATGTGTACTATTATAATAAACTGAAATGTTAAAATTAAGCAATCGAACAGATGTAATAAAGTTAAAATATAGTGTTCGTACTATTATAATAAAGTAAAAGGTTAAAATAAAGTAACCGATTAGATGTAATAAAGTTAAAATATAGTGTTCGTATTATTATAATAAAATAAATGGTTAAAATTAAGCAACCGAACAGATGTAATAAAGTTAAAATATAGTATTCGTACTATTATAATAAAGTGACAGTTCAAAATTAAGCAAGCTAACAAATGTAATACAGTTAAAATATAGTGTTCTTACTATTATAATAAAGTGAAAGGTTAAAATAAAGTAACCGATTAGATGTAATAAAGTTAAAATATAGTATTCGTACTATTATAATAAAATTAAAGGTTAAAATAAATACACCAAACAGATGTAATAAAGTTAAAATATAGTGTTCTTATTATAACAAAGAAAATTGGTAAAATTAAGCAAGCAAACAGATGTAATAAAGTTAAAATATAGTGCTCGTACTATTATAATAAAGTAAAAGGTTAAAATAAAGCAAGCGAACAGAAATAATAAAGTTAAAATATAGTGTTCGTACTATTATAATAAAATTACATGTTAAAATAAAGTCACCAAACAGATGTAATAAAGTTAAAATATAGTGTTTTTATTATAACAAAGTAAATGGGTAAAATAAACCAAGCGAATATATATAATAAAGTTAAAATATAGTATTTGTACTATTATAATAAAGTGAAATGTTAAAATAAAGCAAGAGAATATATATAATAAAGTTAAAATATAGTATTCGTACTAATATAATATAGTGAAAGGTTAAAATTAAGTAAGCGAACAGATGTAATAAAGTTAAAATATAGTGTTCGTACTATTATAATAAAATTAAATGTTGAAATAAAGACACCAAACAGATGTAATAAAGTTAAAATATAGTGTTCTTATTATAACAAAGTTAATGGGTTAAATAAAGCAAGCGAATATATATAATAAAGTTAAAATATAGTATTCGTACTATTATAATAAAGGGAAAGGTTAAATTAAGCAAGCTAACAGATGTAATAAAGTTAAAATATAGTGTTCTTACTATTATAATAAAGTGAAAGGTTAAAATAAAGCAAGCGAACAGATGTAATAAAGTTAAAATATAGTGTTCGTACTATTATATATAATATATTATTATAATAAACTGAAAGGTTAAAATAAAGAATGCAAACACATGTAATAAAGTTAAAATATAGTATTCATACTATTATAATAAAGTGAAAGTTCAAAATTAAGAAATCGAACAGATGTAATAAAGTTAAAATATTGTGTTCGTATTATTATAATAAAGTAAAAGGTTAAAATTAATCAAACTAAAAGATGTAATAAAGTTAAAATATAGTGTTCGTACTATTATAATAAAGTAAAAGGTTAAAATAAAGTAACCGATTAGATGTAATAAAGTTAAAATATAGTGTTCGTATTATTATAATAAAATAAATGGTTAAAATTAAGCAACCGAATATATATAATAAAGTTAAAATATAGTATTTGTACTATTATAATAAAGTGAAAGGTTAAAATAAAGCAAGCGAATATATATAATAAAGTTAAAATATAGTATTCGTACTATTATAATAAAGTTAAAGGTTAAATTAAGAAAGCGAACAGATGTAATAAAGTTAATATATTGTGTTCGTATTATTATAATAAACTGAAAGGTTAAAATAAAGTAAGAGAATATATATAATAAAGTTAAAATTTAGTATTCGTACTATTATAATAAAGTGAAAGGTTAAAATAAAGCAAACGAACAGATGTAATAAAGTTAAAATATTGTGTTCGTACTATTATAATAAAGTGAAAGGTTAAAATTAAGCAAGCTAACAAATGTAATAAAGTTAAAATATAGTGTTCGTATTATTATAATAAAATAAATAGTTAAAATAAAGCAACCGAACAGATGTAATAAAGTTAAAATATAGTGTTCGTACTATTATATATAATATATTATTATAATAAACTGAAATGTTAAAATAAAGAATGCAAACAGATGTAATAAAGTTAAAATATAGTATTCGTGCTATTATAATAAAGTGACAGTTCAAAATTAAGAAAGCGAACAGATGTAATAAAGTTAATATATTGTGTTCGTATTATTATAATAAAGTAAAAGGTTAACATTAATCAAACTAACAGATGTAATAAAGTTAAAATATAGTGATCGTAATATTATAATAAATTGAAAGGTTAAAATAAAGTAACCGAGTAGATGTAATAAAGTTAAAATATAGTATTCGTACTATTATAATAAAATTAAAGGTTAAAATAGAGACACAAAAGAGATGTAATAAAGTTAAAATATAGTGTTCTTATTATAACAAAGTAAATGGGTAAAATAAAGCAAGCGAATATATATAATAAAGTTAATATATTGTGTTCGTATTATTATAATAAAGTGAAAGGTTAAAATAAAGCAAACGAACAGATGTAATAAAGTTAAAATATAGTGTTCGTACTATTATAATAAAGTGAAAGATTAAATTAAAGCAAGCAAACAGGTGTAATAAAGTTAAAATATAGTGTTCGTACTATTATAATAAAGTAAAAGGTTAAAATAAAGCAAACGAATATATATAATAAAGTTAAAATAAAGCAAGCGAATATATATAATAAAGTTAAAATATAGTATTTGTACTATTATAATAAAGTAAAAGGTTAAAATAAAGCAAGCGAATATATATAATAAAGTTAAAATATAGTATTTGTACTATTATAATAAAGTGAAAGGTTAAAATAAAGCAAGCGAACAGATGTAATAAAGTTAAAATATAGTTTTCGTACTATTATAATAAAGAAAAAGGTTAAAATAAAGCAAGCGAACAGATGTAATAAAGTAAAAAATATAGTGTTCGTACTATTATAATAAAGTGAAAGTTCAAAATTAAGAAATCGAACAGATGTAATAAAGTTAAAATATAGTGTTCGTATTATTATAATAAAATAAATGGTTAAAATTAAGCAACCGAATATATATAATAAAGTTAAAATATAGTATTTGTACTATTATAATAAAGTGAAAGGTTAAAATAAAGCAAGCGAATATATATAATAAAGTTAAAATATAGTATTTGTACTATTATAATAAAGTTAAAGGTTAAATTAAGAAAGCGAACAGATGTAATAAAGTTAATATATTGTGCTCGTATTATTATAATAAAGTAAAAGGTTAACATTAATTAAACTAACAGATGTAATAAAGTTAAAATTTAGTATTTGTACTATTATAATAAAGTGAAAGATTAAATTAAAGCAAGCAAACAGATGTAATAAAGTTAAAATATAGTGTTCGTACTATTATAATAAAGTGAAAGTTCAAAATTAAGAAATCGAACAGATGTAATAAAGTTAAAATATTGTGTTCGTACTATTATAATAAAGTGAAAGGTTAAAATTAAGCAAGCTAACAAATGTAATAAAGTTAAAATATAGTGTTCGTATTATTATAATAAAATAAATAGTTAAAATAAAGCAACCGAACAGATGTAATAAAGTTAAAATATAGTGTTCGTACTATTATATATAATATATTATTATAATAAACTGAAATGTTAAAATAAAGAATGCAAACAGATGTAATAAAGTTAAAATATAGTATTTGTACTATTATAATAAAGTGAAAGGTTAAAATAAAGCAAGCGAACAGATGTAATAAATTTAAAATATAGTTTTCGTACTATTATAATAAAGAAAAAGGTTAAAATAAAGTAACCGATTAGATGTAATAAAGTTAAAATATAGTATTCATACTATTATAATAAAATTAAAGGTTAAAATAGAGACACAAAAGAGATGTAATAAAGTTAAAATATAGTGTTCTTATTATAACAAAGTAAATGGGTAAAATAAAGCAAGCGAATATATATAATAAAGTTAAAATTTAGTATTTGTACTATTATAATAAAGTAAAAGGTTAAAATAAAGCAAGCGAATATATATAATAAAGTTAAAATATAGTATTTGTACTATTATAATAAAGTGAAAGGTTAAAATAAAGCAAGCGAACAGATGTAATAAAGTTAAAATATAGTTTTCGTACTATTATAATAAAGTAAAAGGTTAAAATAAAGCAAACGAATATATATAATAAAGTTAAAATTTAGTATTTGTACTATTATAATAAAGAAAAAGGTTAAAATAAAGCAAGCGAACAGATGTAATAAAGTAAAAAATATAGTGTTCGTACTATTATAATAAACTGAAAGGTTAAAATAAAGTAAGATAATATATATAATAAAGTTAAAATATAGTGTTCGTATTATTATAATAAAATAAATGGTTAAAATTAAGCAACCGAACAGATGTAATAAAGTTAAAATATAGTATTCGTACTATTATAATAAAGTGACAGTTCAAAATTAAGAAAGCGAACAGATGTAATAAAGTTAATATATTGTGTTAGTATTATTATAATAAAGTGAAAGGTTAAAATAAAGCAAACGAACAGATGTAATAAAGTTAAAATATAGTGTTCGTACTATTATAATAAAGTGAAAGGTTAAAATTAAGCAAGCTAACAGATGTAATAAAGTTAAAATATAGTGTTCTTACTATTATAATAAAGTGAAAGGTTAAAATAAAGCAAGCGAACAGATGTAATAAAGTTAAAATATAGTGTTCATACTATTATAATAAAGTAAATGGTTAAAATAAAGCAAGCGAATATATATAATAAAGTTAAAATTTAGTATTCGTACTATTATAATAAAGTGAAAGTTCAAAATTAAGAAATCGAACAGATGTAATAAAGTTAAAATATTGTGTTCGTATTATTATAATAAAGTAAAAGGTTAAAATTAATCAAACTAAAAGATGTAATAAAGTTAAAATATAGTGTTCGTACTATTATAATAAAGTAAAAGGTTAAAATAAAGTAAACGATTAGATGTAATAAAGTTAAAATATAGTGTTCGTATTATTATAATAAAATAAATGGTTAAAATTAAGCAACCGAACAGATGTAATAAAGTTAAAATATAGTGTTCGTACTATTATAATATATTATTATAATAAACTGAAAGGTAAAATAAAGAATGCAAACACATGTAATAAAGTTAAAATATAGTATTCGTACTATTATAATAAAGTGAAAGTTCAAAATTAAGAAATCGAACAGATGTAATAAAGTTAAAATATTGTGTTCGTATTATTATAATAAAGTAAAAGGTTACAATTAATCAAACTAAAAGATGTAATAAAGTTAAAATATAGTGTTCGTACTATTATAATAAAGTAAAAGGTTAAAATAAAGTAACCGATTAGATGTAATAAAGTTAAAATATAGTGTTCGTATTATTATAATAAAATAAATGGTTAAAATTAAGCAACCGAACAGATGTAATAAAGTTAAAATATAGTATTCGTACTATTATAATAAAGTGACAGTTCAAAATTAAGAAAGCGAACAGATGTAATAAAGTTAATATATTGTGTTCGTATTATTATAATAAAGTGAAAGGTTAAAATAAAGCAAGCGAATATATATAATAAAGTTAAAATTTAGTATTCGTACTATTATAATAAAGTGATAGTTCAAAATTAAGAAATCGAACAGATGTAATAAAGTTAATATATTGTGTTCGTATTATTATAATAAAGTGAAAGGTTAAAATAAAGCAAACGAACAGATGTAATAAAGTTAAAATATTATGTTCGTACTATTATAATAAAGTGAAAGGTTAAAATTAAGCAAGCTAATAAATGTAATAAAGTTAAAATATAGTGTTCTTACTATTATAATAAAGTGAAAGGTTAAAATAAAGCAAGCGAACAGATGTAATAAAGTTAAAATATAGTGTTCGTACTATTATAATAAAGTGAAAGGTTAAAATTAAGCAAGCTAACAGATGTAATAAAGTTAAAATATAGTGTTCTTACTATTATAATAAAGTGAAAGGTTAAAATAAAGCAAGTGAACAGATGTAATAAAGTTAAAATATAGTGTTCATACTATTATAATAAAGTAAATGGTTAAAATAAAGCAAGCGAATATATATAATAAAGTTAAAATTTAGTATTCGTACTATTATAATAAAGTGAAAGTTCAAAATTAATAAATCGAACAGATGTAATAAAATTAAAATATTGTGTTCGTATTATTATAATAAAGTAAAAGGTTAAAATTAATCAAACTAAAAGATGTAATAAAGTTAAAATATAGTGTTCGTACTATTATAATAAAGTTAAAGGTTAAAATAAAGTAACCGATTAGATGTAATAAAGTTAAAATATAGTATTCGTACTATTATAATACAATTAAAGATTAAAATAAATACACCAAACAGATGTAATAAAGTTAAAATATAGTGTTCTTATTATAACAAAGTAAATTGGTAAAATAAAGCAAGCGAATATATATAATAAAGTTAAAATATAGTATGTGTACTATTATAATAAACTGAAATGTTAAAATTAAGCAAGCGAACAGATGTAATAAAGTTAAAATATAGTGTTCGTACTATTATAATAAAGTAAAAGGTTAAATAAAGCAAGCGAACTGAAATAATAAAGTTAAAATATAGTGTTCGTACTATTATAATAAAATTACATGTTAAAATAAAGTCACCAAACAGATGTAATAAAGTTAAAATATAGTGTTTATATTATAACAAAGTAAATGGGTAAAATAAACCAAGCGAATATATATAATAAAGTTAAAATATAGTATTTGTACTATTATAATAAAGTGAAAGGTTAAAATAAAGCAAGAGAATATATATAATAAAGTTAAAATATAGTATTCGTACTAATATAATATAGTGAAAGGTTAAAATTAAGTAAGCGAACAGATGTAATAAAGTTAAAATATAGTGTTCGTACTATTATAATAAAATTAAATGTTGAAATAAAGACACCAAACAGATGTAATAAAGTTAAAATATAGTGTTCTTATTATAACAAAGTAAATGGGTTAAATAAAGCAAGCGAATATATATAATAAAGTTAAAATATAGTATTCGTACTATTATAATAAAGGGAAAGGTTAAAATTAAGCAAGCTAACAGATGTAATAAAGTTAAAATATAGTGTTCTTACTATTATAATAAAGTGAAAGGTTAAAATAAAGCAAGCGAACAGATGTAATAAAGTTAAAATATAGTGTTCGTACTATTATAATAAAGTAAAAGGTTAAAATAAAGCAAGCGAATATATATAATAAAGTTAAAATATAGTGTTCGTACTGTTATAATAAAGTAAAAGGTTAAAATAAAGCAAGCGAATATATATAATAAAGTTAAAATATAGTATTTGTACTATTATAATAAAGTGAAAGGTTAAAATTAAGAAAGCGAACAGATGTAATAAAGTTAAAAATAGTGTTCGTATTATTATAATAAAGTAAATGGTTAAAATAAATCAAGCGAACAGATGTAATAAAGTTAAAATATAGTGTGTGTACTATTATAATAAAGTAAAAGGTTAAAATAAAGCAACCGATTAGATGTAATAAAGTTAAAATATAGTATTCGTACTATTATAATAAAATTAAAGGTTAAAATTAAGCAAGCGAACAGATGTAATAAAGTCAAAATATAGTGTTCGTACTATTATAATAACCTGAAAGGTTAAAATAAAGAATGCGAACAGATGTAATAAAGTTAAAATATAGTATTTGTACTATTATAATAAAGTGAAAGGTTAAAATAAAGCAAGCGAACAGATGTAATAAAGTAAAAATATAGTATTCGTACTATTATAATAAAATTAAAGGTTAAAATTAAGCAAGCGAACAGATGTAATAAAGTTAAAATATAGTGTTCTTACTATTATAATAAAGTGAAAGGTTAAAATAAAGCAAGCGAACAGATGTAATAAAGTTAAAATATAATGTTCGTACTATTATAATAAATTAAAAGGTTAAAATAAAGTAACCGATTAGATGTAATAAAGTTAAAATATAGTATTCGTATTATTATAATAAAATTAAAGGTTAAAATAAAGACACCAAACAGATGTAATAAAGTTAAAATATAGTGTTCTTATTATAATAAAGTGAAAGGTTAAAATAAAGCAAGCGAACAGATGTAATAAAGTTAAAATATAGTGTTCGTACTATTATAATAAAGTGAAAGGTTAAAATTAAGTAAGCGAACAGATGTAATAAATTTAAAATTTAGTGTTCTTACTATTATAATAAAGTGAAAGGTTAAAATAAAGCAAGCGAACAGATGTAATAAAGTAAAAATATAGTGTTCGTACTATTATAATAAAGTAAAAGGTTAAAATAAAGTAAGAAAATATATATAATAAAGTTAAAATATAGTATGTGTACTATTATAATAAAGTGAAATGTTAAAATTAAGCAAGCGAACAGATGTAATAAAGTTAAAATATAGTGTTCTTACTATTATAATAAAGTGAAAGGTTAAAATAAAGCAACCGAACAGATGTAATAAAGTTAAAATATAGTATTCGTACTATAATAATAAAATTAAATGTTAAAATAAAGACACCAAATAGATGTAATAAAGTTAAAATATAGTGTTCTTATTATAACAAAGTAAATTGGTAAAATAAAGCAAGCGAATATATATAATAAAGTTAAAATATAGTATGTGTACTATTATAATAAAGTGAAATGTTAAAATTAAGCAAGCGAACAGATGTAATAAAGTTAAAATATAGTTTTCGTACTATTATAACAAAGTAAAAGGTTAAAATAAAGCAAACGAATATATATAATAAAGTTAAAATTTAGTATTTGTACTATTATAATAAAGTGAAAGGTTAAAATTAAGCAAGCTAACAGATGTAATAAAGTTAAAATATAGTGTTCGTACTATTATAATAAAGTGAAAGGTTAAAATAAAGCAACCGAACAGATGTAATAAAGTTAAAATATAGTATTCGTACTATAATAATAAAATTAAATGTTAAAATAAAGACACCAAATAGATGTAATAAAGTTAAAATATAGTGTTCTTATTATAACAAAGTAAATTGGTAAAATAAAGCAAGCGAATATATATAATAAAGTTAAAATATAGTATGTGTACTATTATAATAAAGTGAAATGTTAAAATTAAGCAAGCGAACAGATGTAATAAATTTAAAATATATATTTCGTACTATTATAATAAAGTGAAAGGTTAAAATTAAGCAAGCTAACAGATGTAATAAAGTTAAAATTTAGTATTTGTACTATTATAATAAAGTGAAAGGTTAAAATTAAGCAAGCTAACAGATGTAATAAAGTTAAAATATAGTGTTCTTACTATTATAATAAAGTGAAAGGTTAAAATAAAGCAAGCTAACAGATGTAATAAAGTTAAAATATAGTGTTTGTACTATTATAATAAAGTAAAAGGTTAAAATAAAGCAAGCGAACATATGTAATAAAGTTAAAATATTGTGTTCGTATTATTATAATAAAGTAAAAGGTTAAAATCAATCAAACTAACAGATGTAATACAGTTAAAATATAGTGTTCGTATTATTATAATAAAGTAAATGGTTAAAATAAATCAAGCGAACAGATGTAATAAAGTTAAAATATAGTATTCGTGCTATTATAATAAAGTGACAGTTCAAAATTAAGAAAGCGAACAGATGTAATAAAGTTAATATATTGTGTTCGTATTATTATAATAAAATAAATGGTTAAAATAAAGAATAAGAACAGATGTAATAAAGTTAAAATATAGTATTCGTACTATTATAATAAAGGGAAAGGTTAAAATAAAGCAAGCGAACAGATGTAATAAAGTTAAAATATAGTGTTCGTACTATTATAATAAAATTAAATGTTAAAATAAAGACACCAAACAGATGTAATAAATTTAAAATATAGTTTTTGTACTATTATAACAAAGTAAATGGGTAAAATAAAGCAAGCGAATATATATAATAAAGTTAAAATATAGTATTTGTACTATTATAATAAAGTGAAATGTTAAAATAAAGCAAGCGAACAGATGTAATAAAGTTAAAATATAGTGTTCGTACTATTATAATAAAGTAAAAGGTTAAATAAATCAAACGAATATATATAATAAAGTTAAAATTTAGTATTTGTACTATTATAATAAAGTAAAAGGTTAAAATAAAGCAAGCGAATATATATAATAAAGTTAAAATATAGTGTTCGTACTATTATAATAAAGTAAAAGGTTAAAATAAAGCAAGCGAATATATATAATAAAGTTAAAATATAGTATTTGTACTATTATAATAAAGTGAAAGGTTAAAATTAAGAAAGCGAACAGATGTAATAAAGTTAAAAATAGTGTTCGTATTATTATAATAAAGTAAATGGTTAAAATAAATCAAGCGAACAGATGTAATAAAGTTAAAATATAGTGTTCGTACTATTATAATAAAGTAAAAGGTTAAATAAAGCAAGCGAACTGAAATAATAAAGTTAAAATATAGTGTTCGTACTATTATAATAAAATTACATGTTAAAATAAAGTCACCAAACAGATGTAATAAAGTTAAAATATAGTGTTTATATTATAACAAAGTAAATGGGTAAAATAAACCAAGCGAATATATATAATAAAGTTAAAATATAGTATTTGTACTATTATAATAAAGTGAAAGGTTAAAATAAAGCAAGAGAATATATATAATAAAGTTAAAATATAGTATTCGTACTAATATAATATAGTGAAAGGTTAAAATTAAGTAAGCGAACAGATGTAATAAAGTTAAAATATAGTGTTCTTACTATTATAATAAAATTAAATGTTGAAATAAAGACACCAAACAGATGTAATAAAGTTAAAATATAGTGTTCTTATTATAACAAAGTAAATGGGTTAAATAAAGCAAGCGAATATATATAATAAAGTTAAAATATAGTATTCGTACTATTATAATAAAGGGAAAGGTTAAAATTAAGCAAGCTAACACATGTAATAAAGTTAAAATATAGTGTTCTTACTATTATAATAAAGTGAAAGGTTAAAATAAAGCAAGCGAACAGATGTAATAAAGTTAAAATATAGTGTTCGTACTATTATAATAAAGTAAAAGGTTAAAATAAAGCAAGCGAATATATATAATAAAGTTAAAATATAGTGTTCGTACTATTATAATAAAGTAAAAGGTTAAAATAAAGCAAGCGAATATATATAATAAAGTTAAAATATAGTATTTGTACTATTATAATAAAGTGAAAGGTTAAAATTAAGAAAGCGAACAGATGTAATAAAGTTAAAAATAGTGTTCGTATTATTATAATAAAGTAAATGGTTAAAATAAATCAAGCGAACAGATGTAATAAAGTTAAAATATAGTGTGTGTACTATTATAATAAAGTAAAAGGTTAAAATAAAGCAACCGATTAGATGTAATAAAGTTAAAATATAGTATTCGTACTATTATAATAAAATTAAAGGTAAAATTAAGCAAGCGAACAGATGTAATAAAGTCAAAATATAGTGTTCGTACTATTATAATAACCTGAAAGGTTAAAATAAAGAATGCGAACAGATGTAATAAAGTTAAAATATAGTATTTGTACTATTATAATAAAGTGAAAGGTTAAAATAAAGCAAGCGAACAGATGTAATAAAGTAAAAATATAGTATTCGTACTATTATAATAAAATTAAAGGTTAAAATTAATCAAGCGAACAGATGTAATAAAGTTAAAATATAGTATTCTTACTATTATAATAAAGTGAAAGGTTAAAATAAAGCAAGCGAACAGATGTAATAAAGTTAAAATATAATGTTCGTACTATTATAATAAAGTAAAAGGTTAAAATAAAGTAACCGATTAGATGTAATAAAGTTAAAATATAGTATTCGTATTATTATAATAAAATTAAAGGTTAAAATAAAGACACCAAACAGATGTAATAAAGTTAAAATATAGTGTTCTTATTATAATAAAGTGAAAGGTTAAAATAAAGCAAGCGAACAGATGTAATAAAGTTAAAATATATTGTTCGTACTATTATAATAAAGTGAAAGGTTAAAATTAAGTAAGCGAACAGATGTAATAAATTTAAAATTTAGTGTTCTTACTATTATAATAAAGTGAAAGGTTAAAATAAAGCAAGCGAACAGATGTAATAAAGTAAAAATATAGTGTTCGTACTATTATAATAAAGTGAAAGGTTAAAATTAAGCAAGCTAACAGATGTAATAAAGTTAAAATATAGTGTTCTTACTATTATAATAAAGTGAAAGGTTAAAATAAAGCAAGTGAACAGATGTAATAAAGTTAAAATATAGTGTTCATACTATTATAATAAAGTAAATGGTTAAAATAAAGCAAGCGAATATATATAATAAAGTTAAAATTTAGTATTCGTACTATTATAATAAAGTGAAAGTTCAAAATTAATAAATCGAACAGATGTAATAAAATTAAAATATTGTGTTCGTATTATTATAATAAAGTAAAAGGTTAAAATTAATCAAACTAAAAGATGTAATAAAGTTAAAATATAGTGTTCGTACTATTATAATAAAGTTAAAGGTTAAAATAAAGTAACCGATTAGATGTAATAAAGTTAAAATATAGTATTCGTACTATTATAATACAATTAAAGATTAAAATAAATACACCAAACAGATGTAATAAAGTTAAAATATAGTGTTCTTATTATAACAAAGTAAATTGGTAAAATAAAGCAAGCGAATATATATAATAAAGTTAAAATATAGTATGTGTACTATTATAATAAACTGAAATGTTAAAATTAAGCAAGCGAACAGATGTAATAAAGTTAAAATATAGTGTTCGTACTATTATAATAAAGTAAAAGGTTAAATAAAGCAAGCGAACTGAAATAATAAAGTTAAAATATAGTGTTCGTACTATTATAATAAAATTACATGTTAAAATAAAGTCACCAAACAGATGTAATAAAGTTAAAATATAGTGTTTATATTATAACAAAGTAAATGGGTAAAATAAACCAAGCGAATATATATAATAAAGTTAAAATATAGTATTTGTACTATTATAATAAAGTGAAAGGTTAAAATAAAGCAAGAGAATATATATAATAAAGTTAAAATATAGTATTCGTACTAATATAATATAGTGAAAGGTTAAAATTAAGTAAGCGAACAGATGTAATAAAGTTAAAATATAGTGTTCGTACTATTATAATAAAATTAAATGTTGAAATAAAGACACCAAACAGATGTAATAAAGTTAAAATATAGTGTTCTTATTATAACAAAGTAAATGGGTTAAATAAAGCAAGCGAATATATATAATAAAGTTAAAATATAGTATTCGTACTATTATAATAAAGGGAAAGGTTAAAATTAAGCAAGCTAACAGATGTAATAAAGTTAAAATATAGTGTTCTTACTATTATAATAAAGTGAAAGGTTAAAATAAAGCAAGCGAACAGATGTAATAAAGTTAAAATATAGTGTTCGTACTATTATAATAAAGTAAAAGGTTAAAATAAAGCAAGCGAATATATATAATAAAGTTAAAATATAGTGTTCGTACTGTTATAATAAAGTAAAAGGTTAAAATAAAGCAAGCGAATATATATAATAAAGTTAAAATATAGTATTTGTACTATTATAATAAAGTGAAAGGTTAAAATTAAGAAAGCGAACAGATGTAATAAAGTTAAAAATAGTGTTCGTATTATTATAATAAAGTAAATGGTTAAAATAAATCAAGCGAACAGATGTAATAAAGTTAAAATATAGTGTGTGTACTATTATAATAAAGTAAAAGGTTAAAATAAAGCAACCGATTAGATGTAATAAAGTTAAAATATAGTATTCGTACTATTATAATAAAATTAAAGGTTAAAATTAAGCAAGCGAACAGATGTAATAAAGTCAAAATATAGTGTTCGTACTATTATAATAACCTGAAAGGTTAAAATAAAGAATGCGAACAGATGTAATAAAGTTAAAATATAGTATTTGTACTATTATAATAAAGTGAAAGGTTAAAATAAAGCAAGCGAACAGATGTAATAAAGTAAAAATATAGTATTCGTACTATTATAATAAAATTAAAGGTTAAAATTAAGCAAGCGAACAGATGTAATAAAGTTAAAATATAGTGTTCTTACTATTATAATAAAGTGAAAGGTTAAAATAAAGCAAGCGAACAGATGTAATAAAGTTAAAATATAATGTTCGTACTATTATAATAAATTAAAAGGTTAAAATAAAGTAACCGATTAGATGTAATAAAGTTAAAATATAGTATTCGTATTATTATAATAAAATTAAAGGTTAAAATAAAGACACCAAACAGATGTAATAAAGTTAAAATATAGTGTTCTTATTATAATAAAGTGAAAGGTTAAAATAAAGCAAGCGAACAGATGTAATAAAGTTAAAATATAGTGTTCGTACTATTATAATAAAGTGAAAGGTTAAAATTAAGTAAGCGAACAGATGTAATAAATTTAAAATTTAGTGTTCTTACTATTATAATAAAGTGAAAGGTTAAAATAAAGCAAGCGAACAGATGTAATAAAGTAAAAATATAGTGTTCGTACTATTATAATAAAGTAAAAGGTTAAAATAAAGTAAGAAAATATATATAATAAAGTTAAAATATAGTATGTGTACTATTATAATAAAGTGAAATGTTAAAATTAAGCAAGCGAACAGATGTAATAAAGTTAAAATATAGTGTTCTTACTATTATAATAAAGTGAAAGGTTAAAATAAAGCAACCGAACAGATGTAATAAAGTTAAAATATAGTATTCGTACTATAATAATAAAATTAAATGTTAAAATAAAGACACCAAATAGATGTAATAAAGTTAAAATATAGTGTTCTTATTATAACAAAGTAAATTGGTAAAATAAAGCAAGCGAATATATATAATAAAGTTAAAATATAGTATGTGTACTATTATAATAAAGTGAAATGTTAAAATTAAGCAAGCGAACAGATGTAATAAAGTTAAAATATAGTTTTCGTACTATTATAACAAAGTAAAAGGTTAAAATAAAGCAAACGAATATATATAATAAAGTTAAAATTTAGTATTTGTACTATTATAATAAAGTGAAAGGTTAAAATTAAGCAAGCTAACAGATGTAATAAAGTTAAAATATAGTGTTCGTACTATTATAATAAAGTGAAAGGTTAAAATAAAGCAACCGAACAGATGTAATAAAGTTAAAATATAGTATTCGTACTATAATAATAAAATTAAATGTTAAAATAAAGACACCAAATAGATGTAATAAAGTTAAAATATAGTGTTCTTATTATAACAAAGTAAATTGGTAAAATAAAGCAAGCGAATATATATAATAAAGTTAAAATATAGTATGTGTACTATTATAATAAAGTGAAATGTTAAAATTAAGCAAGCGAACAGATGTAATAAATTTAAAATATATATTTCGTACTATTATAATAAAGTGAAAGGTTAAAATTAAGCAAGCTAACAGATGTAATAAAGTTAAAATTTAGTATTTGTACTATTATAATAAAGTGAAAGGTTAAAATTAAGCAAGCTAACAGATGTAATAAAGTTAAAATATAGTGTTCTTACTATTATAATAAAGTGAAAGGTTAAAATAAAGCAAGCTAACAGATGTAATAAAGTTAAAATATAGTGTTTGTACTATTATAATAAAGTAAAAGGTTAAAATAAAGCAAGCGAACATATGTAATAAAGTTAAAATATTGTGTTCGTATTATTATAATAAAGTAAAAGGTTAAAATCAATCAAACTAACAGATGTAATACAGTTAAAATATAGTGTTCGTATTATTATAATAAAGTAAATGGTTAAAATAAATCAAGCGAACAGATGTAATAAAGTTAAAATATAGTATTCGTGCTATTATAATAAAGTGACAGTTCAAAATTAAGAAAGCGAACAGATGTAATAAAGTTAATATATTGTGTTCGTATTATTATAATAAAATAAATGGTTAAAATAAAGAATAAGAACAGATGTAATAAAGTTAAAATATAGTATTCGTACTATTATAATAAAGGGAAAGGTTAAAATAAAGCAAGCGAACAGATGTAATAAAGTTAAAATATAGTGTTCGTACTATTATAATAAAATTAAATGTTAAAATAAAGACACCAAACAGATGTAATAAATTTAAAATATAGTTTTTGTACTATTATAACAAAGTAAATGGGTAAAATAAAGCAAGCGAATATATATAATAAAGTTAAAATATAGTATTTGTACTATTATAATAAAGTGAAATGTTAAAATAAAGCAAGCGAACAGATGTAATAAAGTTAAAATATAGTGTTCGTACTATTATAATAAAGTAAAAGGTTAAATAAATCAAACGAATATATATAATAAAGTTAAAATTTAGTATTTGTACTATTATAATAAAGTAAAAGGTTAAAATAAAGCAAGCGAATATATATAATAAAGTTAAAATATAGTGTTCGTACTATTATAATAAAGTAAAAGGTTAAAATAAAGCAAGCGAATATATATAATAAAGTTAAAATATAGTATTTGTACTATTATAATAAAGTGAAAGGTTAAAATTAAGAAAGCGAACAGATGTAATAAAGTTAAAAATAGTGTTCGTATTATTATAATAAAGTAAATGGTTAAAATAAATCAAGCGAACAGATGTAATAAAGTTAAAATATAGTGTTCGTACTATTATAATAAAGTAAAAGGTTAAATAAAGCAAGCGAACTGAAATAATAAAGTTAAAATATAGTGTTCGTACTATTATAATAAAATTACATGTTAAAATAAAGTCACCAAACAGATGTAATAAAGTTAAAATATAGTGTTTATATTATAACAAAGTAAATGGGTAAAATAAACCAAGCGAATATATATAATAAAGTTAAAATATAGTATTTGTACTATTATAATAAAGTGAAAGGTTAAAATAAAGCAAGAGAATATATATAATAAAGTTAAAATATAGTATTCGTACTAATATAATATAGTGAAAGGTTAAAATTAAGTAAGCGAACAGATGTAATAAAGTTAAAATATAGTGTTCTTACTATTATAATAAAATTAAATGTTGAAATAAAGACACCAAACAGATGTAATAAAGTTAAAATATAGTGTTCTTATTATAACAAAGTAAATGGGTTAAATAAAGCAAGCGAATATATATAATAAAGTTAAAATATAGTATTCGTACTATTATAATAAAGGGAAAGGTTAAAATTAAGCAAGCTAACACATGTAATAAAGTTAAAATATAGTGTTCTTACTATTATAATAAAGTGAAAGGTTAAAATAAAGCAAGCGAACAGATGTAATAAAGTTAAAATATAGTGTTCGTACTATTATAATAAAGTAAAAGGTTAAAATAAAGCAAGCGAATATATATAATAAAGTTAAAATATAGTGTTCGTACTATTATAATAAAGTAAAAGGTTAAAATAAAGCAAGCGAATATATATAATAAAGTTAAAATATAGTATTTGTACTATTATAATAAAGTGAAAGGTTAAAATTAAGAAAGCGAACAGATGTAATAAAGTTAAAAATAGTGTTCGTATTATTATAATAAAGTAAATGGTTAAAATAAATCAAGCGAACAGATGTAATAAAGTTAAAATATAGTGTGTGTACTATTATAATAAAGTAAAAGGTTAAAATAAAGCAACCGATTAGATGTAATAAAGTTAAAATATAGTATTCGTACTATTATAATAAAATTAAAGGTAAAATTAAGCAAGCGAACAGATGTAATAAAGTCAAAATATAGTGTTCGTACTATTATAATAACCTGAAAGGTTAAAATAAAGAATGCGAACAGATGTAATAAAGTTAAAATATAGTATTTGTACTATTATAATAAAGTGAAAGGTTAAAATAAAGCAAGCGAACAGATGTAATAAAGTAAAAATATAGTATTCGTACTATTATAATAAAATTAAAGGTTAAAATTAATCAAGCGAACAGATGTAATAAAGTTAAAATATAGTATTCTTACTATTATAATAAAGTGAAAGGTTAAAATAAAGCAAGCGAACAGATGTAATAAAGTTAAAATATAATGTTCGTACTATTATAATAAAGTAAAAGGTTAAAATAAAGTAACCGATTAGATGTAATAAAGTTAAAATATAGTATTCGTATTATTATAATAAAATTAAAGGTTAAAATAAAGACACCAAACAGATGTAATAAAGTTAAAATATAGTGTTCTTATTATAATAAAGTGAAAGGTTAAAATAAAGCAAGCGAACAGATGTAATAAAGTTAAAATATATTGTTCGTACTATTATAATAAAGTGAAAGGTTAAAATTAAGTAAGCGAACAGATGTAATAAATTTAAAATTTAGTGTTCTTACTATTATAATAAAGTGAAAGGTTAAAATAAAGCAAGCGAACAGATGTAATAAAGTAAAAATATAGTGTTCGTACTATTATAATAAAGTGAAAGGTTAAAATAAAGCAAGCGAACAGATGTAATAAAGTTAAAATATAGTGTTCGTACTATTATAATAAAGTAAAAGGTTAAAATAAAGCAAGCGAATATATATAATAAAGTTAAAATATAGTGTTCGTACTATTATAATAAAGTAAAAGGTTAAAATAAAGCAAGCGAATATATATAATAAAGTTAAAATATAGTATTTGTACTATTATAATAAAGTGAAAGGTTAAAATTAAGAAAGCGAACAGATGTAATAAAGTTAAAATATAGTGTTCGTACTATTATAATAAAGTAAAAGGTTAAATAAAGCAAGCGAACTGAAATAATAAAGTTAAAATATAGTGTTCGTACTATTATAATAAAATTACATGTTAAAATAAAGTCACCAAACAGATGTAATAAAGTTAAAATATAGTGTTTATATTATAACAAAGTAAATGGGTAAAATAAACCAAGCGAATATATATAATAAAGTTAAAATATAGTATTTGTACTATTATAATAAAGTGAAAGGTTAAAATAAAGCAAGAGAATATATATAATAAAGTTAAAATATAGTATTCGTACTAATATAATATAGTGAAAGGTTAAAATTAAGTAAGCGAACAGATGTAATAAAGTTAAAATATAGTGTTCGTACTATTATAATAAAATTAAATGTTGAAATAAAGACACCAAACAGATGTAATAAAGTTAAAATATAGTGTTCTTATTATAACAAAGTAAATGGGTTAAATAAAGCAAGCGAATATATATAATAAAGTTAAAATATAGTATTCGTACTATTATAATAAAGGGAAAGGTTAAAATTAAGCAAGCTAACAGATGTAATAAAGTTAAAATATAGTGTTCTTACTATTATAATAAAGTGAAAGGTTAAAATAAAGCAAGCGAACAGATGTAATAAAGTTAAAATATAGTGTTCGTACTATTATAATAAAGTAAAAGGTTAAAATAAAGCAAGCGAATATATATAATAAAGTTAAAATATAGTGTTCGTACTGTTATAATAAAGTAAAAGGTTAAAATAAAGCAAGCGAATATATATAATAAAGTTAAAATATAGTATTTGTACTATTATAATAAAGTGAAAGGTTAAAATTAAGAAAGCGAACAGATGTAATAAAGTTAAAAATAGTGTTCGTATTATTATAATAAAGTAAATGGTTAAAATAAATCAAGCGAACAGATGTAATAAAGTTAAAATATAGTGTGTGTACTATTATAATAAAGTAAAAGGTTAAAATAAAGCAACCGATTAGATGTAATAAAGTTAAAATATAGTATTCGTACTATTATAATAAAATTAAAGGTTAAAATTAAGCAAGCGAACAGATGTAATAAAGTCAAAATATAGTGTTCGTACTATTATAATAACCTGAAAGGTTAAAATAAAGAATGCGAACAGATGTAATAAAGTTAAAATATAGTATTTGTACTATTATAATAAAGTGAAAGGTTAAAATAAAGCAAGCGAACAGATGTAATAAAGTAAAAATATAGTATTCGTACTATTATAATAAAATTAAAGGTTAAAATTAAGCAAGCGAACAGATGTAATAAAGTTAAAATATAGTGTTCTTACTATTATAATAAAGTGAAAGGTTAAAATAAAGCAAGCGAACAGATGTAATAAAGTTAAAATATAATGTTCGTACTATTATAATAAAGTAAAAGGTTAAAATAAAGTAACCGATTAGATGTAATAAAGTTAAAATATAGTATTCGTATTATTATAATAAAATTAAAGGTTAAAATAAAGACACCAAACAGATGTAATAAAGTTAAAATATAGTGTTCTTATTATAATAAAGTGAAAGGTTAAAATAAAGCAAGCGAACAGATGTAATAAAGTTAAAATATAGTGTTCGTACTATTATAATAAAGTGAAAGGTTAAAATTAAGTAAGCGAACAGATGTAATAAATTTAAAATTTAGTGTTCTTACTATTATAATAAAGTGAAAGGTTAAAATAAAGCAAGCGAACAGATGTAATAAAGTAAAAATATAGTGTTCGTACTATTATAATAAAGTAAAAGGTTAAAATAAAGTAAGAAAATATATATAATAAAGTTAAAATATAGTATGTGTACTATTATAATAAAGTGAAATGTTAAAATTAAGCAAGCGAACAGATGTAATAAAGTTAAAATATAGTGTTCTTACTATTATAATAAAGTGAAAGGTTAAAATAAAGCAACCGAACAGATGTAATAAAGTTAAAATATAGTATTCGTACTATAATAATAAAATTAAATGTTAAAATAAAGACACCAAATAGATGTAATAAAGTTAAAATATAGTGTTCTTATTATAACAAAGTAAATTGGTAAAATAAAGCAAGCGAATATATATAATAAAGTTAAAATATAGTATGTGTACTATTATAATAAAGTGAAATGTTAAAATTAAGCAAGCGAACAGATGTAATAAAGTTAAAATATAGTTTTCGTACTATTATAACAAAGTAAAAGGTTAAAATAAAGCAAACGAATATATATAATAAAGTTAAAATTTAGTATTTGTACTATTATAATAAAGTGAAAGGTTAAAATTAAGCAAGCTAACAGATGTAATAAAGTTAAAATATAGTGTTCGTACTATTATAATAAAGTGAAAGGTTAAAATAAAGCAACCGAACAGATGTAATAAAGTTAAAATATAGTATTCGTACTATAATAATAAAATTAAATGTTAAAATAAAGACACCAAATAGATGTAATAAAGTTAAAATATAGTGTTCTTATTATAACAAAGTAAATTGGTAAAATAAAGCAAGCGAATATATATAATAAAGTTAAAATATAGTATGTGTACTATTATAATAAAGTGAAATGTTAAAATTAAGCAAGCGAACAGATGTAATAAATTTAAAATATATATTTCGTACTATTATAATAAAGTGAAAGGTTAAAATTAAGCAAGCTAACAGATGTAATAAAGTTAAAATTTAGTATTTGTACTATTATAATAAAGTGAAAGGTTAAAATTAAGCAAGCTAACAGATGTAATAAAGTTAAAATATAGTGTTCTTACTATTATAATAAAGTGAAAGGTTAAAATAAAGCAAGCTAACAGATGTAATAAAGTTAAAATATAGTGTTTGTACTATTATAATAAAGTAAAAGGTTAAAATAAAGCAAGCGAACATATGTAATAAAGTTAAAATATTGTGTTCGTATTATTATAATAAAGTAAAAGGTTAAAATCAATCAAACTAACAGATGTAATACAGTTAAAATATAGTGTTCGTATTATTATAATAAAGTAAATGGTTAAAATAAATCAAGCGAACAGATGTAATAAAGTTAAAATATAGTATTCGTGCTATTATAATAAAGTGACAGTTCAAAATTAAGAAAGCGAACAGATGTAATAAAGTTAATATATTGTGTTCGTATTATTATAATAAAATAAATGGTTAAAATAAAGAATAAGAACAGATGTAATAAAGTTAAAATATAGTATTCGTACTATTATAATAAAGGGAAAGGTTAAAATAAAGCAAGCGAACAGATGTAATAAAGTTAAAATATAGTGTTCGTACTATTATAATAAAATTAAATGTTAAAATAAAGACACCAAACAGATGTAATAAATTTAAAATATAGTTTTCGTACTATTATAACAAAGTAAATGGGTAAAATAAAGCAAGCGAATATATATAATAAAGTTAAAATATAGTATTTGTACTATTATAATAAAGTGAAATGTAAAAATAAAGCAAGCGAACAGATGTAATAAAGTTAAAATATAGTGTTCGTACTATTATAATAAAGTAAAAGGTTAAATAAATCAAACGAATATATATAATAAAGTTAAAATTTAGTATTTGTACTATTATAATAAAGTAAAAGGTTAAAATAAAGCAAGCGAATATATATAATAAAGTTAAAATATAGTGTTCGTACTATTATAATAAAGTAAAAGGTTAAAATAAAGCAAGCGAATATATATAATAAAGTTAAAATATAGTATTTGTACTATTATAATAAAGTGAAAGGTTAAAATTAAGAAAGCGAACAGATGTAATAAAGTTAAAAATAGTGTTCGTATTATTATAATAAAGTAAATGGTTAAAATAAATCAAGCGAACAGATGTAATAAAGTTAAAATATAGTGTTCGTACTATTATAATAAAGTAAAAGGTTAAATAAAGCAAGCGAACTGAAATAATAAAGTTAAAATATAGTGTTCGTACTATTATAATAAAATTACATGTTAAAATAAAGTCACCAAACAGATGTAATAAAGTTAAAATATAGTGTTTATATTATAACAAAGTAAATGGGTAAAATAAACCAAGCGAATATATATAATAAAGTTAAAATATAGTATTTGTACTATTATAATAAAGTGAAAGGTTAAAATAAAGCAAGAGAATATATATAATAAAGTTAAAATATAGTATTCGTACTAATATAATATAGTGAAAGGTTAAAATTAAGTAAGCGAACAGATATAATAAAGTTAAAATATAGTGTTCTTACTATTATAATAAAATTAAATGTTGAAATAAAGACACCAAACAGATGTAATAAAGTTAAAATATAGTGTTCTTATTATAACAAAGTAAATGGGTTAAATAAAGCAAGCGAATATATATAATAAAGTTAAAATATAGTATTCGTACTATTATAATAAAGGGAAAGGTTAAAATTAAGCAAGCTAACACATGTAATAAAGTTAAAATATAGTGTTCTTACTATTATAATAAAGTGAAAGGTTAAAATAAAGCAAGCGAACAGATGTAATAAAGTTAAAATATAGTGTTCGTACTATTATAATAAAGTAAAAGGTTAAAATAAAGCAAGCGAATATATATAATAAAGTTAAAATATAGTGTTCGTACTATTATAATAAAGTAAAAGGTTAAAATAAAGCAAGCGAATATATATAATAAAGTTAAAATATAGTATTTGTACTATTATAATAAAGTGAAAGGTTAAAATTAAGAAAGCGAACAGATGTAATAAAGTTAAAAATAGTGTTCGTATTATTATAATAAAGTAAATGGTTAAAATAAATCAAGCGAACAGATGTAATAAAGTTAAAATATAGTGTGTGTACTATTATAATAAAGTAAAAGGTTAAAATAAAGCAACCGATTAGATGTAATAAAGTTAAAATATAGTATTCGTACTATTATAATAAAATTAAAGGTAAAATTAAGCAAGCGAACAGATGTAATAAAGTCAAAATATAGTGTTCGTACTATTATAATAACCTGAAAGGTTAAAATAAAGAATGCGAACAGATGTAATAAAGTTAAAATATAGTATTTGTACTATTATAATAAAGTGAAAGGTTAAAATAAAGCAAGCGAACAGATGTAATAAAGTAAAAATATAGTATTCGTACTATTATAATAAAATTAAAGGTTAAAATTAAGCAAGCGAACAGATGTAATAAAGTTAAAATATAGTGTTCTTACTATTATAATAAAGTGAAAGGTTAAAATAAAGCAAGCGAACAGATGTAATAAAGTTAAAATATAATGTTCGTACTATTATAATAAAGTAAAAGGTTAAAATAAAGTAACCGATTAGATGTAATAAAGTTAAAATATAGTAATCGTATTATTATAATAAAATTAAAGGTTAAAATAAAGACACCAAACAGATGTAATAAAGTTAAAATATAGTGTTCTTATTATAATAAAGTGAAAGGTTAAAATAAAGCAAGCGAACAGATGTAATAAAGTTAAAATATAGTGTTCGTACTATTATAATAAAGTGAAAGGTTAAAATTAAGTAAGCGAACAGATGTAATAAATTTCAAATTTAGTGTTCTTACTATTATAATAAAGTGAAAGGTTAAAATAAAGCAAGCGAACAGATGTAATAAAGTAAAAATATAGTGTTCGTACTATTATAATAAAGTAAAAGGTTAAAATAAAGTAAGAAAATATATATAATAAAGTTAAAATATAGTATGTGTACTATTATAATAAAGTGAAATGTTAAAATTAAGCAAGCGAACAGATGTAATAAATTTAAAATATAGTTTTCGTACTATTATAACAAAGTAAATGGGTAAAATAAAGCAAGCGAATATATATAATAAAGTTAAAATATATTATTTGTACTATTATAATAAAGTGAAATGTTAAAATAAAGCAAGCGAACAGATGTAATAAAGTTAAAATATAGTGTTCGTACTATTATAATAAAGTAAAAGGTTAAAATAAAGCAAACGAATATATATAATAAAGTTAAAATTTAGTATTTGTACTATTATAATAAAGTGAAAGGTTAAAATTAAGCAAGCTAACAGATGTAATAAAGTTAAAATATAGTGTTCTTACTATTATAATAAAGTGAAAGGTTAAAATAAAGCAAGCGAACAGATGTAATAAAGTTAAAATATAGTGTTCGTACTATTATAATAAAGTAAAAGGTTAAAATAAAGCAAGCGAATATATATAATAAAGTTAAAATGTAGTGTTCGTACTATTATAATAAAGTAAAAGGTTAAAATAAAGCAAACGAATATATATAATAAAGTTAAAATATAGTATTTGTACTATTATAATAAAATGAAAGGTTAAAATTAAGAAAGCGAACAGATGTAATAAAGTTAAAATATAGTTTTCGTATTATTATAATAAAGTAAATGGTTAAAATAAAGCAACCGAACAGATGTAATAAAGTTAAAATATAGTGTTCGTACTATTATAATAAAATTAAATGTTAAAATAAAGACACCAAATAGATGTTTTAAAGTTAAAATATAGTGTTCTTATTATAACAAAGTAAATTGGTAAAATAAAGCAAGCGAATATATATAATAAAGTTAAAATATAGTATGTGTACTATTATAATAAAGTGAAATGTTAAAATTAAGCAAGCGAACAGATGTAATAAATTTAAAATATAGATTTCGTACTATTATAATAAAGTGAAAGGTTAAAATTAAGCAAGCTAACAGATGTAATAAAGTTAAAATTTAGTATTTATACTATTATAATAAAGTGAAAGGTTAAAATTAAGCAAGCTAACAGATGTAATAAAGTTAAAATATAGTGTTCTTACTATTATAATAAAGTGAAAGGTTAAAATAAAGCAAGCGAACAGATGTAATAAAGTTAAAATATAGTGTTTGTACTATTATAATAAAGTAAAAGGTTAAAATAAAGCAAGCGAACATATGTAATAAAGTTAAAATATTGTGTTCGTATTATTATAATAAAGTAAAAGGTTAAAATCAATCAAACTAACAGATGTAATACAGTTAAAATATAGTGTTCGTATTATTATAATAAAATTAAAGGTTAAAATAAAGACACCAAACAGATGTAATAAAGTTAAAATATAGTGTTCTTATTATAATAAAGTGAAAGGTTAAAATAAAGCAAGCGAACAGATGTAATAAAGTTAAAATATAGTGTTCGTACTATTATAATAAAGTGAAAGGTTAAAATTAAGTAAGCGAACAGATGTAATAAATTTAAAATGTAGTGTTCTTACTATTATAATAAAGTGAAAGGTTAAAATAAAGCAAGCGAACAGATGTAATAAAGTAAAAATATAGTGTTCGTACTATTATAATAAAGTAAAAGGTTAAAATAAAGTAAGAAAATATATATAATAAAGTTAAAATATAGTATGTGTACTATTATAATAAAGTGAAATGTTAAAATTAAGCAAGCGAACAGATGTAATAAATTTAAAATATAGTTTTCGTACTATTATAACAAAGTAAATGGGTAAAATAAAGCAAGCGAATATATATAATAAAGTTAAAATATATTATTTGTACTATTATAATAAAGTGAAATGTTAAAATAAAGCAAGCGAACAGATGTAATAAAGTTAAAATATAGTGTTCGTACTATTATAATAAAGTAAAAGGTTAAAATAAAGCAAACGAATATATATAATAAAGTTAAAATTTAGTATTTGTACTATTATAATAAAGTGAAAGGTTAAAATTAAGCAAGCTAACAGATGTAATAAAGTTAAAATATAGTGTTCTTACTATTATAATAAAGTGAAAGGTTAAAATAAAGCAAGCGAACAGATGTAATAAAGTTAAAATATAGTGTTCGTACTATTATAATAAAGTAAAAGGTTAAAATAAAGCAAGCGAATATATATAATAAAGTTAAAATGTAGTGTTCGTACTATTATAATAAAGTAAAAGGTTAAAATAAAGCAAACGAATATATATAATAAAGTTAAAATATAGTATTTGTACTATTATAATAAAATGAAAGGTTAAAATTAAGAAAGCGAACAGATGTAATAAAGTTAAAATATAGTTTTCGTATTATTATAATAAAGTAAATGGTTAAAATAAAGCAACCGAACAGATGTAATAAAGTTAAAATATAGTGTTCGTACTATTATAATAAAATTAAATGTTAAAATAAAGACACCAAATAGATGTAATAAAGTTAAAATATAGTGTTCTTATTATAACAAAGTAAATTGGTAAAATAAAGCAAGCGAATATATATAATAAAGTTAAAATATAGTATGTGTACTATTATAATAAAGTGAAATGTTAAAATTAAGCAAGCGAACAGATGTAATAAATTTAAAATATAGATTTCGTACTATTATAATAAAGTGAAATGTTAAAATAAAGCAAGCGAACAGATGTAATAAAGTTAAAATATAGTGTTCGTACTATTATAATAAAGTAAAAGGTTAAATAAATCAAACGAATATATATAATAAAGTTAAAATTTAGTATTTGTACTATTATAATAAAGTAAAAGGTTAAAATAAAGCAAGCGAATATATATAATAAAGTTAAAATATAGTGTTCGTACTATTATAATAAAGTAAAAGGTTAAAATAAAGCAAGCGAATATATATAATAAAGTTAAAATATAGTATTCGTACTAATATAATATAGTGAAAGGTTAAAATTAAGTAAGCGAACAGATGTAATAAAGTTAAAATATAGTGTTCGTACTATTATAATAAATTGAAAGGTTAAAATAAAGCAAACGAACAGATGTAATAAAGTTAAAATATTATGTTCGTACTATTATAATAAAGTGAAAGGTTAAAATTAAGAAAGCGAACAGATGTAATAAAGTTAAAAATAGTGTTCGTATTATTATAATAAAGTAAATGGTTAAAATAAATCAAGCGAACAGATGTAATAAAGTTAAAATATAGTGTTCGTACTATTATAATAAAGTAAAAGGTTAAATAAAGCAAGCGAACTGAAATAATAAAGTTAAAATATAGTGTTCGTACTATTATAATAAAATTACATGTTAAAATAAAGTCACCAAACAGATGTAATAAAGTTAAAATATAGTGTTTATATTATAACAAAGTAAATGGGTAAAATAAACCAAGCGAATATATATAATAAAGTTAAAATATAGTATTTGTACTATTATAATAAAGTGAAAGGTTAAAATAAAGCAAGAGAATATATATAATAAAGTTAAAATATAGTATTCGTACTAATATAATATAGTGAAAGGTTAAAATTAAGTAAGCGAACAGATGTAATAAAGTTAAAATATAGTGTTCGTACTATTATAATAAAATTAAATGTTGAAATAAAGACACCAAACAGATGTAATAAAGTTAAAATATAGTGTTCGTACTATTATAATAAATTGAAAGGTTAAAATAAAGCAAACGAACAGATGTAATAAAGTTAAAATATTATGTTCGTACTATTATAATAAAGTGAAAGGTTAAAATTAAGAAAGCGAACAGATGTAATAAAGTTAAAAATAGTGTTCGTATTATTATAATAAAGTAAATGGTTAAAATAAATCAAGCGAACAGATGTAATAAAGTTAAAATATAGTGTTCGTACTATTATAATAAAGTAAAAGGTTAAATAAAGCAAGCGAACTGAAATAATAAAGTTAAAATATAGTGTTCGTACTATTATAATAAAATTACATGTTAAAATAAAGTCACCAAACAGATGTAATAAAGTTAAAATATAGTGTTTATATTATAACAAAGTAAATGGGTAAAATAAACCAAGCGAATATATATAATAAAGTTAAAATATAGTATTTGTACTATTATAATAAAGTGAAAGGTTAAAATAAAGCAAGAGAATATATATAATAAAGTTAAAATATAGTATTCGTACTAATATAATATAGTGAAAGGTTAAAATTAAGTAAGCGAACAGATGTAATAAAGTTAAAATATAGTGTTCGTACTATTATAATAAAATTAAATGTTGAAATAAAGACACCAAACAGATGTAATAAAGTTAAAATATAGTGTTCTTATTATAACAAAGTAAATGGGTTAAATAAAGCAAGCGAATATATATAATAAAGTTAAAATATAGTATTCGTACTATTATAATAAAGGGAAAGGTTAAAATTAAGCAAGCTAACAGATGTAATAAAGTTAAAATATAGTGTTCTTACTATTATAATAAAGTGAAAGGTTAAAATAAAGCAAGCGAACAGATGTAATAAAGTTAAAATATAGTGTTCGTACTATTATAATAAAGTAAAAGGTTAAAATAAAGCAAGCGAATATATATAATAAAGTTAAAATATAGTGTTCGTACTATTATAATAAAGTAAAAGGTTAAAATAAAGCAAGCGAATATATATAATAAAGTTAAAATATAGTATTTGTACTATTATAATAAAGTGAAAGGTTAAAATTAAGAAAGCGAACAGATGTAATAAAGTTAAAAATAGTGTTCGTATTATTATAATAAAGTAAATGGTTAAAATAAATCAAGCGAACAGATGTAATAAAGTTAAAATATAGTGTGTGTACTATTATAATAAAGTAAAAGGTTAAAATAAAGCAACCGATTAGATGTAATAAAGTTAAAATATAGTATTCGTACTATTATAATAAAATTAAAGGTTAAAATTAAGCAAGCGAACAGATGTAATAAAGTCAAAATATAGTGTTCGTACTATTATAATAACCTGAAAGGTTAAAATAAAGAATGCGAACAGATGTAATAAAGTTAAAATATAGTATTTGTACTATTATAATAAAGTGAAAGGTTAAAATAAAGAAAGCGAACAGATGTAATAAAGTAAAAATATAGTATTCGTACTATTATAATAAAATTAAAGGTTAAAATTAAGCAAGCGAACAGATGTAATAAAGTTAAAATATAGTGTTCTTACTATTATAATAAAGTGAAAGGTTAAAATAAAGCAAGCGAACAGATGTAATAAAGTTAAAATATAATGTTCGTACTATTATAATAAAGTAAAAGGTTAAAATAAAGTAACCGATTAGATGTAATAAAGTTAAAATATAGTATTCGTATTATTATAATAAAATTAAAGGTTAAAATAAAGACACCAAACAGATGTAATAAAGTTAAAATATAGTGTTCTTATTATAATAAAGTGAAAGGTTAAAATAAAGCAAGCGAACAGATGTAATAAAGTTAAAATATAGTGTTCGTACTATTATAATAAAGTGAAAGGT
The DNA here is from genome assembly GCA_964019155.1 of Osedax fenrisi. NCBI lineage: Eukaryota > Metazoa > Annelida > Polychaeta > Sabellida > Siboglinidae > Osedax > Osedax fenrisi. Next base: position 57,124,451 of record OZ025243.1, read on the forward strand.
TAAAATTAAGTAAGCGAACAGATGTAATAAATTTAAAATTTAGTGTTCTTACTATTATAATAAAGTGAAAGGTTAAAATAAAGCAAGCGAACAGATGTAATAAAGTAAAAATATAGTGTTCGTACTATTATAATAAAGTAAAAGGTTAAAATAAAGTAAGAAAATATATATAATAAAGTTAAAATATAGTATGTGTACTATTATAATAAAGTGAAATGTTAAAATTAAGCAAGCGAACAGATGTAATAAATTTAAAATATAGTTTTCGTACTATTATAACAAAGTAAATGGGTAAAATAAAGCAAGCGAATATATATAATAAAGTTAAAATATATTATTTGTACTATTATAATAAAGTGAAATGTTAAAATAAAGCAAGCGAACAGATGTAATAAAGTTAAAATATAGTGTTCGTACTATTATAATAAAGTAAAAGGTTAAAATAAAGCAAACGAATATATATAATAAAGTTAAAATTTAGTATTTGTACTATTATAATAAAGTGAAAGGTTAAAATTAAGCAAGCTAACAGATGTAATAAAGTTAAAATATAGTGTTCTTACTATTATAATAAAGTGAAAGGTTAAAATAAAGCAAGCGAACAGATGTAATAAAGTTAAAATATAGTGTTCGTACTATTATAATAAAGTAAAAGGTTAAAATAAAGCAAGCGAATATATATAATAAAGTTAAAATGTAGTGTTCGTACTATTATAATAAAGTAAAAGGTTAAAATAAAGCAAACGAATATATATAATAAAGTTAAAATATAGTATTTGTACTATTATAATAAAGTAAATGGTTAAAATAAAGCAACCGAACAGATGTAATAAAGTTAAAATATAGTGTTCGTACTATTATAATAAAATTAAATGTTAAAATAAAGACACCAAATAGATGTAATAAAGTTAAAATATAGTGTTCTTATTATAACAAAGTAAATTGGTAAAATAAAGCAAGCGAATATATATAATAAAATTAAAATATAGTATGTGTACTATTATAATAAAGTGAAATGTTAAAATTAAGCAACGAACAGATGTAATAAATTTAAAATATAGATTTTGTACTATTATAATAAAGTGAAAGGTTAAAATTAAGCAAGCTAACAGATGTAATAAAGTTAAAATTTAGTATTTGTACTATTATAATAAAGTGAAAGGTTAAAATTAAGCAAGCTAACAGATGTAATAAAGTTAAAATATAGTGTTCTTACTATTATAATAAAGTGAAAGGTTAAAATAAAGCAAGCGAACAGATGTAATAAAGTTAAAATATAATGTTCGTACTATTATAATAAAGTAAAAGGTTAAAATAAAGTAACCGATTAGATGTAATAAAGTTAAAATATAGTATTCGTATTATTATAATAAAATTAAAGGTTAAAATAAAGACACCAAACAGATGTAATAAAGTTAAAATATAGTGTTCTTATTATAATAAAGTGAAAGGTTAAAATAAAGAAAGCGAACAGATGTAATAAAGTAAAAATATAGTATTCGTACTATTATAATAAAATTAAAGGTTAAAATTAAGCAAGCGAACAGATGTAATAAAGTTAAAATATAGTGTTCTTACTATTATAATAAAGTGAAAGGTTAAAATAAAGCAAGCGAACAGATGTAATAAAGTTAAAATATAATGTTCGTACTATTATAATAAAGTAAAAGGTTAAAATAAAGTAACCGATTAGATGTAATAAAGTTAAAATATAGTATTCGTATTATTATAATAAAATTAAAGGTTAAAATAAAGACACCAAACAGATGTAATAAAGTTAAAATATAGTGTTCTTATTATAATAAAGTGAAAGGTTAAAATAAAGCAAGCGAACAGATGTAATAAAGTTAAAATATAGTGTTCGTACTATTATAATAAAGTGAAAGGTTAAAATTAAGTAAGCGAACAGATGTAATAAATTTAAAATTTAGTGTTCTTACTATTATAATAAAGTGAAAGGTTAAAATAAAGCAAGCGAACAGATGTAATAAAGTAAAAATATAGTGTTCGTACTATTATAATAAAGTAAAAGGTTAAAATAAAGTAAGAAAATATATATAATAAAGTTAAAATATAGTATGTGTACTATTATAATAAAGTGAAATGTTAAAATTAAGCAAGCGAACAGATGTAATAAATTTAAAATATAGTTTTCGTACTATTATAACAAAGTAAATGGGTAAAATAAAGCAAGCGAATATATATAATAAAGTTAAAATATATTATTTGTACTATTATAATAAAGTGAAATGTTAAAATAAAGCAAGCGAACAGATGTAATAAAGTTAAAATATAGTGTTCGTACTATTATAATAAAGTAAAAGGTTAAAATAAAGCAAACGAATATATATAATAAAGTTAAAATTTAGTATTTGTACTATTATAATAAAGTGAAAGGTTAAAATTAAGCAAGCTAACAGATGTAATAAAGTTAAAATATAGTGTTCTTACTATTATAATAAAGTGAAAGGTTAAAATAAAGCAAGCGAACAGATGTAATAAAGTTAAAATATAGTGTTCGTACTATTATAATAAAGTAAAAGGTTAAAATAAAGCAAGCGAATATATATAATAAAGTTAAAATGTAGTGTTCGTACTATTATAATAAAGTAAAAGGTTAAAATAAAGCAAACGAATATATATAATAAAGTTAAAATATAGTATTTGTACTATTATAATAAAGTAAATGGTTAAAATAAAGCAACCGAACAGATGTAATAAAGTTAAAATATAGTGTTCGTACTATTATAATAAAATTAAATGTTAAAATAAAGACACCAAATAGATGTAATAAAGTTAAAATATAGTGTTCTTATTATAACAAAGTAAATTGGTAAAATAAAGCAAGCGAATATATATAATAAAATTAAATATAGTATGTGTACTATTATAATAAAGTGAAATGTTAAAATTAAGCAACGAACTGATGTAATAAATTTAAAATATAGATTTCGTACTATTATAATAAAGTGAAAGGTTAAAATTAAGCAAGCTAACAGATGTAATAAAGTTAAAATTTAGTATTTGTACTATTATAATAAAGTGAAAGGTTAAAATTAAGCAAGCTAACAGATGTAATAAAGTTAAAATATAGTGTTCTTACTATTATAATAAAGTGAAAGGTTAAAATAAAGCAAGCGAACAGATGTAATAAAGTTAAAATATAGTGTTTGTACTATTATAATAAAGTAAAAGGTTAAAATAAAGCAAGCGAACATATGTAATAAAGTTAAAATATTGTGTTCGTATTATTATAATAAAGTAAAAGGTTAAAATCAATCAAACTAACAGATGTAATACAATTAAAATATAGTGTTCGTATTATTATAATAAAATTAAAGGTTAAAATAAAGACACCAAACAGATGTAATAAAGTTAAAATATAGTGTTCTTATTATAATAAAGTTAAAGGTTAAAATAAAGCAAGCGAACAGATGTAATAAAGTTAAAATATAGTGTTCGTACTATTATAATAAAGTTAAAGGTTAAAATTAAGTAAGCGAACAGATGTAATAAATTTAAAATTTAGTGTTCTTACTATTATAATAAAGTGAAAGGTTAAAATAAAGCAAGCGAACAGATGTAATAAAGTACAAATATAGTGTTCGTACTATTATAATAAAGTAAAAGGTTAAAATAAAGTAAGAAAATATATATAATAAAGTTAAAATATAGTATGTGTACTATTATAATAAAGTGAAATGTTAAAATTAAGCAAGCGAACAGATGTAATAAATTTAAAATATAGTTTTCGTACTATTATAACAAAGTAAATGGGTAAAATAAAGCAAGCGAATATATATAATAAAGTTAAAATATATTATTTGTACTATTATAATAAAGTGAAATGTTAAAATAAAGCAAGCGAACAGATGTAATAAAGTTAAAATATAGTGTTCGTACTATTATAATAAAGTAAAAGGTTAAAATAAAGCAAACGAATATATATAATAAAGTTAAAATTTAGTATTTGTACTATTATAATAAAGTGAAAGGTTAAAATTAAGCAAGCTAACAGATGTAATAAAGTTAAAATATAGTGTTCTTACTATTATAATAAAGTGAAAGGTTAAAATAAAGCAAGCGAACAGATGTAATAAAGTTAAAATATAGTGTTCGTACTATTATAATAAAGTAAAAGGTTAAAATAAAGCAAGCGAATATATATAATAAAGTTAAAATGTAGTGTTCGTACTATTATAATAAAGTAAAAGGTTAAAATAAAGCAAACGAATATATATAATAAAGTTAAAATATAGTATTTGTACTATTATAATAAAATGAAAGGTTAAAATTAAGAAAGCGAACAGATGTAATAAAGTTAAAATATAGTTTTCGTATTATTATAATAAAGTAAATGGTTAAAATAAAGCAACCGAACAGATGTAATAAAGTTAAAATATAGTGTTCGTACTATTATAATAAAATTAAATGTTAAAATAAAGACACCAAATATATGTAATAAAGTTAAAATATAGTGTTCTTATTATAAAAAAGTAAATTGGTAAAATAAAGCAAGCGAATATATATAATAAAGTTAAAATATAGTATGTGTACTATTATAATAAAGTGAAATGTTAAAATTAAGCAAGCGAACAGATGTAATAAATTTAAAATATAGATTTCGTACTATTATAATAAAGTGAAAGGTTAAAATTAAGCAAGCTAACAGATGTAATAAAGTTAAAATATAGTGTTCTTACTATTATAATAAAGTGAAAGGTTAAAATAAAGCAAGCGAACAGATGTAATAAAGTTAAAATATAGTGTTTGTACTATTATAATAAAGTAAAAGGTTAAAATAAAGCAAGCGAACATATGTAATAAAGTTAAAATATTGTGTTCGTATTATTATAATAAAGTAAAAGGTTAAAATCAATCAAACTAACAGATGTAATACAGTTAAAATATAGTGTTCGTATTATTATAATAAAATAAATGGTTAAAATAAAGAATAAGAACAGATGTAATAAAGTTAAAATATAGTATTCGTACTATTATAATAAAGGGAAAGGTTAAAATAAAGCAAGCGAACAGATGTAATAAAGTTAAAATATAGTGTTCGTACTATTATAATAAAGTGAAAGGTTAAAATTAAGTAAGCGAATAGATATAATAAAGTTAATTATACAGATACTATAAAACACTACAATAAGTATTATGGAATACAAAAATATGAAAATAAATAAATTATCATCAATCTAAAATATACAGGATACCTTAAGTAAGTAATATTATAGTATGTGTTAAATTTAAATTGATTTAATAATATAATATATAAAATGTATTTTTTAAATTATTTAATTTATAGGTAATGTTTAATTTATATTCCTTTAAGATGATATACATGTTATCGTATTCAATGTAATAGGCTTTTTGTTGTTGAAAATTTAAAATCTCATGAAATAATAATTACATAATTTAAATTGCATTATATTAATATTCATAATGTTAATATATATAATAAATATTATAATAATAAGTCTAGTTTTGAAAATATTTATATTTTAAAAAAGGCGAATATAATTTATAATAACTGATTAATATTGTTAGAATATATAATTATCTCTAAATATAATTATAAATATTTTCATTTTATATAATATCACAAATGTGACTAAGATTCGCTGATTATTGGCCTATATTTGTCAATTTCTATGCATAAAATTAATATTCTGAGATAATCAATGTTAAAGATTGACTATATTTTGGGTTTTCTTTTGGACTCTATAGAGTATATTATGGTAATTATGGTATCTAATATATTATGGTAAATAAAATTATTTTAAATAGTCTTATGTCGTTATAAAGGTCGTTGTCTTCAAAATATAATATATATTAAGATTCACTTTGTATATATATATATATATATATATATTCTCTATTAAATTGTCTATAATTATTAAATTTAAATAATTTTCTTGATTTTATTTGAAATATATCACGGCGGGCTTTATATCACGGTAGGCACATAGCCGATATGTTAACAATATATAGATTATGTAATCAAATCTAATAAATAAATACATGTAAATACGTATATAAACAGGGTATGTGCTAAGGGTGTAGATCTAGTAGTAGTGAACCAGCACTAACAATAATCAGACGACCTAGCGAGACATGTAATTTAACAAATACAAAAATAGGGTATGTGTGTGTATGAATACGTGTGTTGGTATGTATGATGTAATAAAAATAACAACAGAGTAATAATGGAATCAATATGACGTAATATGTCTCGTTATGATTAAGAATGTGTGTGGGTGTATGTGTGGATGTATGTGTGTGTGGATGTGTGTGTGTTTCACGGGCAAATAGTCGTATGGTACGCCAGTTGTGTAATACGCAATAATTAATAAATAATAATTGTTTAATAATTCGATGGAATGAGTCATTATAAATAACTACCGGAATAGTCCGTTGGGAAATATGTTATTATAGGTTAACTAATGGTACATAATAATATATAGTAATATATATATATTTATATATTATATATAATGACTATATGTTAACAAATATTCTGATGAATCATCAATGATGATGTAATACAGGTGATAGGTAATGAATATCGACACCCACAGGGCGATATCGTAAAGGAGAGGTACAAAAGTATTATGGCATATAAACGTGCGAGCGTGCGCACGCGTATACGCCATATATATAATAGTGGGTGTGTCGGAGAATAGGTCACGCCTATATCAACACCACCTCGATAGTTTATGAAGTCTGCAATCATGTTTGCAGAAACGATCCATCAACTTGCCAATACTTCTCTTGCTGCGCGATTTATCGGGAGTCTCCTCACCCTCCTCTTCCTTTTCCTCTAGTCCTTCAAGGACATTGGTTTCCTCCCCAACCTGCTCCGTTACCGATGCATAGGTCAAATATACCGATGCATGGGTCAAATATTCCTATTCAGAGGTGGTATCAACTATTTCCGTTGGTGTAACTGACTCTAGTTCTGTAATGAGGATGTCATGTATTAGAATTAACATTTCATATGCATGTACACATATTATAGTTCATATTATATACATATTCTATAGTGCACATATATATGCACTGATTTATTAGTACATATATTAGTATATATTTATATTAGACTAATATATTAGTGATATATTAGTTTTATTCATTATATACCACTTATGTTTTACGAATATATATATATATATATATATATATATATATATATATCAGGCATTATTTATATATCTTATAATGAATACCATGCGACAATGCTATATTTACTATTCTAGTTGTCCGAATCGTAAAAAGAACAAGTTCATGTGTTTGTACAGTAAATAATTATACCTCTATTGAGCTACTGCCTATTGATAACAGTATATTCGTGATATATCATCGAGGTTAATTTATATACACGATATATATTATAATTGTATTTATATATTGTAATTGAAATGCTATTTTGTTTTGGTCCCACCAATGAACTTAGATGAAGTTTTTGTATATTAATCTATATATTATATTATATAACAATTTCCAAACTAAAATATCCACATATGGAACAAACTCCTTCCATCCCTTAAAACCACTAATATATTACTATTACATTCAGTCGAACTACGGATAACTACAACCTTAATCACGAAATATCATTCAATTGTATTCGTTGTTGTAATTATAATGTATATACATTATGTATATATTGTGAGGTTAACTAATTGTGTGGCTCAGTTGTCTAATGTTTCAGATACACAAGCAGTAGGACACGGGTTCAAGAACCATCCGGATCATTAAAATAGGTCTTAAAATAATATTTAGAAGTAATATTTAGAAGTAATATTATATAATTGTCTATAACTAAATGATCGGCTCTCATTAAAACCATAGATACATTAACATTTTATCGGCTTCGAAGGGGCATTTAAGCCATATGGTTATAAGTAAAAACTTCATCTATGTTCTTGTAGGAATTTGTAGTCATTTCATCCCACCCATGGGTGGGATAAATGACTCCACCAAGCTAAAATAAATATATATATATATATATATATATATATATATAATATTATTAAGTAAACATATTATTTTAATAAATGAAATGTATGTGTAATTATTACGTTATAATTACCTTTGAGTTAAATTGTCAAATATTAATAATTAATAATTATGATGTAATCGATACTTCTATTATTGTTGGTGATATTAATAATGATAAGTGGTTAATGCAATGGTTGTTAGTGTGTTAATGAATGATATCTGGTATCACACCTATGTATATCTCTTAGACTGGGTCACGTGGTGTCTAGAATTACGTGCGTTTACTGCGCGCCACAGGAAGTTATGGAATCACGCTCCTATTGCGCCATTTTTTTCCCGTTAATATGGTTCATGTATATATATATATATATATATATATATATATATATATATATATATATATATATGTATTTTTTATATATTTATTTTTTGGTTTAGTTTCCAAAATGAATATAAATTATAAATTATAACATATATTTTCGCGTTTTCAAAAATTGAATATTAAGTATTACTAGAATATACATATATATATATATATATATAAATATATATATGATAAATTAATATATTATATATATAAATATATGTTTATATATATATTTAGATAAGTTATGATATGTGTGAGATAGTTATTCACGTGAACAATGATACACACACATGTGTGCACACACTATGAGGCCTGGTCAGAAGTAGGTTAGCATGTATGTCACGTTCCACCTCGCATTGCTATACGCATTGAATATAACATGAGAACAAAATAATAAGTTATATGATTTAATGATTAGAGGTAGAGAGAAAAGAAGAAGTAAGATTAATAAATCTTTTGTGGGATCTAATAGGATGAATGGTAGGAGGGGAGTAAATCTATAGGTTGGGACCGAAATATGTAAAAGCTCTCAAATTTAGGGAAGTTTTATCAAAGTTCCGGGAGATAAGGAGAGGAGAATTTTGGTAGAGAAGAAAGGTAATATTTTGTTTTTTAAATAGATCAGAGATATACCTATAGGCTATAGCTAAGGTGTGAAAGAATATATTGTATATTATTAATCAAAGAGTATCATTATAACTATATATATATATATATATATATATATAATAGAACATAGAATATATCAATATTTACTATTTGAACGTATATTTTAAAGTAAAATTCACGAGTTAATAATTGAATCATTAAAAGATATTAAGTATATGTATAACAAATGATTTATAAGACTAACATTAGACATATAAAAATAATAATTGAAATTAAATTGTATGTGTTTTTATAAATCAATATTATTCGGAAACTAACAGAAAGACTGTAAAGAAGAATTACCGCATTTGAGTTTAAAGCCTATAGAAGAATCATGGGGATTATCTACAGAGAAAGAAAAACAAATGATTATGTATACAACATAATATTGAGTGCATAGGTCAAGTTGAGCATCTCCTATCAACAGTAAAGAGAAGAAATATTTCATATTTTTGTTACACGATGCATTATGATAATCTGAATAAAAATGTGAAAAAAGGTTTCGTTGTTGGTAAAAGAAGAAGAGGACGACCATGAAAAAACTTGATGGATAATATTGTGGAATGGGCGGGGTCAGAAAATGATCTTACCCAACTACTAAGGCTACACGGAACCGTGACGGAAAGAGAAGAACTCGTGTTGCAGCGATTCATATACCCCTACGATCAACCGGTAAAGGGACTAAGTAAGTAAATAAACCCAAGATTTCAAATATCAAACTTGAAATATTCATAGAAAAATTATTTGACTTATTCATATTTTTTAATAATAAATGTGCAACATATTTGTGGTCATTGGTAATATAATCTAATTATGTATATTCTTTCAGTGAATCGATTATACCACTATATTTATCTAATATTTAGTAATTGTTATTTTAGTACATGATTTTCGCACCATATATTGTTAGGTATAATGGTTTTAATGTCTTTGCTTTTATTAGTATTGTATATATACCGGAATTTTATAGTTTGTTCATATAATAATCCCAAATCATCAATCACTCTCACGGCTTTTCTTATATTTATATTATTATCTAATTATTGTGCTATTAAGTTTATGCGATGATATCCACAGTGGGAATAAAAAGCTAATGGCATTTAATAGACATATTATCTGCAACGTCAAATGACTGTCCTCTTAATTTAGAAATATGCAAGTTAAGATGTTCACGTTCAGATAAAATTCAATTTGCTATATTTTCCCAAGTTGTAGCCTCAGTTATATCGCAGATTCCTATGCATATTTCTTTAATTTCTAGTTTTGATGTAAATAACGAACCTCCAAAATGTCCTGCTCACATTCGAGTTTATCTTGAATTCCATAACATTGAATTAAGATATTCACATTAATATCTTTCAATCAAATATTTAATAATTCAGTTTTATATAATTGAATAATTTAATTCTGAATATTACCATATAACAAGGATCTCTCATAAAAATTATCATATTTCATAGTGGGGGTATAATAGTTAGGTAGAATAGTTAGCCCCCCCCCCCCTCATATTTTTGGTAAAAATTTTTAGCAAAAAATGTGTACTAACAAAGACAATATACTAGATTTAATAAATATATATATAACATTTATTATAACATATTTCATGGGAGGGGCAAAACATACTTACCCCCATATTTTGAATGGGGGGTCCCATACCCCGCCCCCCTTCCGAAGCCTCTCCGTATAACTCATTCACATACACTTCAGTACGTCGTGCTGTAAGCCGGTTCATATTTAACACATAACGATAACGAGGTTAACATATAATGTGTGTAGTATTTATGTCACTATTGTATCACTTATTTTATAGGCAGTATTCGATCTGAACCAGAGATTTTAAAAATGTGTATACATATTTTAATATAGAAAACATAACGCTATTTCGTATATTGCATGTACGTGCTAATTACATTATAAACAAATACATATAAAATATAGCTAAATATAAATTCAAATTAATAGATCTTAATATAAATTTAACCTACACTATATTATAATATATAATATAATTGTTCATTAATAACATAATAATGTTGTATACAAAATACGCCCGACTTGCTGCACGCTATACTGCATGTCACCCTACATTGCACCCTTACTGCACCATACATGTAGTATACAACTATAGTCCACTGTCCCCCTATAGATTCAGCGGAGTCCTGTAGTAGTACCGGGAACCACGCGTGAAACTAAACCTCTCGCCAGGTGTCGTATTACTGCAATACGCGGCCTAAGTTTGGGCGCAGCCCCCTATCGATCACATCTAGCACTATAACAATATGATTACGTAATCAGATATATATGTAATAGTGCGTCACCTGTACGTGTAATAGTACTCTCGTAATACAATGCATACAAGTATTTTGTAATATGTATATATTATTAATTACTAAAATTATTATATTAATATACTTTGTATAATTCTTTGTATATTTCACAGCGTGTCACGGAATTTATATATTTATATGATTGTTACGTACGTAATTTAAATTGTATGCAAATTTCAGTATGACTGTATGTTCAGAATGTAATACTAATTTAAAGGATACATTTATAACATGTGATTGTGGCTATGATATTCATCATGACTGTTTATATAAAACTGATATTTTACCAAATGATTTTTCGAATATAGCACAATCTAAATATGCATTTCATATACTTAATTCACCATGTTTCAAATTTACATGTAAAATGTGTCTTACTACTGGTAATAAAACTAATAAAGATGATGATGATAATTGAATTCCTTCTTTATCTGATATTCTTAAAACATCAACCAATACTTCTAACTCTGTAAACAATACCAATACTAACCGAAACACACAACCACCTATTATTCCTTCTAAGGTTATTGAAAATGTGTCATCTTCTAATAGAAATATTGAGTATATTAAAAAACTTTTTACTACTGCTGATATTGATCCTAACACTATAATGCAAATCACATTTCGATCACATTTCTGTAATATTATTCTAAGTTCTCCATGTGCTAGTGATTCACTACTTCGATAACGTTCTCTGTTAGCTGGTTCTAAATTATATGATAAATTATTTATCAGACCATATCTTGATATGAAAGATGTCAAAGTAGGCAGATTATATTATTATGTTTTTAAAAGTAATCTATTACCTGGATATAAGTCTATTTTTAATAATAGATCTAATAAATATGAATTACGGAAACTAATCATACTTAATGATAAAACTTCAATTGATTGGAAATCAAATGACTATACCCCTTCGTCTGATGAAATTATTACATGGAAGAATTCTTTTTAAACATTCAGAATTTCTAATAAAAAATCTAATGATTCAGTTGATACATGACTATTTAATTATAATAATTCTAATAGATGTATATTACTAAATTGCCGTTCTCTTTCTGCAAATTTTGATCTTATTTTAGATGTCATAACTGATATCAAACCTTCTATTTGTTTTTTTACTGAAACTTGGCTACATTCATCTGACACTTCTACGACATCACAATTTCCATCTAATTTTACGTTTATTCATAGAACTAGAGATAATAATAGACCCGGTGGGGGAATTGGTATATTAGTAAACAATGATTATTTTATAATCGAGTCTTATAAACTTCTTGATTCACATAGCTGCGAGTCTATGGTTGCTTGCATTTCTTCGAATGGAATAAAGCTTAATCTTATAGTTATTTATAGACCACCAAATAATTATGAACATTCTATATTTTTTGATGAATTTTCTGAATTAATTTTAAATTCGGATCCTAAAAACACAATCATAGTTGGTGATCTAAACTATCACTTCAATTCTTCACTCACTCCTCATTCTGATTTTCGTGATATTTATGACACGTTATCACTTATTCAACATATTTCTTTCCCTACTCATATAAAAGGTAATATTATTGACTATATTTTTACTAACTCTTCAGTCAGCTTGATTTCCAAAACATATTACCATTCCCTTGTTTCTGACCACTTTGCCATTATATTCGATTTAGTTACTCAATACTCACAATCTGAATCAAATATAGGTTCATATCGTAGATTATCTTCAATTGATATTCCTAATTTTTCCAATAATTTTAATGAACTTGTTTTCCCTGGTATAGACATTTCACAAATGAATGATATACTATCAGTATTATTAGACGCTCATGCTCCTTTAGTTATTCAAAGAGATCAAATTCTCATTTAGCTCCATGGTATAATAGATATCTTGCTAAACTTAAATGTACAACTAGATGCCACGAAAGAACTTTCTTAAAATATAGATCTGAAATATCTTATAATGCTTACCGAAATGCACGATCTGAATACAGACGTTCCATTAAAGAATTGAAAATGAGATATATTAAGAGTAAAATATCAAGTTAATCTATTAACTCTCGACAATTCTTTAATTTTACAAATAATCTTACTGGTAGGAAGCAAAAACCAAGTTTACCTAACTTACCTAAAGAAATAATATGTTATGAATTTATTAAATATGTTCATGATAAAATTACTTCAGTTTGTGAATGTATTAAATCTGAAAAAAATAAATTTGGAAATAAACTCAATCCACTAGCTTCAATCTTTATTCCATATTCAGATTCAAATTTAACATATAGTTTTAACAGCTTCAATATGACATCAACAATGGAAGTATATTAATTAATTACTTCTTCAACTTCAACTAGTCCATGTGATAGTATTCCTATTAGCCTAATTAAAAAACGTGCACCTATTCTGGCTCCATATTATTGTTCTATTGTTAATTTTTCTCTTTACAGCTCCATATTTCCTTATGTTTTTAAACATGCTGAAATAACTCCCTTATTGAAAAAAACTAATTTAGATTGCAATAAACTTTCTAATTATAGACCTATATCACAATTGCCATTACTGAGTAAGATAATTGAGAGATTGTTAGTAGACAAATTATAGAGTACCTACTGTTCCATAATCTTTTTGATGAATACCAAAATGCATATAGACCAGGCCATAGTACTGAAACTACACTACTAAAGATCTCTGATGATATACTCAAATATTTAGATAATTCTGATTCCGTACAATTAATACTTCTTGATCTTTCGTGTGCTTTCGATAGTTTAGATCACAGTAGTCTTATTGATATAATTAAATCTATTGGGTTTACTGGCTCATCTTTAGACTGGATTATTTCTTATTTATCAATTAGAACGTATTCTATAAACATAAAAGGATTATATTCACCTATTGGAAAATTACGGTATGGAGTACCACAATGCTCTATTCTGGGTCCCCTTTTATTTTCTATATATATATTGTTCCTCTTTCTTTAGTTATCAAGAATTTCTCTAATATTCATTATGCAATATATGCAGATGACATACAATTATACTGTAAAGTAAATAAACAAAGTAATACAGAGTTAAATGATTGTATTGAACAAGTTAGGATATGGCTCATTTTTAATAATTTATTCCCTAATTCATCCAAAACTAAACTTATTAATATCACAACTAAATCATGTATTTTCCCTACTGTACTATTTGACTCTACTATTATAGAACCTAGTGAGTATGTTACATCACTTGGAGTTACATTAGATTCTAAACTTTCATTCTCACGATTCATCTCATCTATTTGTAAATCTGCAAATTACAACTTATATAATATTCGTAAAATAAGGAAATACCTAACTGTAACTTTTACAATGACGATAGTGCAATCACTAGTTATATCTAGATTACGTTATTGTAATAGCATTACTATTAATTCAAATAAGAATATTTATGACAGAGAAGACATGGTAATAAAATGTTGAATTAGATTAATATATAATCTAAAAACGAATGACCATATTATTGTTAATTATATTTTAAATGGCCCAAAATGGTTTAACCATGATAAGATGAATAAATTTAAGTTACTCTGTATAATGCATAAAACATTATTATTCGGTACCCCAAACTACCTCAAAAATATATTTATTAGGGAAGTAAAGATGAATCCGCGTAAGCAATATGATGAAATGTACAAAGTTCCTTCGATAAAATTTAAAAGATTAATGAAAAGATCAATAAGCTGGAGTGCCCCTACGCTGTGGAATGACTTACCACGAAACATACGAAACCTGAGAAATCATTCAACATTCAAGATTAATCTAAAAAATTATTTAATTAAATTATAATTATAAACATATATATATATATATATTAATATATATATATATATATATATATATATATCAACATTCAAGATTAATCTAAAAAATTATTTAATTAAATTATAATTATAAACATATATATATATATATATATATATTTTAGTTATTTATCGTTTCTGTTATTTTCTTTTCATTTACACTTGTGAGATTGAAAAATGTACAAGTGTATAAATAAATAAATTACTTACTTACTTACTTATATATATATATATATATATATATATATATTTATTAGTCTGGGGTCGATGGTTCAGTGGGACAACCAAAAGCTAGTAAGCCATAGGTCCCGGGTTCGACTCCATGCAGTTCTTGTTTTTCTCTTGTATTTATTAAGAACTTAATAAACGATAAATCAAAACACAAGAAAAAAAATGTTACTATTTGAATTATATAGTCCGGGGACTCTCACAGTAATTTATAGCATGTATATCTAGACTTCTTGATTGGGGTCCATTTGTATCCGCTATTTGTATTATATTCAATATATATATATATATA
This sequence comes from Osedax fenrisi, assembly GCA_964019155.1. Classification (NCBI taxonomy): domain Eukaryota; kingdom Metazoa; phylum Annelida; class Polychaeta; order Sabellida; family Siboglinidae; genus Osedax; species Osedax fenrisi. The sequence goes on from OZ025243.1 coordinate 57,140,154, forward strand.
TATATATATTTGTGATTTCAATAAATAAATAAATAAATATTATTATATATATATATATTCTGATGATGACGATTTATTTTAGCACTGATTTAATTATAAAAATATTATAGTGTGACAATAATATATTATCTATATCTATAGATACAATACAAGTAATTAAAGTAATACATACTACGGACAAAGAGGCGACAACGAATTGAGTTGAGGTTCGGATATCGTGAACAATGAGGTCATTGTTTAGTTTTTGTTTAAAGGTGGAAGTCGAGTTGTTAATGGTTTTATTACATGGAGTTGATTCCAGGGGAGGCTGGCGCTAACAGAGTAGCTACGCTTCCATAATTTGTCAGTCAAAAGGAAGGTACTAAATATATACATATATATATATATATATATATATATATATATATATATATACAGTAAAACCTCTCTATAAGAAACCTCTTTATAAGAAAAACCTCTTTATAAGAAAATTGTTTACACATTTGGTTGAAATTCAACCTTTTCCACATTAAAAAACCTCTTTATAAGAAACTTATTGTATACAAAATATAAAAAATAATTATATATAAATAGAAGTATTGTAATTGATAACAATTATAGAAATTAATTATTATATAAGATATTGTTTTTTCTTACAAATATTTTATATTACATATAAATAGCTCTAAATGAATTAAAAATGAATTAATAATTGTTATTGAATATCCATAAATGTATTAATATTTATTAAAATTAATTAATAAATGTTATTTTTAAATAAATCATATTTCTAAACTATTATTTTGATTAATACTTTTAAATAAATAAATATACTATATATATACAACCTATAGGTTATATAATGCATTTTCAATTATAAATTAATTATTAAAATCAACGGAAAAGTAAAAACCTCTTTATAAGAAAACCTCTCTATAAGAAAAAAAGTACTGAAAAAAAATAGTTTCTTATAGAGAGGTTTTACTGTATATATATATATATATATATATATATATATATATATATATATATACATATATACATATATATTAACATACACACACTCGTTTATATATATATATATATATATATATATATATATATATATATATATATATATATATATATATATATAATTCATGGCTTTGCACTGTATAGGTTGTTATATTATAGAGCGCAATTGTAGTGTAATATGGTTATATAATATGTTATGTAATGAGGTATCATAATACAATATGTATATTTATATATGTATATACGTAATATCGTTAATTAAATTTATATTAATTTATATAATGTTATTACATTATAGTGTATTATTTAATAGAATTTCCATTAAATCCCCGAGATATTAGAAAATTTAATAAAAATACTAATTATCTGATAGAAACGAACGAAAATACACCCGAATCTCGCTGAGTTTCTCGTTACTCCAAAGACATTGTACTTGTAGCCTGACGACTATTCTGTCGCATGGCAACCGTAACCAAGTGCGCACACACACTCGGAACACATTCGCATACAGCACATCGCACTCTCTATAATTACACTATACCGTAGTTATATAACGAAACAAACTTGTCGTATGGAAACATACAATGACATATCTACGTATACACTGTATACCTATATATATATATATACATCTATGTGAATATTTATGTATATAAATATGTAGATATCTATGTACATACCTATATATATATATATATATATATATATATATTAATATGTGCATACGTATATGTGCATACCTATGCGCATGTCGAACGCATTCTAGAATTCGGGTAAATAATAAAGCCACGCGGCTCTCTCGTAATGTTAATTAGGTCATCACACGTGACTCCTAACACGTGACTATCGAATACAGATCTGGTTCTATTGATGACTATTGTTGGGAGGCTTGTCTAGGCATGTGATTATGAGCAATGGTGATGATGATGATACGGAGAATGCTTGGAATGTTAGGAATGCTCGCAATTATGTTAGAATAATTCGGGTGAAATTCCATAAATAATAATGTGAAGTTTTAATTATACTACTTAATACTACTTCAATATATTAATATTAATATGTATACATATATATATATATATATATATATATATATTCGAAGAAAAGATATAACACTCCCTATGCATGCAACGTAATTTAGTAATATCCCCTGCCGCTGCTAGCAGTAGTATCGAAATCACTGAAATAGATTTAGGTTCGACTCTGTTTGCATACAACAATGTTTTCATTGCTCATTAAATTACATGCAATATAAATTAGCGTTTACTTACTAAATATATACTTATATCATTTAAAACATACATATCATATTTGTTTGTTATATATTAGTAATGAACACCTAGTTTTCATCATATAAATATTAATTTAAAGCATATTATTTAACATTTTAAAAGTGTATAGTTAAATACGAATTTACATTATAAACAACACATAGTTTCTAAAAGTAACCCGATATAGGTGGCACTGGGGTATTTTTTATACAAATTCGAATTACACGATTTCGAGTAAGTGTTATATCTTTCCTTCGGAAAATCTTTGTTTATACTACATAATACTACTTCAATATATTAATATTAGTATGTATATATATATATATATATATATGGACCCGCATATCTTCAGGCTATTGCCAATGCCCATGGCTCCAGCAATCTAGAAACATATAAAGGTATGTATTATGTCGATATATAGGCACCTATATTCACTTATTGTTGATGTTATGTTTTCGTGAACCGGTTAACTAAAGTCAACTGTAATTTAGTGTATCCATTTAGTAAACTAACTCATGCCAAATAAACTTATATTATCTTATCATATCTCAAACATAGTCTACCCTATCTTATCATGTATTGTCATACCATATCATATCTTATTATATTATCTAATGCATACACACAATATCATATAAATTAATATATATATATATATATATATATATATATATCTCGTATAAACATATCTACAATCTCATATCGAGACAGTTAAATATATTACAAAGGACATTATATAATTTATGTTGTAGGAGAATACATGTATGTATAGGAAGACGTATCTATCTTCCTTTTCGGGTATTATTAACAATCAAATACCCGTTACTCGTTTATATTACATCAATGTTTAGACAATAGGTTTATTTATACATATATGTACATGTGGGTCAGTATCGCTCCTAAAGTACTTTAAGTTTCGAAATTCATATATACAATTTCGTCATAAGATTATTTATATATATATATATATATATATAATTATATCTATATGTTCTTGGAAAAATAATTAAAATGATATATACATATATATATATATATATATATATATATATATATATAAAGTACATAATAACAATAAAGCCTATTAACTTTAATACACGGTGATATAATATCCTTGAACTAATATAAATAATTTCAGAAATATATCATTAATATCACCAATCTAATTGTATATGATTATTATATTATTGACTATATTTCTATGTTTCTGGGTAGTATTCATCTGCATGCAAACACTACTATGTGTAATAATTATTCTGAGAACTAACCAAGGTTACATTTAATTAAACTGATTTTACCTCAAAAATTTATTTCTATATTTAATTATAATACAGTTACTAATATTCCATTTATTTCAAGGCCTTCAACTAATATGACCTCAGTAACTTATCACACTACGTCACATGATGGAATATGTAAATGTCTTTGTATACTTCCTAATCAATTACATTTCTAAAATACACCATCAACATTTCTTTTTTTATAAAATAATTAATTTAGATCAAATAAATAATATATTTCTTATTTCTAAAATACACCTAGATCATGCAATTTTCTAATAATAACTTATAATTATCAACTATCCGCACATACACCGCACCAAAACGGCTAGTCTATATATATATATATATATGTATATATATATATTTCTCCAAACATATAACGATGTTACGAACTTAAGAAATAAATGCAAGTTCGGAAGACACATATTATACTTATATTTTATTCCTCTTTAATATGCACTATCAAAATGTTACATTGTACCGTGTTCTCATATATTAAAGTGGATTTACAAATTAAGATTACAATTTAAAGGTTTAATTTTTTTTAATTCGCCTCGAATATTCAATAGGTAGCGCTTTTTAATAACATTATATACCAGTAATCTCGTACGATGTAATCTCATACGAGGTCATTTCGAACGACTTATTTAGTAATCTCGTATGACTTATTAAATTAAATGTATTCTATAATTATACAGTTCGTATACGTATATATATAATATAATATTCTTATACCTACAATATATTATATCAATATTTAATAATTTATTATAAATTTAATTTAATAAGTCGTACGAATTACCTCGTACGAGATTACTGGCTACCAGATTCATGACTCTGCATAAAATTTAAAAGTTTTATTAACATTTATTTTATTAAAGATACACTAAACGTCAATAGTATTCATATATATTGTAAGTTATCTATAGATATTATATTATATTATATTATGTAATATAAATATATTGTATAATAAAATTAATCTATATTGATAACGTAATTATTTCTATTAACATTTTATTAAAAGTTTATTTATATTATTTATTTAAATCCATATAAATTTAACTTATAAATTATATTATAACACGTAAATCGTATTAATATATATTGGTAGTTATCTATAGATATTATATTATATTATTTATTGTAAATATACTGTATTATAAAGTGATTTTTAATAACATTAGATACCAATAATCTTGTACGAGGTAATTTCGTACGACTTATTTAGTAATCTCGTACGACTTATTAAATTAAATGTATTCCATAATTATACAGTTCTTATATGTATATATAATACAATATATTATATCAATATTTAGAATATAATTAGATAGGGCTAACTCTGATAGGGCTAATTCAGATAGGGTTATTCAGATAGGGCTAACTCCGATAGGGCTAATTCAGATATGGCTAACTCCGATAGGGATAACTCAGATAGGGCTAATTCAGATAAGGCTAACTCAGATAGGGCTAATTCAGATATGGCTAACTCCGATAGGGCTAATTCAGATAGGGCTAACTCCGATAGGGCTAACTTCCATTTATTATGTATATTATATTAATTTCTCAATATTTGTTTTTTATAATATAATTAATTTAAATCAAATAAATAATATATTTCTTACTTCTAAAATACACCTAGATCATGCAATTTTCTAATAATAACTAATAATTCTCAACTATCCGCACATACACCGGGTCAAAATGGCTAGTATATGTATATATATATTTATTTTATTTTATTTTATTTTTTTATTTGGTGGAGTCCTTTTATCCCATCCAGGAACTTAGATGAAGTTTTCTTATAACCATATATGGTTCTAATGTCCCTTCGAAGCCGCGCTCAAGTTAAGGCATCCATGGTTTTAACGAGACCCGATCATTTATTTATACAAAATTATATAAGATCACTTCTAAATAATATTTAAGACCCGGATCAAAATGGCCATTTTATCAAATTAATGAATGGTCCGGACGAGGGTCGAACACGTGTCCTACTGTTTGTGTATCTGACGCCTTAGCCACTGAGCCACATAGGTAGTTATATATATATATATATATATAATTATATCTATATGTCCTTGGAAAAATAATTGAAAATAATATATATATATATATATATATATATATATATATATATATATATATATATATATATATAATAACAATATAGCCTATTTACTTTAATACAGTGTAATATAATATTCTTGAACTTATATAAATAATTTCAGAAATATATCATTAATGTCACCAATATAATTGTATATGATTATCACATTAGTGAGTGTATTTATATGTTGCTAGGTAGTATTCATCGGCATTCAATAGCTACGTGTAATAAATCAATATAATAATACAATTCTAATTTATAACATTTACATTTCTTTACAATTTTACTTTTAAACATATTTATATTTCTTTACAATTTTACTATTTCATTTTATATTATCTTATATTTTTATATTCAGTATTATATATAATACCTATTAGTAATACATTATATTTATATACATTTAAATGAATGACATACACAGATATAATATTATTTATATATTTTAACTAATATATTATATTTATACATATCTGCATTGTTTAATAATTATAATTCAGCTTGTATTATACTTGATTATATATTTTAATATTTTTCTTTAAATTTTTTTTTGTCTACCATGCCAGTGTCTCAAAAAGAAGAAATCAATAATCTGAGAATTTCTATCTCAGATTTAACTAATATAGTCAATACTTTAATATCAAGAATTGATAATTTGACTTAGACTCTTGGTATTAAAGATAAAGTGATATTTGATTTGGAGAATAAAATTAATGCTATTGAACAATACTCCAAAATAAATAACTTAATAATTTCCGGGCCTGAAGGATTTTTAGATTCTGATAATCCCAGATCTGATTTTATTGAATTTGAGGATGTTAAATTAAATGAAAAAATTGAAAATTTTGATATAGTTGCTATTCACAAATTACTTTCTAAGGATAACAACATTTCTAAAATTATAGTAAAATTATACTTTCATGAAACTAAATGTAATATTCTTAAAAATGCAAAAAAACTCAAAGATACTGGAATTTATATAAATGAACATTTGACTAACATAAATGCAGACATATTTTTCAGGGCTCGGGTACTTAAAAAAGATAAGTTAATTCATAGCTGTTGGACATCTAATGGTATTACCTTCATAAAATTACAAGAAAATAGTAATAAAAAAGAATTTTTAATTTAACTGAGTTTCCATCTTCTGAATAATTTTAGGTTTGGTATATTTTTTTTTCTTCTTCTTTTTTTTTTCTTCTTCATCTTTTTTTTTTTTCTTCTTCTTTTTTGTCTTTTTGTCTTTTTCTTTTTTTGTACAGTTTTATTTTAATATATGGATTTTAATAATACGTATACTCCTATTGACTTTAATCAATCAACTATAAATTCTAATAATACTTTAATAAATGATGTTGATCCTTCTAATTTTAATTTAGATCTAACAATTGATTCTAAATATTATACTTCAGATGAATTTAATTTAAATCATAAATCAATTTTTCAACATGGGCTTAATGTAATTAATATCTATGTTAGAAGTTTAAAAAAAACTTTGATAAATTCTCTTTATTATTAACATATTTTTCAATGTATTTTGATATAATATCAGTAACTGAATCTTGGTAAAATGTTGATAATAATTTTGTATTTGATATTCCTGATTATAATACAATATTATCTAGTCTGGTTCATAAACGAGTTGGAGGATTTATAATTTATGTTAAAAAATATCTCATTTAATATACTATCTTTAATTACTAATAAATTATTTGATAGTATTATTATTGAATTAATATTAAATAATAATAAAAAAATTATTTTAGTTCTATATATAGAACTCCAAACATTGATAATGTTTCATTTACTATGTTTTTCAATTTATTATTTCCAACTTTATTTAAATATGTTGATAGAAAAATGATAATTTGTGGTGATTTCAATATTGATTTAAAAAATTGTAACATTTATAAAAATGCAGAAATATTTTTAGAAAAATGTCATGGGTTAGGATGTTCTCCTATGATAAATAGGCCAACTAGAATTGATTTAAATACAAATTGTTTTACTATAATTGATAATTTTTGTACAAATCTTTATTGTGCAAAATTTTCTGGCATTATTATATCTGATTTGTCAGATCATTTTCCAATTATATTATCATTAGATATAAATAAAAGTAATCGATTAAATATTGTTAATACATATAATACTAAACATAATTTAATTAATGATGTTACTGTTTATCATTTTTCAAATTTTTTAAAAACTGTCAACTGGAATTTAAAAAAAAATGATAATTCAGAAACTTCATTGAATTTATTTATTGATTTTTGTATTCATGAATTTAATATTTATTGCCCTTATATGAAAATAGAAAATATAAAAATAAAATTATTCCATGGAATACAAAAGAAATTAAAAAAAAATGTATGATTAAACAAAAACTTTATAAAAAATATAAATTAACGAATAACGAAAATGACTTAATCAAGTAGAAGTTGTTTACAAATTATTTAACTACTTTAATCCGTAATACTAAAATAACATATTATTCAGATAAACTTCACAATTGCTCTGACAGTAATAATACTTGGGATATTTTGAATAATGTGATAAATAAAAAAAAGCCTAACCCACTCCCTAATACATTTAAATCATGTGGAATTGAAATCACAGATCCATCTAAAATATCTAATACATTTAATATATTTTTAAGAGATATTGGTATATACCAATATTGAATTCAATATTGAATTATATGAAAATATTAGTAAGGATAATGTTGATGATTACAAATATTTCTTACAATCACCTAATATTAATAGTTTCTATATTACTCCATGTAGGTAGTACTCCTAATGAAAATGAGCTTTTAAAATTTTTATTAAATTTTAAATCTAAGATATCTATAGATAATTTTTGTATTTCAATTAAGTTATTAAAATGTTTTGCAATTAATATAATAACTTCTTTATCTTATTTAATTAATTTATCTCTTGAAACTGGTATTTTACCAGCTATATTGAAAATTTCTAGAATAATACCTTTATTTAAAAAGGGTGAAACAAAATTATTTACTAATTACCGTCCAATTTCACTTACAAGTCACTTCTCAAAAATGTTAGAAAAAGTATTTTATGTTAGTTTTAATTCGTTTTTAAATCATTTTAATATTTTATCTAATAGTCAGTTATGTTTTAGAACAAATTTAAATACTACTCATGCAATTTTTAATCTTCAAACTCAAACATGTAATAGCTTTATAAATAATAAAATAGGTGCAGCTATTTTTATTGATCTTAAAAAGGCATTTGACACTGTTAATCATTACATTTTATTTAGTAAACTAGAAAATATAGGTATACGTGGAATTCCTTAAAATGGATTAAAAGTTATTTTACAAATATATATCAGACTGTTAACTTTAAAAACTATTTATCTGATAAAATTAGAGTTAAAATTGGTGTTCCACAAGGAACAATTTTAGGTCCTATTTTTTTTCTTATTTATATTAATGATTTAATATGTTCATCTTCAATATGCAATTTTACTATGTTTGTCGATGATACCACTTTGTATTTTTATGATTGTAATCAAGTATTTCTAGATATACTAATAAAAAAGGAATTATTAAATATAAATAAATGGTTTATTTCAAATAGACCTACTTTAAACATTAATAAAACCTGTTATATATTATTCAATTATAAATTATCTTAATAAATAATATAAATTTAACAAGAGTTAAATCTACAGAATATTTAGGTATAATAATTGATGAGAATTTAGATTGGAAACTACACATATTATATCTAAAAAATAAATTAAAAAAAATAATTTGGATAACTAATATAATTTCTAAATTTGTAAACCTGCATGTATATAATTCAATTTTGTACCTCATATTAATTATTGTATAATATTATGGGGTAATACTTATAAGACTAACACATTATGCATTAATATTTTACAAAAAAGAATTATTCGTATTATACATAATAAACCTTATCTTAATCATACTAAGGATTAATTTAAATTCAACAATATATTACGTTTCAATGACTTAGTAAAATATAATATTTGTGAATTCATGTTTAAAGTATATAATAATGTTCACCGTGAAATAATAATCAATCATTTTAGTAAAAAATCTATTATTTATCCAATTCGTGACAGAAATAACTTTAATATTCCTTCATAAAAATTAAATATATTTTCACATTGCCTTATAATTATTGGTCCCTATTTATGGAATTCACTATCTAATTCTTTAAAAAAAATTCACATTTAAATAAATTCAAAAAAAAATTAAAATGATCTCTTATATTAAAGATTGATTAAAATAATTTCAAATTTTATTTTTTCGACTTAATTAAAATTAGTTTTATTATTTTTACTTTCTGACATAATATAAAATTACAAAAATATAAATATAAATTAATATTATTAATTATACATGTCAGTATTAAAAAAAAAGTATTTAAAAATGTTCAGTATTATAATATGTTTCATTTATATTATATCATTTTACCTATTTTATCTAATATATTTATTTCTTTTCTCTCTTATTTCTTTTAGTTTCTTTTATATTTAAATATTGGCTTTAAATATTGGCTTTCTCCTATTTAGGTTCTCTATGTTTTATTTTATTTTATTTTATTTCATTCTTGATGTATTTCTTCGATTTTAATTTTATAATTTTATCATTTATTTATATTATTACATGATGATTACATTTAGTTACATGATAAGTTTAATTTTATTTTTTTTTATCATATATATGTAAACAGGAAGTCATATTATTATAACATTATTATTTATTTATTATTCTTATCTATAATGAAACTTATCATGTTAATAAAGGGGTAATTGTCTCGATAAGCAACACTGCTTCTATAATTATCCTGGAATTGCCTAAATCTGATAATAATAATAAATAATAATTATTATTCTGCGAAATAACCAAGGTTACATTTAATTAAACTGATTTATCATTTCAACAATTTATTTCTATATTTAATTATAATACAGTTACTAATATTCCATTTATTTCAAGGCCTTCAACCAATATAACCTCATTAACTTATTACCCTACGTCACACGATATAATACGTACATTTCTTTATATAATCAATTTAATAACTCCTCTGAACGTTTATTTAAAGCTATATTAAAGAAACTTTCGTATGAACTTAGTTATACCTTATCCTTATGATTTACTAATATTTTATGAACTGTTAATTGTCTAAGTATATAAAAAATCATATATAGCTACTATATGCAAAAAGGTGACCCTTAATTTACTGTTAACTACATACCTATCAGTTTCCTTCGTAGCTCATTAATGTGATACGAGAAGATACTTCAGTATAATCTAACATATTATTTATGCTCTAAAGGGAGTATTAACTAAACATCAATATGGTTTATTATCGGTATACCTACTTATAAGTTTTTTGTTGTCTTATAAGTATTTTTATAATAAAATATTCAAATATCGAAATACATATATGATATATATTATAACTTATATTTCCAAGACTTTTGATACAATATTTAATACAAATATATTATATAAACTATCATATTATGGTATTAAAGAAGATAATCTTGATTAGTTTATTTTATATTTATTAAATAGTATAAATAGTTAAAATAGTTAAATGTATTAACAGTAATAATATATTTTAATTATGTACCCATTGTCTGATATTCCTCGAGGATATGAGATAGGTTCACTATTCATATTTTATATAAATTATTTGCAAACAATTATTAATCACCATATTATATAACATATGTATTTGCAGATGATGCCAAACTAGCTATTAGTTGAAATCTAACGATTCTAACTATCTTCAAGAAGGATTAAATAGTATTTGAAATTAGATGACTGATTGGGAACTGGAACTATGGTCTACTAAATGTGTTATTATGCGAATTGGTTATATTAACCTACCACCTTTGCAGGTGTTAAATGATATTCATTGCCAATTGTTAATAAACTTAAATATCGTAATAATATATAGTATAACTTTCTGCGAAAATCTAAGTTTTAATCTGCATATAATATAGTTAACAATGTATAAATTTATAGGCATTATTAAAGCTTATATACTATTAATTTAATATTTAGATGTTTTATTACTAATGATTATGTATCTCTTCTCACCGGCATATATCTGCTGTATGCGTCATATATTGGAACATAATTCTTCTATTTGGTATCCATATCTTATTTACATTGGTAATGCGAAATCAATTGAAAAAGTGCAACACCATTTCACCAAAAGATTATTCAGATATATTTAATTTAATTATCTTTGCATATAAGCATATATTAACCTGTTAACCTGTGCCGTCGAGTCGTATCCGACCCCTGGCGACATCGATGACAGCAGCTCTCCAACTCCTCCTATACCTTGAGGCTCGGATCATGTTGTAGATAGTACCATGGAAGTTTTTCTTTATGTATCTAGCCATCTTTGCCGTGGTCTCCCTCTGCTTCTATAACCCCCCATTCTTCCTACCATCACTTCATATTCCATTCCGCCTGCTCTTATAACATGGCCAAAGTAACATAATGATGCCTTGAATATCCTTGACTCAAGCGTCCATTCTGGTTTTATATTGTCAATAACCCATACATTTGTCTTTCTGTAGCAACTTCAACATATATACATATCAACGCACTACAAACACCAACGGAAAACTAGTCATTGATTATGCAGAAGAAGCCAACTTGAAAATAACAAATAAAAACTTCAGAAAACGTTTCAGGAAACGATGGACCTATATGTCGGACACGAATGGTATAAAAACACAGGTAGATTTCATACTCATCAGAAACAAATTAAAAAACAGTGTGAAAAATTCAGAAGCATACAACAACTTTAGCAGTATTGGATCAGAGCACTGAATCGTCACAGCAACCGTACGTATGAGCCTAATATCCAATGCTAAACAGAACAAAATGAATATCTATGACTCGTCTATTCTACAAGATCCGAAAATTAGCAAAGAATACAGAAAAATAGTAAAACACATATAACCTGTTAACCTGTGACGTCGAGTCGTATCCGACCCCTGGCGACATCGATGACAGTATTTCTCCAACTCCTCATACATCTTGAGGCTCGAATCATGTTGAAGATAGTTCCATAGAAGTTTTTCTTTATGCTATCAAACTATCTTTTCCATGGTCTCCTTCTGCTTCTATAACCCCCCATTCTTCTTACCATCACTTCATATTCCATTCCGCCTGCTCTTATAACATGGCCAAAATAACATAATGATACCTTGACTATCCTTGACTCAAGCGTCCATTCTGGTTTTATATTATCAATAACCCATATATTTGTCTTTCTGTCGATCCATGTTACTCTTAGCAGACGACGTCTCCAAACCATAATTCAAAAGCATCGATCATCTTTCTCTCAAGCTTTATCATTGTCCAAGATTCTATATAATACTATAGGGAAAACTAAAACTTTTACAAGCCTAATCTTTGTTCTGAGAGTAATTCCTCTATTTTTATAGATTTTCGTTAGTTCCCCCATTGCAGATCTACCCAATGCTAACCTTCTGCGTATTTCTTTCTCACAGAATCCATCCTTGGTTATTAGAGATCCCAAGAAAATAAAGTGCGATACTACTTCAATATGCTTTCCATCTACTACCATTTCTCCTTGGTCTTCAGTCATCATTACTTTAGTTTTACCTACATTTAGATATATACCTGCCTTTTCACTAGCCAACTTTACTCTTTCCATAATTGCTATTAGATCGTTTTTAGTTTCAGCGATCAGTGTTGTGTCGTCAGCATATCTCATGTTAGTAATCATTCTACCTCCAATACTGATTCCCCCATCCCAATCTTCTAGTGCCTCTCTCATTATGTTTTCTGCATATATGTTAAACAGTAGGGGGGATAAAATACATCCTTGTCTTACCCCTTTCCCTATATTTATAGTATCAGTTTCACCGAATTCTGTTCTTATAGTGGCTTCTTGTTTCGTATAGAGATTTTGCAGTAGGACTATTAGGTGAACAGGAACTCCCATTTATTTGAGTATCACCCATAGTCTCTCATGATCTACGCAGTCGAAGGCCTTTTTATAATCGATGAAACACATATACACATTCCTGTTGTGTTCTTTGGCTGTTTCCATCATCCACCGCAAATTAGCTATATGATCTCTTGTTCCTCTTCCTTTTCTAAAACCTGCTTGTTCAATAGGTAGTTCTGGGATAAGGAAATGTTCTAATCTTTTCTGAATAATTCGAAGAAATATCTTGCTAGCATGAGATATCAGAGCAATAGTACGATAGTTCCCACATTCTTTCTTATCTCCTTTCTTGTATATCGGGAGATAAATAGATTTCTTCCAATCTCTTGGCCATGCCTTAGTCCTCCATACGTTATTGAAAATAATTAACAGTATTTTTATAGATGCATCTCCACCTGCTTTCAGAAGCTCTTTAGGTATACCATCACATCCAGATGATTTCCGATTTGATCTATGCTTGATAGCGTCCCTTTTCTCTGTCTCTAGTATATGAGGTTCATCTTCATATCTAGTTTCGGGAAAAGTATCAGTGATTTTAGGATCTCTCCTGTAGAGCTCTTCTGTGTATTGTTGACATCTAATTTTTATTCTCTTTCTTCAGTAGCGGTCTTTCCGGAACTTAGATTCATTACTCCGCATCTAGCTGTATATGATCCAGTTATATCTTTTATTTCCTTATATAGATCTCTTGTTCTTCCCTTTTTATTGTTTTCTTCTATTTTTCTACATTTCTCTCTTAAATTGATCTCCTTATCATACCTTGCTTTTTTTTGAAATTCTGCATTTAGTTTTTTATATTTTTCTATTTCACCTTTTCTTTTTGCCTCTCTTCTTTCCTCCGCTAAGCATTTATGCCTATTGTTAAATATAAATTACATGTTATAAATTTAAGTGCCCTTAAATTATTTTTTCAGTGTCGGTTACTGAATTACATGGTTCTCATATAAAAGCTATTCTATGGACTTATGGATCTGTGAGACCTACAGAAATACATACAGAGTTCGAATCAAATGTCGAATCAAAAGGTCGAATCAAATGTCGACCTTCTAAGTGTAGATTTATTATAAGTGTATCTAAGAAATATATTTATATTTACATAAGTGCCTTTATTTCATCAATTGTATATTATTTATAAACTATGAATATTTTATAAAGATTTATAGAACCATTAATACGATGAAACCTACTAAATAGTGTAAATAGTGTAAACAAATACATATACATATATATATATATTTAGGCTAGATAAGCTTCTAAAGTGTTTTATTTAATAAATAGTACACAATAAATGTTATCATATTTTGTAAAGGAGTACTATATATGTTTATTATGCATAAATAATATACTTATAATTACTTTTGAACAACATATCGTACTTCATGTTAATACTAATGGATTATATTTAAATATTTTAAAGTAAAATAATCTATGATAACAAAAAAAAATGAAAACGAACATTGTTGTTTTCAAATGTAATCTAAATATTGTGTCAAGTAAGAAAATACCACAACATTGATTATAAAATTGGCATATTAACTTCTATGGAATATCAAATAACCAGGCAACTCTATGTAAACCTAGATAATATTATTTTATGAGCATATACTGTATTTATTACGATAACATTTAGGATTATAACATTTATTTTCTGAGTCATTTTATTAAAATGAAAACAGATTTTTAAATATTGTTTATTTTCTTCTTAAAAAGGGTTAACCTTAAATATATCATCGCGTCGATTACATGTATCATTGTTATTAATAACTTAATCGTGAAAACGTTCGGTGTAGGATACCTACCTTTAATGCTTATAAATATCATAATTTGTATATTGATTTTTATAATTCCAAATATCAACCATTATACTTTCATACTTACCAGATTACCTATATTTTAATATCGTAAATTTGTATGTAATAATTGTATTTTATAAATCAAAAAGTATTCGAATATATATTTGTTGAAACATAACAATTAGTTTTTGTTATGCTTATACTTAATATATTTTATTAATTATATTATTAACTAGTGAAGTTTACTTTAAATTATACGTTCACATGGTAAATGTCGATATATTTTATTTTCTATTATATATATATATATATATATATATATCACATGCAATAACATTAATTAAACGTATATGTAAATTCTGAGGAGTACTAAATTTCAATTAAATAGATAAATATTTCCATTTAACCTAATTATTAAATATGTTTGCAATATTTACATTTATATTACGTCACGTTATCGCATTATCGCTCCGGGAAACAGCTCGACACATTACGTAACACATGTAGATAGAGGAGGCGATGAAAGCGTGTAGCAATGCGATGTGGAACGTGACATACATGCTAACCTACTTATGGCCACGCGTCACAGTGTGTGCGCACACATGTGTGTGTGTCATTGTTCATGTGAACAACTATCTCACACATATCATAACTTATCCAAATATATATATATATATATATATATATATATATATATATAATATAGTAATTTATCATATGTATATTATAGTATGAACCCCATTAACGGAGTTAGTTATTATAGAATTCAAAATTTCCGAAATAAAAATGGTGCAATTAGAGCGTTTTTTCACGTGCTGTGGCGCGCAGTAAACGCACGTAATTCTACACATCAAGTGACCCAGGGTAAGAGATATACATAGGCATGATAACATACATAATTCATTATCACACTAACAAGTGTCGCATTAACCAATTATCATTATTAACATCACCAATAATAATAGAAGTATCGATTACATCTTAATTACTAATATTTGACAACTTAACTCAAAGGTAATTATAACATAATCATTACACATCATTTAAATTTATTAAAATAATATGTATACCTAATAATATTATATTATATATATATATCTATTATATAAAAGAAAGTCTATTTAATTATATATATATATATATGTGTGTGTGTGTGTGTGTATCTGGTGAGGTAACTCGAGAACCGGGGTACGTCGCGAAAATATTTTATACCCGATCTTAATAAATTTGCAACAGTATGGTCTTGGTCCGGAAAATTTTTTGAATATTATACCGCGTACCCCAGAAAAACCTGAAAAATTGACTTTTTGCCATTAAAATGATTTTTTGTCATCCAAAATCTTCGGCGTCGCATTTTTGAAATATTTTTTTTACATTTTTTCGAACTATTTTTTTGAATTTTTTTTGATTTTTTTTTGAAATTTTTGGAAATTTTGGAAATTTTTTGAAATATTTTTGAAATATTTTTGACATTTTTTGAAATATTTTTGAAGTTTTTTTAAAATATTTTTAAACATTTTTTTGAAATTTTTTTAAAATATATTTTGTAATATTATTTATATTTTTTGTATTTTAAAAAATATTATTTGAAATAATTTTTTATATTTTTCAACTATTCGTTGAAATATTATTATTTTAAGATATAATTAAAATATTATAATTATATAATAAATATATAAATATTATAAGATATAATAATATACTTTTTAAAATATTTGTAGAACATTTATAAAAAATATATTTTGTAATATTTGGAAATATTTGTTGTATACTAGGAATACAGAATCAGGAATAGCTATAATTAATAAATAATAGATAGGCAAACAATCAAAAATCGATCAACGCAGGGTGCGGTTTGGGTTTTCGATATTTATTAAGTACTATTTTGTAATATTGGAAATATGTGTTGTATTTTTTTAAATATTATTTGAAATATTTTTGAAATATTTTTCCACTAATTTTTGAGATATTAATATTTGTATAAATTTGTTTGAATTTTAGCAACAATTTATGTTATTGTATATGAAAAGCAGAATCATGAATAGCCATAAATAATAAATAATAGATAGGTAAGCTATCAAACAACGAGTAAAGCAAAGTTGGGTACGGCAAGAAATTCCAAATCAGGAATAGTTATAATTAATAAATGATAGATAGGAAAATAATAAAAAACCGAGCAACGCCGATTTGGAACTGTTTGGGTTTAGGTTTTCAACATATTTTGGAATATTTGAAATATCTGTTGTATTTTTTGAAATATTTTTTATCTAATTTTTTAAATATTAAAAAAAATATGTTTCTACATATGTTTAATTTTATTTAATTGTATATACTAGAAATGTAGGATCAGGAATAGCTCTAATTAATAAATAATAAATAGGCAAACAATCAAAAACCGATAAATGTCGAGTCGAGTACTGTTTGGATTTGGGTTTAGGTTTGAGTTTTCGACATTTTTTTAAAACATATTTTGTAATATTTTAAATATTTTTTGTATTTGTTAGCAATTATATATTTTAGAATAATCAGGAATAGCTATAATTAATAAAAATAAATAGTCAAACAATCAAAAACCTAGCAACGCCGGGTAGGGTATGACTGCTAATATGTTGAAATATTTTTTATATTTAAAAAATATTTTTAGACACTTTTTAAAAATATATTTTATAATATTTTAAAGTATTTTTGTATTTTTGTATTTTTACAAAATATTTTACGAATAAGTCTTAAAAAGAACAACGCTAGATCTACATCGGATACAGTTAGATTTATTAAATATTAGTTAGAAGACAACAATTAAAGAATAGCTATGCATAATTAGGAATAACTATAATTAATAATTGATAGGCAAATAATAAAAAAACGAGCAACGTCGGGTTGGGTTCGGTAAACAATTCTAAATCAGGAATAGTTATAATTAATAAAGTATAAATAGTCAAACAATCAAAAACCTAGCAACGCCGGGTAGGGTATGACTGCTAATATGTTGAAATATTTTTTATATTTAAAAAATATTTTTAGACACTTTTTAAAAATATATTTTATAATATTTTAAAGTATTTTTGTATTTTTGTATTTTTACAAAATATTTTACGAATAAGTCTTAAAAAGAACAACGCTAGATCTACATCGGATACAGTTAGATTTATTAAATATTAGTTAGAAGACAACAATTAAAGAATAGCTATGCATAATTAGGAATAACTATAATTAATAATTGATAGGCAAATAATAAAAAAACGAGCAACGTCGGGTTGGGTTCGGCAAACAATTCTAAATCAGGAATAGTTATAATTAATAAAGTATAGATAGGCATATAATTAAAAACCGATCAACGCCGTTTTGGGACGGTTTGGGTTTGGATTTTCAACATATTTTGTAATATTTGAAATATTTGTTGTATTTTTTAAAATATTTTTTGAAATATTTGTTCACTAATTTTTTAAATATTATAAATAATATTTTTCTATATTTGTTTGTATTTTAAATAAACTTTATTTAATTGTATATACTAGAAATATAGAATCAGAAATTGCCCTAATTAATAAATAATAAATAATAGATAGGCAAACAAACAAAAACCAAGAAATGCCGGGTCGGGTATGGTTTGTTTTTAAAACATATTTTGTAATATTTTATATATTTTTTTGCAATTTTTAGCAATTATATATTTTAGAATAATCAGGAATAGCTATAATTAATAAAAAAAATTAATAGGCATTAAAAATCAGGTATGGCTACTAATATGTTGAAATATTTTTTATATTTCTTAAAATATTTTAGACACTTTTTAAAAATATATTTTGTAATATTTTAAATTATTATTTGTAATCTTACCAAATATTTTACAAATAATCTTAAAAACGAACAACGCTGAGTCTACATCGGATACAGTTAGAATTAGTAAATATTAGTTAGAAGAAAACAATTAAATATTAGCTAAGTATAATCAGGAATAGCTACAATTAATAGGCAAATAATCAAAAACCTAGCAACGCAGGGTAGTGTACGGTTTGTGTTTGGGTTTAGGTTTGGGTTTTAGACATTTTTTTAAAACATATTTTTTAATATTTGAAATATTTGTTGTATTTTTTAACATATTATTTGAAAATGTTTTCTACTTTGTTTTGTATGTCAGCTAACATTTATTTTATTATATATATATCAATTAAGAATCAGGAATAGCTATAATTAATATATAATATATAGGAAAATAATCAAAACCGAGCAACGCCGGGTCGGGTACGGCTAGTCTACTATATAAAAGAAAGTCTATTTAATTATATATATATATATATATATATATATATATATATATATGTGTGTGTGTGTATCTGGTGAGGTAACTCGAGAACCGGGGTACGTCGCGAAAATATGTTATACCCGATCTTAATAAATTTGCAACAGTATGGTCTTGGTCCGGAAATTTTTTTGAATTTTTTACCGCGTACCCCAGAAAAACCTAATAAATTGACTTTTTGCCATTAAAATGATTTTTTGTCATCTAAAATCTTCGGCGTCGCTTTTTTGAAATTTTTTGGAATTTTTTTTGAAAATTTTTGAAATTTGTTTGAAATATTTGTAAACATTTTTGTGGACATTTTTTTGACTTTTTTTTAAAATATATTTTATAATATTATTATTTTAAGATATAATTAAAATATTATAATTATATAATAAATATATAAATATTATAAGATATAAATATACTTTTTAAAATATTTGTAGAACATTTATAAAAAATATATTTTGTAATATTTGGAAATATTTGTTGTATTTTTTATATTATTTTTTGAAATATTTTTGAATAGTTTTTTTAAATATTTTTGTAAATTTGTTGGATATTTTTATGAAATTTTGTTAACATTTATACATATTTTTGTAATATTTTTAAACATTTTTTTTGAAATATTTTTAAACATTTTTTTAAATATTATTGTACATTTTTTTCGACATTTTTTTAAATATATTTTGTAATATTTTTTGTATTTTTTAAAATATTATTTGAATATTATTTGAAATATTTTTTTATATTTTAACTAATTGTTGAAATATTATTATTTTAAGATATAATTAAAAGATTAAATTATATAAATATTTTTAGAACATTTAAAAAAAATATATTTTGATATATTTAAATAAACATATATTAAAATAAACAATTGTTGTATACTAGATATGAAACAGCTAACATTAATAAATAATATATAGGCAAACAATATATATATAATAATTTATATATAATATATTATAATTTAATAGTATAATTAAAAATATTTATTTGGTTATGTTAAACATTTACAAATTTGATATATATATATATAGAGGGAGAATGACACCCTATAAAGCCCACGATGTATATTTGTGTATATGCTATGTAAAGACCCATTTTGAATAATGCATATTTTTTAACGTAATTTTAATATGATAACTAGTGTATTAACATAATTATAATACTAAAATGTTATTTTAAAAAAATCATTATTATAGGATATACATTTTTTGCTGGGCTTCTACATATATTATACATTTACTTACGTATTTGTTGAGCTTTAAATACCCTGTAAACTTTGTACCACCATAAAGACCCTGTAAACTTTGTACCACCATAAATGCCCATATTAATAAAGTATATCGGTAACCAGTCACTTCGTCCGCTATTTTTTTGATTATATACCTACAATGTAGGTCCTACATTGATACATAGAGAATTAATTTATTGGACGAGGTGGATTTTTGATTTGGTACATAGTGATTTTCGGACGAAGTGAATAGTATTCTAATAGTATATTTAGTAAAATTAAATAGCCAAGTTTTAATTATATAACTTTATTACTCTTCTTTATTACTCTTCCTATAATAATTTACTAATTTTTTGTTCTTGTATAATCATTATGATTATAATATATGATTGTCATTATAAAAATTATTATTAAAATCTTATTAAATAATAGTTATAATAATAAATCAATTTTACTTAATTTATTCAATATTATTCATATAATTGAATGGAAACCTAAATTTTTAACACATTAAATATGCCTGGATAATACAGTGGATTAAATTCTGATTATTTTTGAATCCAATAATATATTCATTATATTGATATATTCAATATATTATTGAATTAATCAATTTAATTTATAATATTATTATAATAATTATATTATATAAATTAAATAATTTAATATAATTATTATAATAATAATTAATAATTATTATAATAATAATTAATAATTATTAATTAAATTATATAATTATATAAATTAAATAATTTAATATAATTATTATAATAATAATTAATAATTATTAATTAAATTATATAATTATAATAATTATTATATATGATTACGTCTGGTGAAGCAACCCAGATTAACTTTAGTTTTAATAATTACTAACTATATAATATTAACAAATTAACTATATTATATAAATAAAATATAATATATGTAATACTTCAATACACGTATATCTAAGATCTAATTAGCTATATAATAAAAATAAGACTTGGTAGTCTAGAGGGTAGCATATATACAATATATTGTCTAACGATCCAAAGGTCTTCGGTTCAATCCTAGCCTGAGGCAAATAATATAAATTTTTAATTAATATTATAATTATTATCAATTTTTATAATATATTACTATTTAAATTTAAAATGTAATCACTTTTTTGATAACATTATACAAAAGTTCACTATTATATTTATTATAGCATATTTAGTAAAATAAGGACTAAGTTTAATCATAGAATTTGATTACTCTTGTATAATATTTTATTAATTTTATGTATAATCATTATAATAATAAATGAATTTTACTATATTTATTAAATAGTATTAATGTAATTTAAATGAAACCAAACATATTAATACATTAAATATGCCTGGTTTAAATTCTTATTATAATGATTAAGGATTCTAGATTTATTTTTCTAATCAGATTACGATAATCTGTTATCTGACAGATAATATCTGAGAGATATACAAATTTAATTTGTAATTAGTAATTTGAAATTACTATTAATTTTAATTTTAAATAAACTTATAGAAATAACTTAATTATAATTCGAATACATACATACATAGTAGATCAATAGAGTTTTATAATATAACCTAAAAATAATAGTAGTATTTAAAATATATGTAAATAATATTTGTCTATATATTCTTAGAATAATTCTAATTATTTTTATAAATTTTCAAATAATATATATCGCAAAGTATATTTAAATATATCTGTCTATAGCGTAGTGGTTAGAGGGGTGTATCACAAATAAACTACTCTCGGATTGCCTAGGTTTGAACCCCTGACGAGGTAAATATATAATTTTTTTTGTTAAATATATAAGTTTATTATTAATATATTCTTAAAAATAAATTATTTTATAATATAAATTTTATTTGAATAAATTACTAATTATGTATATATTAATTCTTTATCATTAACATTCCCATATATATTTAATAATTTCCCAATTTATATGAATTAAATTATTATTATATATATATATAATATTAATTAATGAAAGTATTATGCATATTTAATTATTAATTAATACAAATATTGTATATACTGTATACATACGTTTAGAGAAACGTGTTTCTCTAAATCTATATGACTGTATATGATATGATGATGCATTCACAGTCCAAATAAATATATTACCATTACATGCTATTATATAACATAAAGGTAGGTAGATAGGTGGGTAATCAGGCAGGTATGTATGTAAGTAGGCATATGGATGGGTGGGTAGATATGAGGTAGGTAGGTGGGTGATAGGGTAGTTATATAGGCAAGTAGGTTGGTAGGTAGTCATGAAGGTAGATAGATATATGGGTGGGTAGTTAGGTAGGTGGGTGGATAGGTAGATAGATAGTTAGGTGGGTGGTAGGGTAGTGTATGCATATAGGCAAGTAGGTGGGTGGGTAGGTAGTCAGGTAGGTATATGTATGGGTGGGTAGTTAGGTGGGTGGATGGATAGGTAGATATGTGAGTAGGTAGATAGGTAGGTAGGTGGGTTGTTGGGTAGGGTATGTATATAAGCAAGTAGGTGGGTAGGTAGGTAGTCATGAATATACTTAGATTTGTAAGTAGGTAGGTATATAGGTGGGTAAGTAGGTATTCATGTAGATATGTAGCTATAGTAGGTAGGTATGTAGGAAATCTTCAATGGAATTTGTTTAGCTTTACTGTGCTCTCACATTAGACTTTGTTTGTAGAAGTAAAGGGGATCAACTGTATATTAGATGATGGGAAGTTTTTACTATCAATAAATTCAATAATTTATATGACAAACATTGTTTTATGATTTGAAAGTCTTCGAAGCCATGATTTGGTAGAGATTTGATGTCTCCAAATATTTTTTTAGTGATTTGAAAGTCTTCGAAGCCATGACTTGGTAGAGGTTTGATGTCTCCAAACATTTTTTTAGTGATTTGGAAGTCATCGAAGCCAAGCAAAGATTTGAATTTTTAGATCACTATTATATACTAATTATTTTATATAAATATATGTATATATATTTTATATTAAAAGTGAAGTCTGCAGAAATATCTGTTTAACCATTTACAACACTACTCACTCACATACAATGTTGACCCTAATATTAATGTAAATAAACTGCTTACATAACATTGTTTAAATAATTATTCTCTATATTGTTCTTTATATATGTGTTAATAACACCATGGAATAATATTATCTTTAAATATATATATAATATTATGTATGCACATACCTTTATCCATAACTATATAATAGAATGTGTATACAAGAGTATACATTTTTTAAATATGAATATATATATATATATATATATATATAATTATATACTATACAGTATAGCTCACTACTATACTGTATACTATACAGTGTATAGTATATAATTATATATATATATATATAGATATTTCTGCAGACTTCACTTTTAATATAAAATATATATACATATATTTATATAAAATAATTAGTATATAATAGTTATTCATAAATATAATATAACTGGTCCTTAATGTTACAGATACATTTATTCTACACTACCATGTAACACTATACAATTAATTGTTAATTGTATAATTATACAAAATATTAATATTATCTTTACCTTTATGTTATATAATAGCATTTAATGGTAATATATGTATTTGGACTATGAATGCATCATCATATCATATACAGTCATATAGATTTAGAGAAACACGTTTCTCTAAACGTATGTATACAGTATATACAATATTTGTATTAATTAATAATTAAATATGCATAATACTTTCATTAATTAATATTATATCTATTATATAAAAGAAAGTCTATTTAATTATATATATATATATATATATATATATATGTGTGTGTGTGTGTGTATCTGGTGAGGTAACTCGAGAACCGGGGTACGTCGCGAAAATATTTTATACCCGATCTTAATAAATTTGCAACAGTATGGTCTTGGTCCAGAAAATTTTTTGAATTTTATACCGCGTACCCCAGAAAAACCTGAAAAATTGACTTTTTGCCATTAAAATGATTTTTTGTCGTCCAAAATCTTCGGCGTCGCATTTTTGAAATATTTTTTTTACATTTTTTCGAACTATTTTTTTGAATTTTTTTTGATTTTTTTTTGAAATTTTTGGAAATTTTGGAAATTTTTTGAAATATTTTTGAAATATTTTTGACATTTTTTGAAATATTTTTGAAGTTTTTTTTAAATATTTTTAAACATTTTTTTGAAATTTTTTTAAAATATATTTTGTAATATTATTTATATTTTTTGTATTTTAAAAAATATTATTTGAAATAATTTTTTATATTTTTCAACTATTCGTTGAAATATTATTATTTTAAGATATAATTAAAATATTATAATTATATAATAAATATATAAATATTATAAGATATAATAATATACTTTTTAAAATATTTGTAGAACATTTATAAAAAATATATTTTGTAATATTTGGAAATATTTGTTGTATACTAGGAATACAGAATCAGGAATAGCTATAATTAATAAATAATAGATAGGCAAACAATCAAAAATCGATCAACGCAGGGTGCGGTTTGGGTTTTCGATATGTATTAAGTACTATTTTGTAATATTGGAAATATGTGTTGTATTTTTTTAAATATTATTTGAAATATTTTTGAAATATTTTTCCACTAATTTTTGAGATATTAATATTTGTATAAATTTGTTTGAATTTTAGCAACAATTTATGTTATTGTATATGAAAAGCAGAATCATGAATAGCCATAAATAATAAATAATAGATAGGTAAGCTATCAAACAACGAGTAAAGCAAAGTTGGGTACGGCAAGAAATTCCAAATCAGGAATAGTTATAATTAATAAATGATAGATAGGCAAATAATAAAAAACCGAGCAACGCCGATTTGGAACTGTTTGGGTTTAGGTTTTCAACATATTTTGGAATATTTGAAATATCTGTTGTATTTTTTGAAATATTTTTTATCTAATTTTTTAAATATTAAAAAAAATATGTTTCTACATATGTTTAATTTTATTTAATTGTATATACTAGAAATGTAGGATCAGGAATAGCTCTAATTAATAAATAATAAATAGGCAAACAATCAAAAACCGATAAATGTCGAGTCGAGTACTGTTTGGATTTGGGTTTAGGTTTGAGTTTTCGACATTTTTTTAAAACATATTTTGTAATATTTTAAATATTTTTTGTATTTGTTAGCAATTATATATTTTAGAATAATCAGGAATAGCTATAATTAATAAAAATAAATAGTCAAACAATCAAAAACCTAGCAACGCCGGGTAGGGTATGACTGATAATATGTTGAAATATTTTTTATATTTAAAAAATATTTTTAGATACTTTTTAAAAATATATTTTATAATATTTTAAAGTATTTTTGTATTTTTGTATTTTTACAAAATATTTTACGAATAAGTCTTAAAAAGAACAACGCTAGATCTACATCGGATACAGTTAGATTTATTAAATATTAGTTAGAAGACAACAATTAAAGAATAGCTATGCATAATTAGGAATAACTATAATTAATAATTGATAGGCAAATAATAAAAAAACGAGCAACGTCGGGTTGGGTTCGGCAAACAATTCTAAATCAGGAATAGTTATAATTAATAAAGTATAGATAGGCATATAATTAAAAACCGATCAACGCCGTTTTGGGACGGTTTGGGTTTGGGTTTTCAACATATTTTGTAATATTTGAAATATTTGTTGTATTTTTTAAAATATTTTTTGAAATATTATAAACAATATTTTTCTATATTTGTTTGTATTTTAAATAAACTTTATTTAATTGTATATACTAGAAATATAGAATCAGAAATTGCCCTAATTAATAAATAATAAATAATAGATAGGCAAACAAACAAAAACCAAGAAATTCCGGGTCGGGTATGGTTTGTTTTTAAAACATATTTTGTAATATTTTATATATTTTTTTGCAATTTTTAGCAATTATATATTTTAGAATAATCAGGAATAGCTATAATTAATAAAAAAAATTAATAGGCATTAAAAATCAGGTATGGCTACTAATATGTTGAAATATTTTTTATATTTCTTAAAATATTTTTAGACACTTTTTAAAAATATATTTTGTAATATTTTAAATTATTATTTGTAATCTTACCAAATATTTTACAAATAATCTTAAAAACGAACAACGCTGAGTCTACATCGGATACAGTTAGAATTAGTAAATATTAGTTAGAAGAAAACAATTAAATATTAGCTAAGTATAATCAGGAATAGCTACAATTAATAGGCAAATAATCAAAAACCTAGCAACGCAGGGTAGTGTACGGTTTGTGTTTGGGTTTAGGTTTGGGTTTTAGACATTTTTTTAAAACATATTTTTTAATATTTGAAATATTTGTTGTATTTTTTAACATATTATTTGAAAATGTTTTCTACTTTGTTTTGTATGTCAGCTAACATTTATTATATTTTATTATATATATCAATTAAGAATCAGGAATAGCTATAATTAATATATAATATATAGGAAAATAATCAAAACCGAGCAACGCCGGGTCGGGTACGGCTATTTTTTGAAATATTTTTAAAAATTTTTTTTCAAATATTTTAAAACATTTTTTTGAAATATTTGTAAACATTTTTGTGGACATTTTTTTGAAATATTTTTTTATATTTTTCAACTAATCTTTGAAATATTATTATTTTAAGATATAATTAAAATATTATAATTATATAATAAATATATAAATATTATAAGATATAAATATTATACTTTTTAAAATATTTGTAGAAAATTTATAAAAAATATATTTTGTAGCAATACAGAAATACAGAATCAGAAATAGCTATAATTAATAAATAATAAATGGGCAACAACAATCAAAAATCAAAAATCGAGCAATGCAGGGTGCAGTTTGAGTTTTCGACATTTTTTAAGTAATATTTTGTAATATTGGAAATATGTGTTGTATTTTTAAAAATATTTTGTGAAATATTTTTGAAATATTTTTCCACTAATTTTTGAGATATTAATATTTGTATAAATTTGTTTGAATTTTAGCAACAATTTATGTTATTGTATATGAAAAGCAGAATTTTGAATAGCCATAATTAATAAATAATAGATAGGTAAACTATCAAACAACAAGTAAAGCAAAGTTGGGTACGGCAAGAAATTCCAAATAAGGAATAGTTATAATTAATAAATGATAGATAGAAAAATAATAAAAAAACGAGCAACGACGATTTGGAACTGTTTGGGTTCAGGTTTTCAACATATTTTGGATTATTTGAAATATCTGTTGTATTTTTTGAAATATTTTGTCACTAATTTTTTAAATATTAAAAAAAATATGTTTCCACATTTGTTTGTATTTTAGATAAACTTTATTTAATTGTATATACTAGAAATGTAGGATCAGAAATAGCTCTAATTAATAAATAATAAATAGGCAAATAATCAAAAACCGATAAATATCGAGTCGGATACTGTTTGGATTTGGGTTTAGGTTTGAGTTTTCGACATTTTTTTAAAACATATTTTATAATATTTTAAATATTTTTTGTATTTTTTAGCAATTATATATTTTAGAATAATCAGGAATAGCTATAATTAATAAAAATAGTCAAACAATCAAAAACCTAGCAACGCCGGGTAGGGTATGGCTACTAATATGTTGAAATATTTTTTATATTTAAAAAATATTTTTAGACACTTTTTAAAAATATATTTTATAATATTTTAAATTATTTTTTGTATTTTTACAAAATATTTTACGAATAAATCTAAAAAAGAACAACGCTAGATATACATCGGATACAGTTAGATTTATTAAATATTAGTTAGAAGACTAAAAATTAAAGATTAGCTATGCATAATTAGGAATAGCTATAATTAATAATTGATAGGCAAATAATTAAAAACCGAGAAACGTCGTGTTGGGTAAGGCAAAAAATTTAAAATCAGGAATTGTTATAATTAATAAATAATAGATAGGAAAACAATCAAAAACCTAGCAACGCCGTGTCAGGACGGTGTGGGTTTTGGTTTTAGACATTTTTTTAAAACATATTTTATAATAATTGAAATATTAGTTGTATTTTTTAATATATTTTTTAAAATATTTTTCCACTAATTTTTTAAATATTAAAATATTTTTCTACATTTGTTTGTATGTCATCTAACATTTATTTTATTGTATATAAATAATAGTTAGGAACAAATTAAATATAAATATTTAGCAATGCAGAATTAGTAATAGCTATAATTAATAAATAATAATTGGCAAAAAATCAAAAACCGAGCAACGCCAGGTCGGGTACGGTTTGGGTTTAGGTTTGGGTTTTCGACATCTTTTTAAAACATATTTTGTAATATTCAAAATATTTATTGTATTTTTTAATATATTTTTTGAAATATTTTTCTACTAATTTTTTAATTATTAAAATATTTTTCTACATTTGTTTGTATTTCAGCTAACATTTATTTAATTGTATATATAACAATGAAGAATCAGGAACAGCTATAATTAATAAATAATAGATAGGCAAACAATCAATATCCGAGCAACGCCGGTTTGGGTACGGTTTGGGTTTAAGTTTGGGTTTTAGACATTTTTTAAAACATATTTTGTAATATTTGTTGCATTTTTTAATATATTTCCACTAATTTTTTAAATATTTTTCTATATTTTGTTTGTATTTTAGCTAACATTTATTTTATTGTATATATAGCAATGCATAATCATGAATAGGTATATAATATATCTATAATTAATAAATAATAGATAATAGGCAAATATTCAAAAACCGAGCAACGCCGGGTCGGGTACGGCTAGTATATATATATAATAATAATTTAATTCATATAAATTGGGAAATTATTAAATATATATGGGAATGTTAATGATAAAGAATTAATATATACATAATTAGTAATTTATTCAAATAAAATTTATATTATAAAATAATTTATTTTTAAGAATATATTAATAATAAACTTATATATTTAACAAAAAAAATTATATATTTACCTCGTCAGGGGTTCGAACCTAGACAATCCGAGAGTAGTTTATTTGTGATACACCCCTCTAACCACTACGCTATAGACAGATATATTTAAATATACTTTGCGATATATATTATTTGAAAATTTATAAAAATAATTAGAATTATTCTAAGAATATATAGACAAATATTATTTACATATATTTTAAATACTACTATTATTTTTAGGTTATATTATAAAACTCTATTGATCTACTATGTATGTATGTATTCGAATTATAATTAAGTTATTTCTATAAGTTTATTTAAAATTAAAATTAATAGTAATTTCAAAGTACTAATTACAAATTAAATTTGTATATCTCTCAGATATTATCTGTCAGATAACAGATTATCGTAATCTGATTAGAAAAATAAATCTAGAATCCTTAATATACCAGCTTATGTATCATTATAATAAGAATTTAAACCAGGCATATGTAATGTATTAATATGTTTGGTTTCATTTAAATTACATTAATACTATTTAATAAATATAGTAAAATTCATTTATTATTATAATGATTATACATAAAATTAATAAAATATTATACAAGAGTAATCAAATTCTATGATTAAACTTAGTCTTTATTTTACTAAATATGCTATAATAAATATAATAGTGAACTTTTGTATAATGTTATCAAAAAAGTGATTACATTTTAAATTTAAATAGTAATATATTATAAAAATTGATAATAATTATAATATTAATTAAAAATTTATATTATTTGCCTCAGGCTAGGATTGAACCGAAGACCTTTGGATCGTTAGACAATATGCTACCCTCTAGACTACCAAGTCTTATTTTTATTATATTGCTAATTAGATCTTAGATATACGTGTATTGAAGTATTACATATATTATATTTTATTTATATAATATAGTTAATTTGTTAATATTATATAGTTAGTAATTATTAAAACTAAAGTTAATCTGGGTTGCTTCACCAGACGTAATCAAATATAATAATTATTATAATTATATAATTTAATTAATAATTATCAATTATTATTATAATAATTATATTAAATTATTTAATTTATATAATTATATAATTTAATTAATAATTATTAATTATTATTATAATAATTATTAATTATTATTATAATAATTATTAATTATTATTATAATAATTATATTAAATTATTTAATTTATATAATATAATTATTATAATTATTATAATAATAATATTATAAATTATAATATATTAAATTGATTAATTCAATAATATATTGAATATATCAATATAATGAATATATTATTGGATTCAAAAATAATCAGAATTTAATCCACTGTATTATCCAGGCATATTTAATGTGTTAAAAAGTTAGGTTTCCATTCAATTATATGAATAATATTGAATAAATTAAGTAAAATTGATTTATTATTATAACTATTATTTAATAAGATTTTAATAATAATTTTTATAATGACAATCATATAATATAATCATAATGATTATACAAGAACAACAAATTAGTAAATTATTATAGGAAGAGTAATAAAGAAGAGTAATAAAATTATATAATTAAAACTTGGCTATTTTATTTTACTAAATATACTATTAGAATACTATTCACTTCGTCCGAAAATCACTATGTACCAAATCAAAAATCCACCTCGTCCAATAAATTAATTCTCTATGTATCAATGTAGGACCTACATTGTAGGTATATAATCAAAAAAATAGCGGACGAAGTGACTGGTTACCGATATACTTTATTAATATGGGCATTTATGGTTGTACAAAGTTTACAGGGTCTTTATGGTGGTACAAAGTTTACAGGGTATTTAAAGCTCAACAAATACGTAAGTAAATGTATAATATATGTAGAAGCCCAGCAAAAAATGTATATCCTATAATAATGATTTTTTTAAAATAACACTTTAGTATTATAATTATGTTAATACACTAGTTATCATATTAAAATTACGTTAAAAAATATGCATTATTCAAAATGGGTCTTTACATAGCATATACACAAATATACATCGTGGGCTTTATAGGGTGTCATTCTCCCTCTATATATATATATATATATATATATATATATATATATATATATATATATATATATATATATATCTAGAAAATGTTATTATCTGTAATTATTCATATAAATTTATTCTCTACATAAAACTAATTATTATTAAAAAATCTACAATAGTTTTTTTCTGTAGCGACTCTACTGCATACATACCGAGCGTAACAATTGGTCATCGAATAATTGGCGTTTACATTTCATGTCAAATAATATGTAATAATTATAGATACAAAAATGTTTTTGTGTGATTTATAGATTGTTTTGGGATACCATTTTTTCATAGATACTAAATTACACATTAAAGAGTAGTTTTATGGAATAATATTTTTTATGAAAATGTATCCCTATCTACACTTTTGCCTTAATCGGAAAAAACAAAATTTGAAATTATTTTGATTAATCGTTGATAGAGATATTTTAATTTTTTTTTTTAATTTATTTAAATTAAATTTTTTTAAAGAATTACATAGTGAATTCCATAGTTAAGGACAACTAATTATAAGACAATGTGAACATATATTTAATTTTGATGAAGGAATATTACATTTATTTATGTCACGTATTGGCTAAATATTAGATTTTTTACTAAAATGATTTATTATTATTTCACGGTGAACATTATTATATACTTTAAACATAAATTTGCAAGTATTATATTTTACTAGGTCAATAAAAGGGAATACGTCTTTAATTTAAATAAATCTTTATTATGATATCGATATGGTTTGTTATATATATTATGAATAATATTATAATTAATAATATTATTTTTGTAAAATATTGATGTACAATGTGTCAATGTGTAAAAGTCGTATACGTATTACCCCATAATATTATACAATAATTAATATGTGGTAACGACATTGAAATAATACCTTTACGAAATTATATTAGTTATGAAAATTATTTTGTAAAGTTAGATATATGTGCAGTTTCCAGTCTAAATTCTGATTAATGATAATACCTACAAATTCTGTTGATTTAACTCTAGTTAAATTTATATTATTTATTGAGATATTAATGTGGGATAATTTATAATTGAATAATATATAACAGGTTTCATTAATGTTTAAAGTAGGTCTATTTGAAATAAAATATGTATTCATATTTAATAATTCAATTTGTATTATTGAATCTAGAGATAATTGATCACAATCATGAAAATACAAAGTAGTATCATTAGAAAACATAGTAAAATTACATATTCAAGATGAACATATTAAATCATTAATATAAATAAGAAAAAAAATAGGACCTACAATTGTTTCTTGTGGAAAACCAATTTTAACTCTAAATTGATCAGATAAATAGTTTTTAAAGTTAAGAGTATTTTAGTAAAATAACTTTTAATCCAATTCAAAGAAATTCCACGTATAACTATATTTTCTAGTGTACTAAATACAATTTCATGATTAACATAGTCAAATGAATTTTTAAGATCAATAAAAATAGATGCACCCATTTTATTATATCTAAAGCTATTACATATTTGAGTTTGAAGATTAAAAATGTCATGAGTCGTATTTAAATTTATTCTAAAACAGAACTGACTATTAGATAAAATATTAAAGTGATTTAAAAATGTATAAAAACGAACATAATATTTTTTCTAAAATTATTTAGAATTTACTTGTAATTGGACGGTAAATAGTAAATACTTTTCTATAACCCTTTTTAAATAAAGGAATTATTCTAGAAATGGTGAATATAGTTGGTACAATACGAGATAAGATAAAGGAGTAAACATATTAATGTTAATACTTTTTAATAACTTGATTGAAATACCAAAATTATCTATAGATGTTTTAGATTTAAAATTTAATATAATTTTTAAAAGCTCATTTTTATTACATGGAGTGGGATAATATGGGATAATATAGAAACTATTGATATTAGGTGATTTTAAGAAATAATTGTAATCATCGACACTATTCTTACTAATATTTTCATCTAATTCAATACCAATATCTCTAAAAAATATATTAACTATATTAGATATTTTAGATGGATTTGTGATATCAATTTCTCATGAATTAAATGTATCAGGGAGTAAGTCAGCCTTTTTTTATTCATCACATTATTCAAAATATCCCAAGTATTTTACTATCAGAGCTATTTTTAAGTTTCTCTGAATAAAAGGTTATTTTAGTATTACGTATTAATTAATAAAGAATTTTTAAATAACTTATAATCGAGTAAGTCATTATCATTATTAGTTAATTTATATTTTGTATACAGTTTTTTTTTAATCTTACATTTTTTATAAATTTCTTTTGTAATCCATGGAATAATATGTTTTAAAATATTGTCCATTTTCATATATAGGGCAATAAATATTAAATTGAAAAATATAAAAATTAATAAATAAATTCCATGAAGTTTCTGAATTATCAGCTTTTAAAAAATTCCAGTTGACAGTTTTAAAAAAGTTGAACAATTATAAACAGTATCATCATTAATTAAATTATGTTTAGTATTATATTTATTAATAATATTTAATCAACTTATTTTATTTATATCTAATGATAATATAATTGGAAAATGATCTGATAAATCAGATATAATAAAGCCAGTAAATTGTGCACAATAAAGATTTATAAACAAATTATTAATTATAGTAAAATAATTGTTGTTTAAATCAATTCTAGTAGGTCTATTTATCATAGGAGAACATCCTAACCCATGACATTATTCAAAATATATTTCTGCATTTTTGCAAATTTTACATTTTTAAATCAATATTGAAATAACCACAAATTATCATTTTTGTATTCAACATATTTAAATAAATTTTGGAATAATAAATTGAAAAACATAGTAAATGAATCATTATCGGTGTTTGGATTTCAACATTAATATTCTTTCAGTGCATCGATTATACCACTATATGTATCTAGTATTTAGTAATTATTATTTTAATACATGATTTCCGCACCATATCTTGTTAGGTATAATGATTTCAATGTATTTACTTTGTTATTATTAGTATTGTATACATACCGGAATTTATAGTTTGTTCATATAATACCAAATCATGAACCACTCTCAAGGCTTTTCTTATATTTATATTATTATATAATTATTGTGCTATTAAGTTTGTGCGATGAGATCCACAGTGGGCATAAAAAGATAATTGCTGTATATTCATTATTATAGTCTTTACACCATTACATTTACTAGACATATTATCTGAACCCATAAATGACTTTCCTCTTAATTTAGAAATAGGCATGTTAAGATGTTCAATTTCAGATTAAATTAAATTTACTATATTTTCCCAAGTTGTAGCATCAGTCATATTGCATATTCCTGTGCATATTTCTTTACTTTCTATTTTTTAGTCAAATAACGAACCTCAAAAATGTCCTGCCACCTTTGATTATATCTTGAATTCCATCACATTCAATTGAGAAATTCACATTAATATCTTTCAATAACATATTTAATAATTCAGTTTTATATAGTTTAATAATTTCATTCTGAATATCGCCAGGTAACAAGTATCTCTCATAAACATTATAATATGTCATGGAGGGGGGGGGGGTAAAATAGTTAGCCCCCCCTCCCATATTTTTGGTAAAAATCTTTAGAAAAATGTGTATTAACAAAGACAATATACTAGATTTAATAAATATATATATAACATTTATTATAACATATTTAATGGAGGAGCAGAATATACTTACCCCCATATTTTGAAAGGGGGTCCCATACCCCTCGCCCCTTACGACGCCCCTACGTTTAGCCCATTCACATACACTTCAGTACGTCTTGCTGTAAGCCGGTTCATATTTAACACATAACGATAACGAGGTTAACATATAATGTGTGTAGTATTTATGTCACTATTTTATCACTTATTTTATAGGCAGTATTCGATCTGAACCAGAATTAAAAAATGTGTATACATATTTTAATATAGAAAACATAACGCTATTTCGTATATTGAATGCACGTGCTAATTACATTATAAACAAATAATTTTAAAATATTGCTAAATATAAATTCAAATTAATAGATCTTAATATCAATTTAACCTACATATTATTATAATATATAATACAATTTTTAATTAATAACATAATAATTGTGTATACAAAATACGCTGGACTTGCAGCATGCTACATTGCAATATACTCTACATTGCACCCTTAACTGGACCCTACACATAATATACAACTATAGTCCACTGTCCCCCTATAGGGTCGGCGGAGTCCTGTAGTAGTACTGGGAACTTCGCGAGAAACTGAACCCTCGCCAGGTGTCGTATTACTGACGTACGCTGCCTAAGTTAGGACGCGGCCCCTATCGATCACATCTAGCACTATAACAATAGGATTACGTAATCAGATAGCTATGTAATAGTGCGTCACCTGTACGTGTAATAGTAGTACTCTCGTAATATAATGTATACAATTATTTTGTAATATGTATATTTATTAATTATTAAAATTAATATATTAATATACTTTGTATAATTCTTTGTATATTTCACAGCGTGTCACGGCATTTATATATATATATATATTAGTCTGGGGTCGATGGTTCAGTGGAAAATCAAAAGCTAGTAAGCCAGAGGTCACGGGTTCGACTCCAGGCAGTTATTGTTTTTCTCTTGTATTTATCAAGAACTTAATAAACGATAAATCAAGACACAAGAAAAAAAATGTTACTATTTGAATTATATAGTCCGGGGCCTCTCACAGTTATGTATAACATGTATGCCTTCTTGATTGGGGTCCATTTGTATCCGCTATTTGTATTATATTCAATATATATATATATTTGTGATTTCAATAAATAAATAAATAAATATTATTATATATATATATTCTAATGATGACGATTTTATTTTAGCACTGATTTAATTATAAAAATATTATAGTGTGACAATAATATATTATCTATATCTATAGATACAATAAAAGTAATTAAAGTAATACATACTACGGACAGAGATGCGACAACGAATTGAGTAGAGGTTCGGATATCGTGAACAATGAAGTCATTGTTTAGTTTTTGTTTAAAGGTGGAAGTCGAGGTGTTAATAGTTTTGTTACATGGAGGGTTTGATTTCAGGGGAGGCTATATATATAGGGGATTCCAGGGGAGGCATACTAAATATATACATACACACAAATATACATATATATATTATATATTATATATATTGTATATGATAAGTATATTCTACATGTATTACACAAATACATCTATATTGTGTGTAATATATGTATAATATCTTTATTATATACGATATATATATAGGTCATAGCCTTGCACTATATAGGTCGTGATATTATAGAGCGCAATTCTAGTGTAATATGATTATAGAATATTTTGTGTAATGATGAAGCATACTACAATATATACGTACTATCGTTAATTAAGTTTATATTCATTTAGTTAATGTTATTAAATTATATTGTATTGCGTAATAGAATTACCCTTACGGTCCCTAGATATTAGATCATTTAATAAAAATACTAATTATCCTATAGAAACGAACGATAATATAGCCGACTATATACTAGTTTCTACTTATTCCAAGAATATTGTACTTGTATACATATATATATCCTATAGGACGTGATGACTATTCTGTCGCATGGCAACCGTAACCAAGTGCGCTCACACATTAGCACACCGCACACCGCACTCTCTATACTTACACATTCGGGTAAACAATAAAGCCACGTGGCTCATTCGTAATGTTAATTAGTTCATCTCACATGACTATCGAATACAAATCTAGTTTTATTGTTGACTATTGTTGGGAGGCTTGTATAGGCATGTGATTAGGATCGATGATGATGATGATACGGATAATGCTTGGAATGTTAGGAATATTAGTATAGGAATGCTCGCAATTATGTTAGAATAACTCGGGTGAAATTCCATTAATAATAATGTGAAGTTTTACTTATACTACATAATACTACTTCAATATATTAATATTAATATGTATACATATATATATATATATATATATATATATATATATATATTTATATATATATATACATATATATCGACCCGCATTTTCTGAAGGCTATTGCCAATGCCCATGGCTCTAGAGACATATAAAAGTATACATTATGTCGATATAAAGGCACCTATATTCACTTTTTGTTGATGTTATGTTCTCGTGAACCGACTAACTAAAGTCAACTGTAATTTAGTGTATCCATTTAGTAAAATATCATCATCATCTGATCGGGATTGTTTCCCGAGCACTTTTAACAATTTTCTTCCACGTCGTCCTGTCTTTCATAGCTGTATTTAGTTATTCAGTCGTCAGTCCCATATCATCACATAGCTGTTTTACATAGGTTTTTCTGGGTCGTCCAATCTTTGTTGTTTCATGGTTCGGTGTTCACAACAAAACACCTTTTACGATTTCTTCCTCACTTCGATAACAATGGCCTGCGAAACGTGTTCTTCGTATTCGTATTATACTTGTTAGTGGTGGAATATTTCCGTAAAGGCTAATCTTCGTTGTATGCTCTTTCCATGATATATTTAATATGGCTCTCAACATTATTGTGTAAGTGCCATCGAGCTTTTTCTAATATAATATAAATTAATATATATATATATATATATATATATACATATCTCGTATAAATAAATCTACAATTTCATATGGTGACAGTTAAATATATTACCAAGGACATTATATAATATGTTGTAGGAGAATACATGTCTGTATAGGAAGACGTCTCTCTCTTCCTAGTCAGGTATTATTAACAATCGAATAACCATAACTTGTTTATATTACATCAATGTTTAGACAATAGGTTTATTTATAAATACATTTACATATGGGTCAGTATCGCTCTTGTATTTTAAGTTTAGAAAGGTATATATACAATTTCGCCATAAGATTATTTATATAATTATATATATATATATATATATATATTTATATAATTATATCTATATGACCTTGGAAAAATAATTGAAAATAATATAATGTACTAACCATAAATCCTATTAACTTTAATACACAGTAATATAATATCCTTGAACTAATATACATAATTTCAGAAATATATCATTAATGTCTCCAATCAATCTAATTGTATATGATTACCATATAAGTGACTATATTTCTATGTTTCTGGGTAGTATTCATCTGCATTCAAACGCTACTATATGTAATAATTATTCTGCGAAATATCCAAGGTTATATTTAATTAAACTGATTTTCATTTCAACAATTTATTTCTATATTTATTTATAATACAGTTATAATATTCCATTTATTTCAAGGCCTTCAACTAATTAACTTATTACCCTAACTCACACGATAGAATACGTAAATGTCTTCGTATACTTCCTAATCAATTTAATAACTCTCCTGATCGTTTATATAAAACCATATTAAAGATACTTTTGTATGAACTTAGTTATCCTTATTATTTACTAATATTATATCAACTTTTAATTGTATATAGAACAAATCCAATATAGCTCCTATATGCCTAAAAGTAAAAAACTACATTTACTGTTAACGACAGACCCATCAGTATCCTACCTAGCTCATTAATGTGATATGAGAAGATACTTCAGTATAATCTAATATATTATTAACTATCTAATGGGGTATTAACTAAAAATCAATATGGTTTATTATTGGTATATTGACTTATAAGTCTACTGAATTACAATTACTTTATTTTTATAATAAAATCTTCTAATTTCGAAATGCATATATAATATATATTAGAACTTATGTCAAGGCTTTTGATAAATTATTTAATTCAAAGCTATTATATAAACTATCATGTTATTGTATTAAAGACAAATAATCTTGATTAGTTCATTTTATATTTATTAAGATTTAAATATATTAACAGTAATAATATATTCTAATTATGTACCTATTGTCTGGTATCCCTCGATGATATGAAATAGGTTCACTATTCTTATTTTATATATGTACACATCAATATGTCTAATACATGCATCCAATGTAACTCTATAATTATAATGTACAAACGTTGTCACTTGTTCATGTAACTCAGCTATATATTTTAAATGCCTCAATGCATATAATAGCTTGCCTTACAATTGGGTAACAAGCAGTGCCGTACTTAAACATGTTGTGAGTTTATTAAAATCTCCTTCATTTAAATTTTCGTGCCAAATTTGTCTTGACCAACAGGATCTAATCATACTCAATATATCCTCATAATTATCAAACAACACAACAAACTACAAGTACTCAACCATTCATATTACTCCTCCCACTTCCGCAATCCCCCTCCCTCCCCCTCCCCACCCCTACCTCATGCATAGCCTCCGATAATTACCCATTAACATACATTTTCGACAAGTCCCTAATCAATCTTTCACTACCAACCATTACTCACCTAACAACCCTTCCCCCTTTTCTGTAGTTATTGAGCATATTCAACCATCCGACAAATCTCGTGAATGTCTTCTAGAATTACTCACTTACATCAATATACCTACACATGCTCTCAAAT
Organism: Osedax fenrisi; assembly: GCA_964019155.1. NCBI lineage: Eukaryota > Metazoa > Annelida > Polychaeta > Sabellida > Siboglinidae > Osedax > Osedax fenrisi. The sequence goes on from OZ025243.1 coordinate 57,180,702, forward strand.
CATATAATTTTTCTAATGCAACTGTTATTATTTTCTTCAATACACCGGATCAGTGTTCTTATTTCTATTCCAAAATTCCATTCATCCGCAGTAACTTAAAATATAATAATTTATACATTCGCGCTGAACGGTCTACCACTGAGCGAACTCGTGGCAGAGTTCTTTTTCATGCAATAAAATCTAGTACAACCCCATCCAATGTCAAATATACCTTCAATAATTATACTAACTCATTTGAACTTCGCCATTTGTTCAACTCTAAAATAGACTGGAATAAAAACGCAATGTATATATCAAATGATACATATAATAAATGGTCTACATCCTACAATACATATAAATTAAATATTAAATAACCGAATTCATCAATTAGTGATTACCAGTCTTCACATCAATCTTCACAATGACCTTCAACCACTCGACCTAATTATTTCCGAACAATCTCCATTCCTAAAACCATAATAGATACCACACTATCAATTCAACCATTTATTCACAATACATAAAAATCTCAGATAAATGTAGCCATCCTTAATGTTTCATCTATATGCGATACAGTTGATCACACACTTGACCTATTTAATGACCTTCACCTTGATCGTATTTGTCTCATAGAAACGTGGCTTAAAGATAATGATATTGCAATATCTGCATCCCTTGATATTAATAATCTAAGTTGTGCACAACTTAATAGACTCGGCCCCCATCTTGGTGGTGGTGTCGGCATCTTATATAAGTAAAATCTTAATCTAATAAACAGTACTTATCTCGCACTAGAAAACTCAGAATCATTTTATTGTACATTTCACCCGGCTAATTCACGTCAATTCACCATCATAGTTATCTATCGTCCACCTCATCAGTCAATTCCTAAGTTTTCCTTGAATTAGAACACCTCCTGACTACATCCACTGACCATACTATTATTCTCGGATACCTAAATATCCCAATTAACCTTGACACTAATTATACCAGGCTTTTCAATATATTAATTCTCATTTAACTTTGTCCAACATATAACATCCCCAACTCACATAGCAGGTAATACACTTGACCTTATAATATCCCATGCACATTCTAACCTCACTAATTCCCACTCAATAAAGAATATATTTTCTGATCATCAAATGGTATTCTTACACATTAGCTCACCAAGACCAACTCGACCCATCATTTATATTAAATATAGAAAATATAAAAATATTGACACCAAAACTTTCATCACTTTCATCTAAAAAAATGTAATAACACACAATTTTCAAACTCAGTATCCAAATTAGAAACCCTCGATGAACTCGCCCCCATCAAATATAAATATATAACACAACGTCCACATTGCAAATGGTTTAATTCTGAACTTTCACTATCAAAACACAAATTACGACTATAAAACAATTATTGGAGAAAATATAAATCTCTTAATAATTATAATATATTCACATTACCATCAACTACTACCATTGAAAAACTCCTCAGTGCAGTAAATACTTCTTCTGAACTAGATCTAATTCCTCATTCGATATTAAATAAGTACCACATTTATCTAGAATCTTATTACCAAGAAATAATAGAATACTTCAGGCATTTTTCCAATCAATATGAAATCAGCATATGTTACACCCATCATAAAAAAACCAAACCTTGACAAATCAATCCTCTCCAACTACCGTCCAATCTCCAACTTATCAATGAAAAAGAACTCTGCAACGAGTTCGCTCAGTGGTAGACCGTTCAGCACGAATTTATAAATGATTGTATTTTAAGTTACTGCGGATGAATGGAATTTTTGAATAAAATAAGAATACTGATCCGGTGTATTGAAGAAAATAATAACAGTTGCATTAGAAAAATTATATAATTTGAGAGCATGTGTAGGTATATTGATGTGATTGAGTAATTCTAGAAGAAATTCACAACATTTTTCGGATGGTTTAATATGCTCAAAAACTACAGAAAAGGGAGAGGGAGGGGCATTGAGGAAGTGGGAGGAGTAATATGAATAGTTGAGTACTTGTAGTTTGATTTGTTGTTTGATAATTGTGAGGATATATTGAGTAGGGTTAGGTCCTATTGGTCAAGGCGGTTAGATATATCTTTAATGAGGAAGGGAATAGTGTTGAGTAGGTCTGTCATGATAGTGGAAACTGTAAGGATAGTGGGTTAAAGAATGAGGGAAGGTTTTTGGAGGCAAATTTGGCACGAAAATTTAAATGAAGGAGATTTTAATACACTCACAATATGTTTAAGTACGGCACTGCTTGTTACCCAATTGTATGGCAAGCTATTATGTACATTAATGTATTTAAAATATATAGCTTATTCATTACATTAACAAGTGATAAAGTTTGTACATGTAATTATAGAGTTACATTGGATGCATGTATTAGACATATTGATGTGTACATATATATGTATATTTACAATGTGATAATTTTAAAAATTCTTGGAAATATCAATAAATATGTTATGGCTTTTGTATGGCTTTTTATGGCTTATTTCAATAATAATACAAAAATATAAAATACAAATGTATAAACTGTATGTAAATGTAGTTATATATTATAATAATATTAACCAATTAGTAAACAAGATTTATGTAATATTAATACAAATTATTATCTAAAAATAAGTAAATAATGACTTATCTTTGTCTGAATAATCGTAGATTAAAATGATAAATAAAATGAGTTGTTGTTAAAAAATATGTAAACAGGAAGGTATATATATACTGTGTATATATTACTAATATTCATTGATTATTGGCTTACATTTGTCAATTTCTATGCATGAAATTAATATTCTGAGATAATCAATGTTAAAGATTGAGCATATTTTGTGTCTTCTTTTGGACTCTATTATGGTAAATAAAATTATTTTAAATAGTATTATGTCATTATAAAGGTCGTTGTCTTCAACAAAGTATATATGAAGATACACTTTGTATATATATATATATTCTTTATTAAATTGTCTATAATTATTAAATTTTAAATGATTTTCTTGATTTTATTTGAAATATATCACGGCAGGTTTTATATCACGTTAGGCACATAGCCGATATTTTAAGAATATATAGATTACGTAATCAAATCTAATAAATAAATACATGTAAATACGTATATAAACAGGGTATATGCTATGGGTGTAGATCTAGTAGTAATGAACCAGCACTAACAATAATCAGACGACCTAGCGATACGTGTAATTTAACAAATACAAAAATAGGGTGTGTGTGTGAATACGTGTGTTGGTGTGTATGATGTAATAACAATAACAGCAGTGTAACAATGGAATCAATATGACGTAATATGTCTCGTTATGATTATGAATGTGAGTTGGTGTATGTGTGGATGTATGTGTGGATGTAGATATGTGTGTATTTCACGGGCTAATAGTCGTACGGTACGCCGGTCGTGTAATACGCAATAATTGATAAATAATAATTGTCTAATAATTCGATGGAATGAGTCATTATAATAACTACCGGAATAGTCCGTCGGGAAATAAGTAAAAAATAGCCTGATGAATCATCGATGATGATGTAATACAGGTATTATGTAATATATATCAATATCCACTGGTCATATATCGTAAAGGGAAGGTACATATGTTATATGTCATATATGCGTGCGTGTCTAATAAGGGGTGTGTCGGAGAATAGGCCACGCCTATATCAACACCACCTCGACAGTTTCTGAAGTCTGCAACCATGTTTGCAGCACCGCTCCATCAACTCGGCGAGACTTCTCTTGCTGCGCGATTTATCGGTAGTCTCTTCAATATTCTCTTCCTCCTCCTCCAGTCCTTCAAGGAGAGTGGTTTCTTCCCCAACTATCTCTATTACCGATGTAGAGGTCAAATATACCGATTCAGATGTGGTATCAACTACTTCCGTTGTTGTAACTGACTCTAGTTCTGTAATGAAGATGTCATGTATTAGAATTAATATTTCATATTCATGTACACATATTATAGTTAATATTATATACATATTCTATAGTGCACATACACAGTTAGAAAATATGGTACAAGAGGTGATTCTCAAATGGTACATTAGCTCATGTACCATCTGAGGATATTAATTTGAATTATAATGTATTTCTAGATGGTACATTAGGAAATTTATTTGAAATGGTACAATACAGCGTTTTCAAAATGGTACATGAGGAAATTTATTAAAAATGGTACAATACAGCGTTTTCAAAATGGTACATTAGGAAATTTATTCAAAATGGTACAATACAGCGTTTTCAAAATGGTACATGAGGAAATTTATTAAAAATGGTACAATACAGCGTTTTCAAAATGGTACATGAGGAAATTTATTAAAAATGGTACAATATAGCGTTTTCAAAATGGTACATGAGGAAATTTATTAAAAATGGTACATACAGCGTTTTCAAAATGGTACGTTATATAATATAATGTAAATGGTACATTAGGTTGTTTAAATTATGGTACATTATGAAATATATGTGAAATGGTACATTATATAGTTTTCAAAATGGTACTCAATGTAATATAATGATATGGTACACTGGGTTTTTTAAATGATGGTACCTTAGGAAATATATGTTATGGTAGCCCAGCTAACAGTAATATCAGCATAATAGCAGCATAACAGCATATGTTATAGCCTCAAATATTTACATTGTGTTATTATGCTGCCATTATGCTGCTATTAAATGTCTATTATGCAGCTATTATGCTGCTATTAATTTTAAAATATATTATACTGCTATTATGCTGCTATTCTAATAATAGCAGCATAATAGCATCATAATATACTTTTAAAATTAATAGCAAATAATATTATCACAATGGCAGCATAATAGCAGCATAACAGCAGTATAATAGCATGACAAATTAATAGCAGCATAATAGACATTTAATAGCAGCATAATGGCAGAATAATAGCACAATGTAAACATTTGAGGCTATAACATATGCTGTTATGCTGCTATTATGCTGCTCTTACTGTTAGCTGGGAGCCTATATTATTTAATATTCAAAATGGTACTCTATGGAATAGGTGGGGATATACCCTATACATATAAGGGGCGAAGCCCTTTAGATTGGTATGCCGGTATTCGTATGCGGTATTAATATATAACCTATATAACATATTTGATACATGTCCTCATATATATAACATATTTGATTTATGGAATATAGTTTAAATGATAAACCTAGTTTTTTTTAATATAAAACATGAGTAGATATAATTAATTGGTAGGGATGATTACTAATATTACAATATTCAATACAATATATATACGCCTAAATATATTATATTTCGTATAGAGTTAACTCTATAATTATAACTATATTATAATATGTATATGCACGCATCAAGCTGTATGAATTTCACTGTGAATCAAATATATTTTATATAAAAATATATATATTTAAAAACATAATTATATTGTAAAAAGATACAAAATATGCCAATACTGCAGTGTCCCATGGGATTCGAACTACAATTACTGCCAGATTTAGTAAGGTAGGTACACCTAAGTACACGACTAACTATAGTCGAGATATATCTCGACTATTGTCGGGATATATAATCCTATTTATATTATATATAATCTATAATATATATATATAACCTATAGGTTTATTATATTTATATATTTAAGAATAATTTGTGATTTATATTATAATTTGTAATACAACAGTTTACCTATTTGTGTAATCTTATTATATAATTATTACATTTACCTTAATAATTAGATTATATATGATCGATAGTAATTAATTAACTTGACAAATAATTAGTTCAATTACCAGGGGCGGATACAGGAATTTTTCAAGGGGGGGCTGACATTCAAATAAAAGTATATTTTTAAAATAAGACATATTTAGGACTACTATGATAACTACTATGATTCCTACTATGATAATATTCAATTGATATATAAATTAAATACTATATTAAATTAAATAGAATAATATTTTATATTTTATTGAATAAAAACTATTAATCCAATATATTAATCAATTGCATTATTCTTGGAATACGTATTTCAAATTTGGAAATAATATAATCACAATCGATCTCTATGTCTTTATGTATATATAAAGAAATTCTTTTTAGTTGATCTTCACTCATAATCGAAGGTAAATATGTATTTATTATTCTTAATCGGTTAAATGAACGTTCACATTCACACAAGGTAACTGGAGTAGTAGCCATCAATAAAAGAATTTCATAGATATTAGGAAAAAATGTATATAATAATATATATAAATTATAAATTATTTAATAATTTCAATTTACCTTGCCATGTTATCGAGTACTTGAGTACTGGTCGTAACAATTTGTATTGTATTAGGTATACCTATATCTATAGATATTTATTTTCTGTCCATTTAACTTCCCAACAAATCAATTCGGTTTGTATTAAATGTATCTTTGGTAAATCATCTTTTACTAATTCATAAAACTTTAATATATTTTCTTTTCATGAATCCTTGTTTTCATTCATTACTTTTGGAATTAATAATGCTCCAAGAGATATATACAATATGTATATATTGGATCCTTCTTTCATCTCCATTATCAAATGATCCATGAATGGAATATATATTACTTTTTTTTAAATACTCTTCAGATGATGAAGCAGGTGTCTTTATTTAACCTTGGTAAAGAAATTCCTTCATTTGAATATGATAATAAATGTGACGTTTCTTCATTCCATTCTAATTGTACTTCATCAATATTATCTCTACAAACTTGTATCCCTTTAATTACACTTTGAATATCATGATTTGCCTTATATGCGTCTATTGACCTACTCTGGAGAGCATTTGTTAAATTTTCTATGACATTAATTGAATTATTACATACAATTAATGACATACTAAATTGAGTATTAATCATAGAATTGTAAAGACCGTTAGCTTTGTTATACTTTCTGAAGTCCATGTTTTATTTTCATATATTTCTAAAAAATTTCAAGTATTGCTTGATACAGTTTGATAAATACTCGCAAAGCATCATGTCTGGCAACCGATCTCGTTTTACTTTAACTAATTTCTTTTTAGAAGATTCAACACAAATTTGTGTAAAATTTTCTTCTAATAAACCTTGCCTCTTAGCAGAATATTTAAAAAAAATGCAGATTTCTAATAATATGCTTACCATATTTTGAATTAACGACATTTTGCATTCATCTACTATTGATATATTTAATACATGTGATCTATAGTATACATTTGTAGAGTTAGTGTTCTTATTCAGAATTATAGTTGACGCTCCTTTTATTTTTCCAGATATATTTCTTGCTCCATAGTATCCTTACCCTCTTAAATGTTCAATATTTAATTCAGATTTAGTTAGTGTATCCATAATCAAGTTAGCTTTACTTTCTCCACTAAGATGTTCACATCCTATGAAATAATTCAACTTTTCAGTGATACACTTACCATTATAATATCTAATTTATAAAGCCATTTGTTCAGTATTATATACATCTATGGTTTCATCAGCTAAAATATTTAGCTTTTTTTATACCATAAATTATAATTGAAGAATAATTATTCTGTCTTTAATATATTCACCATATTCAAATATCAATTCATTCTGTGTTGTTTTTGAAGTGTATTTAGCATTTTTACTACACATTAATAAGTGTTCTTTTAATATATCATTTCCAGAGTTTATACATAGTTTTAGAAGTGCATTTAAATTTCCTAGATTAAAATGTGGATCAGTATACTAATCTATAGATTATAGAGAATACTCATTATGACCATGTAATGAAATATTTTATCTTCTATAAAGAATGATTATATCTAAAGGGGGTATCCCACTACAAATATTTCCGGCAAGTTGCCGGAAATATTTTAACTTTAAAAACATTTTCTATCAAGTTAACTACAATTTTAGTGGGAAAACCCCTTTACTTTCCGGCAACTTGCCTGAAATATAATAACTTTATAGGAGTATTCCATTACAACTTAATATAATAATTTTTTAAAGTTACAATATTTCAAGTAAGTTGCCGGAAAATCTTATATACAAATATAGTGGGATACCCCTTTAATATTGATTTAAATGTTTCTCTGTTGCATTAAATGTACTTAGATATGTTATTGTTGACTTGCATTATAGCTGATTGCAGCATGCTTCTTATTTTCTATCACTGCAATAAAACGAGAATTTTCTTCCAAAGAGTTATTGTGGTAAATAAAAAAAATCAACTATAATTGATTCAAATTTTCTTAAATCTGCAATCGAATCTTTAAACTTAATCATGGACGAAGTGACACATTTTCCAACTTGATTGTGATTAATTTTTAAATGAAAAATACATGGTATATACAATCGGCCATTTAAAGATTCACCCTACCTATAATTGATATTGAATGTTTTGCTGATTTAACCATATTATCTATTTTTAAATCATATATTTTACGATCATGAGGGGGGGGGCTAGAGCCCCCCTAGCCACCCCTGTATCCGCCCCTGATTACTGCAATAATTACAGTAATGGTTACTTAGTTTTACTTATTAAAACTTTGACTATAATACTATAGTATTAGTAACTTATATATAAGTTACTAAGTTACTATTATAGTTATACCTATTATTATTATAATTAAAATATTATATTCAATATATAATAATTATAGTAACTATTATAGTTATTATACTACTATACAAATTTACGTAGTGTTACTTTATTTATATGTAGGGTATTCCTATACCATCGAAGTGTCTAAACTTTCTTTATATTGATGAATATGATCATCATCACCATGATATAGGTATATATAGGTATATATAGGTATATATACCTATATATATAGGTATATATCCTACACATTTTATTTTTGTTTCTACTTTAAATTAAACTGTCTTTCATAAACTATATAATACTATTGTGTATGTACAATATAATATTGAATATTCGCATTATAATTAAGTCATTTTAAACGAAATATTTTGAATTTGTTTAAATAATTATTTAAATAAACATTTAAACATTAAATGTTAGTAAATCAAATTATAGTTACAATAATCATTATATTAATGGTAACCATAATAACTCTAATAATTTAAGTATCGTTGTTATATTAATATATATATACATATAATATATTGCCTATACTTTAAATTAAACGGTGTTTCAGAAACTAGATAATACTACTATGTATGTGCACTATTCGCATTATAATTAAGTCATTTGAAACTTATTATTTATAATATTTTCGAAAATAAATGTTAGGAAAAAGTATAATTTGTATAATTAAATATCATAATATATAGTTAAACAAAAAATATATGTCTAATTATAGTAATTAAAATGATATACATTAAATTGTGTTTTTATGATGAAACAATTTGTATTTACATTGGCTAATTTTATCTGATTACAAAATAAATATATGAATTTAATATTATTTTTTAATACTCTCCAATTCTACTAATTATTTTATACTAGCATCAATAAAAAAAATCTCATTGTAATACCTAGATTTAATATAATATTAATTCAAGTATTAATTGTACCCAGTAATTTACTGATTAAAATTATATTCGATAAATACATCTTATTTATACGTTGATTATAATTTATTTATAACACCGTAATGTTATTTTCTATTATATCGTACTATCACCATGAGCACACCTCACTTTCACATCCCATCACAACGTACTAATACGTTCCAGCATAATATACTATTACGTTCCAGCATATCATACTAATACGTTCCAGAATAATGTACTATTACGTTCCAGCATAATGTACTATTACGTTCCAGCATATCATACTAATACGTTCCAGCATAATATACTATTACGTTCCAGCATATCATACTAATACGTTCCAGCATAATGTACTATTACGTTCCAGCATATCATACTAATACGTTCCAGCATAATGTACTATTACGTTCCAGCATATCATACTAATACGTTCCAGCATAATGTACTATTACGTTCCAGCATATCATACTATTACGTTCCAGCATAATGTACTATTACGTTCCAGCATATCATACTATTACGTTCCAGAATAATGTACTATTACATTCCAGCATATCATACTAATACGTTCCAGCATATCATACTATTACGTTCCAGCATATCATACTATAACGTTCCAGCATAATGTACTATTACGTTCCATCATATCATAGTCGTATGATAATCATATTAATACGTTCCAGCATAATGTACTATTACGCTCCAGCATATCATACTAATACGTTCCAGCATAATGTACTATTACGTTCCAGCATATCATACTAATACGTTCCAGCATAATGTACTATTACGTTCCAGCATATCATACTATTACGTTCCAGCATAATGTACTATTACGTTCCAGCATATCATACTAATACGTTCCAGCATAATGTACTATTACGTTCCAGCATATCATACTAATACGTTCCAGCATATCATACTATTACGTTCCAGCATAATGTACTATTACGTTCCAGTATATCATACTAATACGTTCCAGCATAATGTACTATTACGTTCCAGCATATCATACTATTACGTTCCAGCATAATGTACTATTACGTTCCAGCATATCATACTAATACGTTCCAGCATAATGTACTATTACGTTCCAGCATATCATACTAATACGTTCCAGCATAATGTACTATTACGTTCCAGCATATCATACTAATACGTTCCAGCATAATGTACTATTACGTTCCAGCATATCATACTATTACGTTCCAGCATAATGTACTATTACGTTCCAGCATATCATACTAATACGTTCCAGCATAATGTACTATTACGTTCCAGCATATCATACTAATACGTTCCAGCATAATGTACTATTACGTTCCAGCATATCATACTATCACGTTTCAGCATATCATTCTGTCACGTTCCAGCATATCATACTATAATGTTCCATCGCAGCGTACTACTACCGTACATCCACATCTTGATACGACTCCAGAACACTATAATAATATATTACAGAACTGTGCAGTATATTTTAGAACAATCGTACTGGAACACTTGTTCCGGGACGTATAAGTGAGGTAATGGAACGTACTAAAATCAGTATGCCGTATCAATATTGTACCATGATAAATGTGGGATCATATACAGTTATGGGAGTTAATAAATAAATATACAATAATATGATTACATAACAATTATAAGTTATTTTCAATATTAATATATTAATGTTATAATTACAAATACTATTCATATTTATCAATATATTAATTATATTTATAAAAAAAAGTGTAATGTATCTATCTCAGGTCATTGATATATTCATATATATATATATATATATATATATATATATATATATATATATCTGATCTTAAAGTTCTCTTGATCATATATATATATATATATATATATATTGATAATATATATTACTATTGATCATTATTATATTAATTAATATATTATAATATTTAAATATAATTAATGGATTAATCGAAATAGTGTTATTTATAACTCATTTATTAAATGTATAATAATTTCTGAAAATGTTTAATAATATAATTATAATAATATTAAATATTGTAATACTTTTTACCCTAAGGCTTTTTACTATAAATCCTATAAGTGAAATACATATTTAGTTATATTATAATTCTTGTAATACAATTAACACATAATTAATATTAGTTAATCTAATTGTTATTAATATTCGATATATATATATATATCATTGTTATAAAACAATATTTATAAAATATCTACAAAATTATTCAAAAGTTTGATGACGAAAATATGGCGGACATTTATTCACGATCTTCTATGTTCAACTATGTGTATACGTGATACCCAATACAAGTAAATGCTTTAATTTAATCTAATCTTACAATAATCGATATATATAATATTATAAAATAATTTTTTTTATATTGATATTCATTTTCCGCATACGATCTAATTAGTAGCTATTTAAGGCGCACGTAATTTATACCCATATGTGGAATTATATATGTCATAACACTCATAATACAACATCCCCTTTCTGCCAGGAACTTTTATTTACATGTTTGTTAAAATTTACTTACTCAATACTAGCAAATTATAACCATAAATTATATGAAATATATACATATTCAGGATTATAAATTAAAATATGATTATTTATATTGATTTTATTCAAAAAATTATTTATGTATCATTAATCATTATTTTTTATAACGTTTTATTTCTAATATTAAAATATTTGTGTATTCATTTGTAATTTTAAATTTAATTATAAATCAGTAACATATTTGTATTTATATTAATTTTATTCATTATTTATTATAAATTTGTATTTATAATATTGCATTATTTTTTATATTCATTTGTAATTATATATTTAATTAAAAATCATTAAAATATTATTATTTATATTAATTTTATTCATTACATTATAATAATGTTTAATTATAATTATTTATTATATTATCATCAATCATTATTTTTTATAAATTTGTATTTACAATATTTAACTATTTTTGATATTTATTTGTAATTATATATTTAATTATAAATCATTAAAATATTATTATTTACATCATATTTTTTTTCATATTTATTTATTTTTAATAATCATTATAATGTCATCATTTATTTGCTCAATTTGTAAAGTTAAATTTAATTATGTTATACAGATACAAGATACTCAGAATCACATCGACATTTCAGATGAAGAGGATAACACGATTTCAGATAAATATAATGTTAATATTTAATTAATGTCTATAATTATTATTATTAAGGGGTGTGCTTATTTCATTTGTTTTTCACAAATTATTTTACTTTAAAATATAATTAATTATTATTAAAATAATGTATTAAATGTGTGTGATTGTAATGTGACTTATCTATTTTTTATATAAACATACTCCTTATATTGGTAGCCAGTAACCTCGTACGAGGTAATCTCGTACGAGTAATTTCGTACGACTTGTTAAATTTAATTTATTTCATAATAATACAGTTTTTATACGATTATATATAATAACTTATTATATATTGATATAATATATTGTATTATATATATTCGTATAAGAACTGTATAATTATGAAATAAATTAAATTTAATAAGTCGTACGAGATTACTAAATAAGTCGTACGAAATTACCTTGTACCAGATTACCTCGTACGAGATTACTGGCATTCCTTATATTTACATCATATACTAAACATTATGTATAATAATTACCAACATAAAAAGGTTTTAATAATTATATAAATTTTTTTGAGATAATTATCATTTATATATATATACCTAATACTCCTAGGAATTCTAGATAACAATATGTTTTATACTCTTTATTATCAACAAATATATATATAAATATAATGTTAAATTATTATCTTAATTATGTTATACAGATACAAGATACTCAGAATCACATCGACATCTTCAGATGAAGAGGATAACACGATTTCAGATAAATATAATGTTAATATTCAATTAATGTCTATAATTATTATTATTAAGGGGTGTTCTCATTTCATTTGTTTTTCACAAATTATTTTACTTTAAAATATAATTAATTATTATTAAAATAATGTATTAATGTGTGTGATTGTAATGTGACATCTATTTTTTATATAAACATACTCCTTATATTTACATCATATACTAAACATTATGTATAATAATTACCAACATAAAAAGGTTTTAATAATTATATAACATTTTTTGAGATAATTATCATTTATATATATATACCTAATACTCCTAGGAATTCTAGATAACAATATGTTTTATACTCTTTATTATCAACAAATATATATATATAAATATAATGTTAAATTATTATCTTAATTATGTTATACAGATACAAGATACTCAGAATCACATCGACATCTTCAGATGAAGAGGATAACACGATTTCAGATAAATATAATGTTAATATTCAATTAATGTCTATAATTATTATTATTAAGGGGTGTGCTTATTTCATTTGTTTTTCACAAATTATTTTACTTTAAAATATAATTAATTATTATTAAAATAATGTATTAAATGTGTGCAGGGATGGCAAAAACCCAAAAATCCAAAATATGTTGCTGTGGTTTTTGGGTTTTACTGAGGTTTTTCATAAACAATTTAAAGGTATAAAATCATTCTATCCTTTTAATTTTAAAAATGATTAATAAAAGTATAGTTTATTATACAAATTGATAAAAATATAGTTTATTATTAATGTATTGTATAATACACAAGAATGAAGTATATTAATTTAATATATAAAAACAGGGATATCAAAATCATAAAAATACCTTATTTTTTATATAATTTTTTAATATTTTCTATTGTATTATTTTTTTATATAATTTTATTCTATAGAATTGTAATAAAATATTTTTTATTGAATCAATTTCTATGAAATTGTATTTTTATTATTTTCTATTTAATTAAAATGTCATGACAAATATTATATTTATTCTATAGAATTTGATTTTTAATAGTAATACAAAGGAGGTAATACTATTTATGATATTCATATTTTAATATTATATAAATTGTATAACATTATTTATTTTCTTACAATCTAGAATTAGTTACATAATGTAATATATATTATCTATTAGAATTACAATTATTAAATGTATAATTTATTAATATAAAAAATCGAAAAACCACAAAAACCACAAAAAATATCAATAGGTTTAAACCCAAAAACCCAATCTCGCCCAACCCTGAATGTGTGTGATTGTAATGTGACTTATCTATTTTTTATATAAACATACTCCTTATATTTACATCATATACTAAACATTATGTATAATAATTACCAACATAAAAAGGTTTTAATAATTATATAACATTTTTTGAGATAATTATCATTTATATATATATACCTAATAGGAAAACCTACTCCTAGGAATTCTAGATAACAATATGTTTTATACTCTTTATTATCAACAAATATATATATATAAATATAATGTTAAATTATTATCTTAATTATGTTATACAGATACAAGATACTCAGAATCACATCGACATTTCAGATGAAGAGGATAACACGATTTCAGATAAATATAATGTTAATATTCAATTAATGTCTATAATTATTATTATTAAGGGGTGTGCTTATTTCATTTGTTTTTCACAAATTATTTTACTTTAAAATATATTAATTATTATTAAAATAATGTATTAAATGTGTGTGATTGTAATGTGACTTATCTATATTTTATATAAACATACTCCTTATATTTACATCATATACTAAAAATTGTATATAATAATTACCAACATAAAAAGGTTTTAATAATGATATAACATTTTTTGAGATAATTATCATTTATATATATATATATACCTAATACTCCTAGGAATTCTAGATAACAATATGTTTTATACTCTTTATTATCAAAAAATATATATATAA
This sequence comes from Osedax fenrisi, assembly GCA_964019155.1. Classification (NCBI taxonomy): domain Eukaryota; kingdom Metazoa; phylum Annelida; class Polychaeta; order Sabellida; family Siboglinidae; genus Osedax; species Osedax fenrisi. Next base: position 57,196,062 of record OZ025243.1, read on the forward strand.
ATATAATGTTAAATTATTATCTTAATTATGTTATACAGATACAAGATACTCAGAATCACATCGACATCTTCAGATGAAGAGGATAACACGATTTCAGATAAATATAATGTTAATATTCAATTAATGTCTATAATTATTATTATTAAGGGGTGTTCTCATTTCATTTGTTTTTCACAAATTATTTTACTTTAAAATATAATTAATTATTATTAAAATAATGTATTAAATGTCGTTCAGAGAGCAACTGTGTGTGTGACTGTAATATGACTTATCTATTCTTTATATAAATATACTCCTCATATTTACATCATATACTAAACATTATGTATAATAATTTCCAACATAAAAAGGTTTTAATAATTATATAACATTTTTTTTAACGATTTTTGAGATAATTATCATTTATATATATACTTAATACTCCAAGGAATTCTAGATAACAATATGTTTGTTTGATCAATTTTTTTTCTTTCTCTTTTCTTTAGTCATCTTGATATTGAAGATGTATCACTTATAATCCAGCTATAAAACAATAATAAATTAATGACAGATACATATAAATTTAATTTAAAATGAAATATACTAAACTTGTATCAATTCTGCTTTATCACTTTTCTTTAGTTGTCAAGATACACCAATGATATCTTTGCTATAAAACATTTAAACATTAATTATTTTATGAATAAAACTAATATAAATATATCATAATAAATAATTATATAAGCTGGTATACAGCTATACAATTGAAATCATGAAAAGTAGAATTTAAAAAACCACGATAACATTTTAAATTGTAACATTTATCACCATAAGTTTATTATATCATATAAATTATAATAAATTAGTACATATAAATTATAATATAACTAGCTATATATTAAATATATTCATATATTATAAAATAATTATATAAGCTGGTATACAGCTATACAATTGAAATCATGAAAAGTAGAATTTAAAAAACCACGATAACATTTTAAATTGTAATATTTATCACCATAAGTTTATTATATCATATAAATTATAATAAATTAGTACATATAAATTATAATATAACTAGCTATATATTAAATTAATTCATATATTATAAAATAATTATATAAGCTGGTATACAGCTATACAATTGAAATCATGAAAAGTAGAATTTAAAAAACCACGATAACATTTTAAATTGTAACATTTATCACCATAAGTTTATTATATCATATAAATTATAATAAATTAGTACATATAAATTATAATATAACTAACTATTTATTAAATATATAAATATATTATAAAATAATTATATAAGCTGGTATACAGCTATACAATTGAAATCATGAAAAGTAGAATTTAAAAAACCACGATAACATTTTAAATTGTAACATTTATCACCATAAGTTTATTATATCATATAAATTATAATAAATTAGTACATATAAATTATAATATAACTAACTATTTATTAAATATATAATTATATTATAAAATAATTATATAAGCTGGTATACAGCTATACAATTGAAATCATGAAAAGTAAAATTTAAAAAACCACGATAACATTTTAAATTGTAACATTTATCACCATAAGTTTATTATATCATATAAATTATAATAAATTAGTACATATAAATTATAATATTACTAGCTATATATTAAATATATTCATATATTATAAAATAATTATATAAGCTGGTATAAAGCTATATATATTAAATAATTTAATAAATATTTTTGTAAATTATAAATATTTCATAATATATATATATATATATATATATATATATATATATATAAAACGGTTTAAACCGGAGTTTAAATATAATTATAGGGATTTATGTATTATATAAAAATATAATATATGTTATGTTAAAACAATTAAATTAATAAATATACTTTATGTTGTATTTGTGTATTTATTTCTTTAAAGAAATATATAAATTTTAATATTTATTCATTATATTCCTACCTATATCCCACAATTTATTTAAACTAATTTACAATGTAAAAACTAGTTTTGTAATAGTATTATAATAATTATTGTGTAATGTATTGTAGTTTCTATAAGTATTTAATTAACAACGATCGAAATAATCGTTAACGCACGATTATAAAACTACTACTTTTTGTTGTAATTTTCTCTACTTAATCAAAATATTGAAATAAAATGTTGTAACAACTATTATAATTAGATTAATTACAAACTAGGATTGTTATCAACAATTAGTATTATTATTATTATTATTATTAATATTAATTCAAATCAGTTAAATAAATTATGTATATATTCGTAATATATTTGTAATATTTTATTATTATAATAATTATACGCGAATCACTTCACAAATGTGTGATAGAATATTATATATAAATTATAGTTCATATATAATTATTACTTCAATGGTTAGGTTTCAATATTAATAGTTTGATAAATTATAGTTAATATATAATTATTAAATCAATCACGAAGTTTTATAATTAATACAAAATAATACTAACTCTTTTAAATTCGCCGTTTAATGTTAATCCCTTTATATTTCGGCGAATTTGTTCGCTATTTCTTTGCCATCCTTTTTTGTTATGACGAGATCTGATATAGTAGCTATTTTAGCTTTTTATTATCAAATAAACATTCTATATTCAGATCCCGCCATGTTTCTACTAACAAATTTATTCTGTAAATTTTAAATGTTTACTAAATAATATAGTATAATCATTGGTGAATGTACTTATTTATTATAAAATTGGCATATTTTGGTTTTACACGGTAAATATCTGTGCCTTTATCTGTGCCCTTTAATCAGAATGTTTGGGCACACTCTGTGCCCATCTGGATAGGTGGTCGTAGATTTGGACACACTTTCGATATCTGTGCCGTTTTTCGGGCACACTTTTTAAAGTGTAAACACTTATATTTTCTACTGTATTATATGTTATATTTTCAATATTTATTTATTATCTAGAACATATAATTAGAGATTTTATATATATATATATATATATATATATTAATCAATATTTCTTTTACACAGGGTATTACTAAAGCTCCAATGATATTTTGGAGAGATGGACAGTGCACAATAATATGTGAGAATCAAATCATTTATATAAATAATGATTTATTTAATGCCTTTAATGATATGCCTTTAATGTATATTTTATCATATACCAATTGTTTAAAATTAAATACCCATCTAATATTTATAATACATGTATTTTATAAATAATTAAATTTGTATAGAATTTAAAACTACAAAATTGTTAAATTTAATAAAAAAAATATATATACAAATTAATATATCTTATTTCATTCATTATCTAATTATTTAATTATATACATATATATTACTATTATATATTATTGTTTATATAGTATATATTAAATATTGTAACTGGTTCCAGATATAAAATATTACAATAAACAATTTTCTAATGCTGCACTTGCTTATTGTAGGTATATTAGTTCATTTTAAAATGGAACATTAACCCTAGTTCAGATGTTACATTAGCCCTTGTTCAGATGGTACTTTAGTTAGTTTTCAAATGGTACATTAGCCTTTATCCAGATGGTACTTTAGCTCGTTTTCAAATGGTACATTAGCCCTTGTTCAAATGGTACAATAGCTCGTTTTCAAATGGTACAATAGCTCGTTTTCAAATGGTACATGAGCTCGTTTTCAAATGGTACATGAGCTCGTTTTCAAATGGTACATTAGCTCGTTTTCAAATGGTACAATAGCTCGTTTTCAAATGGTACATGAGCTCGTTTTCAAATGGTACATGAGCTCGTTTTCAAATGGTACAATAGCACGTTTTCAAATGGTACAATAGCTCGTTTTCAAATGGTACATGAGCTCGTTTTCAAATGGTACATGAGCTCGTTTTAATATGGTACATGAGCTCGTTTTCAAATGGTACATTAGCTCGTTTTCAAATGGTACATGAGCTCGTTTTCAAATGGTACATGAGCTCGTTTTCAAATGGTACATTAGCTCGTTTTCAAATGGTACATGAGCTCGTTTTCAAATGGTACATTAGCTCGTTTTCAAATGGTACATGAGCCCTTTTCAAATGGTACATGAGCTCGTTTTCAAATGGTACATTAGCCATTTTCAAATGGTACATGAGCTCGTTTTCAAATGTAACAAAGCTATGGTCCCGTAGGTCATTCTCAAAAAGCCACATATATGTGGCATCTGGGGGACAACGACTGTATCCTTTTCAAACACCCTCTAGTACCATATTTTTCTAACTGTGTACGCACTAATTTATTAATACATATATTATACTAATATATTAGTGATATACCACTTATATTTTACGAATATATATATATATATATATATATATATATATATCAGGTATAATTTATAGAAGTTATAATGAATTACATGCGATAATGATATATTTACTATTCTAGTTTTCCGAATCGTAAAAAGAACAAGTTCATGTATTTGTACAGTAAATAATTATACTTCTACTGAGATTTAGTATTTATATATATATGTTATTTGAAAGTTTACTCGAACTCATTACATATCGTCTGTATTAACCTTCAACTGAAGCAGGTAGAGATCTCCTCATTCTGCATGATCTGTAGATATCGTGTATGAGATGTCGAACGCACCTCCGCCTGTGTTTCGATTCAGTGGAGTGTATCAGCAACAGCAACAGAAAAGCGCACGCCATCATAACCCTGCATGTTACAGTGTTCATTGTGTTCGGTGAGGGTGTTGATGTCTGGGTAAGGGTGTATTATTATTATTTAAATAGTTATAGAGTGCACGCGACATTTATAATAATAATAAAAATAATAAGATTGAATACAAAATTATCAAGTATTATCGGGCATTAAAGCCATATGGTTATAAGTGAAAACTTCATTTATGTTACTGGGTGATGAAATGACTCTACCAAACTAAAATAAATATATATTCATATATATATATATAATATTAATTAAATTAACATATTATTTTAATAAATGAAATTTATGTGTAATGATTACGTTATAATTACCTTTGAGTTAAGTTGTCAAATATTAGTAATTAAGAATTACGATGTAATCGATACTTCTATTATTATTGGTGATGTTAATAATGATAAGTGGTTAATGCGACCATTGTTAGTGTGTTAATGAATTATATATGTTATCACGCCTATATATATCTCTTAGACTGGGTCACGTGGTGTGTAGAATTACGTGCGTTTACTGCGCGCCACAGGACGTGAAATCACGCTATAATTACGCCATTTTGTTTCTGTTGAGATGCATTCTATAATAACCAACTCCGTTAATGTGGTTTATATATAGTTTAGATTCTAGAATTAAAATAAATTATAAATTATAATATATATTTGTCGCGTTTTCAAAAATTGAATATTAAGTATTAAGTATTAAGTATTACTAGAATATATATATATATGATAAATTAATATATTATATATATAAATATATGTTTATATATATATTTAGATAATTTATGATATATGTGAGATAGTTATTTACGTGAAGAATGATACACACACATGTGTGCACACCCTATGAGTCGTGGCCAGAAGTAGGTTAGCACGTATGTCACGTTCCACCTCGAATTGTTATACACATTGAATATAACATGAGAAAAAATAATAAGTTATATGATTTAATGATTAGAGGTAGAGAGAAAATAAGAAGTAAGATTAATAAATCTTTTGTGGGATCTAATAGGATGAATGATAGGAGGGGAGTAATTCCATAGGGTGGGACCAAAATTTGTAAAAGCTCTAGAATTTAAGGAAGTTTTATCAGAGTTCCGGGAGATAAGGAGATTTTTGTAGAGAAGAAATGTAATATTTTTGTTTTTTAATTAGATCAGAGATATACCTATAGGCTATAGCTAAGGGATGAAAGAATATATTGTATAGTATTAATCAAAGAGTATCATTATAACTATATATATATATAATAGAAAATAGAATATATCAATATTTACCATTTGAACGTATATTTTAAAGTTAATTTCGCTAGTTAATAATTGAATCATTAAAACATATTAATTATATGTATAACTACAATTATTTTACTTATTCATATTTTTAATAATACATTTGCAACATATTTGTGGTCATCTTGTTAGGTATAATGGTTGCAATGTATTTGTTTTATTATTATTAGTATTGTATATATACCGGAATTTTATAGTTTGTTCATATAATAATCCTAAATCATGAAGTACTCTCAAGGCTTTTCTTATATTTATATTATTATCTAATTATTGTGCTATTAAGTTTATGCGATGAGATCATCAGTGGATATAAAAAGCTAATGGCTGTCTATTCATCATTGTAGTCTTTACACCATTACATTTAATAGACATATAAGCTGCTTCGTCATATGACTGTCCTCTTAGTTTAGAAATAGGCAAGTTAATATGTTCAAGTTCAGATAAAATTCAATTTGCTATATTATCCCAAGTTGTAGCCTCAGTCATATTGCATATTCCTAATCATATTTCTTTAATTTCTAGTTTTTATGTAAAATAACAAACCTCCAAAATGTCTTGCTCACCTTCAAGTATATCTCCAATTCCATCAAATTGAATTAAGATATTCACATTAATATCTTTCAATACAATATTTAATAATTCAGTTTTAAATAGTTGAATAATTTTATTCTGAATATAGCCAGATAACAAGTATCTCTCATAAAAATTATCATATTTCATGGTGGGGGGGGGTAATTATTCTACCATATTTTTGGTAAAAATCTTTAGCAAAAATGTGTACTAACAAAGACAATATACTAGATTTAATAAATATATATAAAATTTATTATAAAATATTTCATGAGGGGGGGAAACATATTTACCCCTATATTTGGGGGAAAGGGGGGTCCCATACCCCCCGCCCCCTTCCGATGCCCCTACGTGTAGTCCATTCACGTAAACTGCAGTACGTCGTACAGTAAGCCGATTCATATATATAACGAGGTTAACATATAATGTGTGTAGTATTTATGTTACTATTGTATCACTTATTTTATAGGCAGTGTTCGATCTGAACCCGAGATTTAAAAAATGTTTATACATATTTCAATATAGAAAACATATATTTTCGAGTGTATACACTATAGGTCGTGATATTATAGAGCGCAATTGTAGTGTAATATGATTACATAATATTTTGTAATGATGAAGTATACTACAATATGTATATGTATATACGTACTATCGTTAATTAAGTTTATATTCATTAAGTTAATATTATTACATAATATTGTATTACTTAATAGAATTACCCTTACGGTCCCCGAGATATTAGTCTGATATATTAGATCATTTAATAAAAATACTAATTATCCTATAGAAACGAACGATAATACAGCCGAATATCATCTAGTTTCTACTTATTCCAAGAATATTGTACTTGTATACATATATATATATATATATATATATCCTATAGGACAAATAACGACATATACGTATACACTGTATACCTATATACATATCTATGTGAATATTTAATTATATAAATATGTGGATATCTATGGACATACCTATTTTCATATATATATATATATATATATATATATTAATATGTGCATACCTATATGTGCATACCTATACGCATGTCGAACGCATTCTAGAATTAGTATTCCGGTAAACAATAAAGACACGTGGCTCTCTCGTAATGTTAATTAGTTCATCACACGTGACTCCTAACACGTGACTATCGAATACAGATCGGGTTCTATTGTTGACTATTGTTGTGAGTCTAGGCATGTGATTAGTAGCGGTGGTGATGATGATGATACGGAGAATGCTTGGAATGTTAGAAATCCTAGTATAGGAATGCTCGCAATTATGTTAGAATAACTCGGTAAAATCCATAAATAATAATGTGAAGTTTTACTTATACTACATAATACTATTTCAATATATTAATATTAATATGTATACACATATATATATATATATATATATATATATACATATACACACATATCTATACATATATGTATATATCGACCCGCATGTCTGCAGGCTATTGCCAATGACCATGGATCCATCAATCTAGAAACATATAAAGGTATGCATTATGTTGATATAAAAGCACCTATATTCACTTGTTGTTGATGTTATGTTCTCGTGAACCGACTCAACTGTAATATACTGTATCCATTTAGTAAACTAACTCAAGCCAAATAATCTTATCATATCTTAAACATAGTCTAACCTATATTATAATGTATTGTAATACCATATCATATTTTATTATATTATCTAACATAATATAATATAAATTAATATATATATATATATATATATATATATATATATATATATATATATATATATATATTATGTATAAATATATCTTAAATCTCATATGGTGTCAGTTAAATATATTACCAAGGACATTATATAAAATATGTTGTAGGAAAATACATATATGTATAGGAATACGTCTCTATATTCCTATTCAGGTATTGTTAACAATCGAATACCCATTAATTGTTTATATTACATAAATGTTTAGACAATAGGTGTATTTATAAAGATATTTACATATGGGTCAGTATCTGTATTTTAAGTTTCGAAAGGCATATATACAATTTCGTCATAATATTATTTATATATATATATAACTATATGTCCTTGGAAAAATAATTGAAAATAATATATATATATATATATAATATACTGAATAATACTACAGCATATTAACTTTAATACACGGTAATATAATATCCTTGAACATATACAAATAATTTCAGAAATATATCATTAATGTCAACACTTAATCTAATTGTATATGATTACCATATTAGTGAGGATATTCCTATGTTTCTGGGTAGTATTGATATGCATTCAAACGCTACTATATGACATCATTATTCTACGAAATAACCAAGGTTATATTTAATTAACATGATTTTCCATCTCAAAAATTTATTTCTATATTTAATTATAATACAGTTACTAATATTCCATTTATTTCAAGTCCTTCAACAATTATGACCTCATTAACTTCTTACCCTACGTCACACAATAGAAGACGTAAATGTCTTCGTATACTTATTATTCAATTTAATAACTCCCCTGATCGTTTATTATGGCTGATAATAGTGCAGTTGCTTGTATATTAAATAAAAGGATCTTTCGGCTTCAGAAAAGAGGTGGATAGGTAGATTAGCATAATTTGAACTTACATTTAAATATAGAGAAGGAAAACAAAATATTGTAGCAGATGGATTATCAAGAAAACAGGATAGTAATACAGAGGTGGAGGATAGTAATAATATGTATGAGGATGATTTGGATGTAAGACAAGTAGATGTAGGAGTAGATGGGGTTGTGAACGAAGTTAAAATAATAGGTCAAATGGATAGAGAATCATTGAGGGAGAGACCGAGGTAGGAAAGCGGGTTACTAAGTATTATAAAGTTATTAGACAAGGAAGAAAACGTAGAGAGATATAGGTTATATGGTGGAATATTATATAAGAATAGTAAGAAGGGAGATAGAATTTTAGTTTTACCGAGGTCATTGATTAAGGAAGTATTTGAAGGGATACATGATGATAATGGATATCAGGGAATAGAGAGATCCATGGAAAGGGTTAATCTTTGGTATACCAGAAAAGGTAAATATGAAAATGTAAGAAAGTACGTCAGTGAATGTGAGGTATGTAGTAGGTGCAAAGGAATTGTAAGAAAACCGATAAAAAAACTGATATTAAGAGTATGTAGTCTAGGGACTAGTAGACCATTATATCTTTTATTTTTAGATATCGTAACTTCATATAAATCTACTGATAACCGAGAAAATGTATTAGTAATTACTGATGCATATACCAAGTTTGTAAGGGCAGTTCCAATAAGATATTAGACTGCTGAAACCGTTTCAAAGATTCTATCAAACGAATGGGTATATGATTATGAAATACCAGAACGAATACATACAGATCAAGGACATAATTTCCAGGCAGGTTTAGTGAAGGATGTTTGTAATTTATTTGGTATAAAACAAAGTAGATCGAGTTCATATCATCCCATGGGTAATGGAAAAAGTGAGAGGATGAATAAGAAGATAATAATCATGCTAAGAGTACTCATTATAGAAGAAAAAAGAAAATTGCCACACATTTGCAAAGGGTAGTTTACTATTCTAATATAAAATAAATACAACGACTGGTTATTCCCCATTTCAGTTGATGTTTGGAAGAGAAATGAGGTTACCGATAGATAGGAAGTTAAGTAGAATGTAAAATAAATTAGAAAGAGAATGGCTAGTAGATACAAAAAATAGGGTATTTAAAATGAATAAAAAGAGTATGTATGCTAAGGTAGTGGAATAGGAAAATATATATTGCAAGGGAGGATATACAAGAGGAAGGTAGTGTAGTACGTATACAAAATAGAGTATTAGTGAGAAGGAAACTAGAAAATTATTGTAGAGATGAGTTGTGGAGAGTGGAAGGAATGGTAAAGGGCACATCGGCGTATAATATTATATATGATGATAATATAGTAGAGAATAGGAGAAATCTAAATTTAGTTGTTGGTGATGTTTGATGAGCAAATTTTTCATCAGGGGTTGCGTGGATTTTATATAGTGATATTACACAATATATAAGACCCAGTAAATATTTACACAACGCACTAATCTTTCGATGTAGCATGGCGTGCGTCGATTATATTATATCAACCAATGAGTGTCGTGAACTGATAAAATTGTCATGCTTAGTTCACATATTGGATTCAGTTGTAATTCTCATCGTAATATATACATACCTGTTATAAGTATCGATGTATATGTATAGTTAATATACATACTATATTTCTAATTATAATTATACTAATTGTATACGCTTTATATGATATATATTCGAACCCAATATACACGGTAAGGTTAATGTAATTAATGTAAAGATTCTATATTATTATTATTATTATTTGATTAGGTTTTGCTTAATAAAGTTGATATAGCAGTTCACGTATTCTTTCATAAGAAAACGACAAAGAGACAATTCAGCATAATACAATTAGTATTCTTTATATTGTTTCAGTGCATCGTTCCCATGCAACCAGAATCTAGTTGCCGCAACGTAACATTATAGGTCAAATAATATGTTCCACTAGGTGGTCGAATCATAGGTAGTTTGTGAGCTGAGAAACGGTTTCCTTTTACATACAAAAAATCAATAGTGGAACGTATTATTTTACCCATAAATAAACACTTTTGGAACGTATATTTTTACCCATGATTAAACACCTAGTGGAACGTATATTTTTACCCTTAATAAACACCTAGTGGAACGTATATTTGTACCCATGATTAAACACCTAGTGGATAGTATATTTTTACCCTTAATAAACACCTAGTGGAACGTATATTTTTACCCATAAATAAACACCTAGTGGAACGTATATTTTTACCCATACACAATAAAAAAGAAACGTAAAACAATGCATTCATTTATTACAAGGAACAATACACAAAATACGGATATGATATAACACGTGAATAATATATATAATAATAAACTGGGAATGCAAGGGTATATTTATAATGATAATAATATAAGTATGTATACATATATGATCATATATTATTATAATATACATATATATAGTATATAGTATGCGAATATAGAGGTTTCTGTTCATTAAATAGCACAGTGTATAATTCCAGATATATATATATATATATATATATATATATACGAAATTCACGAAGACGATACCGGATCCTAGAGATGATCTTTAACATATTCATGGAGATATTCACCATAGCCAAGCAGGAAGATTATCTTGTTTATTCTAAAATTATAAATTGTATATTAATATAAATCAATTATGATGACACAATCATATGTATATGTGTATACTGTAACTAGTTGTATATAATGAATAATAGATTAGCTGGACCATACAAGTGCAAACAGGTGCAAGGTATCGCGTGGTACATTTATCCCTTAGCCAATCAGGGAGACCTGCGTTCCCTAGGCACACACGCAGTGCGTGCGTCAACCTAATTCCTAAAGCAGTAAACATGTTACATAAAGGGACGTCCGATATCTAGTTCGTTAGCATAATATGTAACGTTCCATTATGCTAAGCTGTACAGACTTGTCCATTACGGATAGCAACATGATATATATATATATATATATATATATATATATATATATATATATGTATATATGGCTATACATGACGGTCGGCATACTTTATAAATGAACATCGTGTGTAGGAGGTAATTTACAACTGAATATAGGTGTATGTTGAACCAATGGTGGTTTTAGATAGAGGTGTGACTATTACAGGAATCAGGGGTGAAGATGAGGGCATCATTGGTAATGGCAAGGTCGTCATTTTATACTATAACTTACATATATGCGAATTTATATATACTTAGGCATATCATGTACACCCTATTACTAAATATATATACGAATATAATTATATCAACATAACAATATTTAACATGTGTACTATATGCATAGAGCTAGAGAGAAACTATCTCTCTAGTTCTGTGACTATATTGCATCATATTGTATATTAATCTAGGACATCAGGGGATTAAAATTAGACAAAGGCCGGTAATAGTTTATATATAGATTTTACATAATTACACACACATACATGCATGACGTATGCATTGTACGTACTATGTATAGTTATATAAGTATATATATATATATATATATATATATATATATGTATGGATGTATACATTAAATACTAACTTCTGTATCTTGACTATTCAATTTGTCGGACTAGAAGCTGGCAAACAAGTTTAAATACATGGCATTCACGAAGACGATACCGGATGAGATCCCGGATAGCATACGGAGGACGTCTAGGGCGGTAACGGAGATGATCTTGAACATATTCATGAAGATATTCATCTAGCCAAGCAGGAAGAAAACTACTGATGATCTTAATTATCCTGTAATTATAAATTGTATATTAATAAATCAATTATAATGACACTATAATATTTATATGTGTATACTAACTTCTAACTTATGCATCTTGACTATTCAATTTGTCGGACTAGAAGCTGGCCAACAAGTTTAGATACATGGCATTCACGAAGAAGATACCCGAGGCGATCCCGGATAGCATACGGAGGACGTCTAGGGTGGTAACGGAGATGATCTTGAACATATTCATGAAGATATTCATCTAGCCAAGCAGGAAGAAAACTACTGATGATCTAAATTATCCTGAAATTATAAATTGTATATTAATAAATCAATTATCATGACACTATAAAATTGTATGTGTATGCTAACTTCTAACTTCTGTATCTTGACTATTCAATTTGTCAGACTAGAAGCTGGCAAACAAGTTTAGATACATGGCATTCACGAAGACGATACCGGAGGCGATCCCGGATAGCATACGGATGACGTCTAGGGCGGTAACGGAGATGATCATGAACATATTCATGAAGATATTCATCTAGCCAAGCAGGAAGAAAACTACTGATGATCTTAATTATCCTGAAATTATAAATTATATATTAATAAATCAATTATCATGACACTATAATATTTATATATGTATACTAACTTCTAACTTCTGCATCTTGACTATTCAATTTATCGGACTAGAAGCTGGCCAACAAGTTTAGATACATGGCATTCACGAAGACGATACCTGAGGCGATCCCGGATAGCATACAGGAGGACATCTAGAGCGATAATGGAGATGATCTTGAACATATTTACATGTAAATATTGGCGTTATTTTTGATGATACTCGGATGCCCTTAAAGAATATTGTTAAACATTTTTTAAAGTTTTAAAATATATTTTATTTATAATAATTAAGTGGCGGTATACTGGTATATAATGATACTAAATAAATCGTGTATATATATATATATATATATATATATATATATATATATATATATATATGTATATTAATGCTGTAAAATTTAAAATACTATATTAATTAATAATTATAAAAATAAAATATAATTAATAATTAATAATATACAATTAATTGTTATTAATTAATAATAAGTATTGATAAATAATTATTAATTAGTAAATTATAATTGAATAATTATTAGAATAATATATAAATAATAATTAATAATATACAATTAATTATTATTACTTAATAATTATAATTGAATAATAGTATACATAGTATAATATTTATTTGTATAGTATATACTTAATATACCATATATGGTTACACGAATATCTGTGTATGTACATCGTACACTGTATACATGTTTTTATATGTGAATATATATATGAATAGTAATCAAGCAAGCATTGTATAATTATAATCCCTTGCTGACCTAGATAACTTTGTGAATAGTAAATTATCTTATGATCATTATTCATGTTTCACTGAGTCATAGTTAAATATAGAATATTCACATAACTTATAAGTTATAGCGCTATAGCGCGTAATAATTATTAATAGAATAATATAATAGAATAATATATAAATAATAATTACTAATATACAATTAATTATTATTACTAAAAAATTATTATTGATAAATAATTATTAAGATAATATATAATTAATAATTATTAATATATAATTAAGTGTTATTAATTAATAATAAGTATTGATAAATAATTATTAATTAGTAAATTATAATTGAATAATTATTAGAATAATATATAAATAATAATTAATAATATACAATTAATTATTATTACTTAATAATTATAATTGAATAATAGTATACATAGTATAATATTTATTTGTATATTATATACTTAATATACCATATATGGTTACACGCATATATGTGTATGTACGACGTACACTGTACACATGTTTTTATATGTGAATATAAATTCATAGTAATCAAGCAAGCATTGTATAATTATAATCCCTTGCTGACCTAGATAACTGTGTGCATAGTAAATTATCTTATGATCATTATTCATGTTTCGTGAGTCGACTATGAGCATAGTTAAATATAGAATATTCACCTAACTTAGCACGTAATAATTATTATAATAATATATAAATAATAATTACTAATATACAATTAATTATTATTACTAACAAATTATTATTGATAAATAATTATTAAGATAATATATAATTAATAATTATTTATATATAAGTAAGTGTTATTAGTTAATAATAAGTATTAATAAATAATTATTAATTAGTAAATTATAATTGAATAATTATTAGAATAATATATAAATAATAATTAATAATATACAATTAATTATTATTACTTAATAATTATAATTGAATAATAGTATACATAGTATAATATTTATTTGTATATTGTATACTTAATATACCATATATGGTTACACGCATATATGTGTATGTACGACGTACACTGTACACATGTTTTTATATGTGAATATAAATGCATAGTAATCAAGCAAGAATTGTATAATTATAATCCCTTGCTGACCTAGATCACTGTGTGCATAGTAAATTATCTTATGATCATTATTAATGTTTCGTGAGTCGACTATGATCATAGTTAAATATAGAATATTCACCTAACTTAGCGCGTAATAATTATTATAATAATATATAAATTATAATTACTAATATACAATTAATTATTATTACTAACAAATTATTATTGATAAATAATTATTAAGATAATATATAATTAATAATTATTAATATATAATTAAGTGTTATTAGTTAATAATAAGTATTAATAAATAATTATTAATTAGTAAATTAAAATTGAATAATTATTAGAATAATATATAAATAATAATTAATAATATACAATTAATTATTATTACTTAATAATTATAATTGAATAATAGTATATATAGTATAATATTTATTTGTATATTATATACTTAATATACCATATATGGTTACACGCATATATGTGTATGTACGACGTACACTGTACACATGTTTTTATATGTGAATATAAATGCATAGTAATCAAGCAAGCATTGTATAATTATAATCCCTTGCTGACCTAGATAACTGTGTGAATAGTAAATTATCTTATGATCATTATTCATGTTTCGTGAGTCGACTATGATCATAGTTAAATATAGAATATTCACCTAACTTAGCACGTAATAATTATTATAATAATATATAAATAATAATTACTAATATACAATTAATTATTATTACTAACAAATTATTATTGATAAATAATTATTAAGATAATATATAATTAATAATTATTAATATATAAGTAAGTGTTATTAGTTAATAATAAGTATTAATAAATAATTATTAATTAGTAAATTATAATTGAATAATTATTAGAATAATATATAAATAATAATTAATAATATACAATTAATTATTATTACTTAATAATTATAATTGAATAATAGTATACATAGTATAATATTTATTTGTATATTGTATACTTTATATACCATATATGGTTACACGCATATATGTGTATGTACGACGTACACTGTACACATGTTTTTATATGTGAATATAAATGCATAGTAATCAAGCAAGCATTGTATAATTATAATCCCTTGCTGACCTAGATCACTGTGTGCATAGTAAATTATCTTATGATCATTATTAATGTTTCGTGAGTCGACTATGATCATAGTTAAATATAGAATATTCACCTAACTTAGCGCGTAATAATTATTATAATAATATATAAATTATAATTACTAATATACAAATTTAATATAGAATTAATAAATTTAATATATTATTGAATTAATCAATTTAATTTATAATATTATTATAATAATTATATTATATAAATTAAATAATTTAATATAATTATTATAATAATAATTAATAATTATTATAATAATAATTAATAATTATTAATTAAATTATATAATTATATAAATTAAATAATTTAATATAATTATTATAATAATAATTGATAATTATTAATTAAATTATATAATTATAATAATTATTATATTTGATTACGTCTGGTGAAGCAACCCAGATTAACTTTAGTTTTAATAATTACTAACTATATAATATTAACAAATTAACTATATTATATAAATAAAATATAATATATGTAATACTTCAATACACGTATATCTAAGATCTAATTAGCAATATAATAAAAATAAGACTTGGTAGTCTAGAGGGTAGCATATTGTCTAACGATCCAAAGGTCTTCGGTTCAATCCTATCCTGAGGCAAATAATATAAATTTTTAATTAATATTATAATTATTATCAATTTTTATAATATATTACTATTTAAATTTAAAATGTAATCACTTTTTTGATAAAATTATACAAAAGTTCACTATTATATTTATTATAGCATATTTAGTAAAATAAAGACCAAGTTTTATCATAGAATTTGATTATTCTTGTATAATATTTTATGTATAATTATTTAATAAGTTATTATAATCATTATAATGATTAGTAAAGAATAATTATAATATTAAATCAATTTTACTATATTTATTGAATAGTATTAATGTAATTTAAAGGAAACCAAACATATTAATACCCTTAAATACGGATTAATACATTAAATATGTATGGTTTAAATTTTTATTATTTTGATATTCAATAATATACTGAATTAATAAATTTAATTTATATAATAATTAATATAATTATAATACTTAATATATTTGATTATGTTTGTTGAATCAACCCAGATTAACTTTAGTTTTAATAATTATTAACTATATAATACTAATAAATTAACTATATTATATAAATAAAATATAATATATGTAATACTTCAATACAAGTATAACTAAGATCTAATTATTATTATTATAAAAATAAGACTGGGTAGTCTAGAGGTTAGCATGTTAATCTACAGATTCAAAGGGTTTGAGTTCAATGCTAGACTGAGTCAGATAATATTATTTTTTAATTAATATTATAATTATTATCAATTTTTAGTGTATTACTGTTTAAATTTAAAATGTAATCTCTCGTTTGATAAAATTATACAAAAGATCAATATTATATTTATTATAGCATATTTGTAAAATAAAGGCCAACTTTTAATCATAGAATTTGATTACTCTTGTATATTTTATGTATAATTATTATAATAATTGGAGAAATGTATACAATTTGGTAGTACAAGAAATGTAATGGGCATAGAAGACTGCTCACTAAAATCTATCGCCAATGAAAGACAAACTTATTTAACTGATAAAATAAAATAATTAGTATACATTTTCGAACCTTTATTATGTAATAGAGTATAAATCTAGATCAGTTTTGACATATCTCAGATCAAGATACTTTGACAAAAAGCAACATAAAGAAAAAGTTTGATTGAAGAATAGCTGGATGGAAGATATTCATGATTGGTTTGGATTATCAATTGTAGAATAACTGGAAACGTTAACTAATGCGAATTGAATAAAGTGTACTCATAGATATATAATTTTAAACGACCTCATCATGGGAATAAGTAATATTACATTATTTACCATGTTTATTAATAAATAAATAATCCAATATTTTTACATAATAAATTGTATCTGATATTCGTATGTAATTTCAGTATCTATATTATTTGTTAAAACGCGTAGTAATTTAAATAAATATTCAATAATTTGTGATATTATTCTTATAGTTACTTATATATGCCAATCTGTATATTACATCATATTATAGGAATTTATATCAAATTTAAATTCTATAAAGTTCTAGTTACATTTTAATACATTTATAAGATATAATTATATTTACCTAATTAGAATACACCTATACACCCTTACTAGGTTTCTTATTAAGTATCTAGAATTTCAAAATAAATGTTAATTTAAAATTACAACGAAAAATTATGATAGTTTGAGTACATTATAATTATAATATACATTATTAGATTGTTAACTAATGAGAATATTTATATTTATTCATTCACTACAATTAATATTATAATTATATATATAAAATATCAAAATACAATTTAAATAGAAGATGGGCAATATTTTGATAACATATATTCGATTTCAACTTTGCCTGTAAATATTAAATAAATAGATAAAAGGTTAATTAGTAAGGGAAAAGTTATAATGTTATTTTATTTGATAATAATCAGTTTAAATGTATGAATATATTAATAATTAAATATTTGTATAATTTATTTTATAAAAAAAACCTGGCATAATACGTTGTTTAAAAGACTTGCTATAGGATGATAATTTGTCAAATTCACTACGGCCCCACTTTATGGTGATATCTATTTTCAAATATGTAAAATAAAATAATTTGGTAAATTGTAATGAAGTAATTAACAATTATTAAAATAAATTAGTAATATCAACAACAACAAAATTGCAGATTTATACAAATAGCAGTCTACACAATTATAATATGTACTTAGGTAATAATTATTATAATAGATTTAGTTATAAATATTAACAAATAATTAATTAAAAATATATAATTTAC
Source organism: Osedax fenrisi (assembly GCA_964019155.1). Classification (NCBI taxonomy): domain Eukaryota; kingdom Metazoa; phylum Annelida; class Polychaeta; order Sabellida; family Siboglinidae; genus Osedax; species Osedax fenrisi. Next base: position 57,215,406 of record OZ025243.1, read on the forward strand.
ATATCAAGGATATCTTCTGGTAGTCAAATATCCATTACTACTACTACTACTACCACCACCTTACTATCACTACCAATACTACCACCTCCTCCAATATTACTACTACTACTACTACTACTACTACTACTACTACTACTACTACTACTACTACTACTACTACTACTACTACTACTACTACTACTACTACTACTACTACTACTACTACTACTACTACTACTACTACTACTACTACTACTACTACTACTACTACTACTACTACTACTACTACTACTACTACTACTACTACTATTACTACTACTACTACTACTACTACTATACAATTACATATTACTAATCTATTATACATTATATACACAAATACACTCTATAATAACTTTTAGTTTGTCCACTTTTTCTGGATGTCGTTCTTGACTCTACATTTTAAAAACATTTTAAAAATATGAAGATAATGATATAATAAAACTAATATAAATATATATACACAATATAGACAAAAACTCAGAAACATTTAATAATAAATATTACATATCTAATTAACTAACTATATTCATCAAGTGACTCTTCGTCTGCCATGTCATCAGTTGGTGTATCTAATAAATGATAATGATTATTATTTGTATTTTAATTTTATATAATTATAATTATAATTTGTTCTTAAAATTATGCTATCCTCTATATATATTTGACACCAGAAGATGTCACCCAATTACACCAACCCTTGATGCATAACACCCCCATAGGGGATGACAACCCCGACATATTCGGTCAGATTGGGTGTATTGTATTGATGAGTTGTAATCACTTTCAAGGCAATGATAATTCAAACTTTTTTTAATAGTCACGTATTTTAATTTTTATCAAGGCCAGACGTAACATGTAAAAGATAGGTAATTTATGGGTCTACTAGAATACCGATAAATGTTGATAATGTGAAAGAAATAAGTTCTTATTACGTAAATAAAATTCATTTATATTACCATTTGGCCCCTGAAATTCTCATATATCAAGTATAAGATAATAAAAAGTAGATCTGGTAAATTTTTACTGAACAAATAATAAAACATATTTGTTTATATGTTTTAAAAACTTAATTGCATCTGAAATTGTATAATATTATCAAATTTAATAATATTGTATTATCTATATACTCTGAAAATGTTATAAAGATTCATAGGAGGGAACAAAGCTATGGAGTTTTAGAAATAGGATAAAAATGGAAAAAAACAGTTTTAAGATATAGGCTTCTAAAGTATTATTTTTATTGTGTACTATATTATAAAAAATGGGTATACTAAAAAATGAATAATTTTTGCAATCAGTATGAAATATCAATATTTTTACTATGTGAAGTAATATTATAAATCCTTAATACATTCCTAAATATTAAAATGTACTAATTATTTCAAATATTCCACATCAGTTTTTTTACAGGCATATGTTTATAATGCTTAATTGCAGTGCTAATAGTTACTTTTGAATGATATAAAATACATTATTTTAAAAATAAAAATTATTGATAAAATAACTGTAATCAAATAATTGTATTGATAAAAAATATAACATATTGCATATTGCAAACTATATATATATTATAAACACAAATACAATTTTAGATCTTAAGGGGTTATCACACAGTCCAAAATAATAAAAAAAATAAATTGTATTTATTTTGTATTCCATAATATTAATAAATAGTGTTTTATAATATCTGTATAAATATTAGCCATGAATTCAATCTAGAAATATCATAAAAAGTAGTTTTTTAACTATGCTATTCAAAAAAAATTTATCAATATTTAATTGATTGTCCCTGACTATTGTATTTTATATTATAATATTTTATAACTTATAAATTGACGATTTAAAAAAAAATAAAAGCCAGATTGTTTACATTGAATTTTTTTTTCATGCATTTTTTATATGAATACTATATCATGTGATCTTAGTGTCTAATTAGAGAGAAGAATATCTGAAATAAAATTGTACATATCAATAATACCATATTTTATAAATATGGTATTATTTATACATAATATGTATAATAGTAGTTCTTACCAATTTACAAATAAATATATACGTTTCATTAAATAACAATATTTATATTACTATAAAGATAATTGTATATATGTAAATTACTATGATAAATTGAAATAGATTATAATATCAATTGATTTTCATACTGTCAAATTTCAACTACTGTTTTCTCATAATTATTTCACTCTAGGTATGTGTGTATAAATGAGTTTTTCTCAAAAACTATTATGCATTATAATAATTTGTATGGCATTGTATAAATAACATATATATAAATAATCCTATAAGGGAATATTTTCTAAATTTGTATATGTATAATTGAAATTTGTATGCATATTTATACATTTATTGAATAGAATACAATACAAATTAGCTAAATTCAATATATAGAATTCTGTGTGCATAGCTTTCTATAGACCCATTATTTGCTATCTATCTACATACAATGTAAGGCTGTATGTGACATGCCCTTAATAAAATATAAATAGATTTATTTGGAGTATATAGTTAATATACATTATTTTATGGGTCTGATTAAAAATTATTTAAACATTAAAAAACAATGCATATAATAAACTAAATGTTAATTGTATTGTTAATGATTTCAATTATTATTATAAAAACAATTCAAATTATTTTAATTGTTATATAATAATTTATATTGTTAAAAATGAATAAATAAATTTTATAAAATATGTATAATAAAAATATGTTAATTGTATATAAATAATATTTAAAATGTTAATGTATAATAACAATATTATTTCTTTATTAATCATATTTATTTACTAATATTCAAAGTAATTACATATGAAAATACTATATGAAAATCTTTTTGTAATATATTTGGGTAACTTCCTAGATATTATAATTAGATATACTACTATTGTATATAAAGTTTGTTCACCAATTTTAATGACAATCTGCCATTGTGTTTGTAACATTTGTATTGGTACATAATATTTTCAATACAAATTCAAAGTCACTTACATTACTATAATGACTTGCAATTGCTTTAAAATTTTAAATACATATACTTAAGTATGAAATAACTATTAAAATAATCCAAATGATAAAATTTAAATTATACAAGTATAGATAATATTATATAATAATTGTACCAAACCTAGTAAAAAATTAAGTTATATAATATTTTCATTTATTGACTAAATATAAATTTATTAAATAATTAGCTTATAAAATATAAAATGGAAATTACACAATTTTAGATTAATATATAAGTAATTTACTATATGAAAAATTCCAATTAAATTTTTATTAAAATTAGATATTTACAACTAATATTTAAATATTTTTCATATCAATTGACAAATTATAAAGAATATCACTGAATTATATTTGAATCAATATATCTAATTCAATGAATTCTTATTGTATTTAGATTTTTCATATGGTGAATACAAATATATTGCAGATTTATACAAATAGCAGTATACCCAATTGTAATGTCTATGGTAACTTAGGTACCAATGATTATACTAGATTGAGCTATAAATAATAAGAAATATATTCTATGAAATTTAATATTTAATATTAAACATTACATATCTAATTAACTAACTAGATTCCTCAAGTGACTCTTCGTCTTCCATTTCATCAGTTGGTGTATCTAATAAATGATGATATTATTTGTATTTTAATTTTATATAATTATAATTTGTTCTTAAAATTATGCTATCCTCTATATATATTTGACACCAGAAGATGTCACCAAATTACACCAACCCTTGAGGCATAACACCCCAATAGGGGATGACAACCCCGAGATATTCGGTCAGATTGGGTGTATTGTATTGATGAGTTGTAATCACTTTCAAGGCAATGATAATTCAAACTTTTTTTAATAGTCACGTATTTTAATTTTTATCAAGGCCAGACGTTACATGTAAAAGATAGGGAATTTATGGGTCTACTAGAATACCGATAAATTTTGATAATGTGAAAGAAATAAGTTCATATTACGTAAATAAAATTAATTTATATTACCATTTGGCGCCTGAAATTCTCATATATCAAGTATACTTACTTTACTTTATTCCCTTGACTCGGGAATCGTAGGGGAAATCAATGAGCTGGCTGTCAAACAATGCCGTCGCCATTCGTTGCGGTCGTGTGGCTTTACCATTAAGTCGGACTGATTCAGCTTACTCCATTCTTTGATGTCATCAATCCATTTCCTTATCAAGTATAAGATAATAAAAAGTAGATCTGGTAAATTTTTACTGAACAAATAATAAAACATATTTGTTTACATGTTTTAAAAACTTAATTGCATCTGAAATTGTATAACATTATCAAATTTCATAATATTGTATTACCTATATACTCTGAAAATGTTATAAAGATTCATCGGAGGGAACAAAGCTATGGAGTTTTAGAAATAGGATAAAATGGAAAAAAACAGTTTTGAGATATAGGCTTCTAAAGTATTATTTGTATTGTGTACTATATTATAAAAAATGGGTATACTAAAAAATGAATAATTTTTGCAATCAGTATGAAATATCAATATTTTTACTATGTGAAGTAATATTATAAATCCTTAATACATTCCTAAATATTAAAATGTACTAATTATTTCAAATATTCCACATCAGTTTTTTTACAGGCATATGTTTATAATGCTTAATTGCAGTGATAATAGTTACTTTTGAATGATATAAAATACATCATTTTAAAAATAAAGAATTATTGATAAAATAACTGTATCAAATAATTGTATTGATAAAAAATATAACATATTGCATATTGCAAACTATATATATATTATAAACACAAATACAATTTTAGATCTTAAGGGGATATCACACAGTCCAAAATAATAAAAAAAATAAATTGTATTTATTTTGTATTCCATAATATTAATAAATAGTGTTTTATAATATCTGTATAAATATTAGCCATGAATTCAATCTAGAAATATCATAAAAAGTAGTTTTTTAACTATGCTATTCAAAAAAAATGTATCAATATTTAATTGATTGTCCCTGACTATTGTATTTTATATTATAATATTTTATAACTTATAAATTGACGATTTAAAAAAAAATAAAAGCCAGATTGTTTACATTGAATTTTTTTTTCATGCATTTTTTATATGAATACTATATCATGTGATCTTAGTGTCTAATTAGAGAGAAGAATGTCTGAAATAAAATTGTACATATCAATAATACCATATTTTATAAATATGGTATTATTTATACATAATATGTATAATAGTAGTTCTTACCAATTTACAAATAAATATATACATTTCATTAAATAACAATATTTATATTACTATAAAGATAATTGTATATATGTAAATTACTATGATAAATTGAAATAGATTATAATATCAATTGATTTTCATACTGTCAAATTTCAACTACTGTTTTCTCATAATTATTTCACTCTAGGTATGTGTGTATAAATGAGTTTTTCTCAAAAACTATTATGCATTATACTAATTTGTATGGCATTGTATAAATAATCCTATAAGGGAATATTTTCTAAATTTGTATATGTATAATTGAAATTTGTATGCATATATATACATTTATTGAATAGAATACAATAAAAATTAGCTAAATTCAATATATAGAATTCTGTGTGCATAGCTTTCTATAGACCCATTATTTGCTATATATCTACATACAATGTAAGGCTGTATGTGACATGCCCTTAATAAAATATAAATAGATTTATTTAGAGTATATACAAAGATTTTCCGAAAGAAAGATATAACACTTATGCGAAATCGTGTAATTCGAATTTGTATACAAAATACCCTGGTGCCACCTATAGCGGGTTACTTTTAGGAACTATGCGTTGTTTATAATGTAAATTCGTATTTAACTATACACTTTTAAAATGTTAAATAATATGCTTTAAATTAATATTTATATGATGAAAACTAAGTGTTCATTACAAATATATAACAAACAAATATGATATGTATGTTTTAAATGCTATAAGTATATATTTAGTGAGTAAAAGCTAATTTATATTGCATGTAATTTAATAGAGCAATGAAAACATTGTTGTATGCAAACAGAGCCGAACCTAAATCTATTTCAGTGATTTCGATACTACTGCTAGCAGCGGTTGCCCCAAGGGGCTATAACTAAATTACGTTGCATGCATAGGGAGTGTTATATCTTTGCTTCGCAAAATCATTGAAATAACTATTAAAATAATCCAAATGATAAAATTAAAATTATACAAGTATAGATAATATTATATAATAATTGTACCAAACCTAGTAAAAAATTAAGTTATATAATATTTTCATTTATTGACTAAATATAAATTTATTAAATAATTAGCTTATAAAATATAAAATGGAAATTACACAATTTTAGATTAATATATAAGTAATTTACTATATGACAAATTCCAATTACATTTTTATTAAAATTAGATATTTACAACTAATATTTAAATATTTTTCATATCAATTGACAAATTATAAAGAATATCACTGAATTATATTTGAATCAATATATCTAATTCAATGAATTCTTATTGTATTTAGATTTTTCATATGGAGAATACAAATATATTGCAGATTTATACAAATAGCAGTATACCCAATTTTATGGTCTATGGTAACTTAGGTACCAATGATTATACTAGATTGAGCTATAAATAATAACCAATTAATTCTATGAAATTTAATATTTAATATTAAACATTACATATCTAATTAACTAACTAGATTCCTCAAGTGACTCTTCGTCTTCCATGTCATCAGTTGGTGTATCTAATAAATGATGATTATTATTTGTATTTTAATTTTATATAATTATAATTTGTTCTTAAAATTATGCTATCCTCTATATTGGAAATATATAGGAAATTTTACTGTTGTTCTTGTACATTTTGTAAATTTCATGGTTGTTCCTACACCCGATAATCACATTTAATAGTTATACACATATAAATAACGATTAATATAATACCTAAGTTATAGATATGATACGCAGATATATAAAAATCTAATTGTGCGAGCTCTATAAAGGTAACCTGTGATCTCGTGCGGAGTATTTTAGGTTATTTTATTATGGATTGGTGATGTCGTGCGCAATGTAAATTCTACTATTTATAAATTAACATTGCGCACGAGATCACAGGTTTCCCTTTATTAATACAGAAAGTTTCGGTTCAAAATAGATCGCGAAATTATATATTTTATATGTTCATAAATAATATTACTTACATACATATAATATAATTTATTATAAATATATATTCTAGGAATATGTATTTAAATTGTATTCATATATTAAATAAATATAAATATTTATTTCTAAAATATATATTTATAATATATTATATTATAGTAATAATTGTGAACATATACAATTTATACGCAATTTATACGCAATTTTTCGATATATTTTGAACCGAAATTGTCGTTATTTAGAGAGTTCAAGCGATTATATGTTTTAATCTCTGCGGCTATAACTTAGTTATTATATTAATCACTATTACATATATTTATTTATATTAGTAGTATACATTTAATGTAGTTTAAATATTAAAGGTGATTATAAAATATAATATTACTAAATATGATATATGAGGAACACGTCATAACCGGCGCAAAAAATCTATGATTAATCCTACTTTATTCAATATCGGAGCGCGCGCTTTCGCAATTGAGACTCCCGCCTCTAGATATAGACGTGTCATAATATATAGATAGTATTTGACCTAGATCGTTATTGCTATATCTAGCCTAAGGTAAACTATAAACCTATGATTCCATATATAACTATAGTCATAATTACTTTGTTAAAAAACTCGTGAATAAATGTGTGTGTATGTGTGTGTGTGTATATAAAGTACGTATCTCTCTCAATATATATACGTTTCAACTCCGAAAGCGTGAGCTGCGATATCGAATAAACTATTAGTCATATATTTTTGGCGCCGGTTATGAACCACAACCATATATGATATAAGTTATTTTGTATAACTTTCAGGAATAAGACTTATAATAGCAGATATTAAAACATATAATCGTGTGAAAACTATAATAGTGATTGTGGCTGATATAAATAGATTACAAAATTGTTTATAAATTGTATATGTTCATATTATCTATATTTTGATTGTAAACATATATATTAATAAATTTGCGACATAGTTCTCTGATAATTAAGTTATTCTGTTTGATAATTATATTATTAAATATATATATATATATATATATATAATATATATAATATATAATATATTATTGAATAAAGTATATTCAATATAATATTGTAAAAATATAAAACACAGAATTATAGAATATATAATTATAAATATTATATTCGAATTTTTAATTAAATCGTATATTTAAATTCAAAATTGTATAGTAATTATTATCATTATTATAATTATAATTACAATTATGTATGTATTAATAATAATTATGAATATATAAATGTATACGCAATTACGCAATATATTTTCAAAATTATTTTGAACTGAAATTGTAGTTATTTAGAGAGATCGCACGATTATGTTTTAAAATCTGGGGATATACATATGAAAGTTTTAAATTAAATATATATATTTTAAATTCAAAATTGTATACTTATTATAATAATAATAATTATATTAAATATAATATTTGTCAATATAATATTTAATAATTATTATTAAAATTCAATTTAAATTGTATTTTAAATTGACTTTTAATTTAATAAACATGATACAGTAGTTATTTAATTATGTATATATATATATATATTTATATAAATATACATGATATATATTATGTATACTAACATTATTCATAATGTAAGTAATTATGTCTTAATTTAATAATAACTAAAAAAAATTATTGAAATTTGTATTAAATATCTGTTAAATATAATTAGGTCAATGGGGTCAATAATTTATTAATGTTAACAAAGATTGTTAGCAAAATGTTTATAATATATAATACCTTGGATAAGGATATAATATATAAATATATATATATATATATTAATTAAAAATATATATTTTAAAATATTAACTTTATGTTTATATTAAAATATACAAAATGTGCAGATTTATAAATAAAAATTTCTGTAATTTTCATAAATATAATATATATCCATATATTTGACTAAAAAGTGACTTTTATACGTGGGCATTGAAAGTGGCGAAATTCCAAAAACGTATATAACGAAAATATATACGCCATATTTTAAAGTGTAATTTTAGTGACTATTTTATATAAAATAAAATGTATGTAATATATATATTGTTAAGTATGTCAATATTTATAAGATTGTGAAATTTCATAAAATGAAATCATATATTTAATGGTGTAATTATGCCGTGAAATAGAGATGCCCACGAATATGGCCATCTCTATTCGGTGGGCTCGAATAGTGGATCTTAATGTACACGTGGCCATTGAAAGTGGTAGTCCTATATCTATATATATATATATATAGTCGTAATATAACCAGTTGGTGGACAATGCAAAATATAATCATTTGGTAACCATTTTTTATAAGATAGCCATGAAGGTGAAAATTTACATACTAATTAATTATGATATACTCTTTGAATATATCTAATTATTTTTTCAAAATAATGAATAATAAAATATATATAAAAATATTGTCTACCAAATAAAAATTATGTATAAGCTAACTCTTTTGTTGACAATATTAAGGTATGCATAAAATAATTATTTTGTGGACAATCTGAATTTTAAAGGTTTCGCTCCAACTTTATTATTTTCTGATATATATGTTCTATAATTAATGACAAATGTCATGACCTTTTTATATTTATACATATTAAATTAAATTCGTATATTCAATATAATATTGGATAATTTAAACTATTTTACCTTTTCTATCAATCACGAACATATTATATATGGTTAGTTATATTTAAAAATAACTATATATTATTTATATCATATAATATCTTCATTATATAAAATAAATATGTCTTTTATTTTTATATTATGTTTATATAAGAATTGTTCGGATAATTTAAAAAGCACATGTCACATTTTAATAATTATATTATAATTATTATATCATAATAAATTATTATTAAATAATATGTAAGCATAATTATAATATATATTAGATAAATTACTTAGATATAAAAACGGGCTCTATTATAGAATCTATACGAACTAATGTAAATTTTATTTCAAAATAAAAATATGAAATTTTAATTATGAAAATGTATCATATAGTTGGTATTATGATAGCATAAGTTAACTTTAATTATCAAGTATCAATAGATTATTATATTCTTGTGTTTATTTATTAAAATATACATTTTAACATGCATTTTATATTAAAATGAAACTATTGAAATAAGTATAATTATTGATCAATATTATTAATTGAATATATGGATTATGGTCAAAAGCTTCGCGTATTAAACGCCCGCAAACTTGTTTATTCGAATTAGTGGTTCTACAATAGCTTATGATTGGTCATTATAATTAGCGTATGTTTATTTATAGACTATCATACATGCAACGGCTTATAATTACCATATATTTATATATGTGTGTTTTATAAGCTCACTCGGGATGTAATCATTTACAGTAATGCAGCTAAAAAAACCTAAACAATATTAAAATTAACCCAACCAAATCAAACCAAACAAGTGAAAATAACTAAAACTATAAATATTAATGTTTCAACAAACAATCATACGCTATTGTAAATTCAGTAATTCGAATAAACAATTTTGCGGGCGTTCAAATCGCGCATCAATCGCGAAGCTTTTGACCAGGTACCGAATATATATATATATATATATATTCAGGCCGCCGATATAATTAAGAGTTCAATTTGGGCGGTCTTACTAATATATAAGAGCCGCCCAATTAATAAATATATGTCACTAAAGTAAATATGTTACGCTTGATTTCACACGCTAAAATATTCCATACGAGTAACATACATAAACTGCTTTTGTGTATTATATCATATTAAACAAATCCACAAATATATCTTATAATTATATGTATAATAATATAATCCATATATATATATATCTATAGTTATCCGTTATAGTAATTGTACAATTAAATATTTGTTAATAAATTTGATTTTTTATTATATTTTAATTTATTTAACTATTAGAAATCATTCGATTATTATTCGAATATGTTACGTACACATGAGATCGATATAGTTTTAGAATGTCTGTTTAATTTCAAGTAGAACCAATATATTATATATGTATAATATAATCCATCAATATGTTATCCATTATAGTACCTTATAATTTCTAATAGTACAAATTGAAATTTAATACAAAATAAAATATTTAATTGTACAGTTGGTACCTGGTCAAAAGCTTCGCGATTGATGCGCAATTTGAATGCCCGCAAAATTGTTTATTCGAATTAGTGAATTTACAATAGCGTATGAATCATACGCCGTATGATTGTTTGTACAAACATTAATATTTTTAGTTTTAGTTATTTTCACTTGTTTGGTTTGGTTTTGTTGGGTTTATTTTTAATATTGCTAGGTTTTTTTAGCTGCATTACATCCCGAGTGAGCCTATAAAACACACACACATGTTAATGATAAGCCGTTGCATGTATGATAGTCTATAAATAGACATACGCTAATTATAATGGCCAATCATAAGCTATTGTAAATTCACTAATTCACATAAACAATTTTGCGGGCATTCAAATTGCTCATCAATCGCGAAGCTTTTGACCATAATCCGTACAGTTAATATTAATATTATTATACATGTATAATATATATGTATATAATTATAATATATATTTGTGTTAATATGATAATACACATAAACAACGTATGTATGTTACTCATATGGAATATTTTAGCGTGTGAAAGCGTAACATATATTTACATCGATGGGCGGCTCTTAAATATATCGGTCTGCTTCTCCTGTATCCATATATATTATATGATTATTATAATACCATATCATATTAAATATTGTTAACAATATAATAGTTATACATTATGAAAAATATACAATCAGCATTAGTTAATATAGAAATAAAAGTAATTTAATAAATATAGTTTTAAATAAAATTGCCGTTTGTCCGTTCTAACCAAACAGGGTAGTTTATTTGTAATCTTCGGCGAAAACCATTTTAACATACTTATGTATATTTATAATATGATATTATAATTCATATATTTATTAATATTATAGTAATAAATTATTAATATTTTAAAGTATTAAATAATACTATAATTACTTAATATACTATATTTATTGCTTATAGAAAACTGAAAATTCCAATTATGAAATAACTGCTATACTAATACCGTACACAAAAATATTAATACTACTACTTTAATCCCATGAATACTTTTTTAATATTCTAATCTAAATATTCAAATTGTTTACATCACTACATAATATATATGATGTTAAACACTATTATATAATACATATATATGTAATATTTAAATAATAATTCACTGATAATGCATATTGTATAATTATTTTACATTTGTACGGTATTATCAAAGATTTTCCGAAGGAAAGATATAACACTTACGCGAAATCGTGTAATTCGAATTTGTATAAAAAATACCCCAGTGCCACCTAGGAACTATGTGTTGTTTATAATGTAAATTCGTATTTAACTATACACTTTTAAAATGTTAAATAATATGCTTTAAATTAATATTTATATGATGAAAACTAAGTGTTCATTACTAATATATAACAAACAAATATGATATGTATGTTTTAAATACTATAAGTATATATTTAGTGAGTAAAAGCTAATTTATATTGCATGTAATTTAATAGAGCAATGAAAACATTGTTGTATGCAAACAGAGCCGAACCTAAATCTATTTCAGTGATTTCGATACTACTGCTAGCAGCGGTTGGGGATATTACTAAATTACGTTGCATGCATAGGGAGTATTATATCTTTGCTTCGCAAAATCTTTGGTATTATTATCTCGCAGTTTATATTAATACTGTATTGGTATTTAGTAGTTTATAATTCCACATTTACAATTACATATGTATTCTTTATCATTTGTAAATTTCTTCTTAATTATATCTGTTAATTTCACTGTTTAGAGTAGTATAACGCTAAAATTAAAACTTATAAATATCGTAATATATATATTTAATCTATAATATCATATATAATTAACTTTATGATAATAATCTTTTAGAATCAAGTGCAAAACAGAACAGGAGTTATCGAATAGTTTTTATTTAATTATATAATCAATGATATGTGTAATATAATAAAAAATAATTAGTTAAATAATAGAATACCAATAATATCGTGTTAAGTAATTTTGTGGCGAATGATCTCGTGTGAAATGATAATATATATAAATAATTATTTATAAATAGTAGAATTTAAACTACACACGAAATCACCAATCCGTATAATATCATTCCCCATGAAATCACTTCGCACGAGAACACTGGTTACCAAATAATAATATATAATTAATAAACTAATTGTATATAATTATTTAACATCCAATATTCAAATTTTAGATAATAAAATTGTTCATATTAATATCAAAGATTTTTCTAATGAAAGATAGAACACTCAATCGTGTAATTAAATTTTGTATAAAAAAACCAACATCAACACATATATAGGTCATTTTTTGGAACTATGTGTTGTTTATAATATAAATTTGTATCAAACTATGCACTTTTAAAATGAAAAATAATATGCTTTTAATTATTATTTTATTAAGTGTTTATTGCTAATATATAGAACTAGGATATGTTGGTTTTAAATCCTATAAATATCTATGTGGCAAGTAAAAGCTAATTTATATTGCAATTCATTTAATAAGAGTAATGAAAACATTGTAGTATGCAAATTGCGGCAAATCTAAATCGATTTCGATACAGCTGCTAGAAGCGGGATGTATGAATACTAATCATGTTGCGTAGGTAGCGAGTGTTATATCTTTGATTCGCCAAATCTTTGTTAATATCTTTTAAATTATATTATATTTTAGACATGTCAATAATATTTATTTATTAACATTTTGTAATTGAAAATAATAATATTTTAATTAATAATTATTTACATGGTATTTATTTTATTGGTATTGGTGTATTTTTGTATTATTATAAATTTATTAATTTATTTTCAATAATTTAATATTACTTTATTTATTTTGTAATCAGTAGTATCCAATACATATTTTTATGTACAAACATGTACATACAAATATTAAATATGTTTAATAATATGGAATATAATATATAAGATAAAAATATATAATTAATTGCAGGTGATGAATAATTACATTTAAGAAAAGTCTTTTTGGAGTCAAAACAAAAGTGATGTTGGAATATAATACAAATTTGATTGCTGCCGGTATTCAAGGCATACTAATTGAACATGTAGGATAGCAAACTTATGCAATGGTTTGTATTTTAAATTATATAAATTACCTATTTAATAAATTAAATTAATACAGAATGTTGTAAATTTATTTTAAGAATTTTTATAATCAAATTAAAGAGAAATTACTCTAAAGCTATGCCAGTTAAATCACTAAAGATCATGAAGATCCAGAATTCAATAATATTATAACTAAAATCCATGATGGTCAAGACATTATTAAAAAAGATCCTTTATTTAAACATGTTAGTAATTCATTATTAGTATTTATATAAAATAAAAGTTTATTTATATATTTGTTTTAAATATATGTATATTCATTATTTGTTATTAAAATATCATATTCAATTATATATCTAATCAAATGTATTATTCTATTTATTATTCTGTATTATTTCTTTATTAATTTTATTTAATATATATTCATTATTTTTTATTATAATAATATATAATCTTTATAGAATTGATTTAGGAAATTTATTATTAAAGCTTGATTTATCAAATAATATATTTTGATATATAAAAGTAATGATCAGGATTCTATTCTAGAAATCGACTATATGATAAAGTTTGTAACATTTATATATTATCGATTTCAAAATATCAAATTAATGATTAATATTTATAAAATTTTGCTTTGATTAAAAATTGTTCAATTTATTTAATATCTATTACAAAATTCAAATTTATATACATATGATATTCAAATCGCCATATGACATATTCCATGTAACCTGTAACATTTAATTGTTGATATCCTCTCTCATTTCTACACCAACTATTACCTACCTCACTTAATCTCCGTTCACAATCTATAAGCCTCCATTCCAGTAATTGCATGTATTTGTATTTGATTTTCGTATTTGATAAAAACTATATATATGAATTTAATTTATATTTTATGTATAAGTGTTATAAATTATAACTTATTATATCCCAAGCAACCAGTATATTGTTTACAGTTTTTTATCATATCGATTTTCTTTAGATATCAAATAAATTTTAATTAATAGATTTCAATTAATTATTATGCAATCTGGTATAGAGATAGGGATTATTATTTTATGATTTAATATTTAATGTGTTAATATTTGTATTTATATTTGATTCTTTAAGAAAAATGTGTATAATATATTAATTTAATTAACTCACTCTTCGGCTTTCCCAATCCACTCCTCGCTATCTACATTATACTTCTTCAATTTTATCCATGATAAATCTTGCTCCTACAGGATTTTATATACCTATTATTTTAATTATTTAAACAAATAATCTTCCCTTACCGTATACACCCACCTATCTACATTGCTTTAATTAACCTATAAATCTGATATATTCAATATATATCAATCACTAACCATGTAATATCTTTATATATATACCAAAGATTTTCCAAAGGAAAGATATAACACTTACGCGAAATCGTGTAATTCGAATTTGTATACAAAATACCCCAGTGCCACTTATAGCGGGTTACTTTTAGGAACTATGTGTTGTTTATAAAATTTTAAAATGTTAAATAATATGCTTTAAATTAATATTTATATGATGAAAACTAAGTGTTCATTACTAACATATAACAAACAAATATGATATGTATGTTTTAAATTCTATAAGTATATATTTAGTAAGTAAAAGCTAATTTATATTGCATGTAATTTAATAGAACAATGAAAACATTGTTGTATGCAAATAGAGCCGAACATAAATCTATTTCAGTGATTTCGATACTACTGCTAGCAGCGGCAGGGGATATTACTAAATTACGTTGCATGCATAGGGAGTGTTATATCTTTGCTTCGCAAAATTTTTGTATATACTCTATATTTTATTTTATTTACTTACAATTTCTACTACATACTTTATATATCTATTTAAAGTCTACAATTTCTATTACGTAATCCAATTTCATGTATTTTATTTTTAATATCAGTAAATTATAATAAATATAATTAATTTCATATTCAATGGATTATTTTTTATATTTATTTTTTAAATAACTTTTGCTCAAATAATTTAGTGAATATATTATATGAATTCAATTGAATTTAATTTATTTATTTTCTACAGTTATTGACTACACCGGCTACGTTATTGACTTTGAAATTATGTGGAGATTATTGTGTTTACAAAAAAGCAAAATATGAAGGTTCATATATTATATATATATATATATTAAATCTGGGTATATAAATTTATAATATATAAAAATAATTATACAGGATTAAAATAAAGATTTTTTTATTGAACAAGTGCAAATATAGCCTCATATGTAAAAAAAGTTGAAAAGTTTTCATAATATGATTTAGTCTCGATGTTCAAAGGTATAAAAGTTGAATTAATTTGTATTATATTTTATTAATTATATTTTAATATTCTAGAACAATTTGCTGTAACAATGGCAGTATGAACATTTAACTTTGGAATGCAGGCCTATTTAGCTGCATTTGATGGGTTGCTAGGATATTCATTATAATCGGTTGCAGAATATGCAGTACAACAAGACAGATTACGATGCTTGGATGCTACAAAGGTGAAGAAGAAGATGAAACATCAAGACAA
The DNA here is from genome assembly GCA_964019155.1 of Osedax fenrisi. Taxonomy (NCBI): domain Eukaryota; kingdom Metazoa; phylum Annelida; class Polychaeta; order Sabellida; family Siboglinidae; genus Osedax; species Osedax fenrisi. Next base: position 57,232,378 of record OZ025243.1, read on the forward strand.
TTCATATGCTGCAGGATGTGCAAACATATAATTAAAATAAATTGTATATGTATAATTATATTTTTAATATCATTTATAAATATAATATATACATTAGTAACTATATATAGTGTAAAAATTAATTTTTAAAAAACTTTAAACTTGATTTAGTCAGAATAATTATTTTGTATATCTCATTAACTACATATTGAATATTTTTTCTTTAAATTTCACAATAATAATAAATGAACAGTATAAATTATTATTTCTATATATATGTAGTAAATTAGTGATACATTTTTATTTTATTTGTTAATCATTATTTAAAATAAATATTTATAATAAGATTGTTAAATAATTATTACAAAAACTTTAATATTATAAGTGGATACATTTTGAAAAGATGTTATTTTACATGTAACTAATGAATAGTACCTTTAAACACATATCAATAAACATTTTCTATATAGTATTACTTATTGAAATATATAAGTTTATTAATTTAAATAAAATATATACATGTTGAAAATGAGAAAAATATGTATATTCCACAAATATTTAAAAGTAGCATTGTATAAAATATGGTCTTGTATAGTGTTACGAAATATTATTAAAAAATAAATTGAATCTGTATGCAGATTTAGTGAGAATTTAATACAAAATAAATAATTAATTGATCATCAAAACATTGTTAACCTGAAATGAAAATGGTTTTATATTAGTTTATTACACATAAAGTAAGAACACAGTTGTTTTCGAAACAAGATATATATAATATTAATTAATTAATAAATAATTATAATTGAAGAAAATCAGATTCACTTTATAAGTACGAATTGTGAAGATTTATGGAAATATAATTAAATTATATAATTAATTAAAAGAATTGATAGAATAGCTTCCATTATGGTACATCTGCACCTACATATATAAAATATTAATAGGTAATATAATTTTATTTGTTTTATATATATGATATGTATGCTAAGTATATAATGAATATGCTTTACAATAATTTCTAGTAAATAGTAAAATTATTATTATTATTTATATTAAAAAATATACCTCCTGAGGGCATCGTAACCAGACCTTCTGTGTTGCATACAACAATCTAACCACTATACTACCAAACCAGTTTTATTAATTATATATAATTACTTATAGTAGTATTAGATTTGATTTAATTATAAATAGAATTAGAATATAATTATATTTCACAAATTTAATAAAGTATTGATAAATTATAGAATTATTCTAAGAATACAAAATAATAGTATGATTATTATTATATATATAGTATTATACTAAGTATATAATATGATAGTTATTAATTATATAATATAAATCGAAAATTATGATGAATAATAACAACTTATTTGAATTTTTTTAAATGCTCAAAATAACCCTACAAAAATATTTTGAAAGGCTTTTCAAAATAAGCTATGTTGAAAGTTGGCACATATTAACTGGTCCAGGGGCTGGTTGCTCTGAGATTGGCCAGAGACAATCCCAACAAGGACAAACCTTATTTATAGATATTATTGGGTTACTCTGGGATTTTGTAAACATATCTTATCCGAGATCAAGCTCAGAAATATTTCTATATTCCTAATCCTTATTTCATTTTTGAATGTTTAAAAATATTCAAAATATAATTATGTACCTAAGTTAAATATTACTTAATTATAATTCGATTATTAAAGGATGTACATAAGAATTCTATATAGTTTCGGAAAGCCCATTTAATTTCAAGTATAATCAATAGATAATTAAATGTCTATTATCATAATAGCAGCATAATAATTATGCTTATATTAATTTGTCATGCTCTTATAAGTCTATTAAGCAATTAATAGCAGCATAATAATTGCATAATAGACTTTTAATAGCACCATAATTATTATAATAGCATGACAAATTATCATAATAGCAGCATAATAATTATGCTTATATTAATTTTTCATGCTCTTATAAGTCTATTATGCAATTAATAGCAGCATAATAATTGCATAATAGACTTTTAATAGCACCATCATTATTATAATAGCATGACAAATGAATAGCAGCATAATATAATATTATTAAATATTTAATATTATATTATTTAATAAATATACATTTACAACACAATGTAAACATTCGAGGCTATTATATATATGCTATTATGATAATAATTATCACATAATTAAATTATTATGAGGCTATAATTGTTTCCTGTGTTAATTAATTATACTATCATATAGTTTATAATATAAGTACAATTATATAATCAATTCAATATCGAAATAATATTTGTTGAATATTTTATATAATTATAATAGTTTTAAACTAAGTTTATATAATTATAATAATTATAATAAGTATTACTTAAAGTAAATATTAATACAATTTATGTTATTGATTGATTGATAATTTATTTAAGCAAATACATAGCCGAAAATATAATCGAAAGTATAAAGTATAAATATTTGCTAACGATAACATACGTTATAGAAATAAATAAAGAATAATACGAAATTAAAAAATTAAGGAAATTAAAACGTTTTACAGTTACCGTAAAAATAAACGAAAAACAATCGAAAGTAGAAATAAATCATATAGTAATTATAAACGAAAAATGATCAAAATAGAAATAAAATATAGCGTAAAAATAATCAAAAATAGAAATAAAATACATTATTTTGTAAGTGGTATCGAAATATTCAATTTCTACTTTCACTTTATAGAATTCTTCATCTTGTATCCTGTTTTAGTAATAAATTATTAGTTATATAATTTAATATTTAAATGTTAAATTTTAAATATATTATAAACAGAACATATTAAAAATCAAATAAACCAATACTAGAATGAAACAAACAAATAATGTAATACTTACCAAAATCTGTAATAATAGTAGGTACTTTATTAATTTATATTTTAATTGTATAATCAATTTGAAACATATATATATATATATATATATATATAAAAACAGAACAAGTTACAAATAAAATAAACCAATATACATATACAAAAACAGTTAATAACAAAACATACCAATAATATTACGAAACAAAATAATATAATACTTATCACTATAATCTGAAATAATAGAAAATTATTAATATTGTATTTTAGTAATATAATACATTTGAAACATATTTACAAAATATATATAAAACAAACATATAATACCGAACAAACAAAAGTAAAATAATACTTCACACTTTATCTGTAATAATAATGAATTATTAATTTTATATTATAGTATATTTGAAATATAGATATAAAAAATCCGAATTTTCTATAACAAAAATAAATTTATAACAAAATATAATACAGAACAAACAAAAATAAAATAATACTTCCCACTTTATCTGTAATAATAATGAATTATTAATTTTATATTATAATATATTTGAAATATATATATAAAAACCTAAATTTTCTATAACAAAAACACATTAAAAAAAAACCAGAAGAGATAATGCAATAATTTAGATACAAAATGAAACATAAATCAATATAAAATTATAAATTTCTGTTAAAAAAAAGTAGTTTGTCGAAACAGATTTTGTTTATTTTATTTTTAAAAGATGAAACAGATACAGTTGCATATTCAGTTGCATACTATTAATTATAATATTACAATTATACAGGATATCTATATAGTTTCTAGATATAATAAATACTATTTGTATGATATGATAACAAAATAAGTACAATTTTATATGAAAAATAATTCTATTCTAATTATATTTATAATTAAACCAAAACTAATACTACTATTAGTAATTATACATAATTAATAAAATCCGATAGGTAGTATAGTGGTTAGATTGCTGTATGCAATGCAGAAGGTCTGGCTACGATGCCCTCAGGTGGTATATTTTTTATTTTATAATATATATTTTTTTAATATAAATAATAATACTATTTAACCTATTTACTATTTACCCTATTTACACTATTTAGGCTATTTACTAGACATTATTTTAAAGTCTTTTACAAGAAAAAGCATATTCATTATATAATTATCATACTTATCATATATAAAACAAAACATAAAACAAATAAAATTCCATTCAATATTAATATTATTATTTAATATTTTATTATCATATCTATTAAAAATATTATATATTATGAAATATATTTAACTAGAAATTATTTCGAAACACTAAGTGTGTTCATTATTATATTTTATATTATGTATAAATATATATATATATATATATAGTATAGGATTATATAGGACCCATATTTCATATTTTAATATTTGATCCTATGTATTATAAATTTAATAAGGACACCTATTTGTTATCCTAAGTACCATCAAATTGTCCAAGTTTTATACAAATATATTTTGAGAGCTACTCGAATGTCCGACGCGAATAAAATTAGCTAAAAATTCCCAGAACAACCCATCCTCTATCTAACCTAGGCTATTTTTTTTGCTGTAATATATGTATTTTTGTCCAGAACAACCCGATTTACTGAGAATTATCCAGAGATTGTCTCTGGATAGTGATAGGAAATATTTTATTTCCATAGTAACCGGCTCCTGATTATTAAGTATAATAAATCCATTAGTTTATACACAATATTATATTTGAAAGAAGGAGAGGATAATAATGCTGAGATTTATTGTGAACAATAGCCATGTCGAAATATGTGACATTATATATATATATATAATAATTAGGGATGTGTATAAGATGTACAGATAATTCTGTATCGGACTGTGTCACAGTCTATAGGCTACAATAATAAGTTTGGCGAATATAAATTCCTATTAAATAATAGCTTGGTATCTATATTTAGAGCGCTAACATTATACATATATATCTTTGGTAGGAATACATATGTGTAGAAGGCACATGGATATATATATATAAATATATAGATTATAATAATAAGTAGTTATATATATATGTAAGCATATAACACCCCTTTATACATTTATATCTACAAGTCAATAATAAAAGTGGGGATCGTACATTATTGTTAGATCAACGCAGCGCTACGGTTGACGAGGTTTGATTATCTAGATCAGGACCGGGTGTCAACGGACTAGTTGTGAGTGCGATATCCCTGGGATGAGAATGTAATGACACACTACGGAGAGGAATAACTACATCTGAACCGAGTATCGGTGGAGTAGAGGGTAGGGCAAGAGGTCTTGAGTGATTATCTGATGCATCTCGGTGTGTTGGTACTACCTCCTGACAGGGCGTCGACGGGGAAGTAAGGCGGATATCTCATAGATTTCTCCCGAAGGTAGAACAATCCATACTGCGGATGTTGTAACTCCGAAGTTTCATAGCTGGCTTCCATGTCTTTGATATGTGGTCACGCTGTTGAATGTTTGTGAGGGGTGTTATGTTGGACAGGTACAATGAGTCTTGTTTTTTACTAGTGTCGTGTGGTTGACATATTGGATGATAATTTATTCTCATTCGACAAGTCTACGGGGTAGGTGCTAGGTAAAGGGTTTGCTAACTTGTGGCTGTAGAGCAGTTCGGTGGGGCTTTGTGTCGATAATTACTGGTTTAGATCATAGTAGAAGTTTCGACATCTGGAAGTTCTCAGAGATCTTCAAGCTCTGCATGGTTCCTCGGCTAGGCCGTTACTTAGGAAGTGGTATGCCTGCTTGTCCTGTGGTTGAATCCCCATTCGGATGCAAATATTCGGAACGCTTGTGACGAATATAGTCCTCCGTTGTCGCTAAGTAACCTATCTAGGATACCATGTTTTAGATGATCTACAATGGTTGCGCTGGTGCACTCATAGTGTATATGAATGGGAATTGAGTATAAAAATCAAATATAATGAGGTACGTGATATTGTTATAGTGGACAAAATGTATACTTAGGTATTGCCATGAGTGCGTCAGTGTGTCATATGGCAATAGAGGTTACTTATACAGAAGAAAGTAAGGCTTGAAGGGTTTCGTCTCCCGTTTCTAATTTTAAATATTCTATCTTCTGTGTCCCAAACGTCAATGGCTTATCTGGACATCAAGGTCTATGTGTTCACTGGCATCTGTAGGTGAAAATCTATCCGTAGCTCTATTCCTGGCTTTAAAAATATTAGCGTGAAATCTTACTGCTGCACTCGTAGTAGCATTTTTTGGACTCGGGTTGGTGCTGTGAAGAAATATTTCTGGGTGATCATCAGGGATGGGGTCAAATACGTATTTATATTTTGATTTGAATAATTATTCAGTGATGTATTTGTATTTGAGTGTCGTATTTCGTGTATTTGATCAAATATAGTTTCAAATACACTTTTAAAAATATTTTAATTTAATAATTTAATAGAATGTAGAATTTAAACAATTAATTTATGAATGTAAACAAATTAACAAAATATTTACCATTTATATTAAAGAATACATTTATTAAATAATACAAATAATATAATAGAACAATAATTTTATGAATACTATATAAATAAATTAATATTCTATATAGAATATGTATGTGTTATAAATTATAACTTATAATATCCCAAGCAATCAGTCTATTGTTTACAGTTTTTTATTTTATTGATTTTCTTTAGGAATTAAATATATTAAAATAGATTTCAATTAATTATTATGCAATCTGGTATAGAGATAGGAATTATTATTTTATGATTTAATATTTGTATTTTATATTTATATTAGATTCTCTCTCTAGAACTCATATATTATTTATCCATTCATTACTCTAATTCTACGTCTTCTCCTTAATATTTAAAAATTATACCACCTATCTACATTGCTTTAATTAACCTATTAATATCATATATCCAATACATATCAATCACTAACTATGCAATGTCTATATATATATATAATCTAGGGATAAGGATTATTATTTTATATAAAATATAATCATATGATTTAAAATATGATTAAATCAAATGATTTAATATTTAATGTGTTAATATTTGTATTTTGTATTTGTATTTGATATATATTTGTATAAAAATGTAATAAATATTTGTATTTGTATTTGTATTTGATAAAGTGTATTTGACCCCAACCCTGGTGATCATCTGCACTTGTGGTCAGACTTAATAATGTGAAACCATTCTATTCCGAATATTACGGCTTACATTTATTTTTCGATATATACATAACGAGTCTCAGCGGGGCTGAATATCTTAGATGCGAAGGTGATGGGGATTTCGTCTTGTTGGATGGATGTAGGAGGATGGCGTCAAAGTAATTGTATGAAGCGTCTACTTGAATTGTTATCTTCTTCTTTGTCGCATAATATGATAGAGTAGTATATTTATTCTTCCATGTTATTGAATATATTAGGTATTAGACATATTTTTTAAGAAGTTAACATAGAAGTATCGTAAGGTGTGATAGGTCTTTATTAAAGGGCCACATGTAGTTCGCGATAACTATGAATTATAATTCATAGGTATCGCGTAATAATTATGATAATGATAATTATCAATGGCTTGCGGAGAATCTTGTGAGGTTATCTGTTGAATTAACTTCTCACACTTGGGGTCGGTATGTACGCCATCATTGTTGAAGAGGAGATCATTAGTCATATATATATATATATATATATATATATATATATATATATATATGCATGGATATTTGTGTATACATATAATATATTATATAAAATTATTATATATATATATAAATTGTTGTTGTGTATTAATCACTGTCTAAGTTGTGTAATACTAATATATTACACTGTTAAGTTGTGTGTATATATGGGAGTAAAATGTCAAGGCTTATTTACGTTAATTGGTTAGACTTATTCTTCAAGAGATTATATATAGCGGACCACCGCAGATGTCTGAGCGTGGGGCAGTAATGCGAGACGGCAGAAACGTACATTGTACGTGCGTCGTGATACCAGGCACTAGGCGTATATGCGCTGATATTACGTAGATGTACAATATCGACGCATATATATAAATAAAATATATAACATCCCCTCTTCTCCCTATTGGTTATCGAAGAGGGGTTGGGGTCATTCCCTCTTCTCACGTATGGAAGAAGGATATCATGTTGGAGGTGGCCATGGGGATGGCAATACATGCATTGTGTATGGTGCTGTATGGCATCACGGATGGTGGGGGTGATGATGAGGGGGTCACGGATATTGTGGGTGAGATCGAGAGGGTCACGGGTGACGTTGAGAACATATCGGGTATTATGTGTGATGTCGGATGCGTCACAGATGTCGTGGGTGACAGCGGGGGCGTAGCGAATATGTACCTGATATAGTGGGCAAGGGCGAAAGCGTACCGGATGTCGTGGGTAGTGGCTGGGGCGTCACGGAGGTCATGAGTGACGGCGAGGGTGTACAGGATATCATACCGGATGTAGTGGGCAATGGCGAGGACGTAAATAAAATGTTAAACAACATTTTCAGCTCGTCTAGCCGATCTTCATTGTGCCAATCGAAGGAAGGAGTTGGTGTAGGGTTCATGATTGTTTATAGTCATTGGGCGTGGGGGTAGATGTTTCCTAACGTGCTCTCACTGGTTGACGTGGCAGGATGATATTCATTGGACGTGAGGTTGGACGCTTATTGATGTTACGTCAAGGCTTATGTACGTTTATTGGTTATACTTATTCTTCAAGTGATTATACATAGCGGCGGTCCGCTATATATACACAGCCGTCTGCGCGTGGGGGGGGGATCATGCGAGATGGTAGGAATGTACGTGCATTATGATACCAAGCACTATGCGTATATTCGTTGATATCACGTAGATGTACAATATCGTCGCATATAAATAAATACAATATATAACAATAAGTACAAGGCATTACCTGTTAATATTTAATACATTCAATAATATAATAATCTAAAAATGTTGTTAATATATATGTTATTACATATAAAGGTTAATATATATATAGGATGATACGGATGGTAGGTAAAAATTAAATGGCAACATTACGTGGCGCTATTATTTATATTATATATTATAACAGCACAAGGCGTGCTTGTTAAAAAAACGGAAGAATAAAACTAAACAAAATAAATCAAACAACCCACAAATATCAATACGCAAATAGGATGTTACTCGTATGTGTAAATATCATATATATATATTAATACGAATTGTTTATAAATATATTTTTCAAAAGGAATTATTCCATATATACATGTTTCTCATAAAGATTTTATTTTCAGTTTTAGTGGTACATTATACGCTCTTAGAGCGTATAATGAATTAGATTGACATACACCTTGGCCACATTTGTGACATTTGATATTTATAGTTATTTAATGTTTGCCTAACGTCCGTATTCCCATGTATATAATATATATATAGTGGAAGTATATAGTAGTAATTATATTAAAAATGTAAATAAATATAAGGTTGTATACAAATTAAAAAAAAGTATGACAATTTTGTATATCTTATTTAAAAGTTAATAAGTTATTATATATTATAAATTATAATTTATAATATAATATATATTATATAATATACCTGGTACTAGGTTAAATATCGTGATTTTTTTAATACTCTATGATATAGTCTATTATAGGAATTATCTTAAAGCAGGCCGCCGATTGTTATTATAATAATGTCAGAGTTCATTATAATGCAGCTAAAAAATACAGAAAAATAAAACAAAACCAAATAAATTAAACAACCCCAAAATAAAAATTGAACTCTAACAATATAATAATAATAATCGGCGGCCTTCTTTGATAATAACGTATCAGACTATATGATAGACTATATCACTGATAGAGTCTATGTCCGTAACATGTTTATTCGAATTATTTAAATTACACGAGTATTCTTATAATATTATATTAATTATATAATGACATGAATACTATATATTTATGTAATTACTAATTCGTATAATGAAGTATGTGGGCTTTTAGTGTGTTGATTATTTTTAAACTATATTTTGACTATAATCATTATAATATAATAATGATTATAATAATAATTATAATAATCCTATTATGCAATGTTATATTTAATTAGTATATTGAATATAACTATCCATATAAAGTTTACAATAACAACTAATAGTATGTGTACTATTAGAAACTACTATTGGTAAAACCCAATTCAATTAAATTAATTATTAATAGAATATTTAAAAATGTTACCTGGTAAAATTTAAAATCTTACATTTTTTTTCTTACACGATAAATTACTTAATAAATTACTTAATACACATGATTATGAATGTATATAATTATATATTTAATTCACAATTACAAATTATTCTATATATTTAAATAGTAAGTATATATTTAACAATCTTAATATATATTTTAAAATTATTAAATTTTAAATATTAAATTGATAAAAATACTTGTATTACCTTAGTATTTATAAATATTTATATTTTAATACACATGATTATGGATATATATAATTATATATTGAATACACAATTAAACATTATTCTATTTAAATGTTAAGTATATATTTAATAATAATCTTAATATATATTTTAAGATTATTAAATTTTAAATATTAAATTTTAAATTAATAAAAATACTTGTATTACCTTAGTATTTATGAATCATTCCATTTATTATTTCAAAATATAATAAAAATAAATAATAAATTAATTAAAATGTATATTTTTTATTAATATAATATTTTATTTTTTTATTTTATATATATGATCCATATGTAATATAAAGTCTAAATCCATCAATTCCCTATAGACATATATCCAACAATACTACGTATTTCATTGAAAATGGTGTGTCTACTAAACAGTTATTTTTATGGATCCAATATATATAGAGTGAAAATTCAATCATTATTTAAACTTACCCATTCTATTGATTTTTAAATTATTAATAAATAATATACAACTTTATTTCCTATATATTAATTATATAATTTTATTATAAGTCAAATTTATACCAAAAGTGATACATTATTGCCCTAAACTATTTGGTGGACACGAAATTGTCCTCCAAATAATCATGTCTACCAAATGATTAATATTATGCAAGAAATGTCAACCAAATCTGGTATGTTCATATATATATATATATTATATATATATATATATATATATATATATATATATATCAACTATATACTTAATGTATATATAATATATTAAATTATTATATTTAAATGTAACTACTAAATTCTAATATATACTTAACGTAAGTATTAAATTATATATAACATTTTTATTTTTGTTATGTTACAAATTTACAAATTTGATATATATATATATATATATATATATATATATATCTACTATATATAATCTAATATATACGTTAAGTATATAGTAGATATATATATATATATATATATATATATATATATATATATATATATATATATATATATATATATATATATATATATATATTTATAATTTGTTTATTTTTAAAATAACAATTATTATAATTGGTCAATTATTACCATATTACCAAAGATTTTACGAATAAATATTCTAAATATCTTTTATGTAACTAAGCAATATAAAAAAGTTTATTTACTAAACAATTATCAATATAAAAACGTTAGCATTATATATCTACTATATATTTATTATTAATTATTAATTAATTATAACTAGCAATAAAAATCAGTAATAGAAATTTAAAATAACAATTATTATAATTGGTCAATTATTACCATATTACCAAAGATTTTACGAATAAATATTCTAAATATCTTTTATGTAACTAAGCAATATAAAAAGTTTATTTACTAAACAATTATCAATATAAAAACGTTAGCATTATATATCTACTATATATTTATTATTAATTATTAATTAAATATAACTAGCAATACAAATCAGTAATAGCTAACATTAATAAATAATATATAGGTAAACAATATATATATATATATATATATATATATATATATAATAATTAATATTATATTTTAATAGTATAATAAAAATATTTATTTGGTTATGTTAAACATTTACAAATTTGATATATATATATATATATAAATATATATATATATATATATAAATATATATATCAACTATATATCTACTATATACTAAGTATAATACTTAATGTATATATAATATATTAAATTATATATTTAAATGTAACTACTAAATTCTACTATATACTTAACGTATATATTAAGTTATATATAACATATTTATTTTGGTTACGTTAAAAATTTACAAATTTGATATATATATATCTACTATATATATATATATATAATTTTATATATACGTTTAGTATATAGTAGATATATATATATATATATATATATATATATATATAATTTGTTTAATTTTAAAATAACAATTATTATAATTGGTCAATTATTACCATATTACCAAAGATTTTACGAATAAATATTCTAAATATCTTTTATGTAACTAAGCAATATAAAAAGTTTATTTACTAAACAATTATCAATATAAAAACGTTAGCATTATATATCTACTATATATGTATTATTAATATAATTAATATTTTTATTTATTGTTACTAAAGTTTATATAATATGTATATATATATATATAAAACCATTATATATGTATAGTATAATAATTAATATTATAATTTATTAGTATAATTAAACATAGTTATTTTATATTTTGTAGTTATTTTGTATTTTATTTATATAGTTAATATTTTTATTTTATTGTTACTAGAGTTTATATAATATGTATAGATATATATATATATATATATATATATATATATATATATTTATATAATATTATAGTATATATACTATATAGTATAATTAAACATAATTATTTGGTTATGTTAAAAATTTATAAATTTGATACATATATCTACTATATACTTAACGTATATATACAAAATGATGTATTAATGTACTACTTAAAAAGAATGGCAAAAAGAAATTCAAATTGATCACGAAAGGTGAAAACTAGCCGTGTTAAAAAAGAAAGTGTGCAAGAAAGAAATTCGAGATTGACTACTATGAAAGAAGTTGCAATTAGAAGGCGTAAAAATGAAACTGAATATAATAGACAGCATAGATTAGCAACTAAAATTACAGACTCGAAAAGAAGAATAAAAAATGAAACAGAAAAAGAGAGGATTACTAGATTAAAAACTAAAATAACAGACTCGCAAAGAAGAATACAAAATGAAAGAGAAGAAGATAGCATTATGAGATTAGAAAATAAAATTACAGACTCGCAAAGAAGAATACAACATGAAACAGAAGAAGGGAGGATTACGAGATTAGAAAACTTAAATATTAACACTCAAGCATATATTATGAATGAAACAAAAGAAGAGAGGATTTCACGATTAGATAACTTAAAGTTTAATACTCAAGTAGTTATTATGAATGAAACAAAAGAAGAGCGAAATATACGATTAGAACACTTAAAGTTAAATACTCGAATATGTAATATAAATGAATCAGAAGAAGAGCGGATTACGAGATTAGAAAAATTAAAAGTTAACTTTCGAAGATATATTATGAAGGAAACTAATGAAATGAGGTCCGAACGATTAGTAATACAGAACATAAATAATAAGCGTACTTTAGAAAGAGAATCTACTGGAAATAAAAAAAAGAGATTAAAAATAGCAAAAGAATCACAATTGCAAGTATCGTCAAATATAATTAATGTTAAAGATAGAATATACAATATATGGCGAAGTAATGTATCTGGCATTGATTGGAACAAAGCTGCATTCCACTATAATAAGAATACTGATTATAATAATGATCAAAGGATACCAATAGGTCAAATGAATGTGATATGTAAATTTTGTAAGGCGAAGAGATTCAAGAATGAATCTAAAGGTATATGTTGCAAACAAGGTAAAGTACATATAGAAACTCGTGAAGAACCACCTTATCCTCTGAATGATTTATTATTTAATAGATCACCAGACTCTAAACTTTTCTTTAATAATATTAGGAACTATAATTCTGCATTCCAGATGACATCATTCGGTGCATCGAAAATAATAAGAGAAAACTTCATGCCGACATTCAAAATACAAGGACAAGTATACCATAGAATAGGATCAATTTATCCAGAAAAAATAAACGACGAAAAATATTTGCAAATATATTTTATGGGCAATAATGAAGAGGAAGTTAATAGAAGAAATGAACATTTTCCATTTATACGACATAGCCTGCTTAAAGAACTACAAGATTTATTACATAACAATAATGATAAGATTAAAGAAATTAAATATGCGTTAGAAAGAAATAATGAACCAAATTTTAAATTAGTAATCAAAGAAAATTATAGACCAACATATGAACATGCCAGAAGATTCAATAAACCCACAACAAATGAAGTAGCAATATTAATGATTGGCGATAGTACTAATAAGAGAGATATCATTATAAATAAAAGAGATTCTACAATACAACGTATAAATGAAACGCATCCATCTTATGATTGTCTTCAGTATCCACTGATATTTTGGAAAGGTCAATCGGGTTATGGAATAAATCTGAAACAATCAAATGAAAAAAAATGTCTTGCATGAATTATTATGCCTATCTAATAATGGTTAGAGAGAACGACTATAATGTAATATTACACTTTAGAGAATTATATCATCAATACGCCACAGATATGTATGCTAAGATTGAAGGGGAAAGATTAGCATTTATAAGATTTAATCAGGAACAACTAAGGACAGGTAATTATGATAATGTAAAAGATGCAATGAATAATGATGGTGAAGCGCACAATTTAGGACAAATAGTTATTTTGCCGTCTTCATATACTGGAAGTCCGCGATATATGAGAGAAAGGCAACAGGATGCAATGGAATATGTAAGAAGATTTGGAAAACCCGATTTATTTATAACCTTCACCTGTAATCCGGAATGGAAAGAAATTAAAGAAAATATATTTAATAATCAAAAGGTAATTCATAGACATGATATAACGGCTAGAGTATTTCGACAATATGTTTTAAAATTAGTGGACTTAATGAAGAATGCTAATATATTTGGAAAGCAAATATGCTATATCTACACAATCGAATGGCAAAAAAAGGGTTTACCACATGCCCATTTATATAGTTGGTTACAAGAAAGTATTAAACCAATTCAAGTAGATAGCATAATAAGTGCAGAGATTCCAAATATAGAAGATGAACAACTATACAATATTGTAAAGAATAATATGATTCACGGTCCTTGTGGATATTTAAATATAAAATCTCCTTGCATGAGTAATGGAAAATGTTCAAAGAATTTCCCTAAGAATTTTATAGAAGAAACACAAACTGATAGAGATGGTTATCCATTGTATAGAAGAAGGCAACCAAATAATGGTGGAAAAATTGTGACTAAAATGATACACGGAAAAGAAATACAAATAGATAATAGATGGGTTGTACCTTATTGCCCATTATTATCTAAAATATTTAATGCACATATCAATGTTGAAATGTGCAATTCTGTAAAATCAATAAAATATATTTGCAAATACATTCATAAAGGTTCAGATATGGCGATAGTTGAATTAGAAGAAACTGATAAATGCGATGAGATAAAAAGATATCAGATGGCTAGATATATAAGTAGTAACGAGGCAATATGGAGAATACTAGATTTTCAAATACATCAAAGATACCCGGCCATTATTCAATTAGTGATTCATTTAGAGAATGGGCAAAGGATTTATTTTACCGAGAGTAATGTTAGGGAAAGGATTAATATACCTCCGAAGACAATGCTTACATCTTTCTTCGATTTATGCGGGATTGATAATTTTGCGAAGACTTTATTATATCAAGATATCCCGCAATATTATACTTGGCAAGTAGGAAATAGAATATGGAAAAGGAGATTACAAGGGGATCGAATTAGTGAAGGGATATTTAAATCATCTACTATTGGAAGAATTTATACGGTACATCCGAAGAATCTGGAATGCTTCTATCTTCGGCTATTATTAACTACTGTGAAAGGACCAGTATCATTCGAAGATATTAGAACAGTTAATGGGGTAATATGTAATACAATTAATATAAGAAGGCATGTGCAATGTTAGATCTATTAGAAGATGATGAACACTGGGATAATACATTAAAAGAAGCATCTATATCTAGATCTCCTAGGAAAATAAGAGAACTATTCGCAATGATGATTTGTCACTGCGAAATAACAGATATACCACCATTATGGTTAAATAATAGAGAATGCATGAGCGAAGATATTTTGTTGGAATATAGAAGAAATAATACCGAAGAAGTAATTGAGTATAATGAAGAAATATTTCTTGGATCTCTGGCACGCGTGCAAGTAATAGTTAAAAGAATGGGAGGAGATTCCTTACAGAAATATGGATTTGTAAATATTGAAATGGTATCCTCTATACCAAATGAACATAACTATGATAGGATTCTCCAAATAGATGAGAATAAATTAAATTATGAACAAAGAATAGTATACAATAATATATTGCAGAGTGTTATTAATGAAGAAGGGAAATTATTCTTTTTGGATGCTCCAGCTGGAACTGGTAAAACTTTCTTAATAAATTTATTATTAGCTAAGAATAAAATGTCTCGAACAGAGCAGTTGGCTGTGGCATCATCGGGTATCGCAGCTACATTACTACTAAATGGAAGAACCGCACATTCTACATTTAAAATTCCTATAAAAATAAATGAAAATTCAATTTGTAGCATAACGAGAAATTCAAAAGAGGCAGAACAATTCAGAAACTGTAAATTCATTGTATGGGATGAGTGCACAATGGCACATAAATATGCTCTTGAGGCAGTAGATAGAATGTTAAGAGATATAGTAAATGATAGAAAACCAATGGGAGGAATAATATTATTACTAAGTGGAGACTTCAGACAAATTTTACCTGTAGTACGAAGAGGAACTAAAGCTGATCATATAAATGCCTGCCTAAAAACATCAATATTATGGAAATACATAGAAAAATTGACTTTAAAAAAAAACATGCGAGTATATTTATCAAAAAATAGAGACACCGGGTCGTTTGAACAAAATCTATTAGATATTGGAAATGGTGTATTAAAGAAAAATGAAAATATGGATATAATTCCATGGGGAATCATAGTAAAAAATCATAATGAATTGATATCAAAAATATATGAAAATTTATTAGAAAAATATTTAGATGAAGATTGGCTTTGCGAAAGATGTATACTTGCCCCCAAAAATAATAATGTATGTAATATTAATAAACGTTCATTGAATTTATTTCCTGGAGATCCAAAATTATATATTTCAATCGATAGAGTAGTGAAAGAAGATGAAGTTGTTGATTACCCAATAGAATTCCTGAACTCTATTAATCTTCCAGGATTACCAGATCATATGATAGAATTGAAGGTTGGCGTTTCAATTATTCTACTTAGAAATTTAGATCCACCAAGACTTTGTAATGGGTCCAGACTTTTAGTGACCAATCTTAAAAACCATATTATAGAAGCAAGAATATTGACAGGGGAATATAAAGGAGAACAAGTTATGATTCCTAAAATTCCACTAATACCTTCCGATTACCCTTTTAACTTCAAACGACTACAATTCCCTATAAGACGAGTAGGATTAGATCTAGAAACTGAGTGTTTTTCCCACGGTCAATTATATGTCGGATGTTCAAGGGCCAGAGATGAAAATCAACTGTATATTCTTGCCAATAATGGAATGACTAGGAATGTGGTATACAAGGAAGTATTATAAAATATACTATATATATACAAAAATAAATATTACTTTATTGAAATTATTACATACATTATTATACAAGTGAATCAGAGTTCGGACCAGCTAGATATATCACAAATGAAATTTGAGGTTGCAATTCCAGTAAAACTCACTTTAAGACTGCGGTTTTATTAATATTTATTTCCATTATCATTTTACGTTAATTATCGAGTGGGTCTATTAAAATTAAATTTCAAAATTAAAATTAAAACTGTCTCATTACATTTATAAAATATTTGATTGGCTGTAGTTTTTTCACAATTTTTCATAATAGTCGATAAATATTTAAACATATATATTATATAAATTATAATTATTTTTTAATATTACGAGAATACAAAGTGGCAAATTAATGTACTTTTAACATAAAATATAGTATATTTATCAAAAATTAGAGATACAGAATGGTTTAAAAATAAAATTGATATTGGAAATTATGTATTAAAAACAATATAAAATATGGATATAATTCAATGTTGAATCATAGTAAAAAATAATTAATAGTGAGTAAAAATCCACTTTATATACGATACCTTGATGTGGTCAAGTGGCTTATATTGATCCAAATTCGTATACAACTTTTTAATATAGAACTCTAGGTTTACTCGCATTGTTTTCTCAAAAATTAAATATTTATATTGGATAAATAAATATGTTAAAAAAATCAAAAATCGAGAAATTTCGAGTCGATTACAACTATAACGTTAGTAAATAATGAAAAATCAAAAACCGAGTAATGCCGTGTAAGGTACGGCTAGAAATGCAAAATCAGGAATAACTATAATTAATAAATAATAGATAGGAAAATAATCAAAACCGAGCAACGCCGGGTCGGGTACGGCTAGTATATATATATATATATATATATATATATATATATATTGTTATTTTATTTTGCTGGAGTCCTTCCAGGAAATTTGATGAAGTTTTTACTTATAACTATATTTCTCTAATATCCCTTCGAAGCTGCTCTCGTGTTAAGGCATCTATGGTTTTAATGATAACCGATAATTTATTTATTCAAACTCCTAAATATTATTTTAAGATCTATTGTAATGGTCCAGATAAGGCTTGAACTCGCGTCCTGCTGCTTATATATCTGACGCATTAGCCAACTGAGCCACATAGGCAGTTAACTTCACAATATATACATAATATATATGTATATATATATATATATAAACTATAATTAAAACAACGAATACGATTACATTTATATGTCGTGAGTAAGGTGGTAGTTTTCCGTAGTAGTACACATATTAGTGGTTTTAAGGAATGGAAGGTGTTGGTTCCAGATGTGGACATTTTAGTTTATAAATTGTTATATAATATAATATATATAAATATATATTACATTTATCTTTATCATTTTCTCATCATTATGATTATCACTATTATGGTATATTAATATTATTATTAATATACTGATGTTAATAATACCTATATACTTATAATACTTTCTAATCATAATTATTAATATTATTAGTTATTGAAATAAATAAATATTAATACTATATTAAATAAATTAAGAACTCTTTCTTCATTCAAATCTAAATTTTGTAAATTGAGCATCGAAATATACTATTTATATATTAAATATATTGAATAATTCTTAAATTTGAAACATTTATAGTAATATATTATAAATTAATATAGTTTAATAATTAAATGATATATGTATTTACATCTACATTTTAAATATATTAAAAATAGAAATTTATTGATTGATTTTGTATTCAATATTATTATTATTATTATTATTATTATTATTATTATTATTATTATTATTATTATTATTATTATTATTATTATTATTTTTATTATTATTATTAATATTATTATTATTATTATTATTATTATTATAAATGTTGCGTGCACTCTATAACTATTTAAATAATAACAATACACCCTTACCCAGACATCAACACCCTCACCGAACACAATGAACACTGTAACA
The DNA here is from genome assembly GCA_964019155.1 of Osedax fenrisi. NCBI lineage: Eukaryota > Metazoa > Annelida > Polychaeta > Sabellida > Siboglinidae > Osedax > Osedax fenrisi. The sequence goes on from OZ025243.1 coordinate 57,251,981, forward strand.
TGCAGAGTTATGATGGCGTGCGCTTTGCTGGTACTGTTGATGATACACTCCACTGAATCGAAACACAGGCGGAGGTGCGGTCGACATCTCATACATGATATATACAGATTATGCAGAATGAGGAGATCTCTACCTGATTTAGTTGAAGGTTAATACAGACAATAGTTATTGAGTTAAACTTTCTAATAACGTATATATTTACATATATATATATATAAATACTAAATCAAGTTACATGTAGACCCTAAATTAGTGCTTATGTATGTCTACTATATGATAAGTATATAATATGAAGTATAATATGTGTACACGCATATGAAATGTTAATTATAATACATGGCATTCTCGTTACAGAACTAGAGTCAGTTACACCATCGGAAGTCGATGATACCACCTCTGAATTGGAATATTTGACCTCTGCATCGGAGCAAGTTGGGGAGGAAACCATCGTCATCGAAGGACTGGAGGAGGAGGAAGAGGATATTGAAGAGTCTACCGGTAAATCGCGCAGCAAGAGAAGCCTCGCCAGACTAATGGATCGTTGCTGCAAACACGGTTGCAGACTACAGGAATTGTCGAGGTGGTGTTGATATAGGCGTGGCCTATTCTCCGAAATACCCCCCCCACTATTAGACACGCGCACGAACGCATGCATATATGCCATTATACTTTTGTACCTCCCCTTTACGATATATGACCTGTGGATATTGTTATACATTACATAACACCTGTATTATATCATCATCGATGATTCATCAGGATATTTATTGACTATATATATATGCATTACTATATATTATCATGGTATACCATTTGTTAACCTATAATAACTTATTTCCCAACGGACTATTCCGGTAGTTATGTACTCATTCCATCGAATTATTATACACTTGTTATTTATCAATTATTGCGTATTACACGACCGGCGTACCGTACGACTATTAGCCCGTGAAACACACACACACATTCACACACACACATCCACACACACATCCACACATACACCAACACACATTCATAATCATAACGAAACATATTACGTCATATTGATTCTATTGTTAAACTGCTGTTATTATTATTACATCATACACACCAACACATGTATTCACACACACATTCTATTTTTGTATTTGTTAAATTATATGTCTCGCTAAGTCGTCTGATTATTGTTAGTGCTGGTTCACTACTACTAGATCTACACCAATAGCACATACCCTGTTTATATACGTATTTACATGTATTTATTTATTAGATTTGATTACATAATCTCTATATTGTTAACATATCGGCTATGTGCCTACCATGATATAAAGCCTGCCGTGATATATTTCAAATAAAATCAAGAAATTCATTTATAATTAAATATTTATAGAAAATTTAATAGAGAATATATATATACAAAGTGTATCTTCATGTATACTTTATTGAAGACAACCACCTTTATAACTACATAAGAATATTTAAAATAAATTTAATTACCAAAATAGAGTCCAAAAAAAGACAACAAATAAGGTCAATCTTTAACATTTATTATCTCAGAATATTAATTTGATGTATAGAAATTGACAAATATAGGCCAATAATCAATTAATCCTAGTCATATCTACACAGTATGTATGATATTATATAAAATTAAAATATTTATAATTAGATTTAGAGATTTATACATTCTAATTATATACATCTATTTATACATTCTAAAAATATTAATCAGTTATTATAAATTTTATTTGCCTTTTTTAAAATATAAATATTTTTAAAACTAGATATCTCATTATTATAATATTCATTATATATATTAACATTATGTATATACAATAATGATATTTAAATTATGTAACATTCTTAATTATTTCATAAGATTTTGAATTTTCAACAAAAAAAAGCCTTATATATTATATTATTACAATCAATTTAAATTTAACACATATAATAATGTTACTTACTTAAATGATTCCGCATATTTTAAAGTGATGAATTTATAAATATTTTCATATTTTTTTTTATTATATTATAATACTTATTTTAGTGTTTTTTAGTATCTGTAATAAAATGTAGACATGAATGCAGTCTATAAATGGAATAAAAATATGTTTTTTGAATGAAATCAATATACCTAACTAGTATATTTTATTTTATAAAGTTTTATAATTTATAATTGCCGATTTATAAAAAAAAGTAGATTGTTTACGTTGAATTAATTTGTTATTGTATTTATATAAATACAAAGTCATGTGATATTACTGTCCAGTTAGAAGGCAGAATAGAGTCGCTTTAATTATTGCTTTGTATATATATATAAATATTTTCAATAATATAATGTACCTTTTATTTTATTTCTATAGAAATAAATACACTATAGTGTAATTATGTATATTTATCAAAAATAAGAATTATTGTATATTATCTTTATATATATATATATATATATGTTCTTATATTATATAACATGAGTCAATTACTGAATGATTATAATTAATAAAATAATGTATATACTATTAAATATTACATTTTTATTCTGTCAAACTTCAAACGCTGTTTTCTCAGAATAATTATTTGGCATTAGGTATGGCATTCAAACATACAGAACATAAAAACTATATTTGTTTGCTTTATATAGAATTTAATTATGTGAATAATAAAATGTAGAGATAATTGATCAAATTGATAGTAGTCATTGTATACAATTATAATTTTTTTAGAAATACAATAATTTTTATTTCTAATTTTTAATTTAGATATATATAATATAATAAATAATAATATTAAAATTAAATTTGTATTATTATATGCATGTATAAGTTATGAATATAATAAAAAATAGTATATCAATTGAATGAATAGAATATCAGTCCTATTTTCCTATGTTTTGCCTTCCTATTTATACACGAAATTAGCAAATGGCGTGTTATGTGCGGGATCCCATTAACTATGAGAATAACTTATTAACCATTAACATATATACAATCATATATAATACATCTATAATCATCTTGAGATATTAGAATAGATATTGTTCAGATATCTTTAGTCAAAATTGTATATATTGTATATATAAATATATATATATATATATATATATTATTATTATTATATGTATATAATATATTATTTTTATTAATATTTTTGATTTGTTTATATTATTATTAACTAATTTTGAATATTAATAACATTTTTAGAAATCACGGAAGATGAAATATGCTACTTGAATGAAACTTTCTTAAAAATTGCAATAAATAAAATTGAAGATAGAAGTAAATTGTCTAATTATATATATAATAAAGACGTATGCAGTTCTTCATACACGTAACATAGTAAATGTTTAATTGTTAGTTTCTCATAAATTATAATACATTTATTATTTCCTAATTAACTTATATATATTTGCCGTCATCATGAATAAGTACAAGATAATAGCGATATAGAGGATATATCATCAAACATGTTAGTTTCTCATACATTATAATGTATCTATGGATATATCCTAATTAAATTAACATTGCAGTAATTCTGAAGATATACGAAATATTAGCGGAAACAGTTCTAATATTGTGCCCTCGTGTCTGGATTTAACTGATTAATGGTGTGATAAATTGTCTAATCAAATTTATATTAAGTTGTACCAGAAATAATTATATTTTTTATGAACAAGACATAATTTGGATGATTTAAAGCCTAATTGGAATTAAGAGAAAAATAATTAATAATTTAATAAGGCATTTAGAAACCTCAAATAGAATGTTTGTATATTTTATATACTAATATATTTACTAAATCGTCAAAAGGCTATAAAATATTGTAACAACATTATTAAATATTTACCCACATTTAGGATCTATTGTTAGTATAAATAACAATATAAATAGTATTTGTACACACATTTAAATTTATAATATTAATAGTTAAGCCTGCTAATATTTGATGTGAGTTAGATTATTGTATTATATTACATTTTTAAATTAATCATTATGTGTAAAACTGTAAAAATAAGTAATTTATTATTAATTTTTTCAAATACTATTTATTGTATATTATAAGCAAATTACCAGTTTTAATTTCTATTGCTTATTACACATATAATTTCATAATTTATAACTTCATATCTACACTATGTTGAATATGTCATTCATGCTCATTAATGTTACTATTTGTTTATTTAACATACATTTTATTAACAATATTGGATATTGGATATTGAATATATCTTAATTTTAGATTCCAGAAGAAATCAATAATCTGAGAATTTCTATCTAAATTTACTGCGACTCTTGTTATTAAAGATAAAGTGATATTTTATTTGGAGAGTAAAATTAATTATCTTGAACAATACTCCAAAATAAATAACTTAATAATTTCCGGGCCTGAAGGATTCTTAGATTCTATAATTCTTATTTAAAAATTGGAATTTTTTTAAAACTGATAATTGAGAAACTTCATGGAATTTATTTATTGATTTTTATATTTTTCAATTACATATGTATTGCCCTATATATGAACATAGAAAATATTTAAAAACAAATTATTACATGGATTACAAATGAAATTAAAAAAAAATGAAGTATTAAACAAAAACTGTATACAAAATATAAATTAACTAATAATGATAATGACTTACTCGAGTACAAGTTATTTAAAAATTCTTTATTACGTAATACTAAAAGAACCTATTATTCAGAGAAACATAACAATATCTCTGACAGTAATAATACTCGGGATATTTTGAATAATGTGATGAATAAAAAATTCCTGATTTACTCCCTGATACATTTAATAAATGTGGAATTGATATAACAGATCCATCTAAAATATCTTAAACATTTAATATATTGTTTAGAGATATTGGTATTGAATTAGATGACAATATTAGTAATAATAGTGTCGATGATTACAAATATTTCTTAAAATCACCTAGGGGAAAGTAACCGAATACGGAAACTCTCGGTATCTCAGAAATCATAAATCCTACAAAAATATGTTTTATGAATAAAATATTCACAATTATAAAATAGTCTAAAAAAGTATTTTTATTTTTTAATTATTCAAAATATTTCTGATATATCCAATAAACTGATTTATTTATTACGTTTTTAAATTTATGAAATAAAATGTCAAATTAAAACCTTCTCAAGAATATACAAATGTATCGATATAAAATATAACAATATATTATTAAAAAATAAAGCATTCTACAAATTATATATATATAATTTCTATATTTTTTATCAAATATTCATTAAGTTATAAGCATATATCTAGAGATCATATAATACGGAACCACTAGATGTATTAATACGGACACCCTATAACCAATCAGCGCGCAGCGTATGAACTATACTGATATTCATAAAAATCGCATGCGTTATAATATTAATACTACTAATAAAGCTAAATATAAAATATTAATTATTTAGATACTTACATTGTATTATTCATTAAAAAATAATAAAATATAAATAAATTATTAACTAATTAAATTAGAATGCATTTTTCATAAAAATTAATTATAAATAATGTAATTGTAATATGTCTGATTGATTCATCAATAATATATAGTTTATCTGGTGATATATAGGGTGTCCGTATTATAATAAAGGGTGTCCGTATTCAGACATGGGTACCGAATACGGATACCAACGTTATCTATAGAATTAAAAGACTAAATAAAATTTTAAAATAACAATGATATCTATAATCATATAATATTAATATATTATAATTTAAGAATAGAAATAATGAGTCATACAATTTTAAGACCATTTATTGTAAAATGTCCGTATTAGGTTACTTTACCATAATATCAATAGTTTCTATATAACTCCATTTAATGAAAATGATCTTTTAAAAATTATATTAAATTTTAAATCAAAAACATCTATAGATAATTTTAGTATTTCTTTAGAATTTTAATATTAAGGATAATGTCGATGATTACAAATATTTCTTACAATCACCTAATATTAATAGTTTCTATATTACTCCATGTAGGTAGTACTCCTAATGAAAATGAGCTTTTAACATTTTTATTAAATTTTAAATCTAAGATATCTATAGATAATTTTTGTATTTCAATTAAGTTATTAAAATGTTTTGCAATTAATATAATAACTCCTTTATCTTATTTAATTAATTTATCTCTTGAAACTGGTATTGTACCAACTATATTGAAAATGTATAGAATAATTGCTGTTTATTTAAAAAGGGTGATAGAAAAGTATTTACTAATTAATATCCAATTTAACTTACAAATCAATTATCAAAAATGTTATAACAAATTTTATGTTCGTTTTTATACGTTTTCAAAGCACTTTAATATGTTATCTAATAGTCAGTTCGGTTTTAGAACAAAATTAAATACGACTCATGACATTTTTAATCTTCAAACTCAAATATGTAATAGCTATAGAAATAATAAAATAGGTGCAGCTATTTTTATTGATCTTAAAAATTCATTTGACACTGTTAATCATTACATTTTATTTAGTAAACTAGAAAATATAGTTATACGTGGAATTTCTTTAAATTGGATTAAAAGTTATTTTACTAAAATACTCTTAACTTTAAAAACTATTTATCTGATCAATTTAGAGTTAAAATTGGTTTTCCACAAGAAACAATTTTAGGTCCTATTTTTTTTCTTATTTATATTAATGATTTAATATGTTCATCTTGAATATGTAATTTTATTATGTTTTCTAATGATACTACTTTGTATTTTCATGATTGTGATCTCTAGATTCAATGATACAAATTGAATTATTAAATATGAATACATATTTTATTTCAAATAGACCTACTTTAAACATTAATGAAACCTGTTATATATTATTCAATTATAAATTATACCACATTAATATCTCAATAAATAATATAAATTTAACTAGAGTTAAATCAACAGAATGTTTAGGTATAATCATTAATCAGAATTTAGACTGGAATTTACATTGAAATATATGCTTATATATTAGATATATACTTATAAGTATCTTAATTATACATTATAAACATATGTAGTACTCCTGTACAAAATATAATAATATTTATTATGTAATATTTATTAAATAAAACACTCTAGGATCTTATGTAGCCTATATATATATATATATATATATATATGTGTGTGTATTTTTTTACACTATTTTCACTATTTAGTAGGTTCCATCGTATTAATCAGTCTATAAATCTTTATAATATGTTCATAGTTTATAAATAATATACAATTGATGTAATAAAGGTACTTGGTAAATATAAATATATTGCTTCGATTTACTTATAATAAATTTACACTTAGAAGGTCAACATTTAATTCGAAGACCTATGTATTTCTGTAGGTCTTGAAGATCCACAAAACAGCTTGTAAGAAACATGTAAATCAGTAATCGACAATGAATAAATGATTTAAGTGCACTTAAATTTATGACATGTAATTTATAGTTAACAATCCACATATATGTTTATAGGCAAATATATTTAGATTAAATATATATAGAATAATCTTTTTGTGAAATGGTGTTGCATTTTTTTAATTTATTTCGTATTACAAGCGTAAATAATGTAGATACCAAATAGAAAAGTTATGTTCCAATATAGCATATATATGCCTTTAGATTCATAATCATTAGTAATAAAGCATCTAAATATTATATTAATAAGTATACATGCTTTAATAATACCTATAAACTATATTAATATACAGATTAAAACTTAGATTTTATCATAAAGTTATGTCAAGATATTTAAGTTTATTAACAATTGGCAATGAAATACCATTTAACACCTTAAGGGGGTAGGTTAATATAACCAATTCGCATAACAACACATTTAATAGACTATAGTTCCAGTTCCCAATCAGTCATCTAATTTCAAATACTATTTAATCCTTCTTGAAGATAGTTAGAATCTTTAGATTTAAGCTAATAGCTAGTTTGGCATCATCTGCAAATAAATATGTTATATAATATGGTGATTAATAATTGTTTGCAAATCATTTATATAAAATAAGAATAGTGAACCTATTTAATATCCTCGAGGAATACCAGACAACAGGTACATTATTAGAATATATTATTACTGTTAATACATTTAAATCTATTTAATAAATATAAAATGAACTAATCAAGATTATCTTCTTTAATACCATAATATGCTAGTTTATAAAATAGCTTTGTATTAAATATTGTATCAAAAGTCTTGGAAATATAAGTGCTAATATATATCATATATGCATTTCGAAATTATAAGATATTATTATAAAAATAAAGTAATTGTAATTCAGTAGACTTATAAGTCGGTATACCCATAATAAACCATATTGATGTTTAGTTAATATCTCTTTAGAGTGTAAATAATATGTTAGATTATACTGAAGTATCTTCTCATATCACATTAATGAGCTAGGAAGGATATTTATGGGTATATGGTTAGCTACAAATAAAGGGTTGCCCTTTTGGTATATAGGAGCTATATTCGATTTGTCTATATACTTAGACAATTGACAGTTGATAAAATATTAGTAAATAATAAGGATAAGTGATAAATAAGTTCATACGAAAGTTTCTTTAATATGGCTTTTAATAAACGACCAGGGGATTTATCAAATTGATTAGGAAGTACATGAAGACATTTACGTATTCTATAGTGTGACGTAGGGTGATAAGTTAATGAGGTCATATTGGTTGAAGGCACTGAAATAAATGGAATAATAGTAACTGTATTATAATTAAATATATAAATAAACTGTTGAGATGGATAATCAGTTTAATTAAATGTAACCTTGGTTAGTTCGCAGAATAAGTATTACACTTATGTAGTGTTTGAATGCAGATGAATACTACCTAGCAACATAGAAATATCCTCATTAATATGGTAATCATATACAATTAGATTGGTGATATTAATGATATATTTCTGAAATTATTTATATAAGTTCAAGGATATTATATTACTGTATAATAGGCTTTATTGTTATTAAGTACATTATATATATTTATATATATATTATTTTCAATTATTTTTCCAAGAACATATATATATATATATATATATGGGTTTACACTAATAACCTCAACCAAGAAATTGAAGAAAAGTCAAGTTAAAGAATCGCTGATTCCTAATAAAGAAACTGTGAACATACGGCGTAAAGGTGTCATAATCGGAAATAATTCTTCTGATGCATTCGGGAAAACTCCTCCAAGACGATATCATTTATTCCTATCTAGGTTAAATAATGATGTTACCGCTTTATCGTATATATGTAAAGAATTTGATATTACATCTAAAGAATGTTCAGTGGAGAAAATCATTACTTCTCACCACGTTGTCTCTTCATTTAAGGTAAGTCTGATGAATAACAATGTCCAAGATGTATATAACTGTGAAAGATGGCCTAGTTGTATTCTAATTAAACGTTTTTTTAATAAAGCTAATCATGACAATAATGTTAATGTTAACAGTAATCTATAATAATGGATTTACACAATAAATTAAATTTATTGTCCTTAAACTGCAATGGTTTCAAGAACAAGGCTAATATTATTTTAGATACTTATCCTAATATTGATTTATTTTGTTTTCAGGAACACTGACTTTCCTCTGATGAATGTTCTATGTTCAATACCAATAATGATAGTTATAGTGGTTATGGTAATGCTTCTTTTGATAACACAACATTGAGAACCGGCAGACCTTTTGGTGGTGTTGGTTTTATGTGGAAAAAGGGAATAGATAAATATATAAGTATTATGCAATCTGAATATGATTGGCTTATATGTATTAAAGTATTCGATTTCTACATTATTAATATATATCTACCGTATGAGAGTCCTAATAATATTAGTTTATTTGAAGGTCATCTCGTTCAACTGTTATTATATTGTGAATTCTTAAATTCATCTAATTATTGTATAGTATGAGATTGTAATGCTAATATTTCTAATCCTGATTCATACTTTAGTAATACTTTAATTAAATATTGTGCGGATAACAATAATATTATGTCAGATAAATCATTACTATATTATGATAGTTATACTTGTGTTAGTTCGGCGTGGAAAACATGTTCATGGTTAGATCACTTATTATCCACTTTTGATATGCATTCATCCATTTTAGATATTAAAATTGATTACTCCTTTATATTATCAGATCATCATCCATTAGTTTTTATCATAAATCAGAATACTATTCCTAGCTCAATTAGCTATAATAATAGTATTATTCATAAAAAAATGCAATGGAATAGACTTGATAAGAAACAAATTTTGAAATATAATATTGATACTAAGTTTAACTTAGGAAAATTAATTAATGATATATATTCTTTTGATAGTAATATTAATTATTCGGATTACTTATATAATTCTTTATTGAGTATTCTTGTATATTGTTTTAACGATATATATTCAGTAGCTAATAAATGTAAATATGCACGTATGAAGTGGAATAATAATGTACATGAGAAACATGTTATTGCCAGATCTTACTATTTAACTTGGAAATGTAATAACAAACCCTTGGCTGGAATATGCTATGATAATATGGTTAATTCGAGAAAAAATTTCAAATACGAATTGCGACGTAGTAAATTGATATCTAATCAGTCAGAATCTAATAAGATTGCCTTAAAATTAATTAAAAATCGTAATAATTTTTGGAAAGTGATTTCAAACAATCTGGAAAAAAAAAACTCTTCCGCACCAAATAACATTGAAAATGAATATTGTATAGTTAATATTACTAAATTCTGGTATAATTATTTTAATAATTTATTTAACAGTACTACTGATATACCTTATCCTTATAATACTATTAATGTTAATGACATTGAATATACTAACTATGCTGAAATTTCATCTATAATTAAATCAATTAAAGGGGGTAAAGCTATAGGCCCTGATGGAATATCTATAGAACATATTTCTTACGCGAATAGTTTTGTAATTGAATTAATAATGCTACTAATTAATAATATGTTGCGGCATTCGTATTTCCCGAAGAAGCTAATGTTATCTTATATTTTACCTATAGTTAAAAATAAAAATAAAATGTCAAATGATTCCACTAATTATCGGCCTATATGTATATCTAATATTATCTGTAAGATAATTGAAAAGGTTTTACATAATAGAATATCTTCATTATTAATTACTATGGATAATCAATTTGGCTTTAAAAAAAATCTTGGTACTGAAATGTGTGTGTTTGCCCTTAAGCAATATTTAACAGATTATAATAATAATAACACTAATATGTTCGTAGCATTTTTAGATGCTTCCAAAGCTTTTGATAAAATTAATCATAACATTTTATTTCAAAGATTAAAAGATAATAATATTCCTTTATACATAATTAATTTTTTAAATTACTGGTATAGAAACCAACGAATATATATTAAATGGTGTAATAATTCATCGGATAGCTTTCCTGTTACAAGGGGTGTTCGTCAAGGTAGCATTCTCTCACCATTGTTATTTAATTTATATACTAATTCTATGATTAAGAAATTAAATGAAATACATTCAGGTTATTGCTTAAATGGAAATATCATAAATAATCTATGTTATGCAGATGATATAGTATTATTTTCACCATCATTAAGGGGTTTGCAGTTGTTGATAAGTTGTTGTGAAGAGTTTGCTGGCCATAACCACATAACGTTTAATATTGATAAATCGGTTATTTTACCAATTTATTTTGATAAATCATATCATAAACCTGTGAAATTATATATAGATAATAAACTTCTAAAAGTTGTCAAATCATATAGATATCTTGGACATTGGATTTCAGAGGACTTATCTGATGATATTGATATATATATAGTAATATTAAACAGTTATATAAACAAAGCTATGCAATATCATATAACTTTAATCATTGCTCTAAGGATACAAAAATTATTCTATTTAAAACATTTGTTTCTAATATATACCTTAGTAGCATATGGATACCAAATAGATATTGCATGGCTAAACTTAATATAGCTTATAATAATGCTTATCGTATTGTTATGAACTACAGACGTAGAAATAGTGCCTCTTTAATGTTTTTTAACGATTATGTTAATAATTTAACTGTTAAATTACGCAAGTCATATTATTCGCTATATAAACGAATACAATTATCGTGTAATTCACTAATTGTTCAATTATATGAATATAATATTGTGTTCCCATCGCCACTGTTTACCATGTGGTATAACTCATTGTTTGTATAGTATTTTAAATTTCGTTTCTTAGATTAATTGTTTTTTTTTTAGTTTATTCTTTTTAATTTTCGTTTATATTCTATGGACCTCTGTATTTCATGTCTGATTTAAATAAATAAAAAAATAAATAAATATATATATATATATATATAATTTATATATATATATATATATATATATATATAAATATATATAAATAATCTATATATAACTAATCTTATGACGAAATTGTATATATTCATTTCGAAACTTAAAGTACTTTAGGAGCGATACTAACACATATGTAAATATATTTATAAATACACCTATTGTCTAAACAGTGTAATATACACAAGTAATGGGTGTTAGATTGTCAATAATACCCGAATAGGAAGATAGATACGTCTTCCTATACATACATGTTTTCTCCTACAACATATTTTATATAATGTCCTTGGTAATATATGTAACTGTCACCATATGAGATTGTAGATATGTTTATACGATATATATATATATATATATATTAATTTATATGATATTGTGTGTATGCATTAGATAATATAATAAGATATGATATGGTATGACAATACATGATAAGATAGGGTAGACTATGTTTGAGATATGATAAGATAATATAAGTTTATTTGGCATGAGTTAGTTTACTAAATGGATACACTAAATTACAGTTGACTTTAGTTAGCCGGTTCACGAGAACATAACATCAACAACAAGTGGATATAGGTGCCTTTATATCGACATAATGCATATCTTTATATGTTTCTAGATTGCTGGAGCCATGAACATTGGCAATAGCCTGCAGACATGCGGGTCGATATATATATATATATATTAATTAATATTAATATATTGAAGTAGTATTATGTAGTATAAATAAAACTTCACATTATTATTTATGGAATTTCACCCGAGTTATTCTAACATAATTTCGAGCATTCCTATAATAAGATTCCTAACATTCCAAGCATTCTCCGTATCATCATCATCATCATCATCATCATCGCTCCTATTCACATGCCTAGATAAGCATCCCAATAATAGTCAACATCCTATTGTTGTAGTGCTCGATGTGATCGATATGGGCCGCGTCCTAACTTAGGCCGCGTACTTCAGTAATACGACACCTGGCGAGGGGTTCAGTTTCTCGCGAGGTACCCGGTACTACTACAGGACTCCGCTGACCCTGTAGAGGGACAGTGGATTATAGTTGTATATTATGTGTAGGGTGCAGTTAAGAGGTTTGTTATTTTACATAGAAACTAGAAATTAAAGAAATATGATTAGGAATATGCAATATGACTGAGGCTACAACTTGGGAAAATATAGCAAATTAAATTTTATCTGAAATTGAACATCTTAACTTGACTATTTCTAAATTAATAGGACAGTCATTTGACAGTGCAATAATATGTATAGTAAATGTAATTATGTAAAGATTACAATAATGAATAGACAGCCATTAGCTTTTTATACCCACTATGGATCTCATCGCACAAACTTGATATCACAATAATTAGATAATAATATAAATATAAGAAAAGCCTTGAGAGTTGTTCATGATTTGGGATTATTTTATGAACAAACTATAAAATTCTGGTATGTATACAATACTAATAATAACAAAGCAAATACATTGCAACCATTATGATCAACAAAATCTAAGGCGAACCTCGTATATTAAAATAACACTTACTAGATACTAGATCAATATAGTGGTATAAACGATGCACTGAAACAATATAAAGAATACTAATTGTAATATGCTGAATTGTCTCTTTGTCGTTTTCTTATGAAAGAATACGTGAACTGCTATATCAACTTTATTAAGCAAAACCTAATCAAATAATAATAATAATAATATAGAATCTTTACATTAATTACATTAACTTTACCGTGTATATTGGGTTCGAATATATATCATATAAAGCGTATACAATTAGTGTGATTATAATTAGAAATATAGTATGTATATTAACTATACATATACATCGATACTTATAACAGGTATGTATATATTACGATGAGAATTACAACTGAATCAAATATCTGAACTAAGCATGACAATGTTATCAGTTCACGACACTCATTGGTTGATATAATATAATCGACGCACGCCATGCTACATCGAAAGATTAGTGCGTTGTGTAAATATTTACTGGGTCTTATATATTGTGTAATATCACTATATAAAATCCACCCAACCCCTGATGAAAAATTTGCTCATCAAATTTCAAACATCACCAACAACTAAATTTAGATTTCTCCTATTCTCTACTATAGTATCATCATATATAATATTATACGCCGATGTGCCCTTTACCATTCCTTCCACTCTCCACAACTCATCTCTACAATAATTTTCTAGTTTCCTTCTCACTAATACTCTATTTTGTATACGTACTACACTACCTTCCTCTTGTATATCCTCCCTTTCAATATATATTTTCCTATTCCACTACCTTAGCATACATACTCTTTTTATTCATTTTAAATACCCTATTTTTTGTATCTACTAGCCATTCTCTTTCTAATTTATTTTACATTCTACTTAACTTCCTATCTATCGGTAACCTCACTTCTCTTCCAAACATCTACTGAAATGGGGAATAACCAGTCGTTGTATGTATTTTCTATTAGAATAGTAAACTACCCTTTGCAAATGTGTGGCAATTTTCTTTTTTCTTCTATAATGAGTACTCTTAGCATGATTATTATCTTCTTATTCATCCTCTCACTTTTTCCATTACCCATGGGATGATATGGACTCGATCTACTTTGTTTTATACCAAATAAATTACAAACATCCTTCACTAAACCTGCCTGGAAATTATGTCCTTGATCTGTATGTATTCGTTCAGGTATTTCATAATCATATACCCATTCGTTTGATAGAATCTTTGAAACGGTTTCAGCAGTCTAATATCTTGTTGGAACTGCCCTTACAAACTTGGTATATGCATCAGTAATTACTAATACATTTTCTCGGTTATCAGTAGATTTATATGAAGTTACGATATCTAAAAATAAAAGATATAATGGTCTACTAGCCCCTAGACTACATACTCTTAATATCAGTTTTTTTTATCGGTTTTCTTACAATTCCTTTGCACCTACTACATACCTCACATTCACTGACGTACTTTCTTACATTTTCATATTTACCTTTTCTGGTATACCAAAGATTAACCCTTTCCATGGATCTCTCCATTCCCTGATGTCCATTATCATCATGTATCCCTTCAAATACTTCCTTAATCAATGACCTCGGTAAAACTAAAATTCTATCTCCCTTCTTACTATTCTTATATAATATTCCACCATATAACCTATATCTCTCTACGTTTTCTTCCTTGTCTAATAACTTTATAATACTTAGTAACCCGCTTTCCTACCTCGGTCTCTCCCTCAATGATTCTCTATCCATTTGACCTATTATTTTAACTTCGTTCACAACCCCATCTACTCCTACATCTACTTGTCTTACATCCAAATCATCCTCATACATATTATTACTATCATCCATCTCTGTATTACTATCCTGTTTTCTTGATAATCCATCTGCTACAATATTTTGTTTTCCTTCTCTATATTTAAATGTAAGTTCAAATTATGCTAATCTACCTATCCACCTCTTTTCTGAAGCCGAAAGATCCTTTTATTTAATATACAAGCAACTGCACTATTATCAGCCATAATAAACGATCAGGGGAGTTATTAAATTGAATAATAAGTATACGAAGACATTTACGTCTTCTATTGTGTGACGTAGGGTAAGAAGTTAATGAGGTCATAATTGTTGAAGGACTTGAAATAAATGGAATATTAGTAACTGTATTATAATTAAATATAGAAATAAATTTTTGAGATGGAAAATCATGTTAATTAAATATAACCTTGGTTATTTCGTAGAATAATGATGTCATATAGTAGCGTTTGAATGCATATCAATACTACCCAGAAACATAGGAATATCCTCACTAATATGGTAATCATATACAATTAGATTAAGTGTTGACATTAATGATATATTTCTGAAATTATTTGTATATGTTCAAGGATATTATATTACCGTGTATTAAAGTTAATATGCTGTAGTATTATTCAGTATATTATATATATATATATATTATTTTCAATTATTTTTCCAAGGACATATAGTTATATATATATAAATAATATTATGACGAAATTGTATATATGCCTTTCGAAACTTAAAATACAGATACTGACCCATATGTAAATATCTTTATAAATACACCTATTGTCTAAACATTTATGTAATATAAACAATTAATGGGTATTCGATTGTTAACAATACCTGAATAGGAATATAGAGACGTATTCCTATACATATATGTATTCTCCTACAACATATTTTATATAATGTCCTTGGTAATATATTTAACTGACACCATATGAGATTTAAGATATATTTATACATGATATATATATATATATATATATATATATATATATATATTAATTTATATTATATTATGTTAGATAATATAATAAAATATGATATGGTATTACAATACATTATAATATAGGTTAGACTATGTTTAAGATATGATAAGATTATTTGGCTTGAGTTAGTTTACTAAATGGATACAGTATATTACAGTTGAGTCGGTTCACGAGAACATAACATCAACAACAAGTGAATATAGGTGCCTTTATATCAACATAATGCATACCTTTATATGTTTCTAGATTGCTGGATCCATGGTCATTGGCAATAGCCTGCAGACATGCGGGTCGATATATACATATATGTATAGATATGTGTGTATATGTATATATATATATATATATATATATATATATATATATATATATATATATATATGTGTATACATATTAATATTAATATATTGAAATAGTATTATGTAGTATAAGTAAAACTTCACATTATTATTTATGGATTTTACCGAGTTATTCTAACATAATTGCGAGCATTCCTATACTAGGATTTCTAACATTCCAAGCATTCTCCGTATCATCATCATCACCACCGCTACTAATAACATGCCTAGACTCACAACAATAGTCAACAATAGAACCCGATCTGTATTCGATAGTCACGTGTTAGGAGTCACGTGTGATGAACTAATTAACATTACGAGAGAGCCACGTGTCTTTATTGTTTACCGGAATACTAATTCTAGAATGCTTTCGACATGCGTATAGGTATGCACATATAGGTATGCACATATTAATATATATATATATATATATATATATATATATATATATATATATATATGAAAATAGGTATGTCCATAGATATCCACATATTTATATAATTAAATATTCACATAGATGTGTATATAGGTATACAGTGTATACGTATATGTCGTTATTTGTCCTATAGGATATATATATATATATATATATATATATGTATACAAGTACAATATTCTTGGAATAAGTAGAAACTAGATGATATTCGGCTGTATTATCGTTCGTTTCTATAGGATAATTAGTATTTTTATTAAATGATCTAATATATCAGACTAATATCTCGGGGACCGTAAGGGTAATTCTATTAAGTAATACAATATTATGTAATAATATTAACTTAATGAATATAAACTTAATTAACGATAGTACGTATATACATATACATATTGTAGTATACTTCATCATTACAAAATATTATGTAATCATATTACACTACAATTGCGCTCTATAATATCACGACCTATAGTGTATACACTCGAAAATATATGTTTTCTATATTGAAATATGTATAAACATTTTTTAAATCTCGGGTTCAGATCGAACACTGCCTATAAAATAAGTGATACAATAGTAACATAAATACTACACACATTATATGTTAACCTCGTTATATATATGAATCGGCTTACTGTACGACGTACTGCAGTTTACGTGAATGGACTACACGTAGGGGCATCGGAAGGGGGCGGGGGGTATGGGACCCCCCTTTCCCCCAAATATAGGGGTAAATATGTTTCCCCCCCTCATGAAATATTTTATAATAAATTTTATATATATTTATTAAATCTAGTATATTGTCTTTGTTAGTACACATTTTTGCTAAAGATTTTTACCAAAAATATGGTAGAATAATTACCCCCCCCCACCATGAAATATGATAATTTTTATGAGAGATACTTGTTATCTGGCTATATTCAGAATAAAATTATTCAACTATTTAAAACTGAATTATTAAATATTGTATTGAAAGATATTAATGTGAATATCTTAATTCAATTTGATGGAATTGAAGATATACTTGAAGGTGAGCAAGACATTTTGGAGGTTTGTTATTTTACATAAAAACTAGAAATTAAAGAAATATGATTAGGAATATGCAATATGACTGAGGCTACAACTTGGGATAATATAGCAAATTGAATTTTATCTGAACTTGAACATATTAACTTGCCTATTTCTAAACTAAGAGGACAGTCATATGACGAAGCAGCTTATATGTCTATTAAATGTAATGGTGTAAAGACTACAATGATGAATAGACAGCCATTAGCTTTTTATATCCACTGATGATCTCATCGCATAAACTTAATAGCACAATAATTAGATAATAATATAAATATAAGAAAAGCCTTGAGAGTACTTCATGATTTAGGATTATTATATGAACAAACTATAAAATTCCGGTATATATACAATACTAATAATAATAAAACAAATACATTGCAACCATTATACCTAACAAGATGACCACAAATATGTTGCAAATGTATTATTAAAAATATGAATAAGTAAAATAATTGTAGTTATACATATAATTAATATGTTTTAATGATTCAATTATTAACTAGCGAAATTAACTTTAAAATATACGTTCAAATGGTAAATATTGATATATTCTATTTTCTATTATATATATATATATATAGTTATAATGATACTCTTTGATTAATACTATACAATATATTCTTTCATCCCTTAGCTATAGCCTATAGGTATATCTCTGATCTAATTAAAAAACAAAAATATTACATTTCTTCTCTACAAAAATCTCCTTATCTCCCGGAACTCTGATAAAACTTCCTTAAATTCTAGAGCTTTTACAAATTTTGGTCCCACCCTATGGAATTACTCCCCTCCTATCATTCATACTATTAGATCCCACAAAAGATTTATTAATCTTACTTCTTATTTTCTCTCTACCTCTAATCATTAAATCATATAACTTATTATTTTTTCTCATGTTATATTCAATGTGTATAACAATTCGAGGTGGAACGTGACATACGTGCTAACCTACTTCTGGCCACGACTCATAGGGTATGCACACATGTGTGTGTATCATTCTTCACGTAAATAACTATCTCACATATATCATAAATTATCTAAATATATATATAAACATATATTTATATATATAATATATTAATTTATCATATATATATATATTCTAGTAATACTTAATACTTAATACTTAATATTCAATTTTTGAAAACGCGACAAATATATATTATAATTTATAATTTATTTTAATTCTAGAATATAAACTATATATAAACCACATTAACGGAGTTGGTTATTATAGAATGCATCTCAACAGAAACAAAATGGCGTAATTATAGCGTGATTTCACGTCCTGTGGCGCGCAGTAAACGCACGTAATTCTACACACCACGTGACCCAGTCTAAGAGATATATATAGGCGTGATAACATATATAATTCATTAACACACTAACAATGGTCGCATTAACCACTTATCATTATTAACATCACCAATAATAATAGAAGTATCGATTACATCGTAATTCTTAATTACTAATATTTGACAACTTAACTCAAAGGTAATTATAACGTAATCATTACACATAAATTTCATTTATTAAAATAATATGTTAATTTAATTAATATTATATATATATATATATGAATATATATTTATTTTAGTTTGGTAGAGTCATTTCATCACCCAGTAACATAAATGAAGTTTTCACTTATAACCATATGGCTTTAATGCCCTATAATACTTGATAATTTTGTATTCAATCTTATTATTTGTATTATTATTATAAATGTCGCATGCACTCTATAACTATTTAAATAATAATAATACACCCTTACCCAGACATCAACACCCTCACCGAACACAATGAACACTGTAACATGCAGGGTTATGATGGCGTGCGATTTTCTGTTGCTGTTGCTGATACACTCCACTGAATCGAAACACAGGCGGAGGTGCGTTCGACATCTCATACACGATATCTACAGATCATGCAGAATGAGGAGATCTCTACCTGCTTCAGTTGAAGGTTAATACAGACGATATGTAATGAGTTCGAGTAAACTTTCAAATAACATATATATATAAATACTAAATCTCAGTAGAAGTATAATTATTTACTGTACAAATACATGAACTTGTTCTTTTTACGATTCGGAAAACTAGAATAGTAAATATATCATTATCGCATGTAATTCATTATAACTTCTATAAATTATACCTGATATATATATATATATATATATATATATATATATATTCGTAAAATATAAGTGGTATATCACTAATATATTAGTATAATATATGTATTAATAAATTAGTGCGTACACAGTTAGAAAAATATGGTACTAGAGGGTGTTTGAAAAGGATACAGTCGTCATCCCCCAGATGCCACATATATGTGGCTTTTTGAGAATGACCTACGGGACCATAGCTTTGTTCCATTTGAAAACGAGCTCATGTACCATTTGAAAATGGCTAATGTACCATTTGAAAACGAGCTCATGTACCATTTGAAAACGAGCTCATGTACCATTTGAAAACGAGCTATTGTACCATTTGAAAACGAGCTATTGTACCATTTGAAAACGAGCTATTGTACCATTTGAAAACGAGCTCATGTACCATTTGAAAACGAGCTCATGTACCATTTGAAAACGAGCTAATGTACCATTTGAAAACGAGCTCATGTACCATATGAAAACGAGCTCATGTACCATTTGAAAACGAGCTCATGTACCATTTGAAAACGAGCTATTGTACCATTTGAAAACGTGCTATTGTACCATTTGAAAACGAGCTCATGTACCATTTGAAAACGAGCTCATGTACCATTTGAAAACGAGCTATTGTACCATTTGAAAACGAGCTAATGTACCATTTGAAAACGAGCTCATGTACCATTTGAAAACGAGCTCATGTACCATTTGAAAACGAGCTATTGTACCATTTGAAAACGAGCTATTGTACCATTTGAACAAGGGCTAATGTACCATTTGAAAACGAGCTAAAGTACCATCTGGATAAAGGCTAATGTACCATTTGAAAACTAACTAAAGTACCATCTGAACAAGGGCTAATGTAACATCTGAACTAGGGTTAATATTCCATTTTAAAACGAACTAATATACCTACAATAAGCAAGTGCAGCATTAGAAAATTGTTTATTGTAATATTTTATATCTGGAACCAGTTACAATATTTAATATATACTATATAAACAATAATATATAATAGTAATATATATGTATATAATTAAATAATTAGATAATGAATGAAATAAGATATATTAATTTGTATATATATTTTTTTTATTAAATTTAACAATTTTGTAGTTTTAAATTCTATACAAATTTAATTATTTATAAAATACATGTATTATAAATATTAGATGGGTATTTAATTTTAAACAATTGGTATATGATAAAATATACATTAAAGGCATATCATTAAAGGCATTAAATAAATCATTATTTATATAAATGATTTGATTCTCACATATTATTGTGCACTGTCCATCTCTCCAAAATATCATTGGAGCTTTAGTAATACCCTGTGTAAAAGAAATATTGATTAATATATATATATATATATATATATATATATAAAATCTCTAATTATATGTTCTAGATAATAAATAAATATTGAAAATATAACATATAATACAGTAGAAAATATAAGTGTTTACACTTTAAAAAGTGTGCCCGAAAAACGGCACAGATATCGAAAGTGTGTCCAAATCTACGACCACCTATCCAGATGGGCACAGAGTGTGCCCAAACATTCTGATTAAAGGGCACAGATAAAGGCACAGATATTTACCGTGTAAAACCAAAATATGCCAATTTTATAATAAATAAGTACATTCACCAATGATTATACTATAATATTTAGTAAACATTTAAAATTTACAGAATAAATTTGTTAGTAGAAACATGGCGGGATCTGAATATAGAATGTTTATTTGATAATAAAAAGCTAAAATAGCTACTATATCAGATCTCGTCATAACAAAAAAAGATGGCAAAGAAATAGCGAACAAATTCGCCGAAATATAAAGGGATTAACATTAAACGGCGAATTTAAAAGAGTTAGTATTATTTTGTATTAATTATAAAACTTCGTGATTGATTTAATAATTATATATTAACTATAATTTATCAAACTATTAATATTGAAACCTAACCATTGAAGTAATAATTATATATGAACTATAATTTATATATAATATTCTATCACACATTTGTGAAGTGATTCGCGTATAATTATTATAATAATAAAATATTACAAATATATTACGAATATATACATAATTTATTTAACTGATTTGAATTAATATTAATAATAATAATAATAATAATACTAATTGTTGATAACAATCCTAGTTTGTAATTAATCTAATTATAATAGTTGTTACAACATTTTATTTCAATATTTTGATGAAGTAGAGAAAATTACAACAAAAAGTAGTAGTTTTATAATCGTGCGTTAACGATTATTTCGATCGTTGTTAATTAAATACTTATAGAAACTACAATACATTACACAATAATTATTATAATACTATTACAAAACTAGTTTTTACATTGTAAATTAGTTTAAATAAATTGTGGGATATAGGTAGGAATATAATGAATAAATATTAAAATTTATATATTTCTTTAAAGAAATAAATACACAAATACAATATAAAGTATATTTATTAATTTAATTGTTTTAACATAACATATATTATATTTTTATATAATACATAAATCCCTATAATTATATTTAAACTCCGGTTTAAACCGTTTTATATATATATATATATATATATATATATTATGAAATATTTATAATTTACAAAAATATTTATTAAATTATTTACTATATATAGCTTTATACCAGCTTATATAATTATTTTATAATATATGAATATATTTAATATATAGCTAGTAATATTATAATTTATATGTACTAATTTATTATAATTTATATGATATAATAAACTTATGGTGATAAATGTTACAATTTAAAATGTTATCGTGGTTTTTTAAATTCTACTTTTCATGATTTCAATTGTATAGCTGTATACCAGCTTATATAATTATTTTATAATATATTTATATATTTAATAAATAGTTAGTTATATTATAATTTATATGTACTAATTTATTATAATTTATATGATATAATAAACTTATGGTGATAAATGTTACAATTTAAAATGTTATCGTGGTTTTTTAAATTCTACTTTTCATGATTTCAATTGTATAGCTGTATACCAGCTTAT
Organism: Osedax fenrisi; assembly: GCA_964019155.1. NCBI lineage: Eukaryota > Metazoa > Annelida > Polychaeta > Sabellida > Siboglinidae > Osedax > Osedax fenrisi. Next base: position 57,275,697 of record OZ025243.1, read on the forward strand.
ATAATTATTTTATAATATATGAATTAATTTAATATATAGCTAGTTATATTATAATTTATATGTACTAATTTATTATAATTTATATGATATAATAAACTTATGGTGATAAATATTACAATTTAAAATGTTATCGTGGTTTTTTAAATTCTACTTTTCATGATTTCAATTGTATAGCTGTATACCAGCTTATATAATTATTTTATAATATATGAATATATTTAATATATAGCTAGTTATATTATAATTTATATGTACTAATTTATTATAATTTATATGATATAATAAACTTATGGTGATAAATGTTACAATTTAAAATGTTATCGTGGTTTTTTAAATTCTACTTTTCATGATTTCAATTGTATAGCTGTATACCAGCTTATATAATTATTTATTATGATATATTTATATTAGTTTTATTCATAAAATAATTAATGTTTAAATGTTTTATAGCAAAGATATCATTGGTGTATCTTGACAACTAAAGAAAAGTGATAAAGCAGAATTGATACAAGTTTAGTATATTTCATTTTAAATTAAATTTATATGTATCTGTCATTAATTTATTATTGTTTTATAGCTGGATTATAAGTGATACATCTTCAATATCAAGATGACTAAAGAAAAGAGAAAGAAAAAAAATTGATCAAACAAACATATTGTTATCTAGAATTCCTTGGAGTATTAAGTATATATATAAATGATAATTATCTCAAAAATCGTTTTAAAAAATGTTATATAATTATTAAAACCTTTTTATGTTGGAAATTATTATACATAATGTTTAGTATATGATGTAAATATGAGGAGTATATTTATATAAAGAATAGATAATATTACATATTACAGTCACACACACAGTTGCTCTCTGAACGACATTTAATACATTATTTTAATAATAATTAATTATATTTTAAAGTAAAATAATTTGTGAAAAACAAATGAAATGAGAACACCCCTTAATAATAATAATTATAGACATTAATTGAATATTAACATTATATTTATCTGAAATCGTGTTATCCTCTTCATCTGAAGATGTCGATGTGATTCTGAGTATCTTGTATCTGTATAACATAATTAAGATAATAATTTAACATTATATTTATATATATATTTGTTGATAATAAAGAGTATAAAACATATTGTTATCTAGAATTCCTAGGAGTATTAGGTATATATATATATAAATGATAATTATCTCAAAAAATGTTATATAATTATTAAAACCTTTTTATGTTGGTAATTATTATATACAATTTTTAGTATATGATGTAAATATAAGGAGTATGTTTATATAAAATATAGATAAGTCACATTACAATCACACACATTTAATACATTATTTTAATAATAATTAATATATTTTAAAGTAAAATAATTTGTGAAAAACAAATGAAATAAGCACACCCCTTAATAATAATAATTATAGACATTAATTGAATATTAACATTATATTTATCTGAAATCGTGTTATCCTCTTCATCTGAAATGTCGATGTGATTCTGAGTATCTTGTATCTGTATAACATAATTAAGATAATAATTTAACATTATATTTATATATATATATATTTGTTGATAATAAAGAGTATAAAACATATTGTTATCTAGAATTCCTAGGAGTAGGTTTTCCTATTAGGTATATATATATAAATGATAATTATCTCAAAAAATGTTATATAATTATTAAAACCTTTTTATGTTGGTAATTATTATACATAATGTTTAGTATATGATGTAAATATAAGGAGTATGTTTATATAAAAAATAGATAAGTCACATTACAATCACACACATTCAGGGTTGGACGAGATTGGGTTTTTGGGTTTAAACCTATTGATATTTTTTGTGGTTTTTGTGGTTTTTCGATTTTTTATATTAATAAATTATACATTTAATAATTGTAATTCTAATAGATAATATATATTACATTATGTAACTAATTCTAGATTGTAAGAAAATAAATAATGTTATACAATTTATATAATATTAAAATATGAATATCATAAATAGTATTACCTCCTTTGTATTACTATTAAAAATCAAATTCTATAGAATAAATATAATATTTGTCATGACATTTTAATTAAATAGAAAATAATAAAAATACAATTTCATAGAAATTGATTCAATAAAAAATATTTTATTACAATTCTATAGAATAAAATTATATAAAAAAATAATACAATAGAAAATATTAAAAAATTATATAAAAAATAAGGTATTTTTATGATTTTGATATCCCTGTTTTTATATATTAAATTAATATACTTCATTCTTGTGTATTATACAATACATTAATAATAAACTATATTTTTATCAATTTGTATAATAAACTATACTTTTATTAATCATTTTTAAAATTAAAAGGATAGAATGATTTTATACCTTTAAATTGTTTATGAAAAACCTCAGTAAAACCCAAAAACCACAGCAACATATTTTGGATTTTTGGGTTTTTGCCATCCCTGCACACATTTAATACATTATTTTAATAATAATTAATTATATTTTAAAGTAAAATAATTTGTGAAAAACAAATGAAATAAGCACACCCCTTAATAATAATAATTATAGACATTAATTGAATATTAACATTATATTTATCTGAAATCGTGTTATCCTCTTCATCTGAAGATGTCGATGTGATTCTGAGTATCTTGTATCTGTATAACATAATTAAGATAATAATTTAACATTATATTTATATATATATATTTGTTGATAATAAAGAGTATAAAACATATTGTTATCTAGAATTCCTAGGAGTATTAGGTATATATATATAAATGATAATTATCTCAAAAAATGTTATATAATTATTAAAACCTTTTTATGTTGGTAATTATTATACATAATGTTTAGTATATGATGTAAATATAAGGAGTATGTTTATATAAAAAATAGATGTCACATTACAATCACACACATTAATACATTATTTTAATAATAATTAATTATATTTTAAAGTAAAATAATTTGTGAAAAACAAATGAAATGAGAACACCCCTTAATAATAATAATTATAGACATTAATTGAATATTAACATTATATTTATCTGAAATCGTGTTATCCTCTTCATCTGAAGATGTCGATGTGATTCTGAGTATCTTGTATCTGTATAACATAATTAAGATAATAATTTAACATTATATTTATATATATATTTGTTGATAATAAAGAGTATAAAACATATTGTTATCTAGAATTCCTAGGAGTATTAGGTATATATATATATAAATGATAATTATCTCAAAAATTTTTATATAATTATTAAAACCTTTTTATGTTGGTAATTATTATACATAATGTTTAGTATATGATGTAAATATAAGGAATGCCAGTAATCTCGTACGAGGTAATCTGGTACAAGGTAATTTCGTACGACTTATTTAGTAATCTCGTACGACTTATTAAATTTAATTTATTTCATAATTATACAGTTCTTATACGAATATATATAATACAATATATTATATCAATATATAATAAGTTATTATATATAATCGTATAAAAACTGTATTATTATGAAATAAATTAAATTTAACAAGTCGTACGAAATTACTCGTACGAGATTACCTCGTACGAGGTTACTGGCTACCAATATAAGGAGTATGTTTATATAAAAAATAGATAAGTCACATTACAATCACACACATTTAATACATTATTTTAATAATAATTAATTATATTTTAAAGTAAAATAATTTGTGAAAAACAAATGAAATAAGCACACCCCTTAATAATAATAATTATAGACATTAATTAAATATTAACATTATATTTATCTGAAATCGTGTTATCCTCTTCATCTGAAATGTCGATGTGATTCTGAGTATCTTGTATCTGTATAACATAATTAAATTTAACTTTACAAATTGAGCAAATAAATGATGACATTATAATGATTATTAAAAATAAATAAATATGAAAAAAAATATGATGTAAATAATAATATTTTAATGATTTATAATTAAATATATAATTACAAATAAATATCAAAAATAGTTAAATATTGTAAATACAAATTTATAAAAAATAATGATTGATGATAATATAATAAATAATTATAATTAAACATTATTATAATGTAATGAATAAAATTAATATAAATAATAATATTTTAATGATTTTTAATTAAATATATAATTACAAATGAATATAAAAAATAATGCAATATTATAAATACAAATTTATAATAAATAATGAATAAAATTAATATAAATACAAATATTTTACTGATTTATAATTAAATTTAAAATTACAAATGAATACACAAATATTTTAATATTAGAAATAAAACGTTATAAAAAATAATGATTAATGATACATAAATAATTTTTTGAATAAAATCAATATAAATAATCATATTTTAATTTATAATCCTGAATATGTATATATTTCATATAATTTATGGTTATAATTTGCTAGTATTGAGTAAGTAAATTTTAACAAACATGTAAATAAAAGTTCCTGGCAGAAAGGGGATGTTGTATTATGAGTGTTATGACATATATAATTCCACATATGGATATAAATTACGTGCGCCTTAAATAGCTACTAATTAGATCGTATGCGGAAAATGAATATCAATATAAAAAAAATTATTTTATAATATTATATATATCGATTATTGTAAGATTAGATTAAATTAAAGCATTTACTTGTATTGGGTATCACGTATACACATAGTTGAACATAGAAGATCGTGAATAAATGTCCGCCATATTTTCGTCATCAAACTTTTTAATAATTTTGTAGATATTTTATAAATATTGTTTTATAACAATGATATATATATATATATCGAATATTAATAACAATTAGATTAACTAATATTAATTATGTGTTAATTGTATTACAAGAATTATAATATAACTAAATATGTATTTCACTTATAGGATTTATAGTAAAAAGCCTTAGGGTAAAAAGTATTACAATATTTAATATTATTATAATTATATTATTAAACATTTTCAGAAATTATTATACATTTAATAAATGAATTATAAATAACACTATTTCGATTAATCCATTAATTATATTTAAATATTATAATATATTAATTAATATAATAATGATCAATAGTAATATATATTATCAATATATATATATATATATATGATCAAGAGAACTTTAAGATCAGATATATATATATATATATATATATATATATATATATATATATATATATATATATATATGAATATATCAATGACCTGAGATAGATACATTACACTTTTTTTTATAAATATAATTAATATATTGATAAATATGAATAGTATTTGTAATTATAACATTAATATATTAATATTGAAAATAACTTATAATTGTTATGTAATCATATTATTGTATATTTATTTATTAACTCCCATAACTGTATATGATCCCACATTTATCATGGTACAATATTGATACGGCATACTGATTTTAGTACGTTCCATTACCTCACTTATACGTCCCGGAACAAGTGTTCCAGTACGATTGTTCTAAAATATACTGCACAGTTCTGTAATATATTATTATAGTGTTCTGGAGTCGTATCAAGATGTGGATGTACGGTAGTAGTACGCTGCGATGGAACATTATAGTATGATATGCTGGAACGTGACAGAATGATATGCTGAAACGTGATAGTATGATATGCTGGAACGTAATAGTACATTATGCTGGAACGTATTAGTATGATATGCTGGAACGTAATAGTACATTATGCTGGAACGTATTAGTATGATATGCTGGAACGTAATAGTACATTATGCTGGAACGTAATAGTATGATATGCTGGAACGTAATAGTACATTATGCTGGAACGTATTAGTATGATATGCTGGAACGTAATAGTACATTATGCTGGAACGTATTAGTATGATATGCTGGAACGTAATAGTACATTATGCTGGAACGTATTAGTATGATATGCTGGAACGTAATAGTACATTATGCTGGAACGTAATAGTATGATATGCTGGAACGTAATAGTACATTATGCTGGAACGTATTAGTATGATATACTGGAACGTAATAGTACATTATGCTGGAACGTAATAGTATGATATGCTGGAACGTATTAGTATGATATGCTGGAACGTAATAGTACATTATGCTGGAACGTATTAGTATGATATGCTGGAACGTAATAGTACATTATGCTGGAACGTAATAGTATGATATGCTGGAACGTAATAGTACATTATGCTGGAACGTATTAGTATGATATGCTGGAACGTAATAGTACATTATGCTGGAACGTATTAGTATGATATGCTGGAGCGTAATAGTACATTATGCTGGAACGTATTAATATGATTATCATACGACTATGATATGATGGAACGTAATAGTACATTATGCTGGAACGTTATAGTATGATATGCTGGAACGTAATAGTATGATATGCTGGAACGTATTAGTATGATATGCTGGAATGTAATAGTACATTATTCTGGAACGTAATAGTATGATATGCTGGAACGTAATAGTACATTATGCTGGAACGTAATAGTATGATATGCTGGAACGTAATAGTACATTATGCTGGAACGTATTAGTATGATATGCTGGAACGTAATAGTACATTATGCTGGAACGTATTAGTATGATATGCTGGAACGTAATAGTATATTATGCTGGAACGTATTAGTATGATATGCTGGAACGTAATAGTACATTATGCTGGAACGTAATAGTACATTATTCTGGAACGTATTAGTATGATATGCTGGAACGTAATAGTATATTATGCTGGAACGTATTAGTACGTTGTGATGGGATGTGAAAGTGAGGTGTGCTCATGGTGATAGTACGATATAATAGAAAATAACATTACGGTGTTATAAATAAATTATAATCAACGTATAAATAAGATGTATTTATCGAATATAATTTTAATCAGTAAAGTACTGGGTACAATTAATACTTGAATTAATATTATATTAAATCTAGGTATTACAATGAGATTTTTTTTATTGATGCTAGTATAAAATAATTAGTAGAATTGGAGAGTATGAAAAAATAATATTAAATTCATATATTTATTTTGTAATCAGATAAAATTAGCCAATGTAAATACAAATTGTTTCATCATAAAAACACAATTTAATGTATATCATTTTAATTACTATAATTATACATATATTTTTTGTTTAACTATATATTATGATATTTAATTATACAAATTATACTTTTTCCTAACATTTATTTTCGAAAATATTATAAATAATAAGTTTCAAATGACTTAATTATAATGCGAATAGTGCACATACATAGTAGTATTATCTAGTTTCTGAAACACCGTTTAATTTAAAGTATAGGCAATATATTATATGTATATATATATTAATATAACAACGATACTTAAATTATTAGAGTTATTATGGTTACCATTAATATAATGATTATTGTAACTATAATTTGATTTACTAACATTTAATGTTTAAATGTTTATTTAAATAATTATTTAAACAAATTCAAAATATTTCGTTTAAAATGACTTAATTATAATGCGAATATTCAATATTATATTGTACATACATAATAGTATTATATAGTTTATGAAAGACAGTTTAATTTAAAGTAGAAACAAAAATAAAATGTGTAGGATATATACCTATATATATAGGTATATATACCTATATATACCTATATATACCTATATCATGGTGATGATGATCATCTTCATCAATATAAAGAAAGTTTAGACACTTCGATGGTATAGGAATACCCTACATATAAATAAAGTAACACTACGTAAATTTGTATAGTAGTATAATAACTATAATAGTTACTATAATTATTATATATTGAATATAATATTTTAATTATAATAATAATAGGTATAACTATAATAGTAACTTAGTAACTTATATATAAGTTACTAATACTATAGTATTATAGTCAAAGTTTTAATAAGTAAAACTAAGTAACCATTACTGTAATTATTGCAGTAATCAGGGGCGGATACAGGGGGGGCTAGGGGGGCTCTAGCCCCCCCCCCCTCATGATCGTAAAATATATGATTTAAAAATAGATAATATGGTTAAATCAGCAAAACATTCAATATCAATTATAGGTAGGGTGAATCTTTAAATGGCCGATTGTATATACCATGTATTTTTCATTTAAAAATTAATCACAATCAAGTTGGAAAATGTGTCACTTCGTCCATGATTAAGTTTAAAGATTCGATTGCAGATTTAAGAAAATTTGAATCAATTATAGTTGATTTTTTTTATTTACCACAATAACTCTTTGGAAGAAAATTCTCGTTTTATTGCAGTGATAGAAAATAAGAAGCATGCTGCAATCAGCTATAATGCAAGTCAACAATAACATATCTAAGTACATTTAATGCAACAGAGAAACATTTAAATCAATATTAAAGGGGTATCCCACTATATTTGTATATAAGATTTTCCGGCAACTTACTTGAAATATTGTAACTTTAAAAAATTATTATATTAAGTTGTAATGGAATACTCCTATAAAGTTATTATATTTCAGGCAAGTTGCCGGAAAGTAAAGGGGTTTTCCCACTAAAATTGTAGTTAACTTGATAGAAAATGTTTTTAAAGTTAAAATATTTCCGGCAACTTGCCGGAAATATTTGTAGTGGGATACCCCCTTTAGATATAATCATTCTTTATAGAAGATAAAATATTTCATTACATGGTCATAATGAGTATTCTCTATAATCTATAGATTAGTATACTGATCCACATTTTAATCTAGGAAATTTAAATGCACTTCTAAAACTATGTATAAACTCTGGAAATGATATATTAAAAGAACACTTATTAATGTGTAGTAAAAATGCTAAATACACTTCAAAAACAACACAGAATGAATTGATATTTGAATATGGTGAATATATTAAAGACAGAATAATTATTCTTCAATTATAATTTATGGTATAAAAAAAGCTAAATATTTTAGCTGATGAAACCATAGATGTATATAATACTGAACAAATGGCTTTATAAATTAGATATTATAATGGTAAGTGTATCACTGAAAAGTTGAATTATTTCATAGGATGTGAACATCTTAGTGGAGAAAGTAAAGCTAACTTGATTATGGATACACTAACTAAATCTGAATTAAATATTGAACATTTAAGAGGGTAAGGATACTATGGAGCAAGAAATATATCTGGAAAAATAAAAGGAGCGTCAACTATAATTCTGAATAAGAACACTAACTCTACAAATGTATACTATAGATCACATGTATTAAATATATCAATAGTAGATGAATGCAAAATGTCGTTAATTCAAAATATGGTAAGCATATTATTAGAAATCTGCATTTTTTTTAAATATTCTGCTAAGAGGCAAGGTTTATTAGAAGAAAATTTTACACAAATTTGTGTTGAATCTCCTAAAAAGAAATTAGTTAAAGTAAAACGAGATCGGTTGCCAGACATGATGCTTTGCGAGTATTTATCAAACTGTATCAAGCAATACTTGAAATTTTTTAGAAATATATGAAAATAAAACATGGACTTCAGAAAGTATAACAAAGCTAACGGTCTTTACAATTCTATGATTAATACTCAATTTAGTATGTCATTAATTGTATGTAATAATTCAATTAATGTCATAGAAAATTTAACAAATGCTCTCCAGAGTAGGTCAATAGACGCATATAAGGCAAATCATGATATTCAAAGTGTAATTAAAGGGATACAAGTTTGTAGAGATAATATTGATGAAGTACAATTAGAATGGAATGAAGAAACGTCACATTTATTATCATATTCAAATGAAGGAATTTCTTTACCAAGGTTAAATAAAGACACCTGCTTCATCATCTGAAGAGTATTTAAAAAAAAGTAATATATATTCCATTCATGGATCATTTGATAATGGAGATGAAAGAAGGATCCAATATATACATATTGTATATATCTCTTGGAGCATTATTAATTCCAAAAGTAATGAATGAAAACAAGGATTCATGAAAAGAAAATATATTAAAGTTTTATGAATTAGTAAAAGATGATTTACCAAAGATACATTTAATACAAACCGAATTGATTTGTTGGGAAGTTAAATGGACAGAAAATAAATATCTATAGATATAGGTATACCTAATACAATACAAATTGTTACGACCAGTACTCAAGTACTCGATAACATGGCAAGGTAAATTGAAATTATTAAATAATTTATAATTTATATATATTATTATATACATTTTTTCCTAATATCTATGAAATTCTTTTATTGATGGCTACTACTCCAGTTACCTTGTGTGAATGTGAACGTTCATTTAACCGATTAAGAATAATAAATACATATTTACCTTCGATTATGAGTGAAGATCAACTAAAAAGAATTTCTTTATATATACATAAAGACATAGAGATCGATTGTGATTATATTATTTCCAAATTTGAAATACGTATTCCAAGAATAATGCAATTGATTAATATATTGGATTAATAGTTTTTATTCAATAAAATATAAAATATTATTCTATTTAATTTAATATAGTATTTAATTTATATATCAATTGAATATTATCATAGTAGGAATCATAGTAGTTATCATAGTAGTCCTAAATATGTCTTATTTTAAAAATATACTTTTATTTGAATGTCAGCCCCCCCTTGAAAAATTCCTGTATCCGCCCCTGGTAATTGAACTAATTATTTGTCAAGTTAATTAATTACTATCGATCATATATAATCTAATTATTAAGGTAAATGTAATAATTATATAATAAGATTACACAAATAGGTAAACTGTTGTATTACAAATTATAATATAAATCACAAATTATTCTTAAATATATAAATATAATAAACCTATAGGTTATATATATATATTATAGATTATATATAATATAAATAGGATTATATATCCCGACAATAGTCGAGATATATCTCGACTATAGTTAGTCGTGTACTTAGGTGTACCTACCTTACTAAATCTGGCAGTAATTGTAGTTCGAATCCCATGGGACACTGCAGTATTGGCATATTTTGTATCTTTTTACAATATAATTATGTTTTTAAATATATATATTTTTATATAAAATATATTTGATTCACAGTGAAATTCATACAGCTTGATGCGTGCATATACATATTATAATATAGTTATAATTATAGAGTTAACTCTATACGAAATATAATATATTTAGGCGTATATATATTGTATTGAATATTGTAATATTAGTAATCATCCCTACCAATTAATTATATCTACTCATGTTTTATATTAAAAAAAACTAGGTTTATCATTTAAACTATATTCCATAAATCAAATATGTTATATATATGAGGACATGTATCAAATATGTTATATAGGTTATATATTAATACCGCATACGAATACCGGCATACCAATCTAAAGGGCTTCGCCCCTTATATGTATAGGGTATATCCCCACCTATTCCATAGAGTACCATTTTGAATATTAAATAATATAGGCTCCCAGCTAACAGTAAGAGCAGCATAATAGCAGCATAACAGCATATGTTATAGCCTCAAATGTTTACATTGTGCTATTATTCTGCCATTATGCTGCTATTAAATGTCTATTATGCTGCTATTAATTTGTCATGCTATTATACTGCTGTTATGCTGCTATTATGCTGCCATTGTGATAATATTATTTGCTATTAATTTTAAAAGTATATTATGATGCTATTATGCTGCTATTATTAGAATAGCAGCATAATAGCAGTATAATATATTTTAAAATTAATAGCAGCATAATAGCTGCATAATAGACATTTAATAGCAGCATAATGGCAGCATAATAACACAATGTAAACATTTGAGGCTATAACATATGCTGTTATGCTGCTATTATGCTGATATTACTGTTAGCTGGGCTACCATAACATATATTTCCTAAGGTACCATCATTTAAAAAACCCAGTGTACCATATCATTATATTACATTGAGTACCATTTTGAAAACTATATAATGTACCATTTCACATATATTTCATAATGTACCATAATTTAAACAACCTAATGTACCATTTACATTATATTATATAACGTACCATTTTGAAAACGCTGTATGTACCATTTTTAATAAATTTCCTCATGTACCATTTTGAAAACGCTATATTGTACCATTTTTAATAAATTTCCTCATGTACCATTTTGAAAACGCTGTATTGTACCATTTTTAATAAATTTCCTCATGTACCATTTTGAAAACGCTGTATTGTACCATTTTGAATACATTTCCTAATGTACCATTTTGAAAACGCTGTATTGTACCATTTCAAATAAATTTCCTAATGTACCATCTAGAAATACATTATAATTCAAATTAATATCCTCAGATGGTACATGAGCTAATGTACCATTTGAGAATCACCTCTTGTACCATATTTTCTAACTGTGTATGTGCACTATAGAATATGTATATAATATTAACTATAATATGTGTACATGAATATGAAATATTAATTCTAATACATGACATCTTCATTACAGAACTAGAGTCAGTTACAACAACGGAAGTAGTTGATACCACATCTGAATCGGTATATTTGACCTCTACATCGGTAATAGAGATAGTTGGGGAAGAAACCACTCTCCTTGAAGGACTGGAGGAGGAGGAAGAGAATATTGAAGAGACTACCGATAAATCGCGCAGCAAGAGAAGTCTCGCCGAGTTGATGGAGCGGTGCTGCAAACATGGTTGCAGACTTCAGAAACTGTCGAGGTGGTGTTGATATAGGCGTGGCCTATTCTCCGACACACCCCTTATTAGACACGCACGCATATATGACATATAACATATGTACCTCCCCTTTACGATATATGACCAGTGGATATTGATATACATTACATAATACCTGTATTACATCATCATCGATGATTCATCAGGCTATTTTTTACTTATTTCCCGACGGACTATTCCGGTAGTTATTATAATGACTCATTCCATCGAATTATTAGATAATTATTATTTATCAATTATTGCGTATTACACGACCGACTACCGTACGACTATTAGCCCGTGAAATACACACATATCTACATCCACACATACACCAACTCACATTCATAATCATAACGAGACATATTACGTCATATTGATTCCATTGTTACACTGCTGTTATTGTTATTACATCATACACACCAACACACGTATTCACACACACACCCTATTTTTGTATTTGTTAAATTACACGTATCGCTAGGTCGTCTGATTATTGTTAGTGCTGGTTCACTACTACTAGATCTACACCCATAGCATATACCCTGTTTATATACGTATTTACATGTATTTATTTATTAGATTTAATTACGTAATCTATATATTCTTAAAATATCGGATATGTGCCTAACGTGAAATAAAACCTGCCGTGATATATTTCAAATAAAATCAAGAAAATCATTTAAAATTTAATAATTATAGACAATTTAATAAAGAATATATATATATATATACAAAGTGTATCTTCATATATACTTTGTTGAAGACAACGACCTTTATAATGACATAATACTATTTAAAATAATTTTATTTACCATAATAGAGTCCAAAAGAAGACACAAAATATGCTCAATCTTTAACATTGATTATCTCAGAATATTAATTTCATGCATAGAAATTGACAAATGTAAGCCAATAATCAATGAATATTAGTAATATATACACAGTATATATATACCTTCCTGTTTACATATTTTTTAACAACAACTCATTTTATTTATCATTTTAATCTACGATTATTCAGACAAAGATAAGTCATTATTTACTTATTTTTAGATAATAATTTGTATTAATATTACATAAATCTTGTTTACTAATTGGTTAATATTATTATAATATATAATTACATTTACATACAGTTTATACATTTGTATTTTATATTTTTGTATTATTATTGAAATAAGCCATAAAAAGCCATACAAAAGCCATAACATATTTATTGATATTTCCAAGAATTTTTAAAATTATCACATTGTAAATATACATATATATGTACACATCAATATGTCTAATACATGCATCCAATGTTTATAAACTCTATAATTACATGTACAAACTTTATCACTTGTTAATGTAATGAATAAGCTATATATTTTAAATACATTAATGTACATAATAGCTTGCCATACAATTGGGTAACAAGCAGTGCCGTACTTAAACATATTGTGAGTGTATTAAAATCTCCTTCATTTAAATTTTCGTGCCAAATTTGCCTCCAAAAACCTTCCCTCATTCTTTAACCCACTATCCTTACAGTTTCCACTATCATGACAGACCTACTCAACACTATTCCCTTCCTCATTAAAGATATATCTAACCGCCTTGACCAATAGGACCTAACCCTACTCAATATATCCTCACAATTATCAAACAACAAATCAAACTACAAGTACTCAACTATTCATATTACTCCTCCCACTTCCTCAATGCCCCTCCCTCTCCCTTTTCTGTAGTTTTTGAGCATATTAAACCATCCGAAAAATGTTGTGAATTTCTTCTAGAATTACTCAATCACATCAATATACCTACACATGCTCTCAAATTATATAATTTTTCTAATGCAACTGTTATTATTTTCTTCAATACACCGGATCAGTATTCTTATTTTATTCAAAAATTCCATTCATCCGCAGTAACTTAAAATACAATCATTTATACATTCGTGCTGAACGGTCTACCACTGAGCGAACTCGTTGCAGAGTTCTTTTTCATTGATAAGTTGGAGATTGGACGGTAGTTGGAGAGGATTGATTTGTCAAGGTTTGGTTTTTTTATGATGGGTGTAACATATGCTGATTTCATATTGATTGGAAAAATGCCTGAAGTATTCTATTATTTCTTGGTAATAAGATTCTAGATAAATGTGGTACTTATTTAATATCGAATGAGGAATTAGATCTAGTTCAGAAGAAGTATTTACTGCACTGAGGAATTTTTCAATGGTAGTAGTTGATGGTAATGTGAATATATTATAATTATTAAGAGATTTATATTTTCTCCAATAATTGTTTTATAGTCGTAATTTGTGTTTTGATAGTGAAAGTTCAGAATTAAACCATTTGCAATGTGGACGTTGTGTTATATATTTATATTTGATGGGGGCGAGTTCATCGAGGGTTTCTAATTTGGATACTGAGTTTGAAAATTGTGTGTTATTACATTTTTTTAGATGAAAGTGATGAAAGTTTTGGTGTCAATATTTTTATATTTTCTATATTTAATATAAATGATGGGTCGAGTTGGTCTTGGTGAGCTAATGTGTAAGAATACCATTTGATGATCAGAAAATATATTCTTTATTGAGTGGGAATTAGTGAGGTTAGAATGTGCATGGGATATTATAAGGTCAAGTGTATTACCTGCTATGTGAGTTGGGGATGTTATATGTTGGACAAAGTTAAATGAGAATTAATATATTGAAAAGCCTGGTATAATTAGTGTCAAGGTTAATTGGGATATTTAGGTATCCGAGAATAATAGTATGGTCAGTGGATGTAGTCAGGAGGTGTTCTAATTCAAGGAAAACTTAGGAATTGACTGATGAGGTGGACGATAGATAACTATGATGGTGAATTGACGTGAATTAGCCGGGTGAAATGTACAATAAAATGATTCTGAGTTTTCTAGTGCGAGATAAGTACTGTTTATTAGATTAAGATTTTACTTATATAAGATGCCGACACCACCACCAAGATGGGGGCCGAGTCTATTAAGTTGTGCACAACTTAGATTATTAATATTAAGGGATGCAGATATTGCAATATCATTATCTTTAAGCCACGTTTCTATGAGAAAAATACGATCAAGGTGAAGGTCATTAAATAGGTCAAGTGTGTGATCAACTGTATCGCATATAGATGAAACATTAAGGATGGCTACATTTATCTGAGATTTTTATGTATTGTGAATAAATGGTTGAATTGATAGTGTGGTATCTATTATGGTTTTAGGAATGGAGATTGTTCGGAAATAATTAGGTCGAGTGGTTGAAGGTCATTGTGAAGATTGATGTGAAGACTGGTAATCACTAATTGATGAATTCGGTTATTTAATATTTAATTTATATGTATTGTAGGATGTAGACCATTTATTATATGTATCATTTGATATATACATTGCGTTTTTATTCCAGTCTATTTTAGAGTTGAACAAATGGCGAAGTTCAAATGAGTTAGTATAATTATTGAAGGTATATTTGACATTGGATGGGGTTGTACTAGATTTTATTGCATGGAAAAGAACTCTGCCACGAGTTCGCTCAGTGGTAGACCGTTCAGCGCGAATGTATAAATTATTATATTTTAAGTTACTGCGGATGAATGGAATTTTGGAATAGAAATAAGAACACTGATCCGGTGTATTGAAGAAAATAATAACAGTTGCATTAGAAAAATTATATGATTTGAGAGCATGTGTAGGTATATTGATGTAAGTGAGTAATTCTAGAAGACATTCACGAGATTTGTCGGATGGTTGAATATGCTCAATAACTACAGAAAAGGGGGAAGGGTTGTTAGGTGAGTAATGGTTGGTAGTGAAAGATTGATTAGGGACTTGTCGAAAATGTATGTTAATGGGTAATTATCGGAGGCTATGCATGAGGTAGGGGTGGGGAGGGGGAGGGAGGGGGATTGAGGAAGTGGGAGGAGTAATATGAATGGTTGAGTACTTGTAGTTTGTTGTGTTGTTTGATAATTATGAGGATATATTGAGTAGGATTAGATCCTGTTGGTCAAGACAAATTTGGCACGAAAATTTAAATGAAGGAGATTTTAATAAACTCACAACATGTTTAAGTACGGCACTCTTGTTACCCAATTGTAAGGCAAGCTATTATATGCATTGAGGCATTTAAAATATATAGCTGAGTTACATGAACAAGTGACAACGTTTGTACATTATAATTATAGAGTTACATTGGATGCATGTATTAGACATATTGATGTGTACATATATAAAATAAGAATAGTGAACCTATTTCATATCATCGAGGGATACCAGACAACAGGTACATAATTAGAATATATTATTACTGTTAATATATTTAAATCTTAATAAATATAAAATGAACTAATCAAGATTATTTGTCTTTAATACCATAACATGATAATTTATATAATAGCTTTGAATTAAATAATTTATCAAAAGCCTTGACATAAGTTCTAATATATATTATATATGCATTTCGAAATTAGAAGATTTTATTATAAAAATAAAGTAATTGTAATTCAGTAGACTTATAAGTCAATATACCAATAATAAACCATATTGATTTTTAGTTAATACCCCATTAGATAGTTAATAATATATTAGATTATACTGAAGTATCTTCTCATATCACATTAATGAGCTAGGTAGGATACTGATGGGTCTGTCGTTAACAGTAAATGTAGTTTTTTACTTTTAGGCATATAGGAGCTATATTGGATTTGTTCTATATACAATTAAAAGTTGATATAATATTAGTAAATAATAAGGATAACTAAGTTCATACAAAAGTATCTTTAATATGGTTTTATATAAACGATCAGGAGAGTTATTAAATTGATTAGGAAGTATACGAAGACATTTACGTATTCTATCGTGTGAGTTAGGGTAATAAGTTAATTAGTTGAAGTCCTTGAAATAAATGGAATATTATAACTGTATTATAAATAAATATAGAAATAAATTGTTGAAATGAAAATCAGTTTAATTAAATATAACCTTGGATATTTCGCAGAATAATTATTACATATAGTAGCGTTTGAATGCAGATGAATACTACCCAGAAACATAGAAATATAGTCACTTATATGGTAATCATATACAATTAGATTGATTGGAGACATTAATGATATATTTCTGAAATTATGTATATTAGTTCAAGGATATTATATTACTGTGTATTAAAGTTAATAGGATTTATGGTTAGTACATTATATTATTTTCAATTATTTTTCCAAGGTCATATAGATATAATTATATAAATATATATATATATATATATATATAATTATATAAATAATCTTATGGCGAAATTGTATATATACCTTTCTAAACTTAAGGGGATACGATAGGACGCACGCAATTCCGCCGTTTACATGTAATTAGATAGGATGTTTGTATAATATTCAAACAAGTGTTTTGAATTGAATATATTACCGATTTTAATAATTTTTACATATTTATATTAATTAGAATAATATCTCTGTTTCAATCACAGAATATTTTGAATATGATATATATTCGTCGAGTGATTCATGGTTGAACGTCATTACCGATTTTTTCCGGTATTTTAGTGTCAAAAATGTACAAAATGTACCATATAAAATTTAATAATAAATATTTTTTAAATATTATGTGATTAAATGTTAGATATATATATTATCTATAATATGTAGTAAAAATTATGAGTGTAGCTAAAACAACGATCCCTAAACATTGACTTATATAACAGTAATTGGCGAAAATATTTATACTGAGAAAAACACATTCAAAGATTACCAATAATATTTCTTAATTTTGTATGAAAATAGATATTTATTGTATTGGATATATACTTATATAATATATACATATGATATTTTAGATGTATATATATATATTCAGCATATATATATATATATATATATATATATATATATATATAGTATATACATATATATATATATATAGTATATACATATAATTAATACATTACATTACATATAATTAATATTTTATATATTTATTTTTTACATACCTTCATAAAAGACAACTTTTAACATGTTTATATGAATCTTTAGGCCATAAAAATTCATATTTAAATAAATAATATATTATTTATAAGTATTAGCACAAAATAAATTTTATAAAAAAAATCAAAAAACGAAAATTACAAACTACCGTATCCCCTTAAAATACAAGAGCGATACTGACCCATATGTAAATGTATTTATAAATAAACCTATTGTCTAAACATTGATGTAATATAAACAAGTTATGGTTATTCGATTGTTAATAATACCTGACTAGGAAGAGAGAGACGTCTTCCTATACAGACATGTATTCTCCTACAACATATTATATAATGTCCTTGGTAATATATTTAACTGTCACCATATGAAATTGTAGATTTATTTATACGAGATATGTATATATATATATATATATATATATATATATATTAATTTATATTATATTAGAAAAAGCTCGATGGCACTTACACAAGAATGTTGAGAGCCATATTAAATATATCATGGAAAGAGCATACAACGAAGATTAGCCTTTACGGAAATATTCCACCACTAACAAGTATAATACGAATACGAAGAACACGTTTCGCAGGCCATTGTTATCGAAGTGAGGAAGAAATCGTAAAAGGTGTTTTGTTGTGAACACCGAACCATGAAACAACAAAGATTGGACGACCCAGAAAAACCTATGTAAAACAGCTATGTGATGATATGGGACTGACGACTGAATAACTAAATACAGCTATGAAAGACAGGACGACGTGGAAGAAAATTGTTAAAAGTGCTCGGGAAACAATCCCGATCAGATGATGATGATATTTTACTAAATGGATACACTAAATTACAGTTGACTTTAGTTAGTCGGTTCACGAGAACATAACATCAACAAATAGTGAATATAGGTGCCTTTATATCGACATAATGTATACTTTTATATGTCTCTAGAGCCATGGGCATTGGCAATAGCCTTCAGAAAATGCGGGTCGATATATATGTATATATATATATAAATATATATATATATATATATATATATATATATATATGTATACATATTAATATTAATATATTGAAGTAGTATTATGTAGTATAAGTAAAACTTCACATTATTATTAATGGAATTTCACCCGAGTTATTCTAACATAATTGCGAGCATTCCTATACTAATATTCCTAACATTCCAAGCATTATCCGTATCATCATCATCATCGATCCTAATCACATGCCTATACAAGCCTCCCAACAATAGTCAACAATAAAACTAGATTTGTATTCGATAGTCATGTGAGATGAACTAATTAACATTACGAATGAGCCACGTGGCTTTATTGTTTACCCGAATACTAATTCTATAATGCGTTCGACATGCGCATAGGTATGCACATATAAGTATGCACATATTAATATATATATATATATATATATATATATATATATGAATATAGATATGTCCATAGATATCCTCATATTTATATAAATAAATATTCATATAGATGTATATAGGTATACATAGATATGTCGTTGTATGTTTCCATACGACAAGTGGGTGTCGTTATATAACTACAGTATAGTGTAAGTATAGAGAGTGCGGTGTGCGGTGTGCTAATGTGTGAGCGCACTTGGTTACGGTTGCCATGCGACAGAATAGTCATCACGTCCTATAGGATATATATATGTATACAAGTACAATATTCTTGGAATAAGTAGAAACTAGTATATAGTCGGCTATATTATCGTTCGTTTCTATAGGATAATTAGTATTTTTATTAAATGATCTAATATCTAGGGACCGTAAGGGTAATTCTATTACGCAATACAATATAATTTAATAACATTAACTAAATGAATATAAACTTAATTAACGATAGTACGTATATATTGTAGTATGCTTCATCATTACACAAAATATTCTATAATCATATTACACTAGAATTGCGCTCTATAATATCACGACCTATATAGTGCAAGGCTATGACCTATATATATATCGTATATAATAAAGATATTATACATATATTACACACAATATAGATGTATTTGTGTAATACATGTAGAATATACTTATCATATACAATATATATAATATATAATATATATATGTATATTTGTGTGTATGTATATATTTAGTATGCCTCCCCTGGAATCCCCTATATATATAGCCTCCCCTGAAATCAACCCCCTCCATGTAACAAAACTATTAACACCTCGACTTCCACCTTTAAACAAAAACTAAACAATGACTTCATTGTTCACGATATCCGAACCTCTACTCAATTCGTTGTCGCATCTCTGTCCGTAGTATGTATTACTTTAATTACTTTTATTGTATCTATAGATATAGATAATATATTATTGTCACACTATAATATTTTTATAATTAAATCAGTGCTAAAATAAAATCGTCATCATTAGAATATATATATATAATAATATTTATTTATTTATTTATTGAAATCACAAATATATATATATATATTGAATATAATACAAATAGCGGATACAAATGGACCCCAATCAAGAAGGCATACATGTTATACATAACTGTGAGAGGCCCCGGACTATATAATTCAAATAGTAACATTTTTTTTCTTGTGTCTTGATTTATCGTTTATTAAGTTCTTGATAAATACAAGAGAAAAACAATAACTGCCTGGAGTCGAACCCGTGACCTCTGGCTTACTAGCTTTTGATTTTCCACTGAACCATCGACCCCAGACTAATATATATATATATAAATGCCGTGACACGCTGTGAAATATACAAAGAATTATACAAAGTATATTAATATATTAATTTTAATAATTAATAAATATACATATTACAAAATAATTGTATGCATTATATTACGAGAGTACTACTATTACACGTACAGGTGACGCACTATTACATAGCTATCTGATTACGTAATCCTATTGTTATAGTGCTAGATGTGATCGATAGGGGCCGCGTCCTAACTTAGGCAGCGTACGTCAGTAATACGACACCTGGCGAGGGTTCAGTTTCTCGCGAAGTTCCCGGTACTACTACAGGACTCCGCCGACCCTATAGGGGGACAGTGGACTATAGTTGTATATTATGTGTAGGGTCCAGTTAAGGGTGCAATGTAGAGTATATTGCAATGTAGCATGCTGCAAGTCCAGCGTATTTTGTATACACAATTATTATGTTATTAATTAAAAATTGTATTATATATTATAATAATATGTAGGTTAAATTGATATTAAGATCTATTAATTTGAATTTATATTTAGCAATATTTTAAAATTATTTGTTTATAATGTAATTAGCACGTGCATTCAATATACGAAATAGCGTTATGTTTTCTATATTAAAATATGTATACACATTTTTTAAATCTCTGGTTCTATAAAATAAGTGATAAAATAGTGACATAAATACTACACACATTATATGTTAACCTCGTTATCGTTATGTGTTAAATATGAACCGGCTTACAGCAAGACGTACTGAAGTGTATGTGAATGGGCTAAACGTAGGGGCGTCGTAAGGGGCGAGGGGTATGGGACCCCCTTTCAAAATATGGGGGTAAGTATATTTTGCTCCTCCATTAAATATGTTATAATAAATGTTATATATATATTTATTAAATCTAGTATATTGTCTTTGTTAATACACATTTTTCTAAAGATTTTTACCAAAAATATGGGAGGGGGGGCTAACTATTTTACCCCCCCCCCCCTCCATGACATATTATAATGTTTATGAGAGATACTTGTTACCTGGCGATATTCAGAATGAAATTATTAAACTATATAAAACTAAATTATTAAATATGTTATTGAAAGATATTAATGTGAATTTCTCAATTGAATGTGATGGAATTCAAGATATAATCAAAGGTGGCAGGACATTTTTGAGGTTCGTTATTTGACTAAAAAATAGAAAGTAAAGAAATATGCACAGGAATATGCAATATGACTGATGCTACAACTTGGGAAAATATAGTAAATTTAATTTAATCTGAAATTGAACATCTTAACATGCCTATTTCTAAATTAAGAGGAAAGTCATTTATGGGTTCAGATAATATGTCTAGTAAATGTAATGGTGTAAAGACTATAATAATGAATATACAGCAATTATCTTTTTATGCCCACTGTGGATCTCATCGCACAAACTTAATAGCACAATAATTATATAATAATATAAATATAAGAAAAGCCTTGAGAGTGGTTCATGATTTGGTATTATATGAACAAACTATAAATTCCGGTATGTATACAATACTAATAATAACAAAGTAAATACATTGAAATCATTATACCTAACAAGATATGGTGCGGAAATCATGTATTAAAATAATAATTACTAAATACTAGATACATATAGTGGTATAATCGATGCACTGAAAGAATATTAATGTTGAAATCCAAACACCGATAATGATTCATTTACTATGTTTTTCAATTTATTATTCCAAAATTTATTTAAATATGTTGATTACAAAAATGATAATTTGTGGTTATTTCAATATTGATTTAAAAATGTAAAATTTGCAAAAATGCAGAAATATATTTTGAATAATGTCATGGGTTAGGATGTTCTCCTATGATAAATAGACCTACTAGAATTGATTTAAACAACAATTATTTTACTATAATTAATAATTTGTTTATAAATCTTTATTGTGCACAATTTACTGGCTTTATTATATCTGATTTATCAGATCATTTTCCAATTATATTATCATTAGATATAAATAAAATAAGTTGATTAAATATTATTAATAAATATAATACTAAACATAATTTAATTAATGATGATACTGTTTATAATTGTTCAACTTTTTTAAAACTGTCAACTGGAATTTTTTAAAAGCTGATAATTCAGAAACTTCATGGAATTTATTTATTAATTTTTATATTTTTCAATTTAATATTTATTGCCCTATATATGAAAATGGACAATATTTTAAAACATATTATTCCATGGATTACAAAAGAAATTTATAAAAAATGTAAGATTAAAAAAAAACTGTATACAAAATATAAATTAACTAATAATGATAATGACTTACTCGATTATAAGTTATTTAAAAATTCTTTATTAATTAATACGTAATACTAAAATAACCTTTTATTCAGAGAAACTTAAAAATAGCTCTGATAGTAAAATACTTGGGATATTTTGAATAATGTGATGAATAAAAAAAGGCTGACTTACTCCCTGATACATTTAATTCATGAGAAATTGATATCACAAATCCATCTAAAATATCTAATATAGTTAATATATTTTTTAGAGATATTGGTATTGAATTAGATGAAAATATTAGTAAGAATAGTGTCGATGATTACAATTATTTCTTAAAATCACCTAATATCAATAGTTTCTATATTATCCCATATTATCCCACTCCATGTAATAAAAATGAGCTTTTAAAAATTATATTAAATTTTAAATCTAAAACATCTATAGATAATTTTGGTATTTCAATCAAGTTATTAAAAAGTATTAACATTAATATGTTTACTCCTTTATCTTATCTCGTATTGTACCAACTATATTCACCATTTCTAGAATAATTCCTTTATTTAAAAAGGGTTATAGAAAAGTATTTACTATTTACCGTCCAATTACAAGTAAATTCTAAATAATTTTAGAAAAAATATTATGTTCGTTTTTATACATTTTTAAATCACTTTAATATTTTATCTAATAGTCAGTTCTGTTTTAGAATAAATTTAAATACGACTCATGACATTTTTAATCTTCAAACTCAAATATGTAATAGCTTTAGATATAATAAAATGGGTGCATCTATTTTTATTGATCTTAAAAATTCATTTGACTATGTTAATCATGAAATTGTATTTAGTACACTAGAAAATATAGTTATACGTGGAATTTCTTTGAATTGGATTAAAAGTTATTTTACTAAAATACTCTTAACTTTAAAAACTATTTATCTGATCAATTTAGAGTTAAAATTGGTTTTCCACAAGAAACAATTGTAGGTCCTATTTTTTTTCTTATTTATATTAATGATTTAATATGTTCATCTTGAATATGTAATTTTACTATGTTTTCTAATGATACTACTTTGTATTTTCATGATTGTGATCAATTATCTCTAGATTCAATAATACAAATTGAATTATTAAATATGAATACATATTTTATTTCAAATAGACCTACTTTAAACATTAATGAAACCTGTTATATATTATTCAATTATAAATTATCCCACATTAATATCTCAATAAATAATATAAATTTAACTAGAGTTAAATCAACAGAATTTGTAGGTATTATCATTAATCAGAATTTAGACTGGAAACTGCACATATATCTAACTTTACAAAATAATTTTCATAACTAATATAATTTCGTAAAGGTATTATTTCAATGTCGTTACCACATATTAATTATTGTATAATATTATGGGGTAATACGTATACGACTTTTACACATTGACACATTGTACATCAATATTTTACAAAAATAATATTATTAATTATAATATTATTCATAATATATATAACAAACCATATCGATATCATAATAAAGATTTATTTAAATTAAAGACGTATTCCCTTTTATTGACCTAGTAAAATATAATACTTGCAAATTTATGTTTAAAGTATATAATAATGTTCACCGTGAAATAATAATAAATCATTTTAGTAAAAAATCTAATATTTAGCCAATACGTGACATAAATAAATGTAATATTCCTTCATCAAAATTAAATATATGTTCACATTGTCTTATAATTAGTTGTCCTTAACTATGGAATTCACTATGTAATTCTTTAAAAAAATTTAATTTAAATAAATTAAAAAAAAAAATTAAAATATCTCTATCAACGATTAATCAAAATAATTTCAAATTTTGTTTTTTCCGATTAAGGCAAAAGTGTAGATAGGGATACATTTTCATAAAAAATATTATTCCATAAAACTACTCTTTAATGTGTAATTTAGTATCTATGAAAAAATGGTATCCCAAAACAATCTATAAATCACACAAAAACATTTTTGTATCTATAATTATTACATATTATTTGACATGAAATGTAAACGCCAATTATTCGATGACCAATTGTTACGCTAGGTATGTATGCAGTAGAGTCGCTACAGAAAAAAACTATTGTAGATTTTTTAATAATAATTAGTTTTATGTAGAGAATAAATTTATATGAATAATTACAGATAATAACATTTTCTAGATATATATATATATATATATATATATATATATATATATAGAGGGAGAATGACACCCTATAAAGCCCACGATGTATATTTGTGTATATGCTATGTAAAGACCCATTTTGAATAATGCATATTTTTTAACGTAATTTTAATATGATAACTAGTGTATTAACATAATTATAATACTAAAATGTTATTTTAAAAAAATCATTATTATAGGATATACATTTTTTGCTGGGCTTCTACATATATTATACATTTACTTACGTATTTGTTGAGCTTTAAATACCCTGTAAACTTTGTACCACCATAAAGACCCTGTAAACTTTGTACAACCATAAATGCCCATATTAATAAAGTATATCGGTAACCAGTCACTTCGTCCGCTATTTTTTTGATTATATACCTACAATGTAGGTCCTACATTGATACATAGAGAATTAATTTATTGGACGAGGTGGATTTTTGATTTGGTACATAGTGATTTTCGGACGAAGTGAATAGTATTCTAATAGTATATTTAGTAAAATAAAATAGCCAAGTTTTAATTATATAATTTTATTACTCTTCTTTATTACTCTTCCTATAATAATTTACTAATTTGTTGTTCTTGTATAATCATTATGATTATATTATATGATTGTCATTATAAAAATTATTATTAAAATCTTATTAAATAATAGTTATAATAATAAATCAATTTTACTTAATTTATTCAATATTATTCATATAATTGAATGGAAACCTAACTTTTTAACACATTAAATATGCCTGGATAATACAGTGGATTAAATTCTGATTATTTTTGAATCCAATAATATATTCATTATATTGATATATTCAATATATTATTGAATTAATCAATTTAATATATTATAATTTATAATATTATTATTATAATAATTATAATAATTATATTATATAAATTAAATAATTTAATATAATTATTATAATAATAATTAATAATTATTATAATAATAATTAATAATTATTATAATAATAATTAATAATTATTAATTAAATTATATAATTATATAAATTAAATAATTTAATATAATTATTATAATAATAATTGATAATTATTAATTAAATTATATAATTATAATAATTATTATATTTGATTACGTCTGGTGAAGCAACCCAGATTAACTTTAGTTTTAATAATTACTAACTATATAATATTAACAAATTAACTATATTATATAAATAAAATATAATATATGTAATACTTCAATACACGTATATCTAAGATCTAATTAGCAATATAATAAAAATAAGACTTGGTAGTCTAGAGGGTAGCATATTGTCTAACGATCCAAAGGTCTTCGGTTCAATCCTAGCCTGAGGCAAATAATATAAATTTTTAATTAATATTATAATTATTATCAATTTTTATAATATATTACTATTTAAATTTAAAATGTAATCACTTTTTTGATAACATTATACAAAAGTTCACTATTATATTTATTATAGCATATTTAGTAAAATAAAGACTAAGTTTAATCATAGAATTTGATTACTCTTGTATAATATTTTATTAATTTTATGTATAATCATTATAATAATAAATGAATTTTACTATATTTATTAAATAGTATTAATGTAATTTAAATGAAACCAAACATATTAATACATTACATATGCCTGGTTTAAATTCTTATTATAATGATACATAAGCTGGTATATTAAGGATTCTAGATTTATTTTTCTAATCAGATTACGATAATCTGTTATCTGACAGATAATATCTGAGAGATATACAAATTTAATTTGTAATTAGTACTTTGAAATTACTATTAATTTTAATTTTAAATAAACTTATAGAAATAACTTAATTATAATTCGAATACATACATACATAGTAGATCAATAGAGTTTTATAATATAACCTAAAAATAATAGTAGTATTTAAAATATATGTAAATAATATTTGTCTATATATTCTTAGAATAATTCTAATTATTTTTATAAATTTTCAAATAATATATATCGCAAAGTATATTTAAATATATCTGTCTATAGCGTAGTGGTTAGAGGGGTGTATCACAAATAAACTACTCTCGGATTGTCTAGGTTCGAACCCCTGACGAGGTAAATATATAATTTTTTTTGTTAAATATATAAGTTTATTATTAATATATTCTTAAAAATAAATTATTTTATAATATAAATTTTATTTGAATAAATTACTAATTATGTATATATTAATTCTTTATCATTAACATTCCCATATATATTTAATAATTTCCCAATTTATATGAATTAAATTATTATTATATATATATACTAGCCGTACCCGACCCGGCGTTGCTCGGTTTTTGAATATTTGCCTATTATCTATTATTTATTAATTATAGATATATTATATACCTATTCATGATTATGCATTGCTATATATACAATAAAATAAATGTTAGCTAAAATACAAACAAAATATAGAAAAATATTTAAAAAATTAGTGGAAATATATTAAAAAATGCAACAAATATTACAAAATATGTTTTAAAAAATGTCTAAAACCCAAACTTAAACCCAAACCGTACCCAAACCGGCGTTGCTCGGATATTGATTGTTTGCCTATCTATTATTTATTAATTATAGCTGTTCCTGATTCTTCATTGTTATATATACAATTAAATAAATGTTAGCTGAAATACAAACAAATGTAGAAAAATATTTTAATAATTAAAAAATTAGTAGAAAAATATTTCAAAAAATATATTAAAAAATACAATAAATATTTTGAATATTACAAAATATGTTTTAAAAAGATGTCGAAAACCCAAACCTAAACCCAAACCGTACCCGACCTGGCGTTGCTCGGTTTTTGATTTTTTGCCAATTATTATTTATTAATTATAGCTATTACTAATTCTGCATTGCTAAATATTTATATTTAATTTGTTCCTAACTATTATTTATATACAATAAAATAAATGTTAGATGACATAAAAACAAATGTAGAAAAATATTTTAATATTTAAAAAATTAGTGGAAAAATATTTTAAAAAATATATTAAAAAATACAACTAATATTTCAATTATTATAAAATATGTTTTAAAAAAATGTCTAAAACCAAAACCCACACCGTCCTGACACGGCGTTGCTAGGTTTTTGATTGTTTTCCTATCTATTATTTATTAATTATAACAATTCCTGATTTTAAATTTTTTGCCTTACCCAACACGACGTTTCTCGGTTTTTAATTATTTGCCTATCAATTATTAATTATAGCTATTCCTAATTATGCATAGCTAATCTTTAATTTTTAGTCTTCTAACTAATATTTAATAAATCTAACTGTATCCGATGTATATCTAGCGTTGTTCTTTTTTAGATTTATTCGTAAAATATTTTGTAAAAATACAAAAAATAATTTAAAATATTATAAAATATATTTTTAAAAAGTGTCTAAAAATATTTTTTAAATATAAAAAATATTTCAACATATTAGTAGCCATACCCTACCCGGCGTTGCTAGGTTTTTGATTGTTTGACTATTTTTATTAATTATAGCTATTCCTGATTATTCTAAAATATATAATTGCTAAAAAATACAAAAAATATTTAAAATATTATAAAATATGTTTTAAAAAAATGTCGAAAACTCAAACCTAAACCCAAATCCAAACAGTATCCGACTCGATATTTATCGGTTTTTGATTATTTGCCTATTTATTATTTATTAATTAGAGCTATTTCTGATCCTACATTTCTAGTATATACAATTAAATAAAGTTTATCTAAAATACAAACAAATGTGGAAACATATTTTTTTTAATATTTAAAAAATTAGTGACTAAATATTTCAAAAAATACAACAGATATTTCAAATAATCCAAAATATGTTGAAAACCTGAACCCAAACAGTTCCAAATCGTCGTTGCTCGTTTTTTTATTATTTTTCTATCTATCATTTATTAATTATAACTATTCCTTATTTGGAATTTCTTGCCGTACCCAACTTTGCTTTACTTGTTGTTTGATAGTTTACCTATCTATTATTTATTAATTATGGCTATTCAAAATTCTGCTTTTCATATACAATAACATAAATTGTTGCTAAAATTCAAACAAATTTATACAAATATTAATATCTCAAAAATTAGTGGAAAAATATTTCAAAAATATTTCACAAAATATTTTTAAAAATACAACACATATTTCCAATATTACAAAATATTACTTAAAAAATGTCGAAAACTCAAACTGCACCCTGCATTGCTCGATTTTTGATTTTTGATTGTTGTTGCCCATTTATTATTTATTAATTATAGCTATTTCTGATTCTGTATTTCTGTATTGCTACAAAATATATTTTTTATAAATTTTCTACAAATATTTTAAAAAGTATAATATTTATATCTTATAATATTTATATATTTATTATATAATTATAATATTTTAATTATATCTTAAAATAATAATATTTCAAAGATTAGTTGAAAAATATAAAAAAATATTTCAAAAAAATGTCCACAAAAATGTTTACAAATATTTCAAAAAAATGTTTTAAAATATTTGAAAAAAAATTTTTAAAAATATTTCAAAAAATAGCCGTACCCGACCCGGCGTTGCTCGGTTTTGATTATTTTCCTATATATTATATATTAATTATAGCTATTCCTGATTCTTAATTGATATATATAATAAAATAAATGTTAGCTGACATACAAAACAAAGTAGAAAACATTTTCAAATAATATGTTAAAAAATACAACAAATATTTCAAATATTAAAAAATATGTTTTAAAAAAATGTCTAAAACCCAAACCTAAACCCAAACACAAACCGTACACTACCCTGCGTTGCTAGGTTTTTGATTATTTGCCTATTAATTGTAGCTATTCCTGATTATACTTAGCTAATATTTAATTGTTTTCTTCTAACTAATATTTACTAATTCTAACTGTATCCGATGTAGACTCAGCGTTGTTCGTTTTTAAGATTATTTGTAAAATATTTGGTAAGATTACAAATAATAATTTAAAATATTACAAAATATATTTTTAAAAAGTGTCTAAAAATATTTTAAGAAATATAAAAAATATTTCAACATATTAGTAGCCATACCTGATTTTTAATGCCTATTAATTTTTTTTATTAATTATAGCTATTCCTGATTATTCTAAAATATATAATTACTAAAAATTGCAAAAAAATATATAAAATATTACAAAATATGTTTTAAAAACAAACCATACCCGACCCGGCATTTCTTGGTTTTTGTTTGTTTGCCTATCTATTATTTATTATTTATTAATTAGGGCAATTTCTGATTCTATATTTCTAGTATATACAATTAAATAAAGTTTATTTAAAATACAAACAAATATAGAAAAATATTGTTTATAATATTTCAAAAAATATTTTAAAAAATACAACAAATATTTCAAATATTACAAAATATGTTGAAAACCCAAACCCAAACCGTCCCAAAACGGCGTTGATCGGTTTTTAATTATATGCCTATCTATACTTTATTAATTATAACTATTCCTGATTTAGAATTGTTTGCCGAACCCAACCCGACGTTGCTCGTTTTTTTATTATTTGCCTATCAATTATTAATTATAGTTATTCCTAATTATGCATAGCTATTCTTTAATTGTTGTCTTCTAACTAATATTTAATAAATCTAACTGTATCCGATGTAGATCTAGCGTTGTTCTTTTTAAGACTTATTCGTAAAATATTTTGTAAAAATACAAAAATACAAAAATACTTTAAAATATTATAAAATATATTTTTAAAAAGTATCTAAAAATATTTTTTAAATATAAAAAATATTTCAACATATTATCAGTCATACCCTACCCGGCGTTGCTAGGTTTTTGATTGTTTGACTATTTATTTTTATTAATTATAGCTATTCCTGATTATTCTAAAATATATAATTGCTAACAAATACAAAAAATATTTAAAATATTACAAAATATGTTTTAAAAAAATGTCGAAAACTCAAACCTAAACCCAAATCCAAACAGTACTCGACTCGACATTTATCGGTTTTTGATTGTTTGCCTATTTATTATTTATTAATTAGAGCTATTCCTGATCCTACATTTCTAGTATATACAATTAAATAAAATTAAACATATGTAGAAACATATTTTTTTTAATATTTAAAAAATTAGATAAAAAATATTTCAAAAAATACAACAGATATTTCAAATATTCCAAAATATGTTGAAAACCTAAACCCAAACAGTTCCAAATCGGCGTTGCTCGGTTTTTTATTATTTGCCTATCTATCATTTATTAATTATAACTATTCCTGATTTGGAATTTCTTGCCGTACCCAACTTTGCTTTACTCGTTGTTTGATAGCTTACCTATCTATTATTTATTATTTATGGCTATTCATGATTCTGCTTCTCATATACAATAACATAAATTGTTGCTAAAATTCAAACAAATTTATACAAATATTAATATCTCAAAAATTAGTGGAAAAATATTTCAAAAATATTTCAAATAATATTTAAAAAAATACAACACATATTTCCAATATTACAAAATAGTACTTAATAAATATCGAAAACCCAAACCGCACCCTGCGTTGATCGATTTTTGATTGTTTGCCTATCTATTATTTATTAATTATAGCTATTCCTGATTCTGTATTCCTAGTATACAACAAATATTACAAAATATATTTTTTATAAATGTTCTACAAATATTTTAAAAAGTATATTATTATATCTTATAATATTTATATATTTATTATATAATTATAATATTTTAATTATATCTTAAAATAATAATATTTCAACGAATAGTTGAAAAATATAAAAAATTATTTCAAATAATATTTTTTAAAATACAAAAAATATAAATAATATTACAAAATATATTTTAAAAAAATTTCAAAAAAATGTTTAAAAATATTTAAAAAAAACTTCAAAAATATTTCAAAAAATGTCAAAAATATTTCAAAAATATTTCAAAAAATTTCCAAAATTTCCAAAAATTTCAAAAAAAAATCAAAAAAAATTCAAAAAAATAGTTCGAAAAAATGTAAAAAAAATGTTTCAAAAATGCGACGCCGAAGATTTTGGACGACAAAAAATCATTTTAATGGCAAAAAGTCAATTTTTCAGGTTTTTCTGGGGTACGCGGTATAAAATTCAAAAAATTTTCCGTACCAAGACCATACTGTTGCAAATTTATTAAGATCGGGTATAAAATATTTTCGCGACGTACCCCGGTTCTCGAGTTACCTCACCAGATACACACACACACACACATATATATATATATATATATATATATATATATATATATATATATATATATATATATATATAATTAAATAGACTTTCTTTTATATAATAGATATAATATTAATTAATGAAAGTATTATGCATATTTAATTATTAATTAATACAAATATTGTATATACTGTATACATACGTTTAGAGAAACGTGTTTCTCTAAATCTATATGACTGTATATGATATGATGATGCATTCATAGTCCAAATACATATATTACCATTACATGCTATTATATAACATAAAGGTAAAGATAATATTAATATTTTGTATAATTATACAATTAACAATTAATTGTATAGTGTTACATGGTAGTGTAGAATAAATGTATCTGTAACATTAAGGACCAGTTATATTATATTTATGAATAACTATTATATACTAATTATTTTATATAAATATATGTATATATATTTTATATTAAAAGTGAAGTCTGCAGAAATATCTATATATATATATAATTATATACTATACACTGTATAGTATACAGTATAGTAGTGAGCTATACTGTATAGTATATAATTATATATATATATATATATATATATATATATTCATATTTAAAAAATGTATACTCTTGTATACACATTCTATTATATAGTTATGGATAAAGGTATGTGCATACATAATATTATATATATATTTAAAGATAATATTATTCCATGGTGTTATTAACACATATATAAAGAACAATATAGAGAATAATTATTTAAACAATGTTATGTAAGCAGTTTATTTACATTAATATTAGGGTCAACATTGTATGTGAGTGAGTAGTGTTGTAAATGGTTAAACAGATATTTCTGCAGACTTCACTTTTAATATAAAATATATATACATATATTTATATAAAATAATTAGTATATAATAGTGATCTAAAAATTCAAATCTTTGCTTGGCTTCGAAGACTTTCAAATCACTAAAAAAATGTTTGGAGACATCAAACCTCTACCAAGTCATGGCTTCGAAGACTTTCAAATCACTAAAAAAATATTTGGAGACATCAAATCTCTACCAAATCATGGCTTCGAAGACTTTCAAATCATAAAACAATGTTTGTCATATAAATTATTGAATTTATTGATAGTAAAAACTTCACATCATCTAATATACAGTTGATCCCCTTTACTTCTACAAACAAAGTCTAATGTGAGAGCACAGTAAAGCTAAACAAATTCCATTGAAGATTTCCTACATACCTACCTACTATAGCTACATATCTACATGAATACCTACTTACCCACCTATATACCTACCTACTTACAAATCTAAGTATATTCATGACTACCTACCTACCCACCTACTTGCTTATATACATACCCTACCCAACAACCCACCTACCTACCTATCTACCTACTCACATATCTACCTATCCATCCACCCACCTAACTACCCACCCATACATATACCTACCTGACTACCTACCCACCCACCTACTTGCCTATATGCATACACTACCCTACCACCCACCTAACTATCTATCTACCTATCCACCCACCTACCTAACTACCCACCCATATATCTATCTACCTTCATGACTACCTACCAACCTACTTGCCTATATAACTACCCTATCACCCACCTACCTACCTCATATCTACCCACCCATCCATATGCCTACTTACATACATACCTGCCTGACTACCCACCTATCTACCTACCTTTATGTTATATAATAGCATGTAATGGTAATATATTTATTTGGACTGTGAATGCATCATCATATCATATACAGTCATATAGATTTAGAGAAACACGTTTCTCTAAACCTATGTATACAGTATATACAATATTTATATTAATTAATAATTAAATATGCATAATACTTTCATTAATTAATATTATATATATATATTTAATAATAATTTAATTCATATAAATTGTTAAATTATTAAATATATATGTGAATGTTAATGATAAAGAATTAATATATACATAATTAGTAATTTATTCAAATAAAATTTATATTATAAAATAATTTATTTTTAAGAATATATTAATAATAAACTTATATATTTAACAAAAAAAATTATATATATACCTCGTCAGGGGTTCGAACCTAGGCAATCCCAGAGTAGT
Source organism: Osedax fenrisi (assembly GCA_964019155.1). Classification (NCBI taxonomy): domain Eukaryota; kingdom Metazoa; phylum Annelida; class Polychaeta; order Sabellida; family Siboglinidae; genus Osedax; species Osedax fenrisi. The sequence continues at coordinate 57,310,923 of OZ025243.1, forward strand.
TTATTTGTGATACACCGCTCTAACCACTACGCTATAGACAGATATATTTTAATATACTTTGCGATATATATTATTTGAAAATTTATAAAAATAATTAGAATTATTCTAAGAATATATAGACAAATATTATTTACATACAATTTAAATACTACTATTATTTTTAGGTTATATTATAAAACTCTATTGATCTACTATGTATGTATATAGTAATATTCGAATTATAATTGAGTTATTTCTATAAGTCTAATTAAAATTAAAATTAATAGTAATTTCTATATATCTCAGATATTATCTGTCAGATAATGATTATCTGAGATAATCTGATTAGAAAAATAATCTAGAATCCTTAATAATATTAATATATTAATAATATACCAGCTTATGTATCATTGTGTTATAATCTATTGCTTCTAATTGCATTTAAACGTACTTTCAGACACTATAGAGATTATCTGTTTCAAATAGTATTTGAGTATAATATTTGAATTACAATTAAACTTTTCTAACTTAACAATAATGTGTATATATCTGATTAGAAATTAAATGTATTAGAAAAATAAATCTAGTATCCATATAAGTTATATATGGCATATAACAGCTTACATATCATTTTGTTAACAAAAGATAATTATCTTATTATACTTTACTTACTTACTTTTTTCGTTTAAGGACTGCGCTGTGCGCGAGCAATCGGCCGTCCGCGGGATAGATTATTGTGTTGGGGGGAAATCAAGGGAAACGTTGTGTGTCTTTTGATGACGTTTAAAGGAGGAGGTTGATTTCATTGAACGAAGGTGGTGGGGTAGGGAATTCTAATGATAAGGGGCAGATAGGGAGAATGAGCGTATATTGGAGGAGTGGAGGTTGTGTATGTGTGGTGTAGTAAGGAGAAATGTGTTAGAGGACCGGGTATGGATTGGAGTAGTGGGTATATGTAGATGGAGAAGGGAGGCAAGGTAGTCAGGGGAGTTGTGATGTAGGCTTTGTGGATTGTCAGGGAAAGTTTGTATTTAATTCTGTAGGAGATTGGGAGCCAGTGTAGTTGTTTGAGGAGAGGTGTAATAGAGGAACGACGTGGAAGTAGATGGACGCAACGTACTACAGCATTTTGAAGACGTTGCAGTTTAATGAGTTTGTAGGAGGGAAGATTGAATAGTAGACTGAATTATAAACATATTATTATAATATAGGGACGAGAATGAGATTTTTTATATTGATGCTATAATAACAAAATTGGTATCATTGGAAAGCTTATTAAATTCTAGAATAGAAGTCATATCTTAGTTTTTTTTTATTTTTATTAAAAAAAAAGTTATGATCAAAAATATTCAAAAAAATTTGGGAAATTTTTTACATGGTGTAGATAGGAATTATGCATGTTTTAATATATTTATAATACATATTTGACCATAACTCATTAAATAATGTATATTTTGTAATGAAATTAACAGTATATCTTCATTATATATGTATCTATATATATGTACATTTGTAAAAAAAATGATCAGCATTCTTAACTAATATAGGAAAAATAGAGATTTTTTTTTATAATATTTTTTTTTTAATCTAAAATTAATATAATTTATATTTTTACAAAGCTCTTTAAATTCTATAACATAAGTTGTATTTTAGTTTTTTTAAATTTACAAAAGAAAAAAAATTATAGTTAAAAATAATATTTAATAATTTATACGAAAATTTCAATACCTACTTTATTGATTTACTATTTAAAGTTAAATTATAAATCTTACACATTTCAAATAACAGTATAATACATATAATTTATTATAACAATCGAGTACATATATTATATGTATATATATAATAAAATAATAATGGATACATAATATATATTCATAACAATACGTAAATCATAATACAATTTATTTTAAAGTTTACATATTTAATTATTATAATATATATAAATATTTCTCTAAGGAAAGATATAACATATATAAATCATGTAATTCTATTTTATATATAAACATTTTTACAGCGCAAGCTATATAGGGTTAATTTTAGGAACTATGTCACATAGTATGTGATGTTTATAATTTGAATCAAACTACTTTTAAAATAAATTTAAAATATTATTTATATGAAAAAAAGTATGTTAATTGCTATTAAAATCTAATTTATAATGCATTGAAAACATTGTTATATAGAAACTGCACCAAACCTAAATCTATTTCAGTGATCCAATACTACTGATAGCAGCATCAGGTAGTAGTTATTAATGATTAGTTTAATTACATTGCATATATAGTGTTAGATCTTTGCTTTACAAAATCTTTAATATATATATATATTACAATTCATATTAAATAAAATCTTCTCTCTTCTCTTTAGTCCTCAAGGTCTTATAGTTTGCATCACGCACTTCTAAGCCGGCTATATAAATTAATAAATTAATGATTCTTACATATACATTTAATTAAAGATTACTAAACATTATTCATGTCTATTTCACGAATTTCTGTAGTCATCAAGACGTCCCACTAATAACAATGTTAATACATTAATACATTAATTATTGGATAAATATTATAATAATAAAATATACTAATCTTTAGTCCATTCAGTTTGATGTAATTCAATTTTCAGTATATTGTATTCAGCAAATGATAATATTCCAATTCACATCTTCATAGGGTTTAATGCTATAAATATTTAAAATGACATATAATATTATTAAATATATGAAATTTTGATAAATTACTCATCATATATGAAATTTTGATATAATTATTTAACTTTCTATATTTTACTAACTTTAATTTTCACTTGATTCCTTATTACATCAGATTTAAGCTCATCGGATTCTGGGTTTTCGACACTACATGATTAATTGGAAATTAGTATATTATTAAATGATATACAATAGTTACTAACTCATATCAGCAAATGATCCCACATTGTTACTTCTCAAGCTCATCATCGGATTCTGGGTTTTCGACACTACATGATTAATTGGAAATTAGTATATTATTAAATGATATATAATATTCACTAACGTATATCGGCAAATGATACCACATTGATACTTCTCAAGCTCATCATCGGATTCTGGGTTTTCAACACTACATGATTAATTGGAAATTAATATATTATTAAATGATATATAATATTCACTAACTTATATCGGCAAATGATACCACATTGATACTTCTCAAGCTCATCATCGGATTCTGGGTTTTCAACACTACATGATTAATTGGAAATTAGTATATTATTAAATGATATATAATATTCACTAACTTATATCGGCAAATGATACCACATTGATACTTCTCAAGCTCATCATCGGATTCTGGGTTTTCAACACTACATGATTAATTGGAAATTAGTATATTATTAAATGATATATAATATTCACTAACTTATATCGGCAAATGATACCACATTGATACTTCTCAAGCTCATCATCGGATTCTGGGTTTTCAACACTACATGATTAATTGGAAATTAGTATATTATTAAATGATATATAATATTCACTAACTTATATCGGCAAATGATACCACATTGATACTTCTCAAGCTCATCATCGGATTCTGGGTTTTCAACACTACATGATTAATTGGAAATTAGTATATTATTAAATGATATATAATATTCACTAACTTATATCGGCAAATGATACCACATTGATACTTCTCAAGCTCATCATCGGATTCTGGGTTTTCAACACTACATGATTAATTGGAAATTAATATATAAAGTATAAATCTTAAGGCATGCTGTTAATTAATTTAATGTATAGATTGAATACTAGTCGGTTCTACTTGTGTATTATAGTACTTAATTAATTGTTAGTAAATGCTCATATTTAGTTATTAGGTTAATATACAAATAAATGTTACTATTTATAAGGCATAGACAGTAACATTTAATACAACAAATTTAACAAATAATAAACATCCTATACTTATCGATACTGTAGTTTGTCACTAAGTCTACAAGTGTAATGAATATATATGATATACAATATCATATGAAATATCTCTATACAAATTATTATAATGATTATTATAATCATATTATAATCAGTATATACAACATGTCATAATGATAAAATATTTCACATGACTCTTATTCTGAGCTGTAAAAAAAGCATATAATAATTAATTATGCTAGTAATTAAATATTAAATAACTAGTATTATACTATTATACTAAGTATACTATAATAGTTCATGTGAAAAAACATGACTTGATGAATGTATATAATAATAACTAATATATATATATATTATTATAGATTATTATAGATTAAATATACTACATAAAGCATAAGAGTATACTATAAAAATGTATATGAAGAAATATACCTAATAAATTAAATTTGTTGGTGAAATTTAATATATTTGATCATGATAATTAGGTTGCATATAAAATGTATGATTTTGATAACAATAATATAATGACAATGTTACTATTAGAAATGTCTACTAAAATGTTCTATTATTTATAAAATTAAAGTCTTATGACCCGCAAAACATGTATATTTACATGGTGGAGATATGAGATTTTTTAAATAAGGTTTACTTTTAAATTACGATAACTCTGCAATAAATAAGAGAATGATTAAATTGTGTTAAGCATTATTAATTACATTTAAATCTATGTATATATTAAGTTATATAATTGTATGACGATGAGAATAATATCTACAACATTATTTTGAAAATACTACAATAAAATAACACAATTTCCAGTAAATAACTTGGTTACTAAGTAATACTTTTAGCTCATAATTGATATATATATATATACTATAATATATTATATATTAATTATATATGTAATGTAATATTACAAATATTATAATATATAATATTTAAATAATAATTATTTATTGAAACTAGTATATTTAAAAAACAATGTGATAGCACATGTTTTAAATTTTATATTATATTTAATATAATATTATAATAATTATATATCATATATCATATATAATATGTAATGTATTATTACAAATACTATTTGAAATAGTATATGTGTATGAGTTAAATGTATATTTATTATTAAATACAGAGTTAATTGAGATGATATAAAATATTATTTATTGAAAATAATATATTTAAAAAAAAATGTGATAGCACATGTTTTAACTTTTATACAAGTGTCCAGTTAATTATGAAGGTGTTATTATAATAATTATATATATAATATATTTATAGCATATAAATCAATACTTAGGTACATTCAAAAATAACTAATTTATATAGCATTTATGACTTTTAAATTATAATAAATTATTATAAAATAATCATCTAAACATTATTTATTCTATAAATTATAGCTCAATAAAAATGTAATATTATAGTAAATATAGTACATATTTGAATAATAATAAGTATATATATTCATTGTTATAATATATATTTATAAAGTACAAAACTATGTGTATGAGTTAAATGTATATTTATTATTAAATACAGAGTTAATTGAGATGATATAAAATATTATTTATTGAAAATAATATATTTAAAAAAAAATGTGATAGCACATGTTTTAACTTTTATACAAGTGTCCAGTTAATTATGAAGGTGTTATTATAATAATTATATATATAATATATTTATAGCATATAAATCAATACTTAGGTACATTCAAAAATAACTAATTTATATAGCATTTATGACTTTTAAATTATAATAAATTATTATAAAATAATCATCTAAACATTATTTATTCTATAAATTATAGCTCAATAAAAATGTAATATTATAGTAAATATAGTACATATTTGAATAATAATAATTATATATATTCATTGTTATAATATATATTTATAAATAACAAAAATAATATTATATATGTAATTCAGGAATTAAATAAATGATTTATTAAGTTGATATTGAATATTATTAATTGACAAATTATTTTTCAAATACTATTTTTAATAAATCTAACATTTTGAAAATTATTTTCAAACAATATTTTGATAATACATTTTTTCAATATTTATATAAATTGATGTAGTCTTTTATGAAGTTATTATAAATGATATACAATATATTTATAGGTACTTTTATAGATAAAACGTTCATAATTACACAGCAAGTAAAATTATTTTAAAAAAATATATATTTGTTATCACATTTTTAATCTAAAATTATATTAAATCGTTATAAATGATTTATAATCTAAAATTTATTTATATGATATTTCTATTAAAGTATTATTTTTTTATGTATATCAATACTAATATTATATATGTATATATATTTTTATAATATATATATTTATAAATAATTACTAAATATTATATATGTAAATAAGTATTCAATAAATGATTTATCGAGTATTATTAATTGACAAATTTGATATTTGCCTCCATTTTAATTTTGAATATTTTCAATATTTATGTAAATTGGATTAGTATTTTATGAAGTTATTATTAAGTATATAATATATATTTAATGACACATTTATGGATAAAACGTTCATAATGACGCAGCAATTAAAATTATTTTTCAAAAATAATTATTTATTATCTTATTTTTAATTTTAACAATACACATGTTTACTAACCAAACTCGCGCGAAGCAATGAAAGCAAGCTTGTTGCTGATTGGACATATTCAAAGGGGATGTTTACTTTATAATTTGACAGTTCAATTTTTAAAATCGGTTAATAAATAAGTGTTTTATGAACAAAATAAAACTTATGCTTACAAAAAAAATCTGTGTAATGTTTTTCTCAACCTCGGAAAATTAGACCCTGTAAAATAGGCCATTTTGAATCTCATTCTCGTCCCTATTATAATAATAACATATTAAATATGTTTATAATAATTATATATATTGCTGATAATTGCAATTAAACGGGCTTTCATAAAATATTTGATTAAATTATTTAATAAATACAAGATTAATTTTAGTTTTAATAATTACTAACTATATAATACTAACAAATTAACTATGTTATATAAATAAAATATAATATATGTAATACTTCAATACACGTATATCTAAGATCTAATTAGTTATATAATAAAAATAAGACTTTGGTGTCTAGAGGTTAGCATATTGTCTAATGATCCAAAGGTCTTAGGTTCAATCCTAGCCTGAGGCAAATAATATAAATTTTTAATTAATATTATAATTATTATCAATTTTTATAATATATTACTATTTAAATTTAAAATGTAATCACTTTTTTGATAAAATTATACAAAAGTTCACTATTATATTTATTATAGCATATTTAGTAAAATAAAGACCAAGTTTTATCATAGAATTTGATTATTCTTGTATAATATTTTATGTATAATTATTTAATAAGTTATTATAATCATTATAATGATTAGTAAAGAATAATTATAATATTAAATCAATTTTACTATATTTATTGAATAGTATTAATGTAATTTAAAGGAAACCAAACATATTAATACCCTTAAATACGGATTAATACATTAAATATGCATGGTTTAAATTTTTATTATTTTGATATTCAATAATATACTGAATTAATAAATTTAATTTATATAATAATTAATATAATTATAATACTTAATATATTTGATTACGTTTGTTGAATCAACCCAGATTAACTTTAGTTTTAATAATTATTAACTATATAATACTAACAAATTAACTATATTATATAAATAAAATATAATATATGTAATACTTCAATACAAGTATAACTAAGATCTAATTATTATTATTATAAAAATAAGACTGGGTAGTCTAGAGGTTAGCATGTTAATCTACAGATTCAAAGGGTTTGAGTTCAATGCTAGACTGAGTCAGATAATATTATTTTTTAATTAATATTATAATTATTATCAATTTTTAGTGTATTACTGTTTAAATTTAAAATGTAATCTCTCTTTTGATAAAATTATACAAAAGATCAATATTATATTTATTATAGCATATTTGTAAAATAAAGGCCAACTTTTAATCATAGAATTTGATTACTCTTGTATATTTTATGTATAATTATTATAATAATTGGAGAAATGTATACAATTTGGTAGTACAAGAAATGTAATGGGCATAGAAGACTGCTCACTAAAATCTATCGCCAATGAAAGACAAACTTATTTAACTGATAAAATAAAATAATTAGTATACATTTTCGAACCTTTATTATGTAATAGAGTATAAATCTAGATCAGTTTTGACATATCTCAGATCAAGATACTTTGACAAAAAGCAACAGATAGAAAAAGTTTGATTGAAGAATAGCTGGATGGAAGATATTCATGATTGGTTTGGATTATCAATTGTAGAATAGCTGGAAACTTTAACTAATGCGAATTGAATAAAGTGTACTCATAGATATATAATTTTAAACGACCTCATCATGGGAATAAGTAATATTACATTATTTACCATGTTTATTAATAAATAAATAATCCAATATTTTTACATAATAAATTGTATCTGATATTCGTATGTAATTTCAGTATCTATATTATTTGTTAAAACGCGTATTATTTAAATAAATATTCAATAATTTGGTGATATTATTCTTATAGTTACTTATATATGCCAATCTGTATATTACATCATATTATAGGAATTTATATCAAATTTAAATTCTATAAAGTTCTAGTTACATTTTAATA